>VDFB02086081.1:119061467-119184338 GCA_007258455.2 Sequoia sempervirens | reverse complement strand
GTATCGACGAGTCATGCAAACTAGGGTTTGTGCAATGACCTTTACAAAATCGAGCCCTAAAAATTTGAAAATTTGGTTTTGTCTTGTTAAGGGTTAGTTTAAGCCCCTTATTTAAAAGTTTACTTATGGTCTCATGTGGCCCGAGTCTTAAGCTAATGTGATCACGTCATCAAAAATTGCTTTGTTGGAATGGAAAATTGGCACAAGCAGATCCAGGAATGAACTCGTCCCATAAGTGTTTGCATGGGAGGTAGTTCCCAAAATGATCTCACTTCTGATGATTGTTGGCTCTATTCTTCACCCTTGTTCTTTGGCAGAAGTGGAACCAGAGTGGGAGACAAACTTGGAACTATTGATTGGTTCCAAGTTCAGTTTCCATTTTGATCCCAGTTTCGATCTCATTTTGATTCCGATCTTGATCCCGCTTGTGTTAAAATTCTTTTTGTTCCTTATTCTTTCCTGAATCCACCTCTGGTGGATATAAAATTTGACTAAGTATGGAGAGTTATCCTGAAGGAATAGAGAATGGTATGAGAGGTAAGGTACATGATGTAATGATTTCCAAGTCTTTACTGATCTATCATATGACTGTTTTGTAGGGATAGAGGATGTCAGAAGCATCAGAGGAATCTTCCCAAAGAATCCAAGCTGCAAAGAGTTCAAGACAAGGAACAAAGCCTAAAAAGATAAAATTGGAACATCTCGCTTATACCTTGAGGTATAAGCATCAAAGTCCCACTATTACGGCCAACAAGGTGGATTCAAATTGGGTGGAAATCATAGATACAAACTTAGTCCCATTCAATTATGAGGAGTTTCTTGAAGAAACATTCACAAAGGATGTGACAGGGAGAACACAAAGCATTGTTCAATCTAGGTTGGAACATGTTCCGCTCTTTCCTCTATCAGTCCAATGTCTAGAACTCATTCTTACTGTAACTAGGGCTTACAATCTCGCACCCAGAAAATGTGTAGAATTTCAAGGAAACATCATCATTGACCTTACTCCATAGATGATGAGGTTCATGTTTAATGCACATACACCACAAAACCCCAAGAAACTCAATGAGGTAGAGTCACTAAAATTGTATAGAAACAAAAAGGAAGCCAGCATGACTCACATGAACAAAAAGTGGATGAGAGTTGAAAAGAAATCCTTGATCAAGCTTCTTGATCAACCCAAGAGATCATAATTTAACAAAGAGAGTGGTGACATAATCATGATGCTTTCTAGAGTATTCGAGAAGAGATACTCTTCACAATTCAAGGAATGGATGTTTCCATTCATTAAATCATTCTGGATGGTAGGAAGTAGTTTGGTTGGCCAATTATTTTATCAGAGTGCTTACATATGCTCAGAGTGAGGGAGAGAAAGAGTTTCTTTATGACTTCCTATGTAATATATGAAGTTGCAAGGAGGGGAATTTTCCCTAGTTTGAATGTAGTTGGAGTATTGGGAGAAGCCCCTGGATAGAAGAAGGTGTGGGATCAACATGATCAGTTAACTTTGCAAACTTCTAAGTTACATTATCGAAGAGTTAATGATACATACTTGTATTTCATCATTAATTGTTTAACAAGAGATACAGGGTATAGGCTGAGTAGGGATGCCATGGAATTCATTGCAAAATGAGGAAATTAGTACATCCAATACCCCAAGTTCACCTACTTCATGCTGGTCAGTTTTGATGGCCATCCTCATTTACTACCCAAATTCTAGAATGACATAATTGTTCTTATGGAATTCATTTATCAAGCTTTGGGGGTCAACACAAAATTTTCTAATAAACATAAGCCTGGTTGTCATAAATTTACCATGAAGTTAGGAGATTATAGTTGTCCACACAATGTGGTAGCAAAGGTAATTTGTGATGAACTGATCCATTTGAAATTGGGCTTATATACATCTAGGAAGCATTTTGATCCCAAGCACAAGATGCAAGGTTTGCTTCCTATAGTTTTTGACAAGCATTTCAATTTGCTGGAGTATTTTTGGATGAACCTACAATATGAGTACGTTTTGAGAAGGAGGAATTATGAAGGTTTCCCATCCCATTGATGATTGAGTATGGGGTTAAGGAAGATATTCCTGATACATTATCAGATGATGGTGTAACCTTGGATCCTCAGTATGATGCTGAAAATATAGGCACCAAAGACTTAGATCCAATGAATTTGGATGAAGAGGATTCCATTGACATCAAGAACATTGAAAGGACAGTCCTAGATAGAAGTATCCAGTGGGTGGTAATGAGGACCAAGGAACCAGAGGCTCAAACTTCTAAGAAGAGGAAAGTTGTAGGTACCACCTAGGAGTATAGAAGAATGAAAAGAAGGACAAATCCTAAGGAGCCATTGGATTTTTTTCCCTCCCAATTTGGGAGAGGAGCTTGATCCAACAATTCCTACTCATGATGTTCCTGAATCACAAGGAGAGGAGGCCATAATAGAATCTGGAGGTGAAACTTCAACTCAAATTCCTCTTATAGAACAACCAATTGAGGAGATGCCTACTAGAAGCCTTCATAAGGAGGATGAGTCATTAAGGGGGAAGGAGCATGAGGTTGAAATTCATGATATTGATACAGATTCTGAGGCCACCAAATCTAAGAAGGAAACTCATGTGCTTACATCTAATGAAGAAGTTCAAGATGTGGGAATTGAACATGTCCTCACTCCTAAGGAATAGTGGAAATTGTTTGAAGATGCCAAAAGGGAAGTTGAGGCCAAAGTACAAGCTGAGGCAGTTGCTAGGAAATGAGAATATGAGGCCAAAGCTAAAGAGGAAGAGCTAGCAAGAAAGAAAAATGAGAAGGAATACTTTCTACAACAATAGAAAGAACAAGAGTTTAGGATGAAGAGAATGATAAAATAGCCTTGGTTCAAAAAATTCATGAGCTTAAGGAAGAGAAAGCTCAACAAAGAAGGGATAAAGAGGCACTTGAGGCCAAGTTCAAGGCTATTGAAGAAGCTCACAAGAGGAGAGAAGAAGAGGAACACTTGCAAAGAGAACAAGAATTTTAAGCATTGGCCAAACATGAGCAATAATCCAAGAAAGCATGGGATAAGGTCAAATATTTGGAGAAGAAGAGAGAATATATGTTGAAAGTAAGAGAAGACCTATTAGAATAGAGGAGATTAGAGGAAGAAAGGGAGAAGGCTGAAACTGAAATACTTGCAAAAGAAGTTGCAGAAAGGGAACAACAACAAGTACAAGAGGTTGATTTTCAACCTAAGATCACCATTCTACAACCTCTTTCCTCTACCACTTCTACTTCTTCTTCCACACAAGTGGCTACCACTCCTACTGCTCCAACATGGCTCAAAATAGACCTCGAAAGGAAACAAGTAGTCCAACCTCAACCCTTGAATTGGGAGGACATGGTGAGAGAGATAGAAAAAGAAAGGCCCAAGAAAAAGGCCAGAGTCCTCTATTCCACAAAGCTAACAAATGCAGGAGAAATCATAGCTGAATGTGCAATCCCATGGTGGAAAATGAAAGACAAGATATGAAGTTGACTGACTACTAGTTGGGTACCATTAATTTTGGGAGGCCCACAAGGAATCATCAAATGAAACTTATTGACATTGTAGCATCCTCCACCAAATCTAGGATGATCAAGGATAAACAAAGGAAAGATGAACTTAAAGCCCAATTGGATTAGTTGCACAAGTTCTTGAAGGATGTCTCCACTACTATTTATTAACAAGTTGCTGCTCCAGAGACCCCAGTCCTATTAAGCAAGAAAGAAGTTGATGATTTGGTACAAATGAGAAGTAAATTTGGAATGCTTGATAGATGGGTTGATCGGCTTAATCAAGAGGTTGATGAGTTTCTTGTCAATGGTTTTAAAGTTCATGAAGGTGCATTGGAATTGGTGGAGGATATGAATCAACATGTTGAAGTCTTGGAGAAATAGGAAGAAGAGTATAGAGAGCATACCAAGAAGCTAAAGGACATTAGCAAGGTGCCAAAGAAAACCCTCTTGGAGCAATCTATCCTCAATTAGGATAATGTAGAATTCATTGAGAAGAAAATGAACATAATCAAGTTCAGATCTAAATTCATTGATGAACATAAAAATGAAGTCCAACAAGCTAGTAAAGACTTGTATGAGTAGGTTGATGAGTTAGAAGCAATAATTTTGATTTTGGTTAATGTGGATATCCCTGTGAAGGAAGGTCTTCCTTTGGATAAATTGAAAGAGAAATGGAATAATAGATTTGAGGAGGTGATGCAGAAAGAGGATGATGGTGAGTACTTGTTGCTAGATAGGCTCATGGACATCAAAAATGAAGTGAAGGCTACTAGAAGGGAGTTGATTAAATTAAAAAATATGAAATATTTTGCCTCTGTAGAATTTAAAAGAATTAAATTTGAAGATGATTTGGTAAATGGGGCTGATGTAGACACACTTCAACAAGTGTTCACCGGCTATGATGAATAGCTCCTTAAGAAAAGTAAGCATGAATGAGGTGGAAATGGAATGTTCTATTCCTAATGGATAGTTCTCTATTTTTCTCCCTTGTTTTGTAGGATCTTGACATAAGTTTGACAAAAGACTTCTTAGTAGTTCTTCCTTCCTCCTTTGGGCGTCAACTTTTGACAATAGATTCATTTACAATTAAACTGAAGATCATCCAGCATAGTCACTTCATGTAGTTCTAGATCCTTAATTGGTGGATCTCAATTTTTTATTGAGAGGAATTAATGCAAGGCTTTCCTATATGTAATTTTGGGCTCCATTTTGTAAAGGTCAGCTAATTGAAGCAAGATTAGCAGCCTAAGGAGATAGCAAATAATATTGTCATATGTTTTAAGATTTTATAAGTTTTAAGCAAAGATACTTTGAGAAACTCTTTTTACAACTTTTATGCAAGGATATTTAGATACTTTTATAGTTTTTATATAGTTTTATGTTATTTCCAAGTTTTATTATCAATGGTAATGTTAATGAATAATAGTCATTCATATGCTAGTGCATGTTGTGCATAATTTTTTCTTATTTGATGCAAATCAATAGAAGAATCTAGATCTAAGACTGTGTCATTGAATTATCTATGAATGGAGTTTGTTCATGTCTGTTGATCTGTTAATTTTGGCAATGAGTTGGTGATGTGTTTGGATTTTGTGAAATAAAGCTTAGATGAATGGTGATAGTTATTAAATTTTTTCACTGTAAATGTATGCAATAGTATAGATCATGCTATAGATTGCATCATTTTATAGTTTTGGTTAGTTGAACAACACTCATTGTTAAGATACATGTCTAGATGTAAAGAAGTTTATGTTCATACTTTGTTGTTTTAAAGCCATGTTCTATCTTTCTCTATTTATTTAAACCCCCAAATGTAGGTTAATTTATATGATGCGGTTTGTATTCCTTTCTACTAGCAGACCCCTTGAATATTACAGTTGCATTGGACACTAAGTAACATCAGCACAGTTGAGAACCAACTACCAAGACCTTGGAAGATAGGTGGTTTTAGATCAGCTATCTTTTCCAGGAGAAATAAGATAGAAATATTTTGGTTAATGTTGTGCTACTTTGACCATCAACAGGTCCCTATATTATCACAACAGTCTTTGGATCGGGAGCATATAAAAACTCCTAAATGGGAACCCTTGTTAGAACCAATTAAAAGTCTACACCTATGCAAATTCTACACATAGCTTTTGAAAGTCTTGTCATAATCATAAAAAATACAAAAAATAGAAAAAAACAATAAAAAATCATTACCTTGATGAAAACCTGGCAAACAGGTGTCCTGGTAACACCAAAAAAAAAATCAAGAAAAATAGTCAAGAGAAAAATTCATCCAATAGTGAAAACCACTTTAGTGGCACTTTGGATAAGTACCATGGTGAAAACCTAACAAACAGGTGCCATGTGTAGTCAACTTTGCTTCATTTTCTACCATCATTCCAATACAAATTTTACTCATCATTCATCTTTCCCATATCACCCATAATAATGATTGGTTCTCCTATCCATAACCTAGAATGATTGACATCATGTGTCCTTTCACCTTTTCATATCCCCTTCCCTTTTATCCCTACTAAATTGCTCTTATACACTAGGGGAAAATACTAGACCTAGACCATTGGATCTTACACAAACTATTAGAGGTCACTTTCGCTCAAAAAGACAAAAAATCATAAAACAACATTAAAAGACAAAAAAATCAAATATTCCAAAAAAAGGGAAAAAAAACCCATAAAACCCAAAAAAAAATCAAATATTCCCAAAAAGACAAAAAAATCATAAAATTATCAAAAGCCAAAAAAAGCATAAAACCTCAAAATCCAAAATATCAAAACATGTAAAAAACACAAAAACATACAATTTTTTTTCCAAAATTCCCAAAAATAAAGTCAAAGTTAGTCTTGTCAATCCATCTCATTATTGAACTATATTGCCTCTGTGACTAAACGTAGGAAAGGATATCTATCGATGTGCCCTTGAGGCATTAGGTCAATCTTCTTAGGTTTGGTCAAATTGAAAAGAAAAATGGGTGGACTCTCTTTCACCTCTAGGGTTTAGGACCTAAAAGGAGAGACAACTTTCTCACTTTTCACTCAAGAACAAACCCTTGAGATTTCAATACAAAGGAGATTGAAATATTGCAAAGTGACTATCCTAGGGGTTGAATGATAGCTAATGAGGGGTTCACCACCAAGTTTAGACTTGGAAAAGACAATGAAATGCAAGTTGTAAGACAAAACCCTAATTGAATGCAAACTAACCCTAAATGATCTAGAAAGATGAAAAAAATAGAAAGCTATGAAATAGAAAGTGTGCACCTGGGAGACTGAAGAAGGAAGAATGGAGGTCTGAAATTTTGGAAATTCTACTGTTAATGTTGACTAGGAATCATTCACCAAGCTAGATGAATCAATCTAGCTTCAAGTAAAATGTGCAAATACAAGTATTAGCCAAAAGGGTATCCAGATCTGTAAAAATCTCTATCAGGCTTGTACAGTGGGACTCATTCGCCAATAGTGGCGAATAAGTCTACTTCTTCTTTCCTAGAAGTTCTAAACTGGATTATATTCCTCTTGGTCTTCTCTACTCTTCTTGACTGGTTTCCGGATCCGAAACTGCAAATTGCCACCTATAGATCTTCTCCAAGCTTCTCCAAGGCTTGATGACAAATTTGACAACTTTAGGGATTTGAAAAAATTTGTCCAATTTTTCTTCTTGAAAAATTTTCAACCTAGCCTTGGAAATTGCACACAAGAAGAGGGAAAAATTTTGTGGTGTTAGGGAATAGGGGTTTTCCTTGGTTAAATCGCTTGTTGGTAATTAAACCTTGAAATGAAAGCAAATATGAATGGAGAATGATGAATGAACAAATAGAAATGTTGCAAATCACCAAACCCTAGTAATAAGGTGTTCCAATGGATGTGGCTCTTGATTCTTGCTTGAATGATGTTTATCTTTCTTGAAACACTTGCTTGAATCATCAACTCTATATCATAATTGTTAACACAATAACAAACATGAAAAATGTAATCTTTGACATGATGATTGGAACTTGAAGAATGCTCTAAAATGATTGATAATCTTCCCTTGAAATTCCTTAAATTCTCTTGTGAATGCTCAATTAATTGTAAACTTTCCAAGTGATCTCTTGAATGCTAGGTGTTTATTATGAGTGAAAGAACCTTGTATGTATACTCAATTATGCAAGAATTTTGAAAACTACAAGACTACAAACCAACATCAAATCTAGGAGAATAAAATATTTCCATAAATTTGAATTAAATTTGAATTTTGGTCACACAAGACTTATTCACCCAAGGTAGCGAATGAGTCCACCCAGGCATAATGTATGGGACCAAAAATGAAAAGTGCTTAGAAATGTGTGAAACCTACATCGGGACCAAAAGGACCTAGGTAGGAATAATTCACCCAAGGTGGTGAATGATTCCCAGACACTAAATCTAGGCCACACAAGCTAGCAACACCTAGATTATGATTGGTCAATGATTGATGTCAGGATTATCCTTGAAAAGATGCAATAAATGAGGCTTTTTGGATAAAAAATAGGGCCAATTTAAGCATCAGAAAGCCCAATTACTAATAAAAATCCTAGATAAATATGAAAGTGTGTTACAATACTTTACAACACTCCATATACGACAAGATTAAGGTTTATTTTTTTACTAAAATTATGTTTATTATGCTTAGTTAATTGATAAAACCCTAGAAAAGTGTGTGTGTGTGTTACAACACTTCACAATTTTTTTCAAGGAACCATTGAAATACATTAGTTTACAAGGGCCCAAGACCTAATTTGAATGTGTTATCCACATTACAACACTATATCAGGGCAACATTAAGCCAAAATCCACAAGGAAGACCCAAACAAATACGAAAATGTTAAGGGATACATTTTACTACACTACACAAATAAAATAATGACTCAGTCCTTTGTAAATAAAACAAAGTCATGTCATGTCAAACTATGAGATTTGCACATTGTTACATAGGAAATACTATCTATTGATGAGCTCCCAAAGCCACCTAGGTCTATCCTTTAGGGTTTGTCGTGCCAGTCATAATAAATCAGACATTGTCAACTTGGACACAAACAGTCGTCAAAACATCAGATAAGTCACACATCAACAAGACAAACAGGTCAACAAGTTCACTTAGTCAAACCAAACAAATTGTCAAAATTGTCAAATAGTCAAACTATCAACTAATCAAACTTATGTCTTATACAGGATGTGTCCTTCCTGAAACTAGACATTGTCATTAATCAATTTTTTTCATTTTCCTTATAGAGGTGGTCACATGATCGAAACTAGGCTTAACGTCTTATATGGCATGTTTCCTCTCTTGAAACTAGGCCTTGTCAAATAAACAACCTATCAATCACCTAGTCAATTAAACATCAAACAATCATATTTTAGAAAACACTCTGAATGGTTATTGACCTTGTGGTCTATTTTGTCTTATCTTTTTCTTTATTTGTCTTTGAGTCAGGTTACTAGCTTCCTCAAGGATTCCCTATGAAGGATTTAGAGGAGCGATGATGTCTCATGACTCTCTACTTTGACTACTATTTGTGGATTTTCTTGGAAAATAAACTGGGGAAACTTGGCCCTTAGTACGAGTCAATACATTCCTTTTCTATGACTATATGTTTTACAAGTGGATGACCTTGCACACCCTTGTCTATGTCATACAATGCTGTCTGTTGTCCATTTTTCATATTTTACTTCCCAATGACAATTAAATGTAGAGTATCTTATGTATTTGGAAAAATATCAAAGCTCTTCTTCTATACTAACTTCCATATCCTTCATGCTAACATTTCTTCTATGCTTCATCCTCTAGTCTTCTCATCCATTTCAAGAGCACACTCATGTTCTTTGAAACCGCATGTCCTCTAGAGGGGGAATACTACTACCTCCTTGTCATCCTTCCTCACCCTGTCCACACTAGGGAATATTTTTTACTGATTTTCTTTGACACAACACGACAAAATACATTGTATCAAAGAGGGTAACAATGTAGACACTAAAAGTTGTCCTAGGCCTACAACTTCTAACTTCTCCAATATTTCCTCTTTTTTCTTTGATAATTAAATAATTTTAAATTATTTAATTATTTTCTAAAGTCAGAAGTCTTCTACTAATTTTAATTATTTAATTAATTCATTTCTATCTTTGTTCCTCCTTGATTAATTAAATAAATTTTATTTATTTAATTACGTCACTAATTAAATCCCTTTCTTTTTAAAATTAAATAAATTATTAAATTTACGTAATTTTTATATCACTTTCTACTATAATTAAATAATTATTTTAATTATTTAATTATTCATTAATCTCTTCTCTCATAAATGAAATAAATTTTATTTATTTAATTTTGTCCGCTCTCTTGAATTTTGAATTAAATCATTATTTAATTCAAAAGGTCCTGTTTGTCACATTCCTCTATAATTAATTTTTTTTTTAATTATTGAGTTATTCATTGGCCACCTAAATTAAATAATTTTTATTATTTAATTTCCTCTCACCTCTTTATCTATGTCGATCCTTATCCGTCCATGTCTCAATTAATCCCCACCCTTGATTAAATTATTTAAAATTTAATCTTGACTATCAATCCTTATCATTTTCCCTAACCCTAGTCCATACTACATCTTTTACTCTTGGCCATTGATTATGGACATTCAATCTTAGCCCTTCATTCAAAATTGTCTTTCCTATAAAATACATTGTCATTGTCATTTGTCACTGTTAGTGAATGAAATGGAATCTTGATACACATATTGAAATAATGACTCCAGACCCAGATTTAGCACCAATTGAAATCTGCTAACAGCTTTGAAAAGTCCACAATTGCATTTGTGGCTTTTCTCTAAATTTGGTCGAGGTACAACTCCCTCACTAGATTTTCAATGAATTAATCTAATTTAAAGAAAATGGGTGTTCTTTTAACTAGAAAGCAGAAAAGGTGACAACTCATAAATATGAAACTAACGCAGAAGTAGAGGTCACTATTGTGAGAATTTTTAGGAATTCTAGCTGAATTACAAATTACACAAATTGCACAATAAAATATTAGAAAATAATGACAAAAAAATATGCTAGAATAAATTGTATTCTATATATCAAATGAGAGTGCATGCATATAAAATATACAAAGATCCATTGCTTTATATAAAGCAAGGTAAAGCATGAGGTAACCCAAGTTCTCACATAAAGCATTGATTTCTACTGGAGTTAGCTTGTGCAATAAGGTAGAAAGATTATTTAAGGATAAAAGCTTATCTAAGAAAGCTTATCCAATAAATCAAGAAACTTATCTCGAAAGAAAAGAAGGGCCATTTAAGGAAAAATCACAAAGATTCCTTACTTAGCTTAAAATCAAATAAAGCAACAATAGTTATCCATGGGAAATTTCTAAGTATCCACAAGAAATAGCATTTATCCACATGAAGTTACTAATTTGCACTAACACCCCCCTTAAGTCTAACTAAGGAGAAAGTAACCAAGTATGGATGCATGAAAACATGAATGGGTAGTGGCTACAAGGCCATGTTAGGTACCCAATTACAAAGAGGAAAGGAGAAACCTAATGGGAAAAACTCCTAACCAAAAGATAGGACAATGATATCCATTAAAAATCCATTCAATCTTCATCCACACAAAGAATGATAGGAAAAACCATACAACCCCCTATGTAATGAAACAATTTGTTGCAATAAAGCACTGGAAGCACACTTGTGGAGAAACATTGGAATCCTTAATCTAACAAGCAAGGAAAGATATTCTATTTTCCAGAAGCCATATTAGATCCATTGAACGACTCAGGTTGGAATCATGATAAAGTAATAGTAGTCCCAATGCCAAAGAACACTCAAAAACTCACAAACTGGTACAACTCTGGAATCTATGAAGCAAAAGTTGATTGAAAAAAGATCTGTAATAGAAATGATGTGTAGAGATCAAAAATAAAATGCAAACCTAATGCATGCAAAAAGGAAATAGTGCATGCACAGATGAATGTTCACATCTGCCTCCATGATTTCCAACCTGCAATATAAAATGAATTTTCACTCAAACTAACCTAGCTCTGATACCGTGTGAGAATTTTCAACAATTCTAGCTGAATTACAAATTACACAAATTGCACAATAAAAGATTAGAAAAGCATGAGAGAAAAATATGCTAGAATAAATTATATTCTATATATCAAATGAGAGTGCATGCATATAAAATATACCAAGAGCCATTGGTTTATATAGAGAAAGGAAAAGCATGAGGTAACCCAAGTTCTCACATAAATTATGGAGTTCTACTGGAGTTAGCCTGTGCAATAAGGTAGAAAGATTATTTAAGGATAAAATCTTATCTAAGAAAGCTTATCCAATAAAGCAAGAAACTTATCTCGAAAGAAAAGAAGGGCCATTTAAGAAAAAATAAGAGATATTTTTTAGTTAGCTTACAATAAAATAAAGCAACAATAGTTATCCATAGGAAATTGCTAAGTATCGACAAGAAATAGCATTTATCCACATGAAGTTCCTAATTTATGCTAACAACAACCATTCATAATCAACACAAAGATTAAAAACTCATGACCATCAAATCAAATCAATGAAAATAAACTAGACTACAATAAATGAATATTATATAGCTTATCTTTCAAAGGAGACACAACCATATCATACACATAATACCAAGATCAACATACAAAGCATCATTTAATTCATAAAAAATAGATTATAAATTATTACAGTTTGCCATAAAATGTTTATTCCTTCTCAATAAAACCCCTAGGTGTATCTAGAAAAATCAAAAGTCCCCCTTTTATCCCTTACAATTTAAAATTTATAAGATAGCTAAAGCCATTGGATAGGCATCAAATTTGTTACTAAAGCAACAACTTCTTGTATTCTAAATGTTTCTTGAGAAGTTGGTCAGAATAATTGAATTTTGCATAGGAATAGGTATTGGAAAACAAAACTAATCATGATCCCACCAATAGCCTCTAAAGGACCAATCATTTCACCAACCATCAATGCAACACATAGGGATATCAAGTAGTGGCAAGTGTGAACTACTTGAAGGGAATTTGTAATTCAAAGCTCAACACAAGTCAGCCATAAATGTGAATTAAATTAACATCTTATCAAACTCAGGTGAATGCACCCATTTCTAGACAAAACTCTATAAATTCAACCAGCATCACCTTTCCTCCGCAATCAATTGCACCCAATATGGAAAGCTCCCAAAGTTATTGAAATTTTTCCAATGACTTCATCATCCTAGAGGAAATTGAGTGAAATCCACTATTTAGGAACACTTTAGACCAACAGAAGGAAGTATTCATGGTGCAGAGCGAGGTGGAGTAAGAAGTGCTTCAGAGCATCCTTGGAGAGGCATTCCTAGGCCAAGCTTATGTGCATAGCACAACTATACTGGAACACTTTATCTATAAAGTGATTAGGACTTCTAGCCATCGTGACTAGGGTGTGAGAGCACTAGAACACCTAGTGAAACCCAAATTTCCTCATCCCATCAAGGTGCCAATTAACAGGCTCAACTATTATCGCCGAAGTCGATTAATAGTTAATGTTATATGCATTGTGTCAACTATTCAGGATTAAACTCTGGAGGAGGTCATGGCTATTTTGCGTGCAGGAGTGGTGAGGAATGATATGAGACTTTTAATATAATTCCTCCAGTTGCATGAGAATCTACTATCACCAGCTCAAATTGAACACCTGTAGATTTTTCGTTGAGGGCATTTGTGTCCTAATGTTTGCTCTGTGTACCTGAGAGGAAATATCCCTTTTGTCTTTTTTTCCACGACCAGAATTTTGTAGTCAAAATAGGTAGGTTTTGGAAATGCCAGTGCAATGTAAAAATGTTTCTATATATAAATAAAATATCTCTTTTTGATACTACTATGTCCTTACATGCATGGCTTCATTTTTTTCCTGTTCGTATCATGCTTGGAAAATGTGGGTTTCTTTTCTGTATAATGCACTGGTTAAGTGATTAAACTAACTGCTATAAAGTTAATCACCAAAATTCTATCAGGCAGCAAAATAGGTGGTTCACAAAACTTAATAAAACCCCGCCCAGGTTTTAGAAAGACAACAAAAGGCCACCCGAGTGTAAATTGAGTATAGGACTTAGACGGAAAGAAAGATAACAACTCAAATAGAAGTTAAGGGAAAATTTTATGGGTAACAATGGCTCTGATTGGGGACAAGAACTGTAAAGGATGAAGTAATGAACCTATAATCACAAGAATGGTCTAGTCCTTTCCATTGGCCATAGATTCAAGGGGCATGGAGAAGGAGGAGCAAAAGCAAGCCAAAAATGAAACAAGGCGGGAAAGGAAAACACCTAAACTACCAACACAACAAAAACTCCTACTCTGTACATGGTAGGAAGAACCTACCTCAAATGACCTCTAGATTGATCATAAAAATCCATTGACAGGCTGGGAGAAGTAATTTCTTGTGCAAAATAATGTTGGGTGAATGAAAATTGTGTGCACAACCAACTACCAAATTACGACTGCTGCCATCAAAAAGATAGAATAAGCACCATGTGAAAATTCTCAAAATATAATTTGATACTTGACAAGCCACTCTTTGTTGTATGCCTCTACAACTAAATGATTCACATTATCACTTCCTTGCATATGGTTAGAAAAATCTTCTTGTACCACATTAGATTCAATATTGCTTTGTAATTGATTTTATGAACACAAAGAAACCAACCCTCGAATTAGACAACCCACATAAAAATGATGAGATAGAGATACTTTTTGGTCACCACATATGGAAGTAACTGCATTTTTTAGAAGTTTTGGACCCCAATTTATAGTATGTGCAGCAAAAGACTCATTAGATTCAACTATTGATTCATATATCTTGATCTCTTCTCCTTTTTTATCCATCCCATGTATTGACTCAAATGATGGATCTAAAAAAATTGAATCTTACATAAAAGGGTTCAAAAATGGGGTGATTAATTACCTCATTTCCTGCTGCTTTACCTTCAAGAATTTCATCAGCAAACTTAGACACCTCATGCTCAGGTTGAAAACTAGAAGGAAAGGTGTCTGAGAATTCAGTTACCTCTAGGAGCTGATTTTTATTTTCACCTTCAGCTGCATGATGCATATTAATATCTCCAAAAGTGAACGCCCCTTTCTCTAATAACTTGTTGGAACCTTGAGTTTCAAATTTTCTTTTGACCTTACATTCCCCAAAATTTTCTCCAATCCTTGGAAAATTAATATAGGAAACAACACTATCCTTAACCTCACCATGCCTTCTCTCAGTCTTATCACTTTCATGAAGGGAAATTTCCTTTATAGACTAGTGCAAAGCAGTGATCAATTTATTTTCCACTTCTGACTAGACATTGATTCCACCTTCCTTCATTGAGAGACTAGTATTTTTCTAATCCTTCCTTTGGTTATGATCAACCTCAACCATTGATAAACAATATTTCTCCTCTAACATTAATTGATTTTCTGAATTTGTGAAAAGGGGGTTATCATGCATTTTGAATTCATAAAAATTAAAGAAATGGTTAGAATAAATTTCCCACAATTCTTTCTCTTAAAAATCATTATTCTTAGAACCATCATTTCCTTCCAAATTTAAACATGTCTTTATTCTCTAGTTCTTCAAAGAAGAAAATTTCATATTCTGGAGTAAGAAGAGAAGTCAATGTCAAATGATTCAAACTAGTTTCAGAA
The DNA here is from genome assembly GCA_007258455.2 of Sequoia sempervirens. Classification (NCBI taxonomy): domain Eukaryota; kingdom Viridiplantae; phylum Streptophyta; class Pinopsida; order Cupressales; family Cupressaceae; genus Sequoia; species Sequoia sempervirens. The sequence goes on along the minus strand of VDFB02086081.1, from coordinate 119,169,087 downwards.
GGAGAGAGCTTATCAAAAGAAGGGGATGAAGAAAATGATGACCTTTCTTGCAGTTCATCATCTTCATCATCACTAGATGAACTGAAATCACTTTCAATTTTGAAGGAAGTATATAAATTCAAAATCAGATCATTACAGAGTTGATCTTGTAATTCACTAGGTTGCTGCATGTTATCAAGAATTGTTAAATTCATGTCTTCCATAGTAGGGTGACAATTGATTGGAAGCTTAGGAAGTTTCTTACAGATGGTTCTGAGCTTCACATTTGAACCTAATTTCCACTTACCCACTACAATAAAATCATCTCTATCCTTCACTACCTCCAGTTGATCTTACTCGATCCCTTGAATTTTATCTCTTTTAAGATTTAATTATATGTCTAGCTCTAGAGTAGAAATGAATATATGGTACTAGATCTCTATACTAGGCTTTTCCAGGGTAAGAATATTTTGAAGAGACCAATTGAAATGGTAAACAAAATCCCTCATTGTTTTAGCTTTGTTTTTCATGATCTGAGAGAAAAAATGCAGGGTAGTTGCAATGTTAATTGGGATTCCATAGCATTGAAGAAATTTTGTCTTAAGAACATGCCACCTAGTAATGCTCCCTTTTTCGAGACCTATGTACCATTCTGTCACTTTTTTAGTCAGACTATCAATAAAAATTCTTACAAAAACATCCTCTTCTTGAATTCCTAAAACTGCACTTATAGTCATCATAGCCAAAATATGCTCCCCAAGATCTTGTTCATTTTCACCAGAAAATTTAGGAAACCTCTTACAGGAACCTTGGGGTGAATCATGGTATTGTGATAAAGCAAGAGGGCCAACTTGATTGCACCAGAGACTTGAAGCCATTATCAAATAGATAGAGTCTCCAACTCACATGGAGTAAAGTTAAGAAAAGAAAATTACTGTGGTGGGTGAGCCGAAGGTGGATTCTGAGGTTAATGTGTAGGTGGGTCCCTTGGTTGATGTAGTGGAAAATTTGGTTGACGATTATGATGACAAGGAGGGTTGTCATAGTATTCAAATATCAACCTTGGGGGTCATTCAATCATAGGTACATGTGGTCGCTCGGCCCATTCCTCCTCTTCTTCCAAAAAAATTTACTCGCATATAATATGATGCATTCCTCATATATTTCCATGCGAGTGTATTTAATTGTGATATGGTGTATTCTTGCTCCGCTCTGACCCAGTCTAAGTTTGGTTGCAAAACAAGAGATACATTATTATGAGGAAGTACCATTTTTTTGCATGACATGATGGTAATTGTCATAATTTCTAATCAATTCAATGTCCCCAGCAGAGTCGCCAAGAAATTGTTAGCAAATGGAATGGCATCTTGACGCATATACTGAAATAATGACTCTAGACCCAGATTTAGCACCAATTGAAATCCGATAACAGCTATGAAAAGTCCACAATTGCATTTGTGGATTTTATCTTAATATTTTCAAGGTACAACTCCCTCACTAGATTTTCAATGAATTAATCTAATTTAAAGAAAATGGGTGTGCTTTTAACCATAAAGCAGAAAAGGTGACTAATGTTAGCTCATAAATATGAAACTAATGTAGAAGAAAAGGGCACAACCATTCATAATCAACACAAAGATTAAAAACTCATGACCATCAAATCAAATCAATGAAAATAAACCAAACTATAATAAATGAATATTATATAGCTTACCTTTCAAAGGAGACACAACCATATTGTATGGATAATACCAAGATTAGCATAAAAAGCATCATTTAATTCATAACACATAGATTATAAATCATTACAGTCTTCCATAAAATGTTTATTCCTTCTCGATAAGACCCTTAGGTGTATCTAAAAAGATTAAAATTCCCACTTTCATCCCTTACAATTTCAAATTTATAACATAGCTAAAGCCACTAGATAGGCGTCAAAGCCATTACTAAAGCAAAAACTTCTTGTATTCCAAATGTTTCTCAAGAAGTTGGTCAAAATAATTGAATTTTGTAGAAGAATAGGTATCGGCAAAGAAAACTAATCATGATCCCACCAACAACCGCCAAAGGACCAATCATTTTACCATCCATCAATGCAACGCATAGGGATATCAAGTGGTGGCACGTGTGAGCTGCTTGAAGGGAAATAGTAATTCAAAGTGACACAAGCCAATCATAAATGTGAATTAAATTAAAATCTTATCAAACTCAAGAGAATGCACCCATGTCTAGCCAAAACTCTATAAATTCAACCAACGTCACCTTTCCTCCACAATTAGTTGCTTCCAATATGATGAACTCTTAGAGTGATGGTAATTCTACAAATGACTTCATCACCGTGGAGGAAATCGAGTGCAGTCCACTATTTAGGCACACTTCAAACCAACTGAAGGAAGTCTTCATGGTGCAAAGTGAGGTGGAGGAAGAAGTGCTTCAGAGAATCCTTGGTGAGGCATTCTTGGGCTAAGCTCATGTGCATAACACAACTATGTTGGAGTGCTTTATCTATATAGTCATCAGGACTTCTAGCCATCGTGACTGGGGCATGAGAGCACTGGAGTGCCTGGCGAAACCAAAATTTCATCATCACGTCAAGGTGGCAATTAACGGGCTCAACTATTACCCATGAATTGGATTAATAGCTGATGTTATCTACATTGTGTCGGCTCTTCATAATGAAACTTTAAAGGAGGTCGTGACTCTTTTGCACACAAGAATGGTGAGGAATGATATGGGACTTTTTGTACAATTCCTCCAGTCGCATGAGAATCTATTGTCACCAGCTCAAATCAAATTCCTGTAGATTGTCACTGAGGGTATTCATGTCCTAATTTTTGCTCTATGTAGCAGAGAGGAAATGTCCCTTTTTCCTTTTTTTCCACGACCTGAATTTTATAGTCGAACTAGGCAGTTTTTGGCAATGCCAGTGCAATGTAAAAATGTTTCTATATATAAATAAAATATCTCTTTTTGATACTACTGTGTCTTTACATGCATGGCTTCATTTTTTTCCTATTCCTATGATTCTTGGAAAATGCTTGTTTCTTTTCTATATAATGCACTAGTTGCTGGCTATTATTAAGTTAATCACCAAAACTCTATTAGGAGGAAAAATAGGTGGTTCTCAAAACTTAATAAAATCCCACCCGGGTTCAAGAAAGACAACGAAAGGTTGCCCAAGCATAAATTGAGTATAGGACTTAGATAAAAATAAAGATAACAACCCGAATAGAAGTTAAGGAAATTTTTTATGGGTAATAGTCACCTACCTAGACATTTTCCTACACAAGCTTATGCTATCTTCCTAGCAAGTCTACTATCAAATCAAGTGAATCCATAGTCAATTAGAATCTTCAATATTTTTCTTTGTTATTTTCAAAGGCCTATTTCCATACTCAAAAATTTGAGGGAAATTATCTTATTCAAGAAATATAAATAATTGCAAGGGTATGTGCAAGATCATGATGGGCCAAAAAGTGGCAATATGATGGGTATGTGTAGGCTATGTGGCTGACGACTTTTTTTTTACTCAAAATTGATGAAATAAAAAGGGTTTTTAAAGAAGATTCTCAGCTTTCCACCAATATAAATTATGCTTTATTTTGAATTTAATAAATAATTATTATGCATTTTCTATTTGAATTATGACTAAAGTCCTAATTGATAGGATGATTGGAAAAAATCTATAGCTTTCAAACTGTATCACATTTTTTGAATACAAAACATGCATCACATTCTATACTTCACATACTATAGGATTAAAAAAAAAAAATTAAATTTCATGAAGTTTTGACCAAGTTAAGGTGGTCAGACATACGAGTTTTATATTTTTTTAAAGTTGTAATAAAAATTTCATAATTAATTATTTTCTTGGAAAAAAATTACAAAAAAATATGCATCACATCCAAACATGAGTCCTCTACTTATATCTAAAATATTATAAAAAATATTATCATTTTATTGTGGTTAGGGTGGTCAGACAAACACCTTATTTTTTCCTTGAAATTTAAGTACTACTGCATTGAAATTTCAAATTTTCACCAAATAGATTTTAAAAAAAAAAACCTAGTAGTTTAGAAACTACATTCAATTTTCTACAAATTCTATTTTTACATATTTTTGAAATAATATAGATAACTTATTCAAATTTTTATGTCAAGTTGCCTAACTCTGATTTTTCTAAAAAAATTTCTACTTAAGGGCCTATTTTTTCCATGATGATCCTACACATACCCGCAATGAAGGTGAATTAATGGTGGTATGAAGACTTTTAGTAATAGTGTTCCATGTTTTTATGTCTTTATGCTTATTTTTACTTCCTTTTTTATGAGGGTTTGATTTATATGCATTATTGATAATTTTAGCCTTGATTATAGACATCACCATCCACTTCCATCTTACTTTCATTGCTCATCACACAAATAATTTCTTTATTCAACTTCATAACCACAATGTGAAACAACCAAGCGATGTAATAGAATTATTCCCCTTATACACTACTAATGTCATCTTCCACTAGATCCTAATGTCTATTGCTCATCACTGAAGCAATTAACCTTTGACTTCCATTACAATGATGCACAAGCTTTATGTGATGTAACCTCATTCTTCCAACTATCTAGGGTGACATCATACTCCATTATCTTACACTCATCACTCATCATGAAAAATGATCTTATCGCTTTGCTTCACAACAATGATGTGAAGTGATCAAGCAATATGCTGCCACATGTCTACTAAACCCACCAACAAAGTTTCAAAGGGACTCTAAAGTCATTCACTATGATATCTAGAAGTCTCATCAATGAATTTCATATCAGGATGTCGAGGGGACTACCTACTAATTCCCATCAAAATCCACTAGTCAACTCGATATATCTTTTCACCTTGATCACCACTTTCGATCTTCTAACTTTGAGAACAAATCATTAGATCTCCATTGTGAGCACACAATGCATCATGAAAAAAATATCTTCCTTTTTCTTCACTATAGGGATGTGAAGATTGGTTTTGATGCACACATAAAGTGTCAATTGAGAGACTAGGTAAAGGGGCTAGTCACGAAATTATTTTAAAGACATAATTTTATGACTTATGTGACCTACAACCTTCAACCAGTAGTCAATAAAAAAATAGAAAATTTGTTAAGGAGCTATGAATAAAAAACCTAGGGTTTAACAAACAAACCCTAAAACTATTTTGAGCATTTTCACATTTATCCCCCTTTGACATCAATGGAAAAGAGAAGAACCCCCATGAGAATATTCTCCCACTTTGACAAGCAATGCAAAGAGAAAGTGGGAATCCTTGACTATGCAACCATCAAGTCATTAGAAATTTGTAAAACCAGTTTACTGGACTTGATCTCTTTCTCCATTGCCAAGGATAAATGAAAGTAGCAATTAGGATCCCCCTAGAATCAAGCCCTATCACTAATATTTAGTGATATGATGTGTGAGAAATCACTCCTAGTTTTTTGTCTAAGATATTCAAATTGTTCTTTGGGAAGAGGCTTGGGGAGAATGTCAACTACTTGTTCTTTAGTAGGAACATATTCCATGTTGACCTCGTTGTATGCAACCTTCTCTCTTTTGAAGTGATAATTAATAGATATGTGTTTTTTTCTAGAGTGCATCATTGGATTCTTTGATATGTTTATGGCACTTGAATTATAACAAACAATAGAGATAGGTTCTTTACAATCAACCTTGATGTCCTTAAGTGTCTGCTTCATCCATATGACTTGAGTACAACATGCTACTACTAATTCTTCTTTTGCAGTGGATAGATTGACTGATTCTTGCTTCTTTCCCATCTAGGAAACTAACTTGTTTCCCAAGAATAATTCTCTTCCACTTGTGCTTTTCCTATCATCTACACATCCAACCCAATCTGCATCTATATATATTGTCAAGGAAAAATCCTTGATCTTGGGGTACCATAGCCCATAGTCATTAGTAATTTTGATGTATATGAATATTCTTTTCAGTGTGTTGACATGAGACTCCTTAGGTTTAGCTTAAAATCTTTCAACTAAACATATTTCTTGCATAATATCTAACCTTGATGTAGTTAAATACAACAAGCTACCAATTATTGACCTTAACATGGTTTGATTTGCATTTGGTGATTCACTTGATTTTATTATTTTACAACCATTTATCATGGGGGTACCAAATTGTCTACTATCCTCCATACCAAACTTCTTAAGAATTTCCTTAACATATTTGGTTTGAGATATAAATATCCCATTCTCTGTTTATACAATTTGTAAGCCAAGGAAAGATGACAATTCTCCCAACATTGACATTTCAAATTCATCTTGCATATGTGTAGAAAATATTTTCCACATTTTATCATTGCTACCTCAAAATATTATGTCATCTACATAAACAACAACGATTATCATATGCCCACCTTTTGATTTGAAATACAAATTTCTTTCTACACATCCTTTCTTGAATCCTTGTTGTTACAGGCACTCGTCTAATCTAGAATACCATGCTTTGGGTGCTTGCTTAAGACCATACAATGCTTTTTGTAATCTGCACACATGATCATCATCTTCTGACAACTAATACAAATGTTTCTTCAAAATAAATTCCTTCAACTTGTGCATATCCTTTGCACACTAATATTTCCTTATTTGTCACAATAGCTCCATCCTTATTTAGTTTGTTTTTAAACACCCATTTTTTACCAATTACATTTTTTCTTGGGAGTTTAGGAACCAACTCCCATGTGTTATTCTTCTAAATATGATTTAACCATTCCTCTATGGATTTTATCTAGCTCTCATCCTTGTTGGCTTCAGTAAAAAAAATTGGTTCAATCTGAGATAGGAGAGAAAAGTTTACTTATTCTTTATTCTTTGCAAATCTTCTCCTAGTTTGAACTCCTTCATTTTTATCCCCAATTATCTGATTTGTTGGGTGATCCTTCTACACATACTTTGTAGGTGTGTTCTCAACATCTTCTTTAGATTCTTTCTCATTATTTGCCACATTTTCTTCATAATCTGAATCATCCTCAAACTCATTCTAATAAGATTTCATATGTTTTATGCTCTCATCAATTTTGAAATTGGTGATCTCCACAATGTTGTCTAGTCTTTTGTTATAGCATTTATAGGATTTTCTTTGAGTAGAATATCCTAAAAATATTACTTCATCACTTCTTGATTCTAATATTCCCAAATTCTCATCTTCTTTGTTGGTTTTGCACTTGTTTCAAAACACTTTGAAGTACTTCATGGATGTAGACCTGCCATACCACAACTCATAGGGGGTACTATCACTATGTGCTCTGATTTTAACTCTGTTCAAAATATATACTATAGTATCAACTGATTCTCTCAAAAAAATATCAGTTGGGTATGTGCAGGATCATCATAGAAAAAAAAGCCCCTTAGGTGGTAAAAAATTCAAAAAAATCAGAGTTAGACAACTTGACATAAAAAATTGAATAAGTTATCTATATTATTTCAAAAATGTGTAAGAATAGAATCTGTAGAAAATTGAATGTATTTTCTAAACTGCTAGGTATGTTTAAAAAATATATATATCTATTTGGTGAAAATTTGAAATTTCACTGCAATGGTACCTAAATTTTAGGGAAAAAATAAGAAGTAGGTGTCTGTCTAACCACCCTAACCACAATAAAATGATAATATTTTTTTATAAGATTTTAGATATAATTAGAGGACTTATTCCCTGATATGATGCATATTTTTTGTAAATTTTTTCCAAGTAAATAATTAATTATGAATTTTTATTACAACTTTTAAAAAATATAAAACTTGTATGTCGACCACCTTAACTTGGTCAAAACTTCATGAAATTCAATTTTTCTTTTTTAATCCTATAGTATGTGAAGCATAGAATGTGATGCATGTTTTGGATTCAAAAAATGTGATACCATTTGAAAGCTATAGATGTTTTTCAATCAGCCTATCAATCAAGACTTAGTCATAATTTGAATAGAAAATAAATAATAATTACTTATTAAATTCAAAATAAAGCATAATTTATATCAGTGGAAAGCTAATAATCTCCTTTAAAAACCCTTTTCGTTTCATCAATTTTGGGTTAAAAAATAGATGTTAACCACATACCCATCATATTGCCACTTTTTGGCCCATCATGATCTTGCACATACCCAGCTAATCTGGCTTCATTCAACATTTTTCTGTGTTGGGAAAAAATTGTCATCTCAGAGAAACCTCCAAGAATAGTAGTGCCTTCGGTAACTTTAATTTCAATTAGATTGCCTCAAAAAAATGTACAACTATGTCACAAAGCGGAATCAGATAGAGTTCATTTCCCACATTAATCCTTCTGAGAGTAGCACATGTAAAATTCAATTTCAACAACTTGCATAAACAGATTCAACAAACAGAACCATTAAACATGAATGATGGTACAAAAGATTAGAACACACAAATTTACGTGGGGAAAACCCTTACAGGTGAAAAACCCCATAGTCCAAACAATCTGAGCCATTGTATTATTCAGCAACAAACAAAGTTACAATACAATCTCAGGCTCATATCCTTTTCACAAAGATTACACCTTATTCCATTCTAGAGTCAAATGGGAAACAACCCTGTTCTAATTCCCTCTCCCTTTTTTATTTACATTTCTCTGATCAACCTCTCAATCCATTATAACCTTCACACTGTTACAATACTCTCACATAGTATACAGTGCAAATTCACATAGAGAGAGAGGTTTCATAATCAAATCACAGAGAGAGAGTGTTTTCACCTCCTTTAGAATAGTATTCTCATTCTCCAACCAACCCCCGAACAATCCTGTATAACAGCTTTATCCTAACTCAAAACTGTTCAATTCATCTTCTTCAGTTAGATCAACCGTCAACCTATCTTGGACAATGAACAGTCTCCTCCTACTCATTGTGTTCCTCTGACGAATAATCAACACATCGGCAAGCCAACAAATTCATCGTTCGTTCAACCAAGTCCATCTTCACTTCCATCGGCCTGACTTTTTCTATCAGTCACAGACACGCCGATCTCCAAAGTCTCCCCGATGGCTCTATCATCTTGACATCTTGACCAGGCCTATCGGTAAGACAACATCCATTAGAAGGCATTCATAATGTCACATCAAACACACAGATGTCATTAAGTTCAACCACCTCTCAAACCATCTTGTCAGCCTAAGCCACCCCGATACAGACCATCGGCCATACTCATCCTGACAATCAATGGGAGGACCCATTGTTACTAGAATAGCCTTATTGGCAAGAGAATAAGCATCAGAGAAGGTTTCACCGAAGTCCCAAGTCACACTGACGAGCAACTAGAATAGACCATCAGCAAGAGAATAAGCATTGGAGAAGGTTTCACCGAAGTCCCAAGTCACACCGATGACCAACACCTCATCGGAAAGATATGCTTTGTCACTAAAAGTCTTATAGAGCCTTGATGTCACTCTAACCAAATACCATCAACCAGAGTCATACCGACATTCATGACTAGCAAATCCATCGAAAGGAGACACATTGATATGCATCAAGAGTAGCTCCTTCAGCAAGAGAACCACTATCGGCCAAAGTCCCACCGAGATCAAAAGTCACCCCAATGAAATTCAACTCACTACAGTTTAGAACCTTTCATTGATAGGAGTCACATCGAACACACCCATTGGCCAGACTCACACTGAACAAATCACATCGGCCAAAGATCTACAATTAATAAGATGCATTATGAAGTATCGTGTCAGCTAGACCATCTGTTCATCGGCAAGATGTACATTGATCAGACCTATCGGCCAGACTAACACTGTTGATATGAAATAGAGAACTCACTCTAACAGTTCAAGTCACTCTGATAGTTCTCTTTGGCAAGACTGATCACATGTCACACCGATCTAAACACTTCAAGCCTTCAGGACTAAACAACTCATCGATAGGATATCTCAGGTCTCTCACTGATTTACTCTTACATGAGGTTTAGGTCAGTAAGATTGAGGCACATATCTCAATCTCCCACTTGACGAAGATCTTACTAACCACTCCAAAGCATCAACTACAAACTATACAAAAGCACAAACAACATCAACTTCCAAGGCCCAAACCAGAACACAACTCTGAGAAGACATTCTCCAGAAACAAGATAGAACATCAACCAAAACAACAACCAGAAAACTGAATGCACCCATCCAACTGATCAACCCACACAACTAAAAATAGCACCCATAGCTTCTGCTATCTATCCAATCTCACATACCTTCAAGGTATCCTCATTATTAAAATCATGCCCATAGCACAGCCAACCCATCAACCACAGATAAAAGCACCATGCACAAACCAGTCGAAGAAGACCAAATACATCCAGGTACTCCCACTGCATAGGTAATGCCAAATCTAAAAGATCAAAGGCATAACAATTCTACCAATCAAAACACATAGAAAATGTAACCATGGAGTACCAAGGAACATCCACAATGATATGCACAACCTGCAAATTAATAACCTGCAAGAACAACTCTCACCACAAGTCTTCAGAACTCTCCCAAGTTCTCCACACCCAACAAAGGAAAAATATTAAGATCCTCCATCTCATCACTCAAGAATATGAGTGAAAACACATGACCACAAGCTAGTGATCACTACAACTCTAACTAAACCTCAAACCAATGTAATGTGAAGCCAAACATTAGGAAGACAATCAAGACCAAAGAGATAAAATTTGTACAACATATACCTGTCAAACATCCTCCTACATACACTTCTAATAGCTAGTTGTGTCAAGTATGATCTCCTTCCCATCTCAAAGAGACACCATAACAACATCCAACTGTTCAATCACCAAGATCAAGTATAGCAAATGTAACATGTAAAAAATTATGGATGTAAACCTCTCAAAGAAGACCAAACTATTCCATTTCCCATATCAGGAAATCAACCCATAAAGCATCTCCTACCATTTCTTCATTAGTAAATGATATAGCACAAAAGATCAGGGAGATAAACCATGTTGTACATCTTCCACTATGAATCCTATAGAACCATTTAAACAGCAATTCAAGATCCATATCATGAAAAAAGCTATAAAACACATCTGAAAGATACAATGGGAAAAATACCTCTGAAATTATACTTCACTATTGAGCAGACCAAGGGTGGAAAATAGAAAATACTCCTCCAAGATATACAAGCCACCATGACTCATCCAAGAAAAATCTCCTCATTGGTCTCTGTTGAACTCACGTTCAACCAAAGTGTGGGCTACTCGAACTTTCTGTTGAAATCAACACTTTTCTCATCTCAGGAGCACTACAGACTCACCTTATTCTCCATGTATCCATGAGCACCTACAAAAAATCATCCCATGTTGAACTCCAAACTGCATTACTGCACTAACATGAAGTTCTCAAGCATATGACCAACGTACTCAAAACACAGAGAAACTCTAGACCACTATCAAAGCTCCAAACATCTGAAATACGAACTTATCATGACACCATGATCGTTCCATCCCCCTTAGGAGATACCATGCTCCAAGTGAGCATACAATGGTTTAAAGTGCACAATGTCAAAACTCCAATGCATAAACAAGAGTATACCATGACATAAAGAAAACTAACTCAAAACTAACGTCACCTGTCAAGCACCAGTAACACCTCAACCAAAGACTCCAAACATCCTCCATGGTTTCAAGATGTTCCACATCCTCAAATAGTGTCCTAGAAAATGTGAAAGAACCCTTCTACAGCAACAGGATCTAAGAGTCCCTCCTAGTAACATTAACAACACTAAAGAAGATAATTCACCACCAACTGATGAACCCATAGTCACTGCTAAATCTCCCACTTAAACATCATCAGAGCTTTCCAAGCATCATGACCAACCATCTCCAAAACTGAAAAGAAGATCTTCCAAGCCTACAAACATATAATAGTACTGATAATTAAACCAAGATCTCAAAAGTAAGGAGATTCACTATGCTATAGGATTCCATAATCGACTATCTAGGAATTCACTTATCATCCATCCTCTTACCTCAAAACAACCATGCCAATGTATAAGTGACCAAAAACAAGGCCAACTTACAAGTCTGCATAAACACTAAATAAAATTGTGTGGATATAGATAGTCCACTTCCAGGTTGTCACACTGCAAACATATGAGTAAAGAAAATGCACAACTTTGCACAACCTATAGATCCAATTAATGAAACATGAAGACTCACTACCACATCAATGTCTTGCACAATATGAGGTCTTGCAAGAGAAAAAACATGTAGACACCCTAACTTAAATACCAAATCATGCCAAATCCGATTTTCCAAACATGTCCACAACTAGCACCATAGTCAAGGAACCCACAAGCAACACCACAAGAATGTTGAGTGACAAATCACATACCAACACTCTCATACAGAGAAAGCATCTCACCTCCTCATACCATTCTAAAGCACGCATGCAAAACTGCAGCCATCTCATCCAGCAATGCCCCAAAAGCCAAGGTCAAGAAAATAGTTTAACAGCAACTCCAGATAACCACAAGTTTTGCTTGACGTGTAAAACTTGCAAAACCACAAAAAACATGCAAGTACAATACACTCTTAAAAAAAAGAAACAACAGTTCAAGAACTCTAGGCCCCCTTCAAGCCTATTCCAAAACCATCAATATGCACATGCATTGAGAAAGAGATAGGCTATTCTAGAAGCTTTCAAATCATCTAATGATTAACTCCATAGCCTTCATGCATTCAAGGTTAATAGAATACAATGCCTTCCAACACCAAGAAATGCCACCCAACATAAGCACTCTCTTCCATGACTGAGACACAACCCAAGCTTCTCCATATCACCACAAAGCCTCTCACATAGAAACCCAATATGAAAGCTTTGTTGCAACTCAACCAAGAAGCAAAGAAATCCACCTCATACATTAAGGTTATATCACTGCCAAGATAACCAACTCCATATTCACCATCCTTCAAACTACATGTTGTCTCTAAATACTACAAGACTTCCACTCACCAAAGGATCAATACATCAACCAATTCCTCCAGATTTCCTCAAGCCTAAAAAACCAAGAAATCTTCATAGGAGAAATACCTAGAACCAGCAAACAAAAGAAGGCTTTGATACCACTTGTTGGGAAAAAAAAATTATCTCAGAGAAACCTCCATGAATAGTAGTGCCTTCCGTAAATTTAATTTCATTTAGATTGCCTCAAAAACACATACAGCTATGTCACAAAGCAGAATCAGACACAGTTTGTTTCCCACATTAATCCTTCTAAGAGAAGTGTTGTCAAATAAAGTTGCACCCTTGATAAGCTATTAGCTGTAGCGACCTATTGACACATGGGAACACTTCGAGGTTGTGGGTGACCTAGGAATGAAGTGAACCTCCAGATTATGGGTTGATTCCCTTTAAGATATCTCAAAAAAACTAAAGAATGATAAGGAAAAGGGTAAGAAGGATAAACTTGAATTTAAAACCTATCACTAACAGGTGATACACCAAAGATAAAAATATGACAATACTGTAGAAAGCTCATAGAAAATATCAATAGAGCTAAACAATCTCACGATATAGAGATCTATGTTTATAAAAATTAGTCTATGTAAGGTTCTGACTGTTCTAATGCTTAACACAAGGAAAACAAAGATGCTTTCACAGATATAACACAATAGAAAGAGATCACTAACATAAACCTAATTTATGACATAAATTTATTTGCATCCAGTACTGAAGGAATCTGATAAAATAAAGGATCACAGAGAATTTTATCATGCAACTCACAACTAGTCACTAAAACAACAAGGATAATTTGTGAAGGAAATGACTTTCTATTGAGAAAATAAGGAGTCTCTATGTTACAAATCTATAGTATACATGAAAATGAGTTACAAAGTCTAAATAATGCTCTTTCAACAATCTCCTAACCAAGAACTCCTTTACAAAAAGGAAAAAATGCCATATATACCAAAATTGTGTCGGCCCCTACCCTAGGGTTTACAAAAATGAATTGGTGCTTGGACACATTAGCCCTAGAAGTGTTTTGGAATGAAGTTAATGAGGCATTAAATGTGCATACCTTGCTCATGTCGGTGAAATATTGCTCCTAGGCATGGCCTTCAGGTTTTTTACAATGGCTGCATTAACTCCAGCCCTTCTGTTCACCCTCAAGACTTCGTCAAAGCCACTTTGAATGTTCTGCAGCATGGTCATTAATGTCGACCCACTTTTTCCAACTGACATCCTAGCTGTTATTGTCACTCGCGGCCCCTTCCCCTTCGGCTCTCCTCTCGCTCTAGATCATTCTGCAAGTTGACCCCCTTCGAGAAGCAGCATCATATTTACCATGTTAGATTGAAATGCCATTGCTTCAATGAGCTGATCCATGTTGCACACATTCCATCGATCATTCTTTACAGGGGGAGTCAACCTGTCAAACTATCCGTGACCATCTTTAGCTCCTTCTGATTGGTTGAATTTGTGCCACATAGATTCCCAGACAGTCAAAGGTTACTTCATCAGAATCGCATGTCAGTGAGACAATACCTGTGTCTCCCCAATGTGATTATCCCCTTCAATGGCTATCGGCATAGCTCACAACCCTCAGTAAGAGTTCATAGCAAGCTTCTATTGGTCATACCGACATTCCCTTCAATTGGAAAATCCATCGCAATCGGCAAGACCTCTCCCAATCAGCCAGACTTTATGCCAAAGGAAAGCTCTCTTGGCGAGACCACCTTCGTTGCTTCCCAAGCTCGAACCCTTTGGAGAAGTCCGAGTCGAGATGAGAACTGAATAGGGACCGGAGTCAAAATAGGGGCAAAACCAAAGAGTTGGCAGAACCAGAACTAGAACCAAATCCGGACCTGAAACCTTTCCCAAGTTTCAAGTTTGGATTTTGTTCTGATCTTGCCCCCGACAACATACAAGGAAAGAAGGAAGAAAGAAAAACACAAGGAAGATCAAAGAGGAGGAGACATCCCCCGATCACTGCCCATGGAAAAAAGAAAGGAAAATAAGAATAAGCAGAACTGGGACTAGGGACAGAACAGAAACAGGAACTGGAACTTTGGAAAAGTTCCATTGCTCAATTTCAGTCCGCGTCCTAGGTCCGCCAAAAAAAAGGAAATGCCTAAACAAAAAGGAAAGCAAGGTAGGATCAGAACCAAAACCAATCCCAGGAAAAACACAGTGGGGGTAGGAGCAGAACCAAATCCGGACCTAAAACTTTCATCAAGTTTCAAGTTCGGATTCCATCCCGACCCTGACTCTGACAACATACAAAGACAACGAAAAAGGGATGAAAAAGGAAGGAAAAGAAGGGGAGAAAACACCTCCCAACCAAAGAACAAAGAACAAAGGCAAGATAAACAAACAAGCTCGGCGGAACCAGGACCGAGACGGGACCAGAACTTGGAACTTTTGAAAAGTTCCTGAGTTCCGGTTCGGTTCCAATTCCACCCCAACAAAAAAAAAGAAAAGGGGCACAAAGAAAAAAAATAGAAAAGGAAGGAAAACAAGGAAAAGACATAAAACAAAGACCCTCAATAAAAACCAAACACTAGCACGTTGGGCTCAACCCTTATGGGAGCCTCTTTAGAACCACGTGTCGAAATGAAAACATAATCTTCCCTTGTAGTTACACAAGAAGCAAAAAAGTTAGAAAATATGTACCCTTGATGCAAATTTTCTTCTATTTGGTCTTCGAGAACACCTGAAAGCATGGATTGCCCAATTGAGCCCATAGATGAAAAGTGGGTAACATTTCTGGAAACCTTTGTTGGATGTTTTCCTGCTAAACATGCAAACTAGTAGCCTAGTCCTATCCATTGGGCACAAAGTCATTGGGGACCTACACCCATCCAAGACAAAACAATAGGAGGAGAACTGCTCATTTGTGTTGAGACAACACTTAGGAAATGAGAACTGCACCTAATCTAATGTGCGGAAGCACTTATTGATCTCTAGAATTTTAACAGCTATGTATAGATTTAGGTCCATACTTCAGAAGCAACGTTTGAGGTGAATCCCATTCACTGGGATTGGCTCCACTATACCATCGAACCTAGATAGCTAGAAAGCATTATGTTGTTCCTTCTCAGTAATGATATATGGCCCAGTCCAAAATGCATCAAATTTGTAGTGCTTTCCAGGCCTGCTTTTTAATTCATCCCACTTTAGCACTATGTCACCTTCCTGGAACACTCTGGGAGATTCCTTTTTATCGAATGGCCTTTTTATTTGAGCCTGATATTGCTTAGTCCTTTTCACTGCTTCATCTCTGAGTTCTTCAAGCTCAATTAATTGAGCTAACCTTGTTGTCATAGGCTCCTCCTCAATCATATCAAGCTAGTTTACTAGATCGAGGGCTAGGAATTCAACTAAAATGGGCAATCTTGCCTCCTTTCCATACACTAACATGTATCGAGAAAGTCCTGTAGACCTTTTTGTCATAATCCTATCAGCCCACAAGGCTGATTTCAGCTTGGTGTGCCAGGCTTTTTGATTGTCCTTCATAGTTCTCTTAATGATCCTCAGGAGATTCTTGTTAGTGGACTCAGCCTATCCATTTCCCTACAGATAGTAATTAGAGGATGTACTCATATATATACCATTTTTGATAGCCCAGTTAGAAATTTTAACACTCACAAAAGCAAGGGCATTGTCTAACACGATGGAATCTAGGATACCAAATCTGGTAACTAGCTCTTCATAGAAATTCAGGACAGCAGATTCATTAGCTTCTTTGAGTGCCATAACTTTAGTCCATTTTGAAAAATAATCAGTGGTTGTGAGTATCCACTTGTGGCCTACACTTGATGGTAGTTTTATAATCCCAATGAAATCCAAACCCCATTTCATGAAGGGCTGATCAATTTGAATTGGTTGCAGCGAGAGGGATACCAACCTCTCTTTTCTAGCAAAAATAACACTCTTTGCACTTTCTTACCCACAAATGAGCATCGTTGAATAAGGTAGGCTAGTAATAGCCTCCTTTCATTATTTTAAGAGTTGTGGCTCTTGGAGAAAAGTGTCTGCTAGCTGACCCTTGATGGATTTCATGCAATAATCTATCAACCTAGTCAGCTTCAATACATCTTAATAGGACACCATGAAAATATCTTCTAAACAGAAAACCATTTAAAAGAACGTAAGGTATGGATTGCAGTCGATAATACCTTCTTTTGGATTTAGTTAGATTAGGAGGGCACTCACCAGTCAATAAAAAATGTGTCATTTCTGTGATCCAACCTATAGGAGTAGGTCTAGCAGTTTTTTGTCCATCTTGAAGTGCTAAAACAAAACTTTCCTCCTTTATATTGTTGTTGCTATCCTTAATAAGTTTTTCGTAGTGACCTCTCCCTCTTATTAGTTTGGCAACCTTTATTTCAAGGTCATATTCCATCACCTTAGTGATGCAACCAGCTCTTCTATCACTCAAATCTTTGTTTAATAAAAACTCTTTCACACTTGGATGAGCAACCATCAGTACAATCTTGTTATTGTAAAGCATGTGCCTAAACTTCTTTAAGCTTTGTATGATAGTGAGAAAATGTTTCTCTACAAAAGTATACCTACGCTCATAATCTTTGAGTCCCTCACTAAAGAACGCCATGGGCTGTTCAGATCCCTCATCATTTTGTTGTACTAGCATGGTTGAAAGTGAATCAATATTTCCATGGGCATATAAAATAAAATCTTTAGAAAAGTCAGGATTCAAAAGTGTAGGTGTGGTTACTAATGCCTCTTTTATAAGCTCAAAACTTCTTTTCCATTCCTCAGTCTAGCTAAAAGATACATTCTTTCTCAGCATATGAGTTAGTGGACTTAATAAATCAACAATGTCAGGGATAAACCTCCTAACAAAGTTAATCCTACCAATAAAACTCTGCAAACCTTTCTTGTGCGCTGGTAAAGGGAGAGCTAAGATAGCACTTATTCTTTCAGGGTAAATATTAATACCCTATTTAGACACCACATAACTGAGCAATCTTCCTTCATGAACAGAAAACACACACTTTTTGGGGTTAAGTGATATCCCAAATTCCCTATATTTTTCAAAAATCTACCTCAAATGCTTCAGATGATTGCTAGCCTCCTTAAAAAAAATAGTGATATCATCAAGATAGACTAAGACTATCTTGTACATTAAACCCTGAAAGGCCATATCCATTTCCTTTTGAAAGGTTTCCCTAGCATTAGATAAACCAAAGGGAATTTTCTGATAGGTCACAGTTCCCCACTTTGTGGTGAAGGTTGTTTTGTACTGATCCTTATTTTTCACTAATATCTGGTTGTAACTAGAATAGCCATCTAATAAGGAAAACCTTTTAGACCCTAAAACTTCCCTGAAGTATCTACTCCATAGAAGGCAGAGGATGAGGGTCCTTTAAGGAGGCCCTATTTAAGTCACAAAAATCTACACAGAGCCTTATTTCACCATTTTTCTTTCTTACTGGTACTAGGTTTGAAACCCATGAGGTATGCTTGATGGAGAAAATAATGTTGCTTTCAATCAATTTATCTAGCTCCTTTTTCATCAAAGGTTCTTACTTAGGATTCAAGGGCCTCTTTTTTTGCCTAAAAGGTTTGACATTAGGCTCAAGTTCAATGGTATGTTGAGCAAGCTGGGGATTAAATCCCTTTAAATCAGTATATTACCAGGCAAAGATATCATTAAATTCTTGACAAAGCTGAATAAAAACATGCTTCTCTTCAGTTGTACTTACCTTGCCTAACTTAAGAAGCTTTTCTTTGAAAACTTCAACTTCTTTGTAGTGATCTTGCTGAACTTGAATACTCCCCTTAGGTTTTCTATCTTCATCATCAGTATTAAAAACAGATTCTAAAGTGACCAGGCCTTTAGGCAACTTGTTTTTTAGTTGAATAATATGGTCACTGTACTAGTGTTGTAACTTTTCCTGATTGGCATGTGAGAACTCAGCTTCTTCTCTTAAAAATATGACAATCTACTAGTCACTATCAAAAACTTTCCAATGTATATTATTATCAGGTACAACAGGCCTAACTACAATCTTGATATGTTGATTAGTTTTATCACTGCAAATATCATTTGGAATATCATGTTCAGCTCCTACAGCAACTAATCTATCAACATGTTTATTCTGAGCTCTAGGAATGGAAATCAAGTTAAATGCCTCAAATCCCTCTAAGAGGTCCCATACCCTATTCCTGTAAGACCTGAGTATATCAATTTTAACAGCATTAAGCTTTCTCACCTAATTGACAACCAACTCACTGTCACCATAAACTTTTAGACAACTGATACCTCTCTGTCTCACCCACTACAACCCCAGGACTAGAGCTTCATATTTAGCAGAATTATTAGAAAGCCAAAATAGAATCTGAAAGCTAGATACTACTTCTGACCTTCTAGTGATACCAGCATACATCCACCGCCAGCACCTACCCTACTCCTTGATCCATCAAAATACAACTCCCACAGATCATTTTCATGTTGTTCACTATGTCGTTCCTTGTCCTTTTCAATTTTAGGCATAAAGGAGTCAGTCTCATGCATCATATAAATACTAATGTCAACCTCCTCTAATTGCTCACCTGTGCTAACTTCATGAGCTTGAGGCACCCACTCTTTAGGAAGAATATCTGGTGTTCTTTCTATTTGAATCTCAGCCTCTTGAATAGCAGGCTACTCCACTTGTACACTTGTAAACAAGTTGGCATTGATAGGAGACAGATTATAAGGTTCAATATGAACCTTGGCTATGGGTTCTAATTTAATAGTGACTCTAGTACCATATCTAGTTCTTAACAACATGTGAGACCAGTCAGAGGATAGGTAACCACCTATCTTAGTCGTAAAATCCCTAGATAAATAAAGGGAAAAGTACAGGGGTAACTCAATAATGTATATATCCTCTGGTATTGCAAAATTTGGACAGGCATGTAGAGTTAAGCTCAAATTTTTAATGAACCCTACTTGTTAATAGTAGTACCATCCAATTGTACCACCCCCTTTTCTAGTGGCTCATATTCAATTCCCAACTTATTGACAATTTTTTTGGGCATAACTGAACTACTAGCCCTTGAGTCAATCATACAATTGTGAACCAAATTATCTCCTATAATTAACAACAAAGAAAAGGGAGGCAGCTTGACCTTAGCAACTTGTTTTTCTTTATTACCAACAATAGTATTAGCCAACGCAACCTTCTCCTTTTCTACACTAGGCTCATCTGAGACACTTAAACCTAATAAAGCAAATTGAAGCAGGTCCTTTTGACTTGGAATACTTAGAGAATCTCATATTGACATGGGTACATTAATTTTCTTCATATGCTCTAGTATATTGAAAGATGTAGTAGGTTTAACTTGACCTTTGGGAGGAATAACATCACCTTTAACTGAAGGCGCCTGGGCTGATGAATCAAACTGTTGCTTGCCTACCAAAGGCTGGCCCCTAGGTAGCATTTGGATCTGGTCAACTTTTGATGAGCTAGGAGCATTCTGATTCTGGTTCATCCCTTTTTTCGATTGAGTCTAAACTGTATTAGGTTGATGTCCATCTATTTCCCTCTTCTTACTGTGTGTATTGTCTGCAATTGAAGAATCGGCATGGACCACTCCACAAAATTCTTCCCCTTGCCAGTTTAGGAATGTAGACTCATGTGTCTGTTGTTCTTGTTGTTTTACTTCAGTTGCTACATGCACACTAGATTGTATTACTAAACTATTTTGAACCATCAAGGCTTGGTTAAGCAGCCCATTGACACAACTATTTGAATTATGGGGTTGACTACACAAAATGCACCATTCATAATCTCGAACTAAGTTGTTTTGGATAGATGCAAGCTCTTTGGAAGTGCTTATAGTGTTGGAGTCATAAGCTTGATGTGGCCTCAGGTTAGGAGCAAACTTTTGGCCTTGATTATAAGGCTGATAATGTGCTCTATTGGTCTGATTTTGTTGGTAATTAGACTGAAATGAGGGATGATATAGCTTAAAACCTTGATTTTTTTGTTTTCTTAGATTAACCATCTCATTGCCAAAGGTTGTTAGAAGGCCTTTAATCTCTTAAAGTTCATTAGACTGAGCTGAAAATTATTTTAATTGGCCATTTGGATGGGTATCAGGTGCTGGAAATGCTGGTGCACTTGGAATAATAGCCAAAGGAGGTACCTGTATAGGGGTTGGAGGTTGAAAAGTAGGAAATATTGTCATAGGTGGTCTTGGGGAAATTGTACCAGCCTATATAAGGTTGTTTTCAGCTCTAACAGCTACACCATATGTTGTAGGAAGTGTATCACCTCCCATCGATTGAATCATTACAGAAATATCACAATTTAAGGCTCTTAAATAGTATAAAAAGACATGATTAGCAGTAGAACTTACTGTCTGTGGAATTCTATCCCATGTCCTCTGGAAACGGTGATTGAAATCTAACATGACTTCATATGGAGCCCTCTTGATTGTAGATAGCTGCTCCACCAATGACAAGTGGTCTGATTTATCTTCAAAAAATTGGCATAAATGACTGCCTAATTCATCCCATGTTGCTATGGAGTTGACAGGCAGGCCTCTGAACCATTGTAAGGATTTTCCTTTAAATGATGCTGCCACCAATCTGAGTGCAACATTTTCTTCAATCACATGGTGAACAACACACATGTTAGCAACATATTTTATATGCTCTGTTGGGGTTGTATGTTCCTCACCATGAAAATATGGTAGAATTTTTTAAGGTAGCAATAGGGATTTCATCATGTTGAGTCAGGTTCAGTGGGCTGCCTTGGTTAAAAGCAAAAAATGGCTGATTTCTCACCACTAGAATAATTGTCACTAGGATATTCTTAGCAAAAACAATAGGAACCACAGTATGGCGTCTCAAAAAAGGATTCAACTTGGATCTTCTGAAATAAACAACTATCATTTGAACCTTCTGAATTTCCCTACCCCTTCTTCTAGGTGGGGACAATTGCAAATACTTAAAAACAGGCGAGTTACTCCTAGTCTGCACTCTGCTCATGAGCAGTAATGCACTGGAATTTGCTAAATCTAAGCTCAGAGTCACCATGAATGATAAAATTTGTCTCTTAAAGACTACAATTTTTGCTGCACATACCAAACAACAGTATGATAATTTTGATTTGAGACTAAAAATAGTTCTCTGTCCCACCGAGCATGCCAAAACTGTTGTCAAATAAAGTTGCACCCTTGCTAAGCTATTAGCTGTAGTGACCTATTGACACATGGGAACACTTCAAGGTTGTGGGTGACCTGGGAGTGAAGTGAACCTCCAGATTATGGGTTGGTTCCCCTTAAGATATCTTGAAAAAACTAAAGAATGATAAGGAAAAGGGTAAAAAGGATAAACTTCAATTTAAAACCTATCAATAACAGGTGATACACCAAAGATAAAAAATATGACAATAGTGCAAAAAGCTCACAGAAAATCTCAATAGAGCTATCAATCTCACAATACATCTAGATTTATGTTTATAAAAACTAGTCTATTTAAGGTTTTGACTATTCTAATGCTTAACACAAGGAAAACAAAGATGCTTTCACAAATATAATGCAATAGAAAGAGATCACTAACATAAACCTACTTTATGACATAAAGTTTTTTGCATCTAGTACTGAAAGAATTTGATAAAATAAAAGGATCACACAGAATTTTATCATGCAACTCACAACCAATCTCTAAAATAACAAGGAAAATCTGTGAAGGAAATGACTTTCTATTGAGAAAATAAGGAGTCTTTATGTTACATATCTATAGTATTCATGAAAATGAGTTACAAAGTCTAAATAATACTCTTTCAACAATCTCCTAACCAAGAACTCCTTTACAAAAAGGAGAAAATTCCATAAATACCAAAATTGTGTTGGCCCCTGCCCTAGGGTTTACAAAAATGAGTCTGTGCCTGGACACGTTGGCCCTAGAAGAGTTTTGGAATGAAGTTAATGAGGCATTAAATGTGCATACCCTACTCATGTCGGTGAAAGCTCGCTCCTAGGCATGGCCTTCAGATTTTTTACAATGGCCGCATTAACTCCAGCCCTCGTGTCCACCCTCGAGACTTCGTAACAGCCTCTTTGAATGTTCTATGGCATTGTCATTAATGTCGACCCACTTTTTCCAGCTGACATCCCAGCTGTTATTGTGACTCTTGGCCCCTTCCCCTTCAGCTCTCCTCTTGCTCTAGATCTTTCTACAAGTTGACCCCCTTCGAGAAGTAGTATCAAATTTACCATGCTAGATTCAAATGCCATTGCTTCACTGAGCTGATCCATGCTGCACACATTTTGTTGATCATTCTTTACAAGGGGATTCAACTCATCAAACTATCCATGACCATCTTCAGCTCCTTCTGATTTGTTGAATTTGTGCCACATAGATTCCCAGATAGTCAAAGGTCACTTCATCAAAATCACATGTTAGTGAGACACTAGTCGTGTCTCCTTGATGTGATTATCCCCTTCAGTGGGTATCATCATAGCTCACAACCCTCGGAAAGAGTTCATAACGAGCTTCTATTGGTCATACTAACAATCCCTTCAATTGGAAAATCCATTGCTATCGGCAAGACCTCTCCCACTCGGCCAAACTTTATGCCGAAGGAAAACTCTCTCGACGAGACCACCTTCATTGCTTCTTGAGAGAAAACCCTTCAGCGGAGTCATATTTAGGATGATAACCGAATAGGGATTGGAGTCAAAACGGGGACAAAGCCAAAGAGTTGGTGGAACCGGAACTGGAACCAAATCTGGACCTAAAACTTTTCCCAAGTTTCAAGTTCGGATTCCATTTTGATCCCACCCCCAGCAACATATAAGGCAAGAAGGAAGAAAGAAAAACACAAGGAAGATCAAAGAGGAGGAGACATCCCCTGATCACCGCCCATGGAAAAAAGAAAGGAAAAGAATAACGGGCAGAACCGGGGCTAGGGACGGAACAGAAACAGGAGCTGGAACTTTAGAAAAGTTCCATTGCTCGATTTCAGTCCATGTCTTGGGTCCACCAAAACAAAGGAAACACCCAAACCAAAAGGAAAGCAAGGTGGGATCGGAACCAAAACCGATCCCAAGAAAAACACAGTGGGGGCAGGAGTGGAACCAAATCCGGACCTAAAACTTTCATCAAGTTTCAAGTTCGGATTCCATCCCAACCCTAACTCTGACAACATACAAAGATGACAGAAAAGGGATGAAAAAGGAAGTAAAAGAAGGGGAGAAAACACCTCTCGACCAAAGAACAAAGAACAAAGGAAAGACAAACAAACAAGCCCGGTGGAACCGGGACCGGGACGAGACCAGAACCTAGAACTTTTGAAAAGTTCCAGAGTTCAAGTTCGGTCCCAATTCTGCCCCTGACAGAACAAAAAGAAAAAGGGAACAAAGAAAAAAAAATAGAAAAGGGTGGAAAACAAGGCAAAGACATAAAACGAAGACCCTCAATAAAAACCAAACACTAGCACACTAGGGTCAACTGTTATGGGAGCCTCACTAAAACCACGTGCCGAAATGAAAACATAACCTTTCCTTGCAGCTGCACAAGAAGCAAACAAGTTAGAAAAAATGTAACCCTAATGCAGATGTTCCTCTATTTGGTCTTTGAGAACACTTGAAAGCATGGATTGCTCGATTGAGCCCATAGGTGAAAATTGGGTAACAATAAGCACATTTAAAATTCAATTTCAATAACTTGCATAAATAGATTCAACAAACAGAACCAAGAAAACATGAAAGATGGTACAGAAGATTAGAGCACACAGATTTACATGGGGAAAACCCTTTCGGGTGAAAAATCCCACACTCCAAATGATCCAAGCCATTGTATTATTCAGCAACAAACATAGTTACAATACAATCTCAAGCTCATATCCTTTTCATAGAGATTACACCTTGTTCCATTCTGGAGTCAAATGGGCAACAACCCTATTCTAATTCCCTCTCCCTTTTTTTTTACATTTCTCTAATCAACCTCTCAATCCATTACAACCTTCGCACTGTTATTGGAAATATGCCTCAATCATCACAGGCCGAAACCTCTTTAGGAGCCAAGTCAGTGTGATAGCTCACATGTCTGGCCGACTAGCAGTTTGGAACATCATGTTTTGTTCAGGTCACTGTGACCTAGATTTTGTCTCACCAAAGGATCATATTGCTGTGATAGGTTGAGTTCGGTGTGACCTCTTACCGCTAAGGGAGATCTTTGGCTGAAATTCCATTCTATCACTTTTCATTGAGACCCTTGGTTGAAAGGCTTGGTTTGGGAAGATGTTTGGGTGATGTGTTTGAGTCTTGCTGATAGGATGTTTCTTTTATAGTCTTCCATGTATCTTATGGTCTATTAGTAAGAAGTCTTACCGATGTACAAAGGTCTCACTGACAGAGGATCAAATGTTGGTCATTGGTGTAACTCAAAGGATCTTGGGTAGAGCTCTTAGAAAACAATGAAAGTCTCATTGATAGGAATTCACTTGGGTTCATCATAATAACAATGATTATTTCATTATGTACTCTTGGTGAAGGTGATATGTCTTGCAAACTATTCTTTGGTGCTTGGTATGATTTAAGTCTTCGGAGTAACATTTGTGATCTCGATGAAACCTCTTGGCGATATATAAGTATTGTCGACTGGTGATTGAAGCTCGGTATACATGTGACTTTGATATAACCCTTGGTGACTTGGCGTGAGGTCCTAGTGAAGAACGATACTCTTGCCGAATGGTAAACTCACATCTATGAGACTTTTTGCACCTCTCTATGATCTTCTAGCGAAACCAATAGGTCTCACTGACTGTTTGGTGCCTTGGTGTAACACATGAAAGATTGGTGAAACATCTTGCCGATAAGATTAACTCTTGGTGACATTGATATGAAGATTATGTGGCATCGACAAGACACTATTAATGTCTCACAGAGATGCTAACAAAGCTTGAATATTTTTTGACCATTTCACCATCCTATGTGGAGTCTCATGGACCAATAGGAGAAGCTGAATCTGAACAGTTGGAAGTTTATTCGTTGTGACGGTTCTGTGAGGAAGCTCGACAGACATAGAACAACATGGATATACTCGGTGATTGCAGATTGAGATCAGCTGGTTGCATCGACGAATTGTTGGGTGGTTGTATGATCAGTAAATGTATTCCAATCTGTAAAGACTGTAACTTGAAGGTTCCTCTACAAGATTGTTCATGGTGAATATTGTTGTAAACAACATCAGAAAGATAAGTCTGAAACTTTTATGTAATCTTTATTACTATAATACAAAGTGACTTCTCTTGGTGTGGTGGGTTTTTCTCCCATAAGGGTCATCCCATGTATATCTGGTGTTCATGTGTGATTGTCAAATACTCTGTTTCTAATATTTATTTCAAAGTGCATCTTAATTGAACTGTAATTGAAAAATTTAAAAGTATATCTGCATTCTTCCTCGAGGTATTGACGTTAGGAGAGTTGTTTCTACATCTAATTTTCCTTACAAGTGGTATCAGAGCCTGGCTAGTTGTGTTATCCTTGTGGGTACGTTAGGTTTTTTGTGTCAATTCTATTTAGTGGGAGTCTTGTAGAAGTTTTTCAATTTCTAATTACAGATTGAGATGGCTAGCACATCAAGAAAGTTTGAAATAGAGAAATTCAATGGCAGTAACTTTGAGTTGTGGAAACTTAAAATGGAGGATCTCTTAGTGGATCGAGATCTTTGGATTGTTGTGTCTGGAACTAAACCTACAGGCATGAAGCAAGAAGATTGGGACCTTGCAGATAGAAAGTCTAAGAGGCTGATAAGGCTCTGCTTGGCAGACTCTGTTCTTCTCAATGTACATGAAGAGAAGACTACATCTACCTTGTGGAATAGACTGGCATCTATTTATTAGGGGAAGTCCTTGGTGAATAAACTATTCTTGAGGAAGAAGCTATATAGTTTGAGAATGTAGGAAGGAGGGTCTATAGCTGATCATTTGAACACATTCAACATGTTGATTGCATAGTTAACATCTATTGGTGTGAAGACTGAAGAAGAGGATTGATGTATGCTTCTATTGTGTTCTTTTCCAGACTCATGGGATCATCTAGTGATGGTATTGAAAGTACAACATCGAATTTCAAGATGGAAGATGTTGTTGCATCTTTGCTGTCAGAAGAGATGAGAAGGAAATCTTCTGAGATGGCGAAGGAAGCTCTTGCTGTTAGAGGAAGACTAAAAGAGAAAGGCAAGAAGAATGACAAGAAGTCCAAATCAAAATCAGAGGGGAGATCAAAGTCTCCTGGAAAGAAGTCCAAGGTGAAGTGTTGGAACTATGGGCAACCTGGTCATGTTTGAAAGCATTGTAAAGAGGAGAAGAAGAAGAAGAAGAAGTATTCTTCTGACAATGAGTCTTCTCACAGTGATGGTGACGCCTTCATTGCAGCCTTGGCTACACAAGTATCAGATGATGTTTGGCTAATTAATTCTGGAGCATCTTTCCACATGACATCTCATAGAGAATGGTTCAAAAAGTATGAAAATTAAGATGGTGGAAAGGTGTACTTGGTGAGCAATTCAACTTTGGAAATTTTTGGCCATGGAAGAGTTAGAATACAATTCCGTGATGGCAGAATGAAGGGAATCAATAATGTAATGCATATACCAAGTCTGGCTCAAAACTTACTTTCTATAAGTATGTTGAATGATATTGGAGTACAAGTCACATTCTCTGGAAATGGCTACAAGATGACTAGAGGTTCAATGGTGTTGGCTAGAAGTGCTCGAATTGGTACCCTGTACAAGCTATATGCACATGTTGTTCAATGTAACATTGTCTATGGGAAGTCACTGAAAGCTACTCATGGAGGTAAAGAGGGAAATTTCCCTAATTATGTAAACTCTATGGAAGTAAAACTTCCAGCAGAGAAGACTATGCTCTGGCATCATAGTCTAGGCCACATAGGAGAGAAAGGTTTAAAAACCTTGAAGAACAAAAACCTGGTTGAGGGGCTTGAAGATTGTAATCTTGAATTTGAATTCTATGAGCATTGTATATATGGAAAGCAACACCATGTTTCATTTTCTTCCAGTCCTCATAAATCTTATGGTTTGCTAGATTATATTCATTAGGATGTATTTGGTCCAGTGGATGTTCCTTCTTTGTCTAAGTCAAGATACTATGTGTCGTTCATTGATGATTATTCAAGAAGAGAATTTTTTTTTTTTTGAAAAGTAAATCAGAAGTGTTCAGTTGATTTAAGGAATTTAAGAACCTTGTTGAAAATCAGACTGGTAGAAAAATAAAATGCTTAAGGATTGATAATGGAGGTGAATTTTGTTCTAATGAGTTTGAAAGATACTATAAAGACCATGGGATTAAAAGACATAAGACTACACCTTATACTCCATAGTAGAATGGAGTTGTAGAGAGGTTCAATAGGACAATGATGGAGAGAGCACGAAGTATGTTGAGTAGTGCTGGCTTGGAGGAGAAGTTCTGGGCTGAGGTTGTATCTACTGCATGTTATTTAATTAATCATTCTCCAAATTCTACTCTTGTTGAGAAAACACCTCTGGAAGCGTGGTCTAGTAAGAAGCCCTTTTTAAGACATATTCATATTTTTGGCTATGAGGCATATGCTCATATGTCAAATGTGAAAAGATCTAAACTGGAGAACAAGGCTGTCAAATGTATTTTTATTGGCTATAGTGCTATCATAAAAGGATACAAGCTTTGGAATCCTGATATAGAGAAGGTTGTATACAGCAGAAGTGTAATCTTTTGTGAGCTGAAACCTTCCACCTTGGATCTACAGTTAGAGACAAAGTCAGAAAACAATAAGGATGTATCATTAATTCCTCCTACTCTAGAGAAAGAGGAATTGAGAATTCAAAATGTACCTAAAACTAAGGAGAGTTCAAGTAGTTCTGATAGTTCTGAAGAAGAAGAAGAACCTTAGCCTCAGCCAATGAGGAGGTCAAACTGTGAAAGAAAACAACCAGATAGGTATGGGTTCTCTTTGATAGATTCTACTTGTGCCTATGCTTTAATTTCTAGCACTGATGAGCCTAGGACTATAAAGGAGGCATTTAAAATGTCTAATTCAGACTCTTGGTTGGAATCCATGAATGAAGAAATGGCATCATTAGAAGAGAATGAAACCTGGAGTTTGGTGTCATTTCCTAAAGGAAGAAAACCTGTGGGCTACAAATGGGTATTTAAGGAAAAGATTGGTCTGGATGGCAGTGTAGAAAATTACAAGGCAAGACTTGTTGCAAAGGGCTATTCCCAGGTAGAGGGAATTGATTATGGGGATATTTTTTCTCCTGTAGCTAAGCTGACATCTATCAGATTTCTTTTGTCACTTGCAGCAGCATATGACTTAGAGGTTGAACAGATGGATGTGAAAACAACATTTCTTCATGGTGATCTTGAAGAAGAAATTTATACGTCCCAACCTGAGCACTTTGTTGAAAAAGGTAAAGAGAAACTGGTTTGCAAATTAAAAAAATCTCTATATGGGTTAAAGCAGTCACCTAAAATGTGGTACCAAAAATTTGATACTTTTGTATTGTCTTTGGGATTTGTAAGATCAAAATTTGATCATTTTGTTTATTACAAAGTTGAAAGTGATCAGGTTCTTATTATTGCTCTCTATGTTAATGATATGTTGTTCATAGGAAATAGTAAGCTAATGATTTCAGATCTTAAGTCTCAGTTGTCTGCTAAGTTCAAAATGAAAGATCTTGGTGCAGCAAGGTATATTCTAGGGATGGAGATAACCAGGGACATAAATAATAGGAAACTTTGGCTCAGTCAGAGTAAGTATATCAGAACTATTCTAGAGAGATTTTTCATGAATGATTGCAAGCAGTTAGTTGTTCTAGTCATGCAGGGAACAAAGCTATCTATTGAAGACTATCCAAAATCTCCTACTAAGATGGAGTGCATGACCAGTGTGCCCTATGCTAGTGTTGTAGGCAGTCTTATATATGCAATGGTCTATACAAGGCCAGACATTGCCCAAGTAGTGGGAGTACTTAGTCAATTTATGGATAATCCAGGAAGAACACATTGGGATGCTATGAAGAGAGTGTTTAGATATTTGAAGGGGACTTCAGATTTTACTTTGTGTTACCATGGGAACTTGGTTGAATAATAGAGGACTCTCAGCATTCGTGGATATGCAGATTCTGATTGGGCAGGGGACATTGATAGTAGGAGATCAACCAGTGGATACATTTTCATGTTGAATGGTGGTGAGTGAGTTGGATGAGTAAGCAGTAGACTATAGTCGCTTTGTCCACTACAAAAGCTGAATACATGGCAGCTACTCATGCTTGTAAAGAAGTTGTTTGGTTAAAACATTTGTGTTCTAACATTGGTTTTGATGTAGGATTAATAACTATTTTCTATGACAGTTAGAGTGCAATTTGTCTGGAAAAGAACCCTACTTTCCATGCCAAGATGAAACATATTGATGTGCAGTACCACTTTTTACGAGATATGGTTGAGGATGGAAAGGTTAATTTGGAAAAGGTGGATACTCTGGAGAATGTTGCAGATGCATTGATGAAGCTAGTGAGCATAGACAAGTTCAAGTGGTGTGCCAGTTCAATGGGCCTTAGTTCCCATGATTTTTAGTAAGTTTTGTTGTGCTCTGGAGGTGCCTGTGTAATCTTTGTTAGTGGGAGATTGTTGGAAATATGCCTCAATCATCACAGGCTGAAACCTATTTAAGAGCCAAGTTGGTGTGACAACTCACATGTCTAGCCGACTAGCAGTTTGGAACATCCTATTTTGTTCAGGTCACTGTGACCTAGCTTTTGTCTCACCGAAGGATCATATCGCTATGATAGGTTGAGGTCAGTGTGACCTCTTACCTCTCATGGAGGTCTTTGGCCGATAGGCCATTCTATCGCTTGCCATTGAGACCCTTGGCTAAAAGGCTTGGTTCAGGAAGATGTCTTGGCGATGTGTTTGAGTCTCGCCGACAAGATGTTTCTTTTATAGTCTTCGGTGTATCTTATGGTCTATCGGTAAGAAGTCTTACTGATGTACAAAGGTCTCACCAATGGAGGTTCAAATGTTGGTCATCGGTGTAACTTAAAGGATCCCGGGTAGAACTCTTAGCGAATGATGAAAGTCTCACCAATGGGAATGCACTCGGGTTCATCAGAATAACAATGATTGTTTCGTTATGTACTCTTGGCAAAGGTGATATGTCTTGCCAACTATTCTTTGGTGCTCGATAAGACTTAAGTCTTAAGAGTAACATTTGTGATCTCGATGAAACCTCTTGGTGATATATAAGTCTTGCCGACTGGCGATTGAAGCTCAGTATACATGTGACTTTGATATAACCCTTGGTGACTTGGCGTGAGGTCTTGGCAAAGAATGATACTCTTGCCGAATGGTAAACTCACATCTATGAGACTTTTTGGACCTCGCTATGATCTTCTGGTGAAAGCGATAGGTCTCACTAACTATTTGGTGCCTTGGTGTAACACATGAAATCTCGGTGAAACATCTTTTCGATAAGATTAACTCTTGGTGACATCGATATGAAGACTATGTGGCATCGGTGAGACACTGTTAGTGTCTCACCGAGATGCCAACAAAGCTTGAATCTCTTTTGACCATTTGACCATCCTATGTGGAGTTTTGTTGACCAATAGGAGAAGCCAAATCTGAACAGTTGGAAGTTTTTTTTTTGTGACGGTTCTGAGGAAGCTCGATGGACATGGAACAACATGGATATACTTAGTGATTGCAGATTGAGATCAGTTGGTTGCATCGACAGATTGTTGGGTGGTTGTATGATCAGTAAATGTATTCTAATCTATAATTACTATAACTTGAAGGTTCCTATATAGGATTGTTCATGGTGAATGCTATTGTAAATAGACATTAGAAAGATAAGTCTAAAACTTATATGTAATCTTTATTACTGTAATATAAAGTGAGCTCTCTTGGTGTGGTGGGTTTTTCTCCCGTAAGGGTTTTCCCACGTATATCTGGTGTTCATGTGTGATTTTCAAATACTCTATTTCTGATATTTATTTCAAAGTGCATCTTAATTGAACTATAATTGAAAAACTTAAAAGTATATCTGCATTCTTCCCTGAGGTATTGATGTTAGGAGAGTTGTTTCCACATCTAATTTTCCTTACAACTATTACAATACTATCACACAGTATACAGTGCAGATTCACATAGAGAGAGAGGTTTCACAATTGAATCACATAGAGAGAGTGTTTTCACCTACTTTAGAATAGTATTCTCATTCTCCAACCAACCCCCGAACGATCCTGTATAATAGCTTTATCCTAACTCAGAACCTTTCAGTTCATCTTCTTCAGTTAGATCAACTGTCAACTTGTCTTGGACAATGAACAGTCTCCTCCAACTCATCATGCTCCTCTAACAAACAATCAACACATCAGCAGGCCAACAAATTCATCGTTCATCCAACCAAGTCCATCTTCACTTCCATCGGCCTGACTTTGTCTATCGGTCATAGACACACCAATCTCCAAAGTCTCCCCGATGTCTCTATCATCCTGACATCTCGACCAAGCCTATCGACAAGACAATGTCCATCGGTAGGAGTTCATAATGTCACTTCGAACACACTTATGCCATTAAGTTCAACCACCTCTCAAACCATCTTGTTAGCCTGAGTCACCCCGATACATACCATTGGCCATACTCATCCCGACAATCAACGAGAGCACCAATTGTTACTAGAATAGCCTTATCGGCAAGAGAACAAGTATCGGAGAAGGTTTCACTAAAGTCCCAAGTCACACTAACAACCAACTAGAATAGACCATCGACAAGAGAAAAAGCATCGGAGAAGGTTTCACAGAAGTCCCAAGTCACACCGACGACCAACACCTCATTAGCAAGACATGCTCTATCGCTAAGACTCTTATAGAGCCTTGATGTCACTCTGACCAAATACCATCAGCCAGAGTCATACCAACATTCACAACTAGCAAATCCATCAGCAGGAGACACAACGATATGCATCAGGAGTAGCTCTTTCCGCAAGAGAACCACTATCGGCCAAAGTCCCACCAAGATCAAAAGTCACCTCGATGAAATTCAGCTCACTGTAGTTCAGAACCTTTCATCGGCAGGAGTCACACCAAACACAGCCATTGGATAGACTCATACCAAACAAATCACATCGGCTAGAGATCTACTGTCCATAAGATGCATTCTGAAGTATCGTGTCAGCCCAACCATCTGTTCATCGGCAAGATGTAAACCGATCAGACCTATTGGCTAGACTAACACTGTTGATATGAAATAGAGAACTCACAGCAACAGTTCAAGTCACTCTGATAGTTCTCTTCAGCAAGACCAATCACATGTCACACCAATCTGAACACTTCAAGCCATCAGGACTAAACAACTCGTCGGTAGGATATCTCAGGTGTCTCACCGATTTACTCTTATAGGAGGTTCAGGTCAGCAAGATTGAGGCACATATCTCCAACATTCTGGCCATGCCCTTTACCACTCTATTCATTTTTTCTACAACTCCAATTTGTTGTCGAGTTCTTGGCGCTGAGAACTGCCTCTAGATTCCATGTGCCCTATATTATTCAAAAAATTCACATGATGTGAATTCTCCTCCTCTATCTAACCTTAAACACTTAATCCTTCTACCCAAATATTTCAAATTCTTGTGACTTCTCTCTCAAAAGTGTTACTGTGCGAACCCTTTTCCTAGTACTTGCAAAACAACATGAGTAAACAAGTTAAACAAGGAATTGCAAGCTAAAACAAGGATTCCCCATTAAATCCATTTTCAACTTCAAACTAGGAAAGAAAATAGCAAAGAATAAAATGAATATGATAAAACAAATGATTAAATCCTATATAGATGTGCAAACTCATGATCCCATGGGGGAATCGGTGCCAATTTGATGTGAAAATTGGCCCTTTCACAATTCCTATGATGCAAATTCGATATATTGATGAAGATTGATCCACTTTGATGAAGAATGGTGAGTACTCCAAGCAAAAATATGCAAAAACCTAGCTATGATTCATGTTACCTAATTTTCACCCTCAAGCTCAATCAAACAAGGCATCTCCTTTGTAGATTTTCATAAGGGCTAGATGGGACATCTCCATTGAGGGTTACTGTATACATATGATGACATTTCATAGGGGATTCAGTGGGAGGTCTACTCTGTTGGAAACATGCCTCAATATTCTACACTCAGCCTCCATTAGTGCCAGGTCGGCATGACATCTTCACTATCTAGCAGACTAGCTGCTTGATACTTTCCATTTTGAATAGGTCATTGTGACCTAGTTTATGTCCTACCAAACGAAGCTACAAAGCCTATTTTTATTACATTGAGGGTTTGGTATGACCTCTTATCGCATGGATCTCTCTGGCCGATAAGCCATTCAATCGTGAGCTCAGAGAGACTCATGGCGACCAAGGGCTTCGGGGTGACTTCTGGCACTCGGTGAAAGGTCCCAATGAACAGTGAGAGTCTCACCAATAGGAAAGGGAGCTTGCCAAAAAACAAGTCTTTCGGCGTAACAAAGCAGTCAAGGTAAGGTATCCTCGACTTTGATGTCTCCCTGACATATTAAAGAATCATGCGCTCGATGGAGATAATGGATGTCATCGTAGGAGCTGAGTTCGCCGAGATGTTTCAATGATAAGATGAAGTCTTCCCAAAAATAGAGAGCCTTCGGTGTAACTTTCAAGTCAGGGTAAGGTCTCCCCAACTCTGATGTCTCACCGAAATCCAACGGTCCCGCCAATGAAGTCATATCAATGTAAGGTCACGCTAACATGCCTGGCATCTTCAGTGTAACAGGAGGAGTTCAGCAGGAAGTTTCACCGAAAGTGGAGAGTCACCCCGACAGGAAGCAGTTCACTAGAGGTATGAGAGGTATCATCATAGGTCTCCCGACATAAAAGACATCAGCGGAGCTCCCAGCAATCACGGTAATGTCTTGTTGACATGGTGTAGTCTCAGTGAAAAGAGGCAACATCGATATGAATTCTAAAGCCCGCTATGATGTCTCACCAACCATCATGTGTTGTGCTGGTAGTCTTAGAGGGTCATAATCACATCGGTGAGACACCTCAAGTGTCTCACCAAGATGCAATTCTGACCGAAGGAGTATTGATTGTGGGGGAGTCTATGTGTAGTGAGCCCAGCTAATCGAGGAAAGCTATGGGTGAATCATTGGTAGCTTCACCAATGCCAAGAGAATCAACAGAATGTGAATCAACATGTATCTATTATGGACTCAAGAGCATTCAAGGTGCTCAATAGGGGGATTTAGTAGGTGGACACAAGGACCAGAAATAAATACATCCGGTGGCTTCAAAAGATCTAAGGGGTTTCTCCAGTCAATAACTCTTCACCAACACACATAGCAGGGACACACAAGGGTGCAACATTAATTCAATCAAAAGATCTTAGGATAGATCTTTCTGAGCCTGATATTTTTGTAAGCCCTAGGTGGGCAATGCAGTCTGATATATAAGTCATTGTTTTTTCCTTTTTGAAGTTAGTTCGAATAATGCATCCAGAAGAGTTAGTGATATTTTTTAGCTATCCTTCCTCAACTAATGTATATTTTGTAACCTAATTGGAATCTGGAATACAACATAGAGTTCACCAGGAAAGCAAGTGTTAATTCTTATACTACTCTCATTTCTATATGTTAGCTTATGCAAGTTTTCTTTAACAGTGTTTCTTTTAATCTGTATTCATAGCATAAAGTTGTGAAGTTTGTTTCTTCCTTCTTAAGATATGTATGTAGATCGAACCTGTCAAGAATGATGCATAAGACTGAAGGGGTTATGTGAGTAAGTAAAGTAATTGCAATTAAGTTTTCTCAGCGTGTTTGCATCTTGTTTTCATTTCATGATTTCTCATCAAAACCCAGTGTATCACCATAGGAATAGTTCAGCTTAGTTTCATTATTTGTATGTATTCTTTCTCCTTTTACCTTCACAGAATTGCTAGTTTAGGTGATACCCAAAGGAAGCCGGCCTTCTTCGGAAGTTCATTTCAGCTATAGGTGACCCACAGCCTTGAGATGATCCCATGTTGCTCTAGAAAGCTTAGTTTTTTGTAAACTTTGCATAGGGTGCATTTCTAGGTGACAACAGTTTCTGGCATGCCCGGTGGGACCTGAAATTAGATTCAATTGTTGGTTTAGTATGCAACCAACTACTACTAGGATTTATACAATTCATTTGACATACTTGGTGACTCCACAAGGAAGAAGAACTCCAGAAATCAATGTCTTCTATAGTTTATGAGAAAAGTTCAGACAAGAGGCATTTCAGGCCCCTTCGAATATTTGCAGTTGTCACCACCAAGAAGAAAAGGTAGAGCAATAGAAAAAAGAGGAACAATAGTTATCTATTCTAGAAGAACTCACTCTACTCCTCCACTAGTGGGATCTCATTTTTCTATACAAGTAAATCCAATTTAGCTACCTCCAATGGTCGCTCCAAGGAATCAACCCTTTGTCGCTTTCAATAGAGGCAGCCCCTTAAATTTGGCACAACATAATGACATCCCAATGGTAGCCTTGAAGAGTCTACCAATTTTTACAGGGGAAGACCAAACTACTTCGATTGAACACATGAGAGATGTGGCTTTGTTATGCAGATTCCATCACATAACTCAAGAGGATGTTGCAATAAGGTTGTTAGCTATTTCACTAAAAGGAAGATTTGTGCAATGGTATAGAGGCCTAGCAGTCGATTCAATTGCAACTTGGGACAAATTTGGGGACAAGTTGCATAAATAGTTTCAAGACAGGTCTAATAACTTGTCTCTATTAGAACAATTGACCACAATTAAGAGAGCCCCTCAAGAGCAGATGAACGACTTCAACTTCAGATTTCAAAGGACCTCGGATAGAATCCCTATGACGATAAGACAACCTCCAGAGTATGCATTTTTGTACTTCTTGAGGGCTCTTAACAATGATATAGCTATTATGATACAATCAATGGGAGGGGTTTCTCTACTAGATGCCTTTGAAATAGCCATTAGAGTTGAAAACAGCTTAATACAAGCTGGTAAACTTGCTCCCAGGCTTCCAATGCCTATATTTCTAGAGATACATTCAAGTAATCCCTTGCAAATACCTTCTTTTTCACCCTTTCCATCTATTCCAGCTGTTGTAACACAAGAAAATATTGTCTCAAGTTCTCCAAATGAGTTGTAGGAGATCAAAAGTCTACTACAGTCTTTCGGTAATAAACTTGTTAGTTTAGAAAAGTAGCAATCTTATAGTAGGCCTTATCAACCATAGAATCTAGGTCAGCAACAAGCATATCAGGGGAATAGATAGCAGTATCAAGGTATTTACCAAGGCACCAAACAAAATGTTGCCACAAGGCCCTTTCAGGCCTATAATCCAGCTCTAATTAGTGTTGTCAAAGAGCTGGTTCCTATCCAAAACAACTTAGTAGCAGACTATGAGTGGTGCTATCCTTGTAACCAACCCCACAATCAAGCCACTTGCTCAAACAGACTGATCAACTAGGCACTTATGGTACAGAATGCTTCACGTTCACAGTAGAGTGTGTGCAATAATGCATCTCCACCACACCAAGAACAATTTGTCAATGATGCTACTTTACTTAATTGGAAAGGTGAGGAATTTTGTGGTTTGAATGCGGACAATTTTCCAATTGCAGCTAATACAAGAGCAAAGAAAAGAACTTTAGAGCTTGATCAAGTAGTTGATAGAGGAGGTGCAATGGCTATAGAACCATCTACGTCTCAAGTGACTCATGTTTGGCAAAAGAATCAACAACTCCCAGTTAAGGAGCAACCACACTTGCAAGCTAATCACACTGGCGTAAAGGTACATCATAAAGTAAACCTAGTTGTACCCTTTAATATTCTTGATTGTATGAAAAGGACAAATGTAACGCTATCTATGTGGGATTCATTAGTCACCCCTAGTCAAAAGGATATTCTGCGTTCAGCCCTGTCAAATCTTAAGGTGTCAGATGAGTTTGAATCCCTAATAGGTCAAGTTAGGACCGTGTTGACAAATAATACCCAGGGAAATGATTAACAGCCCAGTAAGGAGGCAGGAAAAGAAGTAAAGCCACCTCCCTTTTATGTGTCAATTATTATTGGTGATAAGTTAGTTCATAACTGTATGGTAGACAGTGGAGCTAGTAGCTCTGTGATGCCAAAGCAGATTGCTGACAAGCTTGGCCTAAAATATTAGCCTTTGGAGAAAGGAGTAATCCAATTGGATGGTACCTTTGTTAATACACTAGGCATCATTAAAGATTTGAGTCTTACCCTTCATGCTTGCCCTAATTTTGTAGTTTCCCAAGATGTATGTGTCATTGACCTTCCACCTTTCTTTTCTTTATGTTTGTCAAGAGATTTTACAGCCAAGATAGGTGGTTACGTATCAGCTGATTGGTCACACATGCTGTTTAAAACAAGATATGGAACTAAGGTTACCATCAAATTTGAAAGGTTGGCAAAAGACCACATCGAGCCATATAATCCAAGCCCTATTAATGTTGTTCCCATTATTCCAGACACAAATTGTCTTGTTTCAATTGACAGTGAGCTAGTTGCAACGCAAGAGCTTCAATCAGAAGCTATTCCTAATATATTGTTGCATAAGTGGGCAGCTGAGAACGTGGTTGATAATCCAAATGAGCTTATTCAGGATGATGGTCTAGGCAATTATGTATTGCATGAAGCTGGGACAGAAATGCCAAATCTGGAGAGAAGTGCAGAAAGTCAGTTTGAGCAGTAGAATGAATTATGGGAGATGTATTTTGATGGTTCAAGAAGCAAAAACGGCACTAGAGGAGGTGCAATGTTGATTTCTCCACAAGGGGATAGGTATTACTCTACATTCCATTTTTCTTTTACATGTTCTAATAACACTATTGAGTATGAAGGCCTTGTTCAAGGTCTTGAATGGGCAAGGAAGAGAAGAATAACCCACTTGAAAGTATATGGGGACAGCGAGCTAATTGTTAATCAAGTAAGGGGCCTGAATGTTGCTAAAAATGATGCACTGAAGTCTTATAGAAACAAAGTGTGGAACATGCTTGAGGGTGTTGATGCCTTCAACTTAGTGTCTATTCCAAGGAATCAGAACAATCATGCTAATAGACTTGCAGCCATTGGGGCACAGTTTGATATTCTAGGAGATATTAGAAAAGAGAAAATACAACAGTATGTGAAGGATGTAGTTAGGCCATCAGTTCCTTATAAGAACGTTCACTGGTAAGTCTTTGACAGCGATGAACAGATCCTTTCTTTCTTGCTCGAAGAAGATCAGTTCTCCATGATGAATCATGAAAAACTCAAGCAACAATGTGGTGATCAAGTCATACAGTTGAGGACAAATAAGTTACCCAAAGGTCTTGTTACCTTAGAGTCAATTTTCAGTACTGATGATTAGCTTAAAAAGGGTAAAGTTGGCATACAAATCAAACAAGAACATTATGAAGAGCTAGAAATTTTCAAAGGTAAACTCCTTAAGATAGGAAAAATTTGTTCACGTGAAGATAGACAATCTTTTGTTGCTTTATGTCAAGAATTCTATGATCTATTTTCTTGGCAATATTCAAATTTGAAAGGATTTGATCCTCATATTGCTCAGCACACAATTGAGTTAGAACCTAATGCTAAGCCAGTAAGGCAGAAACAAAGGCCCTTGAATCCTAAGCTTGAACCCTTAATGATTATAGAGTTGACCAAACTAGTTGAAGGGGGTATCATCTTTCCAATTAAACACACCTCTTGGGTTTCTAATCTTGTTCCGGTTAGGAAGAAAATTGGTGAAATAAGACTTTGTGTAGACTTTAGGGATCTTAACCAAGTATCTTTGAAAGATCATTATCCACTGCCTTCCATGGAACAAATCCTACAAGTAGTTGCTGGTTCTAAAATATTTTCCTTGTTAGATGGTTTTTCAGGCTATAATCAAGTGCTGGTTAAAGAAGAGGATCAGTTCAAAACCACTTTCACAACTAAGTGGGGCACCATGGCATACAAAAGGATTTCTTTTGGTTTATCCAATGCTGGTGCCATGTTTTAGAGGGCCATGGAAATGGCATTTCAAAGTCTGATCAACAAGATTATACTGATTTACCTAGATGATATTATAGTTTATTCCAAGAATGCTGATGAACATTTTTTACATCTTAGGCAAGTTTTTGAAAAATACAGAGAGTTTGGTATCTCTCTCAATCCAAAAAAGAGTATCTTTTCCATTCATGAAGGGAAATTATTAGGACACATAGTGTCAAAGTAGGGAATTACTATTTACCCTGAAAGAGTCAGATCCATACTTGAGTTGTCATTACCAAATCATAAGAAGGGTTTGCAGAGCTTTTTGGGCCAAATCAACTTTCTAAGAAGGTTTGTCCTAGATGTTACAAACCTGTTACAGCCTTTGATAGCTATGTTAAAGAAGAATGTAGTTTTCAGTTGGACAAAAGATGCCAAGAACAGTTTTGAAGAAATTAAGGAGGCCTTAGCATCTGCTCCAACATTGGTAAATCCATATTTCTCCAAGGATTTCTTTTTGTATGTTGTTGGAAGCACTAGTTCAATCTTTGCTATGTTGGTACAGAGAAATAGTGACAATTTAGAAAAGCCCATAGCTTTCTTTAGCCAAATACTTGTTGACTACGAAGAGAGGTATTCATTTGTTGAGAAGCATGTTCTCTCTGTGATCAGAAGCTTAAAGAAATTCAAGCCTCTAGTGTCAAACAATAAGATTCATATTCTAGTTGCCCACTCAAGTGTGAAGGAGTTTCTATTGAACAAAGACTTGAATGACAAAAGAGCAAGATGGATCACCAAGGTCATGGAGTATGATGTAGATATTAAGATCACCAAACTAGTTAGAGGTAAAGGTCTTTGTGAGCAGTTTGCTATAGGGTTAAGCAGTAAAAATGAATTAGAAAAGGATGTTGTGCTTGCTCATATAAGTGAATTTCAGAATTCTCAAGATGAAGTTCCTATGGGAACAACTAATTGGGTTCAAGATATGACTCAATTTCTACAAACTGGTGAATGCCCATTAGGATTAAATAGAGCTAAAAGAAGATACTTTAGATTGCAGTCCATACCATATGTACTGTTAAAGCATGTTATTTTCAAAAAGAATCTGAATGGTGTCCTATTAAGGTGCATTCAAAGTCATCAAATTGAAAAGGTACTTCATGAGTTTCACGATGGAGGTGCAGGAGGTCACTTTTCCCCAAGAACTACTACCTAGAAAATCATGAGAGCTGGTTACTACTAGCCTAGCTTGTTCAAAGATGCATATTCTTGGTCGAGGAATTGTATCAAATGTGCTTTATTAGCAGGAAAGGAAAAGTTGCCTGCTATGCCTCTACATCCAATCCAAGTGGAGCAACCCTTCATGATATGGGGCATTGATTTCATTGGACCAATTAACCCACCATCCAGTGCTGGTCATAAGTGGGTGCTGACTAGTATAGACTATTTCACACGATGGATAGAAGCAATACCTTTGAAAGAAGCAAAATAGTCTTCAGTGTTGGGCTTCTATGAGGATATAGTCACTAGATTTGGAGTTCATGACTCTATCATATCTGATAACGCCCTTGCATTTGTGGGATTAAGGCTAACTAATTGGGCTGTTAAACAGGGTATTCATTTGAATACATCCTCAAATTATTACCCTCAGGGTAATGGTTTAGCTAAAAGCATAAATAAGAACCTCATCAAGATTATTAAAAGAACCATATAGGATAATCAAAGGACCTAGCACATTAGTTTAAAGAATCAACTGTGGGTGGACAGAGTGACTCCTAAGAGGTCTATTGCTAACTCACCATACTTGTTAGTCTACGACAGAGAGGCAAGATTACCCCTATCTGTGGAGCTTCCAGCTCTGGACATTGTACATCAGTTGGAGATGTTTGAAGAGCAAGACCCAATGTCCATGAGATATGTAGAGCTCATGGAACTCGAAGAGTTAAGGGACAAAGCAATGAAGGATTTGGAGTATCATCAGCTCCAAACAAAGAAAACATTTGACAGAAGGGCTATAGAGATATTTTTTAGGGTGGGAGACCTCATGCTCAAATGGGACGTTCTAAAAAGTAGGCCAGGCCATCACACCAAGTTTGACAATATGTGGACAGGCCCATTCCTTATCAGAGACTATAAGGAGCACAACGCTTATCAACTGGCTACAATAGATGAGGAAGTATTTCCTATCCTAGTCAATGGGATACACCTTAAATCCTATTTTCAAGTCTGATGGATTTCCTCTATTGTACATATTAGTTTAGGTTATGTTTTCAATAAGTGCTTCTACACTTCAAGTTAGTTATTTTCTTTTTCCTGGGTGCTATGATGGCACATTTTTCTCTTTCGTCTTCCCCTGTTTTGTTTTTTGGCAACCTGTTATGTCTCGTGGATCTCAGCAAGTGGTGGCTATGTCCAAAACTGATATTTTTGTTTATTTTATGAGCCTTTTTAATGACTCCATGCCCAATGGATAAGCCTAGACTACTGGTCTTCATGTTTAGCAGGAAAACATCCAGCAAAGGTCGCCATAAATGTTACCTAATTTTCACCCTCAAGCTCAATTAGGCAAGGCATCTCCATTGCAGATGTTCACAAGGGCCAGATGGGATGTCTCCATTGAGGGTTACTCTATACATATGATGACATTTCATAGGGGATTCAATGGGAGGTCTGCTCTATTGGAAACATGCCTCAATATTCTAAGCTCAGCCTCCATTAGAGCCGGGTTGACATGACATCTTAACTGTCTGGACGACTAGCTGCTTGATACTTTCCATTTTGAACAGGTTGTTATGACCTAGTTTTTGTCCTGCCGAATGAAGCTGTAGAGCCTATCGCTATAACATTGAGGGTTCGGTATGACCTGTTATCACATGGATCTCTCTGGCTGGTAGGCCATTCAATCATGAGCTTGGGGAGACTCATGGTGAACAAGGGCTTTGGGGTGACTTCTGGCGCTCGATGAAAGGTCCCAGCGAACAGTCAGAGTCTCACCAACAGGAAAGGGAGCTTGCCAGAAAACAAGTCTTTCGATGTAACAAAGTAGTCAAGGTAAGGTGTCCTCGACTTTAATGTCTCCCTGACATCTTAAAGAATCACGCGCTTGATGGAGATAACGGCTGTCATCGTAAGAGCTAAGTTTTCTGAGATGTTTCAGCGATAAGATGAAGTCTTCCTGATAAAAGAGAGCCTACAGTGTAACTTTCAAGTCAGGGTAAGGTCTCCCCGACTCCAATGTCTCACCGAAAGCCAGTGGTCCCACCAATGAAGTCATATCGATGTAAGGTCACGCTAACATGCCTGGCATCTTTGGTGTAACACAAGGAGTTCGGCAGGAAGTTTTGTTGAAAGCAGAGAGTCACCCCAACATGAAGCAGTTTGCCAGAGGTATGAGAGGTATCATCGTAGGTCTCCCCAACATAAAAGACATCGGCGGAGCTCCCAGCCATCATGGTAATGTCTTGTCGACATAGTTTAGTCTTAGTGAAAAGAGGCAACATCGATATGAATTCTAAAGCCCGCTATGATGTCTCACCAACCATCATGTGTTGTGTTGATAGTTTCAGAGGGTCATAATCACATTGGCGAGACACCTCAAGTGTCTCACCGAGATATGATTCTGACCGAATGAGTTTTGATTGTGGGGGATTCTACGTGTAGTGCGCCCAACCAATCGAGGAAAGCTATGGGTGAATCATTGGCAGCTTGACTAGTGCTAAGAGAATCAACAGAATGTGAATCAACGTGTATCTATTCTGGACTCAAGAGCATTCAAGGCACTCAATAGGGGGATTCAGTAGGTGGACACAAGGACCAGAAGTAAATACATCTGGTGGCTTCAAAAGATCTAAGGGGTTTCTCCAGTCAGTAACTCTTCACCAATGCACATAGCAGGGACACGTAGGGGTGCAGCATTAATTCAATCAAAATATCTTAGGATAGATCTTTCTGAGCCTGATATTTTTGTAAACCCTATGGGGGAGATACAGTTTGATATATAAGGCATTTTTTTTTCCTTTTTGAAGTTAGTTCGAATAATGCATCCAGAAGAGTTAGTGATTTTTTTTAGCTATCCTTCCTCAACTGATGTATATTTTTTAACCCAATTGGAATCTGGAATACAACACAGAGTTCACTAGGAAAGAAAGTGTTAATTCTTATACTACTCTCATTTCTGTATGTTAGCTTATGCAAGTTTTCTTTAACAGTGTTTCTTTTAATCTGTATTCATACCATAAAGTTGTGAAGTTCGTTTCTTCCTTCTTAAGATATGTATGTAGATCGAACCTCTCAATAATGATGCATAAGACTGAAGGGGTTATGTGAGTAAGTAAAGTAATTGCAGTTAAGTTTTCTCAGTGTGTTTGCATCTTGTTTTCATTTCATTATTTCTCATCAAAACCCGGTGTATCACCATAGGAATAGTTCAGCTTAGTTTCATTATTTGTATGTATTCCTTCTCCTTTTACCTTCACAGAATTGCTAGTTTAGGTGTTACCCAAAGGAATTCGGCCTTCTTCGGAGGTTCATTTCAACTATAGGTGACCCACAGCCTTGAGATGATCCCATGTTGCTCTAGAAAGCTCAATTTTTTGTAAACTTTGCATAGGGTGCATTTCTAGGTGACAACAATTCAATGATGATGGATGAAATTCAAGAGATATTTGAGCATGGTAACTTTTCCTAGATTGTGGATGATGAAATGAGGATATGAGCTCTTTATTTAT
This sequence comes from Sequoia sempervirens, assembly GCA_007258455.2. NCBI lineage: Eukaryota > Viridiplantae > Streptophyta > Pinopsida > Cupressales > Cupressaceae > Sequoia > Sequoia sempervirens. The sequence goes on along the minus strand of VDFB02086081.1, from coordinate 119,124,346 downwards.
ATAATTTCAAGATGGATGAATGTCCAAATTTGAGAGATGTGGGACTAACATTCATCCAATGATATGATGCCACTTGTCAAGCTATGAATGGATGAAGGATGTGCAAGATTTGGGGTTTGTGCCAATAAATGCATAATTTTGAATTTCAAATTTATTGAAATGACATGCAAGAGGGAAGGGAAAATGCAATTAATGCCACTTGGCTCAAGGCAAAGGACATGTAAGATAAATTTATTGCCTTGTTGAATATACGTGTTGACTTGGAATTTTTGAATTCAAATTGAGAGAATATTCCAAAAGATGCCTTGTGAGGAAAATAGAGATTTAATATATGAATTAAATCTATTTTCATGTGCAACTTGCATTATCTAGAGGATGTGACATGAGATGAGATTAAATTAATCAAGGATCAATTAATTTAATGAGAGGTTAGATGATTTGACCTATTTGACTCAAATTTATGGATTTACTTTAATCAAATAAGAGAGGAATATGATGAGAGGCTAATTAAATAAGGATTTTGATTTATTTAATTAAAAGAGATGATGTTAGATTAAATTGAATAAGGTTTAATTTATTTAATTTAATGGAAAGACTTTAGAGATTTAATCAAATAAATTGATTATTTAATTAAATAGGGATAATTAGATCAGATGGATTGATTTAATTAACAAAAGAGATGACTTCATTAGATAAAATTATTTATTTAATTAAGAGAGGAATATTGATGAATTTGATTAAATGGTTAGACCATAATGTGGATGTCAAAATCTACAAATGGTTAACAATCTTAACATAATATCATCATGTTAGTCCTTTGAAAAATATTAGATTCAACATCCCTATGAAATACTTGACTATGATAAAATATGCAAACTAAATAAAACAAAGATAATGAAATGAAAGCATATAAAAACATAATCAAAACTTTATTTCATAGTGGATTGGTGCTATTGTTGAAAATAGCCCTTTCCCAATCCTTGATAGATAAGCTAGATGATGATGATAAGATGGGAAAAATCAGTTCTCAAATGAAGAGAGTGACTTTGCATAGGAGTTGTGGATCAAGTTGTGTAGGATTTGATTAAGAATGAAGCCTCTATTTGTAGATTCCCAAATGCTAAGAGTGCTCATAAGAGAGCAATGTGCGATCAAAAACAAGCTAATGAAAAGAGGCCACTTGTCATCATGTCATAGGTTGAGGGATGTGCAAGATTTGGGAAATGTGCCCAAGAGGGGGAAATTCCAAATTTGAATTTGAGAGTTAATGCTTAGTTTGACCTTTGCAAGGGACATGTAATAGACATTAATTGCTTTGTTGGATGTACATGTCCACTTGATTTTGAATTCAAACTTGAGGGAATATTCCTCAAAGATGCCATGTTGATGGAAAATGTTGGGTTTATAAATCAATAAATTTATTTATTTGTGCAAGTGGCAAAATCTAGAGAATGTGATGGGTAGTTAGGTTCGGCTAATTATGATTAGATTAGCTTAATGATGATTAGGATGTTTTGACCCTTTTGGCTTGAATATTTGATTTATTTAATTCAGAAAAGAATGGAAAATGCATTTGGGATTTAATTAAATGAATGTTTGATTTATTTAATTAAAAGGTTGATGTGAGACTTTGATTTATTTAATAGTCCTGATTTACTTGGTGAATGGATTTGATGAGCTTGATTAATTTAATGAGCAGGTGAACGTAAACTAAGTGCATAATGATAATTTTGCATGTCTACATTTTTCCCCTCTTTGAAGCAATGTACTTGTTGCATTGCTTCAAAGAATAAACTTGTCGCGATCAAAATTCAAAAAATTTCTGATTTTTTCAGTTGCCCAAGTAGAAAGAGGTACACTAGTACATTGCCCCCTCGAGAGATTGAGTGAAAAGATTCGATTTGAGGGTTGATCTCGCAATAAAGAGGTTCAAGATGGATGGTTATGGATGATGATGCAAATGAGATGGTTTTAAGATGCTTAGAATAACAAATATATATTATCTTAAATAACTTAAATGATGATATGATGTGAGATGGATGAGATTGATGATTTGATATGCTATGATTATGCAATGGATGTTTTATGCAAATATGTGATTTATGAGATGCTTAGACTAACATATCTATATTATTATGATGAACATGCATGTGGGATGATATGCAGAATACTGATGGTTCATGGATGCAAGATGGATGCATTAGTGATGATGATAAACTAATCCTGACGTGATGTTAGTGTGGAAAAGAAGAAATCAGGTGTTGACAAGAGGATCCAACAAGTCCATGATCTGACGAGACTTTATTAGAGATGATGATGATGATTTTCTTATCAAGGATTGGGATTTTAAAAGGGATACTTACCTTATGTTTGATTACACATGGAGGTACAATGCATCAAGGTATAAAGAACCAGGATGGCGTTGTACCTAGTGTGATGGACTTTGTCTCAACAAACAGATAGGAATATTCTTGTTCACACTTGACATATGGAAACCTTGCTAGGACATACCTAACAAAGCAGGTATTTGCCAAGGTTATATTACAAGAACGTCCAACAAGCATAGCAGACAAAAGATAGTGATCGTTGCCCCATTCCTATTTCTCTAAATCCTCTATTCAGATATCATCAAGAGGTCCTTGGAATGAGTGCAATAAGATAAATCAAAAGAAAAGATCAACTACATAAACAAACCAATGTTCTTCATACCTTCAGCCAAAGAGATGTGTTTTGATAGGATAAGAATCCAAGGTGATATCCAAAATGATGCACATTGTCAGAACGATATATCCTAGGACATGCATTGTATAGGATGATGATGGTTTGATAAGTTGATTGATAGGCTGTTGATATAAGATTGACTGACATGTTTGAAAATGATCAAGAGTTTGATTTTGTTTTAAAGGTTTGTTGTTTGCTTTTGATTTTATGATTGAAGCTTGCTTTTGCTTATTGATGTGATTGTTTCTGTTTGTGTTGCCAAAGGATGAAGGTGACGATCAGTTTATTATGGATGATTGATTATTTTGAGTGAAATAGAGATGAGATGGATGGATTTTTTTTAGATATTTGGATGTTTTTGATGTTTTTGGAATGTTTTGAGGCTTTTTTTGGGGTTTTTTCAAGATTTTACAAGTGTTTTGATTTTCAACTTTCCAATGTTTTGGGATTTTCTTATATTTTGACCAAGAGACTAACCTAAAGACCTATCCTAGGGGTCTCAAGGGCTGTTCAACAGATGAGCCTTGCCTACATTATACACATAGAGACCACATAGTTTGACTAATGAGTTGACTAATTTACACATGATGATATAAATGATGAGATGTTAGTTTATTATTATAGACTCCTAAAGGAATGACCTAAGTGTCTTGGGGGATGATCAAAGATCAACCTTGCCTACGTTCAAGCTCAGAGACGATGTAGTTTGACAAGATGACTTTTTTTTTGACATTTTGACTAACCTTTTGACTTGTTTTTGGATTTTGATATGTTTTGATGTTTTTGGTTTTTTTGATGTTTTGATGTTTTTGGATTTTTTGATATTTAGGACTTTAAGATCATACACAAATCTAATCTGATGAGAACATTCCCCCAGCATGATGCAATAGACTACTTCTGATAAAGGCAAGACAAACTGACCTTGAGGATGGCCTGAGTAGTACTAGGAGGGATCATGATACGAAAACAAGACCAAGCTATGGTGCAAATGCGAGTGGAGACCTGAATATGATGGATGATGGAAGCAAAATGGGGGGATGATGCTGAGCAAGCCATAAAGATCCTGGTGGATGGAAAGTGCTTATTTACACAAGGCACCTATTTTCTAGGTTTTCACCAAGGTACTTGTCCAAAGTGCCACCGAAATGGTTTTCACTAGAGGACGATTTTTTGATCATTTTTTTGATTTTTTTGGATTTCTTACTTTCTTTCTTTTTTTTGTTGTTACCAAGATGCTTGTTTGCCAAGTTTTCGCTGAAGTAACCATTTTTTCAAGACATTTTCTAATTTTTTTTGGATTTTTGGTTCTATACCTTGAAATATTTAGGCATGAAACTTTTTGAGATGGGAGCTATTCATGGGCTCCTGCAGAGGTTCCCCTTCAGGTGTTGATAGCTATATGCCCCTGATTTGTAACTTGCTGTGATGACGAAAGGTCTTTACCAATTAGGTTCAAACTTTCCTTTGCTGCTTGGGTTTAGGACATTTTTTTTATTTTTTTTAAGACCAGCTCTCTGACTTGGAAAGTCCTGCTTCTATTTTTCTTATTGTAGCTCCATTTGAGTCTATTCTGATAGACTTGCAAATGATTCAAAGCATCGATCCATCTCTCATCTAGCAGCTCTAGCTCATTTAGTCTTGATACTCTAAACTCTTCATCTGTGATGAGGTTTTGTAGTGATATCCTGAGGGATGGGAGCTTGATTCAATGGGGAGTACCGCTTCTGATCCATAGACTAGGGAGAAGGGGGTGGCGCTAGTGGGTGTGTGGATGTTGGTTCGATAGGCCCAAAAGGTGGGATTAAGCTCCAGATGCTAGTCATGACCTGTGTCATTGACTATTTTCTTGAGGATTTTGAGGATGGTTTTGTTTATAGCTTTTTCTTAGCCATTGCCTTGGGGATAGTACGGGGTGGAGAAGCAATGTTGGATTTTGAATTTCTCGCACAAGTCATAGACATCTTGATTCTTGAATGGTGTACCATTATCTAGGATAATGGCTTGTGGGACACCGTAACGACAGATAAGATAGTTCAGGATGAATTTTGAGATCTGCTTCCCAGTTATATATGTCATGGGTATGGCCTCCACCCACTTTGTGAAGTACCCAGTTGTAGTTATGATGAATTTGTGGCCATTAGATGAGGTGGGTGTGTTTTTCCCAATGAGATCAAGTCCCCACTACAAAATGGCCATGGTGTGATGATAGGATGAAGCTCTTGAGCTAGAGCATGGATGAGGTCCCCATGCTGCTAACATTGTAGACACCTTCTAGCATGATCATGTGCTTCTCTTTCCATTGTGGACCAATAATACCCCATCCTCAGCATTTTCTTGGCTATGGTCATTTAGCTTGAGTGTGAACCACAAATACCATTATGTACCTCAGTTAGAGCAGTTAATGCCTCCTCAGCATTTAGGCAACATAGTAGGGTACCTTCTATGCTCCTACGGTATAGAGTATCACCTAAGATGACAAATTTGGATGCCTTTTTAACAAAGTTTCATTTTAGGTTTGATGGTAGGTCAGTGGGTATGACTCCTATGCGAAGATATGTGTAGATGTTGATACCAAGGATCACCGTGACCAACATTTTGCACACGAATTCTGATTTTGGTACCTCGAATGCAGGTACAAGAAGCTACTCAATCAAGAATTCATATTTTGGAACCTTGTGAGGGATGTTTAATAGGGATCCAATTGTTGCCATGGCATCTGCTGCTCTGTTGTTGGTTCTAAGAATCTGCTCAAATGTTATTTCTATAAAAGATTCTTTGAGAGTCTCCACCAATTTCTTGTATGGAGTGAACTTGTCATCATTGGTCTAATATTCATTATTGACTTGATTTATGATCAACTAAGAGTCTCCATACACTTTGAGAGCTATTATGTTCCATTGCACTGCTATCTTGAGGCCTATAGTCAAAGCCCTATATTCCGCTATGTTGTTGGTGCAAAGAAATGCTAGTTTGTATGACCTTGGTATGCAATCCCCTTGTGGGGTGATGAAGAAAACACCGGCTCTTGATCCGTGTTGTGTGTATGAGCCATTGGTGTATAGTTTCCAGTGGTCAGCTATGTTCAGGTTAAAAATGGATTCATCTGGAAACTCTAAGACAAGAGGATTCTCATAATAGATAGGTGCTTCTGCTAGTTGATCTACAATAACCTAGCCCTTAATGGCTTTCCGCTCTACATACTCAATGTCATACTTTGATAGTATCATCACCCATTTTTCCATTCTTCCTATGATCATTTCCTTTGATAGTAGATACTTGAGGGGGTCAATTTTGGCGATGAGCTTTATCTTGTGTGCCAACATGTAATGTCTAAATTTTTGTGACACAAACACTATTGCAAGGCATGCTTTTTCGATGAATGAGTAGTTTAGCTCATGACTGACCATTTTCCTGACGATATAGTAGATAGCCCTCTCTATTCCGTTTTCATCATTCTGAGCTAGGAGAGCTCTAAGGGCTACTGTTGTTGATAACACGTATAAGATCAATGGCATTTTTGGGATGGGTGGCATTAAGACGGTGGTGTCAATAGATATTCCTTGATTTTGTTAAATGCCTCTTCACATTTTGTATCCCATTTGTATGCTACTCCTTTGTGGAGTAGGTGAGAGTATGGGTTCTTCTTGTCTATCAGTTGTGCTATGAATCATTGGATGGATTGAAGATGGCCTTGGAGGCCTCTCAATTGTTTTAATGTCTTTGGTGCTTCCATTTCGAGGATTGCTTTCACTTTTTCTAGATCCACCTTATACCCCTCATGGACACTATGTATCCTATAAATTTACCTGATTGTACACCGAAGACGCACTTCTTCGGATTTAGTCTGACTTTGTATTCCTCGAGTCTGTCAAAGATAGCACTTAGGATTGCTATGTGATTTTTTCTTTTTCTTGACTTAGCTAGGATGTTGTCAACATAGTCTTCAACTGTTTTATGGATCATGTCATAGAATATCAATGTCATGGCCCTTTGATATGTTGCTCCTATGTTCTTTAGGCTGAATGGCATCATGTTCCAGCAGTAGGTCCCCCATGGACAAGTGAAAGCTATCTTATTTTGATCTTCTTTTGCTATCATGATCTGATTGTATCTTGAAAATCTGTCCATTAGTGATAGCATCTCATATTCTACTGTCATGTCTACTATCACGTCGATGTTGGGAAGTGGGAAATCATCTTTTGGACATTCCTTGTTCAAATCTCGGAAGTCTGTGCTGATTCTAATGGCTCCGTTAGATTTTGAAGCAGGTACCAAACTTGACACCCATTTTGGATAATCAATTGGTAAGATGAATCCTTCATCTAGTAGCTTTTTCACCTCCATTTTGACTAACAAAGTGATTTGAGGATGAATTTTTCAAAGCTTTTGTTTGACCAATTTTGCTTCTAGATATACTGCTAAATGATGAACCACAGTCTTTTGATCAAGTCCTGGCATGTCAACATAACTCCATGCGAATTTTATTTTCCTTTCCCTTAGGAATGCCGCTAGGAGTTCTTATTCTTCTGATAATAGTGATTCCGCATAGAATGTGATATGTGGGGTCTCCTCTGTTCCTAGGTTGACAGGATTGCATTTTTCAGCCAAGACTGCTGACTTTTCCCGATGAATAGCTCTTAAAGGAAGATTAAATGCTTCATCCTCGGGCACCTTGGAGAGGTTTTCACCATTGGATACATCCTTTCTTTTTACTTTTTTCTTGTCAGAGAGTGCCACAGTGTGGTTTTCACTCAAGGACTTGGATATGATTCTTAGTTTCTCACTTTTGTGACTGAAGGATTCAATCGTTCCCCATAGTAGGCATGTGTGTCCAACTCTATTATAAAACCTACTTTATGATCTCCATCTAGAATGTTATCCTACAATCCCATGAATTCTGAGAGTGCCTCATCATTTTTGAATGTATCAAGAATCGGTGGTCCTCGTTGGTCATAGTCGATGAGTTGAGGGTATACTAAGTGGATCTCATGATTTTGATGGTTTGTTTCAAAGGAGAGAGTGCTAATCATACATAGGGTGGTGTCCTTAAATAACCTAGGTAGATTGGTCATGGTATCTTCGTCATCTCTACTAATATAGGCCTCAGTTATAAAGTTATGTATGTCTCTACCTATGGATATTGGTGCACATACTTCTGCTAGTATTGGATGAGGAGAAATATTAACCATTCTAACTAGAGGACTTCAGCCACGTATGGTTATACTTAGAGGGGTACATCCAAGGCAAATTTTTTTGTGTCACATCACTGTCATGATAAGTATTATGAGGCCATTGTCATTTTGTCCTAGTATTTGATTTTTTTCGTAGGCCATTGCGAGCATCATTTGTAGGCCCTTGCTTGTCTCATCCATTGGTAATTCAGGTGTCAGTATTTCATCTTGATACAATATGTGAGATGGATCTACTTCAATAACCTCCTGGCCAAGGTCTCCCCATCTTGTGAATTCGAGATAGTCCTCAGGAAACATTTGTAATGTGGAAGCTTGGTTCTCTTGTGGACGTCTGCGTGATCTAGGAGATTGTGGTAACTCTCCTATCACAAAAGAATTCTTAGGCAGCTTGTAGCTTCCACAATCATCCTCCTCGATGATGAGCTTGATGTCAGAGATGGTGGGAATGGTGGGAGTGGTGGGTGTCTCTGTCGTAGAAGTGGATGTGAGAGTGGCATGGTCGATGTATGGTGTTGATGGGCCCTCATCATTTTTTGGTACTTGGGGGATTTTGTAATACTTTGCTTCAAGATTTTTGCAATATGAGAAAGGTTTGGATCTCCATGGACAATAACTTCTTGTCCATTATGTATAAATTTCACACATTGGTGGAAGGTTGATGCTACGGCTTTCATCGCATGGATCCATGGGCATCCCAGGAGGATGTTATACGGCAAGTCAAGGTCCAAGACTTGACAAGTGGTTTCTATGAGCGTTGGCCCTACTTGAATAGGGATTTTAATCGTGCCTTGAGAAAATCTTTCTTGGTCATCATATGCTCTTATCGTGATGCCCTTTCCTTTGTCGATGGAGTCTTTTGATATTTTCAACTACTTGATGAGGCTGAGAGAATAGATGTTCAAACCTGCACCTCCATCCACCAAGACCCTTTTGATTTTTCTCTTATGTACAATGGCTTCCAAGTGAAGTGCAAGGTTTTGAGATGGTTGGGCAGGGAAATCTTGGTTAGAAAATGTAAGGAGATTAGGTGTTATGATATTTCTGACCATAGCTTGGAATTGCTCTGCATTGAGATCTACGGGGATAGTGGATGAGGCTAATGCTTCCTCGAGGATTTTTTTGTGCACTGATGATATTTTTAACAACTCCATGATGGAGATGTGTGTTGGTGTTCTCTTGAGTTGATCTAGGACATTGTAGCCATTAGGAATAAATCTAGATGTAGGGACTCTATTTGGTTGGGATGATCCTGCAATGGTGACTTTACCGCCTCTTTTGGTGACTCCACAATCTTCGGCATGGGCGCCCTTGATGGTGATGACCATGCAGTCTTCATTGAGGGAGGTGACTACTAATTCATACACATGATTTACATTTCCCTTCTCTTTATCATTTTTATTCCTTTTGTTGCTATGATTCAGCATCAAATTCGTGTATATTTTAAGGTCCTAATTTCCTGTAGGTTGTTCCACATTTATGATTTTCTTATCGATTAGATCTTGGATGATGTTTTTGAGTCTCATGCAATTGTTTGTGCTGTGGCCTTTGATTTTATGGAATTTGCAAAGTTGATTCTCATTATACCAAATAGGATTGACATCAGGTTCTTGGTAATTCTCAAATGTAGGAGGCTTGATGAGTTTTTTGTCGATCAAATTTTTCATTATGTCCTCAAGTGGTTCCCCCAAAATGGTGTATTTTCATTTTGGATAACTTTTGCATTGGGGTGGTCCCCTGTGGTCATTGAGATTATCGATGGTTGGATTATTGTTGGGTTGGTGTGTTGTGTGATGGTGGTTTTGGTGTTGAATTTGGATTTGTAGTGTGGGTGTATGTTGGTGTGGGGCACTAATGAAACCTTTGCATCGAACACACAATCGTTAGTAACATTTTTGTTTCTTTCCCACGTACAAGGTTTATCATTGTAATTGGATGGTGGGTGGTTATTTTGTTGTTCGTGGTATGATGTTGATTCTATGGGTTGAGTCATAAGGGCTCTTTCGATACTAAGTGCCTTGGAGATCAATTCATCATATGTGGTGATGCCCTAAACCTTGAGATGAAATGCCAAGTAGCCTTCAAGGTTGGATATGATGGTGAAAACTTGTTGTTCTTTTGGCATGGTCCACTTGCTCTGATTGGCCTTGGATCGTCATCGTTGTAGGAATGAGGTGAATGATTCACCCTTTCCTTGTTTTAGAGCTAAGAGTTCTTCAAGACTAACATCCATAGCAATGTTGCATGCATAGTTTTTAATGAATGCATCCATAATTTCTTGAAAGTTTCTAATGCCTGAAGGTAAGAAAGAGAACCATTCTATAGCATGACCTACCAACCTCCTAGGAAATAGCCGCATTAGATAAGTATCGTCATATGCGACCTCCATGCAATGAACTTGGAATTCCCTGATGTGATCTTTAGGGTTTCCCATCCCTTGATATTTGTCAAATTTGGGGATTTCAAATCCCTTGGGGAATGGTTTCATTAATAAGCTCCTATCAAATGGATAGGGACACAAGTTGCTTGGCATTTTGGTTTTTCACCCTGATTCAAGGTCGAGCACTTGTTGCAAGAGCAACCTGAGTTGTATCGTCACATCATTTTGTAGATCAAGGGGTGGGATGAAAGTGTTTTGAGGTGTTTCAATCATGGGTTGTATGGGTGGGTCGGTCAGTGCATTTTTTGATGGTATCTATATGTTCTGGTGAGTGAGGTAGGCTTCTACCTACTTTTGTATGAACAACGTTTGTTGTTGATATTGTTGTTCTTGTGCTAAGATTTGTGCTTGTTGTTGCGCTTATTGCTATTCCAACAACACTTGTTGTTGTGCTTGTTGTTGTTCCAGCAATGCTTGTTATCAAGTTGCCAATTCTACTGCTTCTTGTTGCTCTTGGTATTGCTTTAATCCTTGTTGATATGCTTGCAATTGTGCTGCTTGTCTTTCTGCAAGAATTTATGCTTGGTATTGGGCTTGTTGAGCCTATTATTGAGCTTGCACTTGAGCTTGTGCTTGAGCGTGTGCTTCTGTGGCTTGTTCTTGTGTTGCTTGTTGCTACAATAGAAGTTGTGCTTGAGTGGCCCTTTGTGCTTGTAATTCTTGTGTGGCTTGTGCAGCTTCTTCTTGTTGTTGTTGCAATAATGCTTGGGCTTGTTGCGCTTGTAAGGTGGCTTGGGCTGCTTGGGCAGCTTGAGCAGCTTCAGCAACTTGCTGAGTAAGTAATTGTTTAGCTTTTTGTTTCTGAACTTGTTGGTATCCTCTTTGGAAAGCATCTTGCAATGTCATGTCATTTTGGCTTGATGTGGTGGTGGATTTGGAATGGTGTTTGTGAAGGTGGTGTTGGTTTTTTCCGTGATGGATGGTTTTGTTGATGTGATTGTTCCTTGAGATACCATGCTTTGTGTTGTTAGGGAGGTGTTTGATGATGTTCCAATTGCTTGTGCATTTGTTGTTTGTTGTTGTGATATCAACAACAAATTTTGAGTGTTTGGTGTAAAGCTTTGATTAATGGTTGGGATATAGGTTTGATTGATACTTGGTAGGAGAGGAAGCCCTAAACCAAGGAATGGTGTGGATGAAAATGGCAATAGTGGGAGAGGTAGAAATGTAAGGGGTGTTATATGTTGTGAAAATGTTGTGGTGTTGAATATGCCCCCTGGTCTAAACATATTTCCCTCTTCTTGTGAATTTCTGAGAAGAGGTGTTTGAGGTGTTGCGTGAAAAAATGATGATGATGGATCATGATGGAAAGCAAGAAGAACATTTTTCTGTAATGGGTTTTGGGGTATGCTTTGTTCCAAGGTGGTGTTTGCATCCAAATTTTTATTATAAACAAGGGGGTGTGTTTGAATTGCTTTGAGAAAAGCACTTCCCTTATTAACATTGGGTTGGGTTGGAGCAAATGATGTTGTGATTTGTGGAATTTTTTGCGTGATGTTTTGAGATGGAGGTGTAGATGAGATGGGAATGGTGGATGAAATTGGTGGAAAAAATGCCTCCACTATAGTACTCACATCAAAATATGAAGGTAACTTGGCCCCTTGTTTTGCTAGCTCAAGCATGTATAACGAAGGGTTGAGCCTCATCATGAGGCTAATGATTCTATGGTTGTCTAGATTTTGGAGAATTTCAGTCATTTCCTCACAAGACATTCCAAAAGTAAGGTCCTCTCCTTGGTTTTCTTCTTACGGATTTTGTGATGATGAGAGGGTCAAAGGATTACTTGATTTGGTAGGATTCATTTCCACATTTTTTTGGCTAAGATCGCTTGAAGCAGGTGTTTCTTTGTTGGCTTACATACTCTTCTTGTATTGAGATCTAGTTAGAAACATAAAACAAGGATCAATCTTCGAGAATATGGGAGATGATTCTCTTGATTCTTTGGATCGATCTCTATTTTATGCCCAAAGTAGAAATTTTTAGGATGCCTTGAGGATCAAAGGTGATGATATGATGATGATGTTTAGAGATGGATGATATGGATGTTATGATATTTTGGTAAATCTTGAATGAGATACTAGGCTTTTAGGACTTGTAGGTTTTGATTTTGATTTGTTTTTGGATTTGGGATTTTGTCCTTGATTATGATTTTATTTTGCTTTTGATTTTGAACAAAAAGACCCTAAGATTTTGGATGATGATCTAAGGGATAACTTTGTTCAATGGATGATGATTTGAATATGTGTGAGGAGAAGGATACATCAAGCAAGAATTTATACCTCAATCTTCATTCATCTATCTATTTTAGATTTTAATTTTTATTTCATCACTTCTACCATTATTTGGGCTTCCTCTAGTTGAAGTTTTATACCTTTTACCATTTGATTAGATCCCTCAACATCCTTGCTTAATTTTTTTGACTCTTTTTGTGCAATTTTATTTTGTTTCTTGTTCTCCTTCTTCAACTTCTCAATCTAATATAGAGAATAGATGAGCTCTCCTTCTAGGTCAACCACTCCTTCTTCACCTTCTTCATGAAGTTTTTCTACCTTTTCATTTTTCTATTTGTTAGATTCTTTTTCCATGAAGACAAACTCATTTTCTCTCACAACTATGCATAGCTTTATTCATCATCTAAGATATTATTGTCCTCTTGGATGTATAGACTATACTTCTTTTTCTGAAATCTCCTTCTTTTATGGTAGTAGGATTTCTTCAAAGAATTTAAAGGTAAACTTTCCTTTGTACTTGTCATATCCTCTCCTTTGTCTCCTAATGAAATTTTACTCTTCTTCAACAGTCTCATCATTCTCTGATGTGATCATCTCAACCTTTTTTTTCTTAGGAGATACATCCTTCTCCTTCTTGAAAAACTTAAAAGAATCTTCTTTCTTGGATGGTTCTACATCTCCCATCCTCATCTTATAAGAAGTGAATATACCATGCAATTCATTAAGAGTAAGTTTTTCTATTTCTCTTCCTTCCTCTATTGCAAAGATCTTAGAATCATTTTTTTTCATTGACCTTAGGACTTTTAGTACAATTACATCCTCTTTTACATCTTCTCCATATCCTCTAATGGAGTTCACTATAACATAAACTCTTAGAAGATAGTATGCAGTCTTCTCTTCATCTATCATCTTTAGGCCTTCAAATCTAGCTCTTAGTAATTGAAGCTTGGCCAAGTTTACCTTGTCATATCCTTCATAAATCTTTTTTAATGTATCCTAGACATCTTGTGTGGTATTAGAATACATAACCTTGATGTGCATAGATCAAGATAGACTATTCAAAATAGCAAACCATGTTTTTTATTGTTCTCATAATCCATTTTTCTTGTAGCATCAGTAGGATGTGTGGTCAATGGTGTGTATACATTAACAACAGACATCCACACATCAAACCATGAATATCCCAATTATCCCTTCATTAAAGAGCTCCAAAAAGTATAATATGTTCCATCAAACCTAGGTGGATTGTTTGTAGAAGAACCTTCTTGACTGGCCATTTGTGTTCACAAATCCAAGGATCTACTTGAGCTGATTAAGCTTCTCATAGGGAACCTAGGGCTCTAATACCAATTGTTGGAACACAACAATCTACTGAGATGGGGGGTTAATCAGTAGATAGTAAAATTTTAACCCTTTAACGTTTAGAGAAGATTGACTTCTTAAATACTTAGTGTGCAAATTGAAACATGAAATACAAAAATTTAAACATGCACATAATCTCGCAACTCGTAACATAAGATATATGTGGAAAAACCAAGATAGGAAAAGCCACAGTGAGAAAATGCTACTAAGAGCTACTGTACTAATCTAGCCTCACAAAGGAACCTTCTATTATAGCTTTTAAGGGCACTAACCCTTAGGAGACACCAATCCCCTATTCTGAGCACCAACTCAGTTATCTAATGGAACCAACTAATTAGATTTATGACATATAGGATTATTACAATTTGTTCATAAAGAACACAATTCAATGTTATAGCTTACTCTGCAACTACTCAAGTTTCTATTGTTTCTTTAGAAACTCTCTTCTTTGCCCTTCACCCATCTGTTATGATTTTTACTCCTTATTATTAATATATTCTTGGTCTACCTCAATGTACCCTCATACTTCTTTTTCAGATCTCTCTTTTATTTCAATGTATTCTTTGTCTGCCTCAGGAGCCCATAATACCTTCTATTGTGTGTACTCACTCTTCTTCTCTCTATCACATAAATACTACACTTAGTCAATGTTCTGATGATTTGTTTTGAGTAGTTACTGACCAATGGTGATTTCCTTGAGATTCTCTACCACCTATAGATCTTTTTTTAGGGTTATAGGATATCTTCTTCACTTCCATACTCTTGCATTGAGCCATACAACATTTCATTTTGGTGCAGAGAATTTTCCTTCATTGTTTCTCTATCAAACCTTAGGATCAGATATGCATTCAATTTTCTCTTTGTCTATTTGTTTTGATTAGGTCTTCATCATCTTAGCAATCTGTGTCATCATTTATTAGATCAAGTTTTCACTAAAATTCATCACGGGTGCAGTTGGACTAATTAATTCTTTCCTCAAAGTCGATTATCAGTCAAAATCATGTTTACATGGACTTAGCCGTTTGATGTCTTAATATTTGAAACTAGGTTGTCGATCTACAATATTTGTGCCATGTTCCAGTGTTCCTCTTTCATCATCACACCCTTAAATCATCGCCATTAGATGAACCTTCATTTAAATTTCCATTGTTGATCATGTCCATCGCATATCACTCCAATTATTAAGTCACCACCATTTAATCAAGCAATGAGAGTAACCTCAGCAATGACCATTAGATCGTTCACCCTTCAAATCTGCATTGTTTTTCTTCACTCATCACATATCATTGTAACACATATGACTTCATAATTCATTCTCGTGATGTGATGAAGTGTAACAATATCCATTCGATCTTCATCAAATGATCTTGACCATTCATCGCTCATCGCATAAATTTTTCCTTCACCTTGTTGGCTTCAGTAAAAATTTTAGGTTCAATCTGAGATAGGAGAGAAAATTTTACTTTTTCTTTGTTCTTTGCAAATCTTCTCCTAGTCTTAACTCCTTAATTTTTTATCCCTAATTATCTGATCTTTTGGGTGATCCTTCTGCACATACTTTGTAGGTGCATTCTCAACCGCTTCTTCAAATTCTTCTTCATTATTTGAGACATTGTCTTCATAATCTAAATCATCCTCAAAATCATTATGATCATATTTGATATTCTTTATGCTCTCATCAATTTTCGCATTGATGCTCTCCACAATATTTTCCAGTCTTTTGTTATAGAATTTATAGGCTTTTCTCTGAGTAGAATATCCTAAAAATATTCCTTCATCACTTCTTGAATCAAAGCTTCCCAAATTCTCATCTTCTCTTTTGGTCTATCACTTTTTTCCAAACACTTTGAAGCACTTCACAGATGCAGGCCTACCATACCACAGCTCATAGGGGGTGCTATCACCATGTGCTCTAATTTGAACTTTGTGCACAATATATACTATAGTATGAATTGCTTCTTTCCAAAACATATCAGCTAATCTTTCCTCATTCAACATTGATCTAGCCATGTCCTTCACCACTTTATTCTTTTTATCTGCAACTCCATTCTACTGTAGAGTTCTCGACACTAAGAACTACCTTTGGATTCCATGCGCCTCATAGTATTCAACAAATTAACATGATTTGAATTCTCCTTCTCTATCTGACCTTAAGCACTTAATCCTTCTACCTATCTCCTTTTCAACCATTCTCCTAAATATCTTAAATCTTTCAAATTCTTGTGACTTGTCTCTCAAAAATTTTCCCCATGTCATTCTTATGTAGTCATCAACTAGTAGCATGCAATACCTTTCACCTTTCAAACCTCTTATCTTTGTAGGTCCATACAAATCAATATGAACAAGTTGCAGTGACTTAGTAGTTGAGTATTCCTTGGTTGAAAAAATAGTCTTTGGTTTCCTTCCCTACTAACATTCTTTTCATATGACATTTGTAGGCTTGGTTATTTTAGGCATCTGTCTTACCAAGCCTCTTGAACTTATCTGCACCGGGTTATCAAATTTTACATGCCCCATTCTTTTGTGCCACACCTAGCTTTCATCAACTTGTCCTACCAAACAGCCTTGAACATTTACTTTAGAAAGGTTATAAATATTGTTGTTAGTTCTAAATCCTTGTTCAACTATCTTTTCATTCTTTCTTATTTTGCATCCTTCTAAATTAAAGATAACTTTGTAACCATTGTAACATATTTGGCTCACACTTAATAGGTTGTGCTTCAATCCTTTGACATATAAAATATCTTTAATGGTGTTTTTCACATCTAGGATCAAGATTCCTTTACCAAATATCTTGACTACAGTGTTATCACCAAAAATCATAGATCCTCCATTACATTTCTTGAGCTTGATGAATTTTATTTTGTCTCTAGGCATGTGCTTGGAGCAACCATTATATATCACCCATAGATTTTACTTCTTGGCATGTAGGACTATTTTTGTAATCATTGATTGTGTAGAGCTTTCTCCTTTCTCTTTCCACACCTTCTTAGCTTTATTTTCTAACTTATCCTTCATAATTTTATATTCTTTGTTTACTCTAGAAGGTGCATCTTTCTTTTTCTCATTCTTAACATTTCATCTTGTAAATTTTGTTCTATAATTTTAAGGTATATGACCAAAGTTATTACAGTTATAAAAAACTACATTCATATCCATTAAAGGATCAAATGCATTCTTTCTTACAAATTTTTCACTCCTCTTAGGAATGACTGTACATTCTCTAGCCCTATGGCCAAATTGGTTACATGTATAGCAATATCCACAGAAATATGAAGAATAGCTAGTCATAAAATTTTGTTGAGTTGGATGAGGTGACACTATTTTTCTTGACTTCCTTGGATCATGCACTCTTTTAAATCCATCAACATTAGTCCTAAAAAAATTCCTTTTCTTCTTATGATTTGGAGTAGATTGGTTATCCTTCTTGTTTGCAGTAGACTTTTGGTCTTCCTTGGTTTTCTCAACTTTTGTTGATTTCTCTTTAAGTTCACTTCCTTTTCAATCACTTTCATTGACAAATTTTGACTTTTCTCCTGCCCTAAATTGTTCATATAATTTTACAGACACATCAACAAAAGAACTCTACCCTTTCTCCAATCCTAAGCATGATTTCTCCATGTTAGTTGTATTTTTTGTACTCAATAGTTCATCCATAATTTTAGAACTACCTTTCAGCTTTGGTCCATTTTCAACATGCTCCTTAGCTTTTTCCTAATACTTTCTCAAAGCAACTATTTCTACCTCAAGCTTCATGCATCTATCCATTTCAAATTTAATTTTGATTTCATCACTTCCTCCATTCTTTTGGCTTCCTCCACTTGAAATTTCAGATCTACTACCATTTGATTAGATCCCTCAAGATCCTTGCTTAATTTGTCTTACTTTTTTGTGCAAGTTTCTCCTATTGCTTGTTCTCCTTCTTTAACTTCTCAATCTAATCTAGAGCATAGATGAGTTCTCCTTCTAGGTCAACCACTTCTTCACCTTCTTCATAAAGGTATTCTAACTTTTAATTTTTCTATTCCTTAGATTATTTTTCCATTAAGAGAAACTCATTTTCTCTCACAACAAAGCATAACTTTGCTCATCATTTGAGCTATTATTGTCCTCTGATACACCATTATCCTCTTGGATGTATAAAATCTTCTTCTTTTTCTGAAAGCTCCTTCTTTTAGGGCAGTAAGGTTTCTTCATTTTATCAGCTTCCTCATGCTCAAAATGATCTTTCTTATTGTAAAGAAATTTAGCAGCAAAATGACCTACTTTACCACATTCAAAGCATTTAAAGGGAAAATAACTATTACACTTGTTGGATCCTCTCCTTCGTCTCCTAATGAAAATTTTCTCTTCTTCATTTGTCTCATAATTCTCAAATGTGATCATCTCAGCCTTGTTTTTCTTAGGAGATACATCCTTCTCTTTGTTGACAACGTTAAGAGAATCTTCTTTCTTGGATGGTTCTACATCTCCCATCTTCATCTCATATGTAGTGAATATACCATGGAATTCATTAAGAGTAATTTTGTCTATTTCTCTTCCTTCCTCTATTGCAAAGATCTTAGAATCATATTTTTTTATTGACCTTAGGACTTTCAGTACAATGACATCCTATTTTACTTCTTCTCCATATCCTCTAATGAATTTCACTATATCATTAACTCTTAGAAAATAGTCTATAGTCTTCTCTTCTTTTGTCATCTTTAGGCCTTCAAATCTAGCTCTTAGTACTTGAATCTTGGCCAATTTTACCTTGTAATCTCCTTCATAGATATTTTTCAATGTATCCTAGACATCTTATGCAGTCTTACAATACATAACCTTGATGTGAACAGATCTAGATAAACTATTCATTAAAGAAAACCATGCATTTTAATTATTCTCATAATCCATTTTTCTTGCAACATCATTAGGAGGTGTGGCTAATGGTTTGTATCCATTCACAATAGACATCCACATCAAACCCTAAAGATTCCAAATACCCTTTCATCAAAGAGCTCCAAACATTATAATATGTTCCATTGAACCTAGGTGGCTTGTTTGTAGAAGGACCTTCTTGACTAGCCATTTGTGTTCACAAATACAAGGATCTACCCAAGTTGATTAAGATTCTCCTAGGGAACCTAGGGCTCTAATACCAATTTTTGGAACACAACAATCTACTAAGAGGTGGGTGAATCAATAGATAGTAAAATTTTAACCCTTTAACCTTTAGAGAAGACTTACTTCTTAAATACTTAGTGTTCAGATTGAAACATGAAATACAAAAATTTAAACAAGCACACAATCTAGCAAATCATAACATAAGAGATACATGGAAAACACAAGATGGGAAAACTCACAGTGAGAAAATGCTACTAAGAGCTACTATCCTAATCCAACCTCACAAAGGAACCTTGTATTACAGCTTTTAAGGGCACTAACCCTAAGGAGACATGAATCCCCTATTCTAAGCACCAACTCAATTATCTGATGGAACCAACCAATCATATTTACAAGATATAGGATTATTACAATTTATTCATAAAGAACATAATTCAATGTTACAGCTTACTCTGTAATTGCTCTGAAAGTTTATGTTGTTTCTTTAGAAACAATCTTCTTTGCTCTTCACCCCTTTATTATGATTTGTTCTTCTTCCTTTTTCTTAGTGCATTCTTGGTCCACCTCAATGCACCATCATACACCTTTTGGAACTCTGTCTTTTCTTTTCAGTATATTCTTTGTCTTCCTAATGAGCTAGAATACCTTATGTTGTGTGTACTCACTCTTCTCTCTATTCACACCGATAGTACACTTAGTCAATGTTTTGATGATTTGTTTTGTGTAGTTATTGACCAATGGTGATTTCCTCAGGATTCTCTACCACCTATAGATCTTCTATTAGGGTTCTAGGATATCTTCTTCACTTCCATACTCCTACATTGAGCCATGCAACATTTAATTCTAGTGCAAAGAATTTTCCCTCATTGTTTCTCTTTCAAACCTTAGCATCAGATATGCATTTAATTTTCTATATGTTTATTTGCTCCGATCAGATCTTCATCATCTTAGCAATCTGTGTCACTTTTTAGTAGATCAAATCTTCACTGACATTTATCATGGATTCAGTTGGACCAATTAATTATTTCCTCTAAGTCAGTTATCAGTCGAAACCTTGTTTACATAGACTTAGACATTTGATATCTTCATATTTGAAACTAGGTTGTCGATCTACAATCTTTGCACCATGGTCCAACATTACTCGTTCATTATAACACCTTTAAATCGTCACCGTTAGATGAGAATTCATTTAAATATCCATCATTGATCATGTCCATTGCATATCGCTCCAATTATTGAGTCACCACCATTTAATCAAGTGATGTGAGTAACCTCAATGATGACCGTAAGATTATTCACCCTTCAAATCTGCAGTGATTTTCTTCATTCATCATGTATTTCTATATTACATATGACTTCATAGGTCATTCTCATGATATGATGAAGTGCAGCAATATCCATTTGATCTTCATTAGATGATCTTGACCATTCATGGCTCATCGCATAAAGGTTTTCTTCACCTTGTTGGCTTCAGCAAATTTTTTTGGTTCAATATGAGATAGCAGAGAAAAGTTTACTTGTTCTTTGTTCTTGTAAATATTTTCCTAGTTTGAACTCCTTCATTTTTATCCCCAATTATCTAATTTGTTGGGTGATCCTTCTGCACATACTTTGCAGGTGTGTTCTCAACCTCTTCTTTAGATTCTTCCTCATTATTTGCCACATTGTCTTCATAATCTGCATCATCCTCAAACTCATTCTAATAAGATTTGATATGTTTTATGCTCTCATCAATTTTGACATTGATGCTCTCCACAATGTTGTCTAGTCTTTTGTTATAGCATTTATTGGCTTTTCTCTGACTATAATATCCTAAAAATATTCCTTCATCACTTCTTGATTCAAAGCTTCTCAAATTCTCATCTTCTCTTTTGGTTTAGCACTTGCTTCCAAACACTTTGAAGTAATTCACGGATGCAGGTCTGCCATACCACAATTCATAGGGGGTACTATCACTATGTGCTCTGATTTGAACTTTGTTCAGAATATATATTGTAGTATGAATTGCTTCTCTACAAAACATATCAACTAATTTGGCCTCATTCAACATTATTTTTTCCATGTCCATCACCACTGTATTCTTTCATTCTACAACTCCATTTTGTTGTGGAGTTCTTAACATTGAGAACTGCCTCTAGATTCCATTTGCCCTAGTATTCAAAAAATTAATGTTATGTGAATTCTCCTCATCTATCTAACCTTAAGCACTTAATCATTCTACCTATCTCCTTTTCAACCATTTTCCTGAATATCTTAAATCTTTCAAATTATTGTGACTTGTCTCTCAAAAATGTTACCCATGTCATTCTTATGTAGTCATCAATAGCATAATTCAATACCTTTCACCTTTTAGACCTCTTGTCTTTGTAGGTACACACAAATCAATATGAACAAGTTGCACTAGCTTAGTAGTTGAGTATTCCTTGGTTTAAAAAATAGTATTTGGTTGCTTTCCCTACTGACATTCTTTGCATATGACATTTGTAGGCTTGGTTATTTTAGGCATCTATCTTACCAAACCTCTTTAACTTACCTTCACTATGTTATCAAAGTTTACATGCCCCATTCTTCTGTGCCACAACTAGCTTTCATTAGCTTGTCCTATCAAATAGATTTGAACATCTACTTCAAAAAGGTTATAAAGATTGTTGTCAGTTCTCAATCTTTATCCAACTATCTTTCCATTCTTTCTTATTTTGCATCCTTCTAAATTAAAGATTAATTTGTGACCAATTTCACACATTTGGCTCACAGTTAATAGGTTGTGCTTCAATCCTTTGACATATAAAACATCTTTAGTTGGGTTTTTACCATATCGGCTCAAGATTCCATTTCCAAATATCTTGTCTAGAGTGTTATCACCCAAACTCACAGATCCTCCATTACATTTCTTGAGTTTGATAATTTTTCTTTTGTCTCTAGTCATGTGCTTAGAGCAACCACTATCTATCACCCATAGATTTTTCTTCTTGGCATGCAGGGTTGTCTGTGCAATCATTGATTGTGTGGAGCTTTCTCATTTTTTTTCCATACCTTAGATTTATTTTCTATCTTATCCTTCATTATTTCATATTCTTTGTTTACTCTAGGAGAAGGATCTTTCTTTTTCTCATTCTTAACATTTTGTCTTGTAAAATTTGTTCTATAATTTTTAGCTATATGACCAAATTTATTACATTTATAACAAACTACATTCATATCCACTAAAGGAGCAAATGGATTCTTGCTTACAAATTTTTCACTCCTCTTAGGAATGACTCTACATTCTTTAGCCCTATGGCCAAATTGATTACGCATATAGCAATATCCATAGAAATATGAAGAATACCTGGTCATAGAATTTTGTTGAGTTGGATAAGGTGATATTCTTTGTCTTGACCTCCTTGGATCATGTACTCTTGTAAATCCATCAACATCAATCCTTTTAAAAATTATCCTTGTCTTTTGATGATCTAGAGTAGATTGGTTATCCTTATTTTTTGTAACTTTCTTTTGTTCTTCCTTTGTTTTCTCAAATTTTGTAGATTTCTCTTTAATTTCACTTCCTTTGCAATCACTTTCATTGACAGATTTTGACTTTTCTCCTACCCTAAATCATTCATATAATTTTGTAGAAATTTCAACAAAATAACTTTTCCCTTTCTCCAATCCTAAGCTTGATTTCTCCTTCTTAGTTGGATGTTGTGTACTCAATAGTTCATCCACAATTTTAGAACCACATTTCAGCTTCTATCCTTTTTCAATGTGCTCCATAGTGTTGACAATGGTTTTACTCGCAACAAATAGGGTGAATAAATTATTCATAGACAAATCACAAAGAGCCTATTCTTCTTGAAAGATATGGAACAAAGACAATCTAAAAGGGAATTTTTCCTTAACAAGAAAATATTGGCTTTAGTTCAATCCCAATTCTCTGATAACTAGGTCATAATTGCACTAGGGCCGCTCTTGGGTGTGATGTGATATTGTTTTTAATCACAAAGGGACTATGGTTATTTCTAGTTTTGTTAAGAATCATAGGCATTTTACTCAAAAATTCCACTTCATTCATAAAATATCATGAAATCAAAAGATTTTAAATAATATTTCATGAATATCATCAAATTATTTGCTATCACTTAAGTAGATTTAGAATTAAGCATTCAATAATAGGAAATGAAAAATTTTCAAAAAAAATCATCCATTCATTTAAAAAAAAATTGGAATATTTTCAAGAATTTAAACATCTATTCTAAAATAAAGCATAAAAAATACTGAAAATTAAAATTTTCTCTCGGTTATTCTCCATGCATGCCCCAAAGAATCAACTAAAATAGAGAAAATCACTTTATACTTCACCATAATTGTTTACAGCTACATATAAGATGGTGTGAGCTTTTAAAGAGAGGGGGTTTACTTGGACACCGAGTAGGTTTTGTATGCACCCTTAAATGGCATAGCATACAATCTTGTTCAACTGAAATAACAAAACCATCTACAAAAGATTCATGAGATAGGTAGCTATCCAATTGGATCTGATATTAATCAATGTCTATGTGGATACAAATTTTTATGCTAGAATAATTCAGAAAATAGCAAAAAAAAAACTTAGAAAAAATTTATGCACTTCCGACATCCACAAATTTTGAACTTCAAATAAAAATAAAGTAGGAAATGACCTTTTATAGGAACACGGACCCAAGATTTCAACATAAAGTCTATCCAGAAAGTCAAGAATACCAAATTAAAGTGTAGCACGTGGCATACACCACTGTCATCAAAATATTCTAGATAAAGTCAAAGCTTTGACTTCATTAACAATAAAAATTTTCACTTCATACTCCAACACCGGAGACTTTGCATATATCAAGGATATCAACATCTTTCAAAGTACCAAAATGAGGAAAATTTACTAGGACCGAGATCAACCTACAAACTCAAAATTTCAAACAAAACAAAAATTTACGACATGCCTCTAGTGTCCGAAATCCAGTTCTTCATCTCTTCGTTCAGTGCTTGGGCTTTGGGATCTTTTCTTTGTCTTTCTTTGACTGGTACTCTCAAAAAGTGTTCAATACTTGATGCATATGTTCCTTTAAAATTCCTTGTACTTCCTTCCAAGTGAGTTTGAGCCTAATGTAATCTTCTAATACCTGGAGTATAATACCATTCCTTTGCACTTTATCTGCTTCATATTTAGCTATAGTTTTCTTGCACTAATTTCATCAAGGACCTCCTGTGTTAATAGATGAACATGATTTTTATTTATTCTTTCAATCCATTCCTTGAAGGCTTTAGCTTCTTTACCCTCTTGTCCTAATGTCTGGGGATCACAACCTTGATGTGCTAGCATTTCAATAAACTCTCGATCTTCATCAATCAACTTTCTACATTCCACGGTGGCCTTTTCAAATCCTTCAATACATTGCATTAGCATGTCACCTTCCCATTTCAATTGCTTCTTCCATTTTTCTAAAAAAAGGAAGTTCTTGTTCTGTAATTATGTTTCCTTGTATTAATTCTTGGATATCTACTTGCATGAGAATTTCAATATTTCGCCTTTCTTCAATAACTTGCTCCTGGTAAAAGTTACATTCATTTTCAAATCTCTGAGATTTCTCTAACCAGCAATATGCTTCCTTGTGCTTCCATATTGCATCGATAATAAATTCTTCCCTCTGATTTACCCAATACTCAATCCATTCTTCAAATACATTAATTTTATGGAAAACTACTGTGATTGCATCCACCTACACTTGTGACATCAATACTGGATGTTGGGTAAATTCAGCTTGTGCTTGAATAGATTGCATCCACCTACACTCGTGACATCAATACTAGATGTTAGTGACTTTATAAAATGTTCCAAGGTAGCAACCCATTCTTTCAATTCTCTTTTCTTCTTTTTATATTTTTGCACTCTAGCAATAGTAGCATCCAAATTTATGTTTATTTCTTCTAACTCTTTCCTCCAAGATGAGTGTCCAAGATTAATACTTGTTATCTTGTACTCCTTAGGAATTATTTCATGTTTTTCTTTGTCAGCTATTGGAGTAGCTATGTGGATGGTTCTGTCACCATCTACATTTTTTTTCCTGACATGTTTTTCTTTTTCTCTGCCCCTAGGCTTAGGAGTATCTACTTCTAGTTCCATTGGGGAAGCTAATTCCCTGATCAACCAATCAGGTGCATCATCATCTTGCTCTACCTCTGTACCATTTCTTTATTCCTAGTTTCCACTTTATTTAGTAACTTCTTCTCTTACTTCAACTTTATCGGTCATGTCCTCTAAAATGGAAATTTCCTCAATAATTTCTAGTATAGATTCAGGATTACTAGGGTTTGGCACTATCTCCTCTGTTTGAAGACTTACATTTTCCTATCTATCCAGATGCTCAACATCATCTCCCTAGATGTTACTTTCTTTGTTCTTTGCTACATCAGGATTTTCCTCATTTTCAATTCCATCACCCACAAAATGTGTACCTTCTTCCTTTTCAATTTCAATTTCAGCTTCAACATGGCCTTTCTCTAATTCTTCAAATATCTACAATTTTTTATTAACATTTGGAACATTCTCGAGTGAAGGATGGGAATCCAAAGTATCTTCAATAATTATTTCATCAATAGGGTCCTACTCTAAAGTCTCCCATGTTTCCATCTTAAGGATATTAGGGTTCCCCACTTTTGAAGTGAGTGTTCCTTGTATAAATTCTTCTTCTTCAACATTTATAGGATTAGACCCTATATCCTAAATTTCTTCTATTACTAGCTATACCATAGGTTTATCTTTAAACTTCTTTTATTTTACTTTCTCCCACATGGCACCCCATCTATCCATCTATTCTTTGATTATGGATTCATCTTCCTCATAAATTTCATCCAAAACCACAATATTTTCTCCTAGTGCTTGTTTCATACTAGCCATGTTAACAAAAGGAGAAGTAAATAGTGTTATAGCCCTTTGAGATGTCAACCTGGTCTATGTGTCAACATTTTTTGTTACTCCTACTTCTTCATCAATAACCAGTTTAGTTCTTGGTTTTGTTGTAGAGGAAGATGCACCTTTGGGTCTTACTTTTGATTTATCTTTACTTGTTTTGCATCTTTCTGCTTATCATATGGCTTTATCAGAATTTCTTGTTTTGAAATTTTAGGGGTTCTTTCTTCAATTCTTATACTAGGAGCCACCTTACTAGTTTTCCTTTTCTTTCTAGTAGGTTCCCCACTCTCAAATGTTGTTTCATCTCTTTTTTTCCTTTTATCTTCTAAGAATGTAGGTTCAATTCCTCTTTCTCTCAAAGCTTTACAAAAATCATTAATTCAGTGTTGAGTGTATAACAAAACTGGTCTAGAGAACTCATCAATTGATCTCATTTCTTCACCTTCATAATCTGGGTTTGGGATGGGTTCATCATATAATCTGTCTTAGTTATAAGCTTTATTCAACACTTGTCCATCATCCTCTTGTAATTGATCTAGAATTTCATGAAGCATAAGAATCCGGCCATATTTTAAAGACAATATTTGATACTTTCTTATTCTTACTCTGTGCTCATCTTCACAATTAAGCTAATAATCTTCTAAGTGATGGACATGAGCATGGTAACTAGCTATATTCTTGGAAATATTTCCCTCAATTTCATAATATATTCTCTAAAGTGGGAAATACTCAAAATTATATGTTTTCAATTCTTCTTCACACAAGGCAGCCACTCTGATTGCATTACACTTATAATTTCCTATCATAATGGGGAATTTGAAAGAGGCCTTCTTGCGAGCATGAATATAAAGAGCCTGAGATGGTTTCAACTGTCTCATCAATTCTAATATTTTTTTTTTTTTGTTGGGTACCTGGGCAACATAAATAGATGTCCATCAATCCCTTCCATCCTTATGTAGGAGTAAGTGGGGAGCTGAATGTACCAACCTCCCATTAATCGAGTAACACTTTGTGCCTCCAGGGAAAATATTTTAGCTTTATAACATTCCATCATTCTAACCTAATTCATGGAGAATAGATCATTGACTCTCCTATAATTATCTTTGCATCCATAGATGGTGATCGGCTCTTGGAACCATTGGGTACTCATAGTTTTTTTGTTGTGTGCCTCAACATTCTAATACATTTTTCCCTTTACTTTCATATGAACATTATACATTTGTGTGTAGATAGCGAGCCCAAGTTTGTCTGTAATTCCTTTCTGTGAGAGGTCTACATAAATTCTCCCTTCTTTCTCAATGACTCTTTTGGCTGGGTTGTAGTAATTCATACATTGCATAACCAATTTAGGGGCCTCCATTTCTGGTGGAAACCCTCCTAGAAAAAGTAACCCATTTCCATAGCACTTTTGGTACATTGAGATACATCTTCTTGTAGTGCTTGTGTGTGAATTTCAATATTAGAAGAGCATCCCATATGAGTGTTGTAACTACCACATTTATTGGTACGACTTGCAAATTGTAACATTTAAATTTATCTTCTACTCTTGCATCAGAAGTACTCATTTTCTCTAGTGTGTTATGCATTTTTCAAAATGTTTGTCTTGTGTTCGAGTTAGGGTTAAATTTAACCAAATTTTACAATTTATAAAATTTTCATTTCAAATTTCAGCTAAATTCAAAATCAAAGAATAATCAACATTTTAATTTCTAAAGGGAAATACCATCTTTTGAGATATTTCATACTTGAAAATAACTAACAAAATATCAGTTATCTAAAACATACCTAGTTCTGGTTGATGATGATAATCTTTTAGAATGTAACTTCCAAAACCCTTGGTAGTTGTATTCTCAGTTTCTAAAAATTTACCTCTCCTTGTGCACCAGTATTATTTTATTAGTTAATGTCCTTTATAAATTTATAGTATGACGCGAAGTGGAGTGTTACAAAAGCAATTGCATGCTTGAGGTGGTGCCAAGTACATAAGTAGTTCACAACCTTCATTAATTACTTGTTATATCACATTAATTCC
Organism: Sequoia sempervirens; assembly: GCA_007258455.2. NCBI lineage: Eukaryota > Viridiplantae > Streptophyta > Pinopsida > Cupressales > Cupressaceae > Sequoia > Sequoia sempervirens. Next base: position 119,096,346 of record VDFB02086081.1, on the reverse strand, counting down.
TCGAATAAAGGTGCAATCATTACAAATTAGGGTTCAAATCATGAACACCTAGATTTTTGCATGGGCTCACTACTAGAGGAGAAAGACAGTGAAACGATCATACGTGGCAATCAGGTGTCATGTTGATTCTCTGTGAGGTATAGGTCATTAAACATACATGATAAATTTTTGATCACCTGGATTAATAATTTTTGGTATCAACTTTAAGAAGAAACACCAGGATCCAAGAATTTATGTCCAAGCTTCAAAAAGAGAAAACTGGAATGAAAGAAAAGATCAAAAACAGGGTTCAAGAGAGATTAACCAATTTCAAAATAGACTCTCCAATTTTTGAGTTTCGAATAAGGAAAAGAAAAAGGAAATAAAGTTAAAATACCAAACTCGAATAAAAATATATTATCGGGATTGATGACTCCTATTGATGACTTACCGGGGAGAGCCAAGACCAAATGAAGATACCATTTTCTTTGATGCAAATGTAGGACTCTAGGATTTTGGTTTCCAGTAATATATTAAAATTTTATGAAAGGACTGAAACACCAAATCTAGGAAAGAAAAGGGATAAAACAAAGACCAAGAAAAATGAAAATGAGACTAGCAACCAACCAAACTGTAGAATGACACCAAAGCAAACAAAAAGAAAAATGGAATAGAAGGAAAAAAGGGGGGTTCCATAGTTTTCCAAGGGGGAAAATGGGGCATGTTGTGAGACCACACAACACATAGCTTTCTCCAAATCCTTTCTCAAGGAAACAATTTCTACCTCAAGTTTCATGCATCTATGCATTTCAGATTTTAATTTTTATTTCATCACTTCTTCCATTCTTTTGGCTTCCTCCACTTGAATTTTTAGACCTACTACCATTTGATTATATCCCTCAAGATCCTTGCTTCATTTGTCTAACTCTTTTTGTGCAAGTTTCTTCTATTTCTTGTTCTCCTTCTTCAACTTCTCAATCTCATCTAGAGCATAGATGAGTTCTCCTTCTAGGTCAACCACTCCTTCACCTTCTTCATGAAGGTTTGCTACCTTTTCATTTTTCTATTCCTTATATTCTTTTTCCGTGAAGAGAAACTCATTTTCTCTCACAAAAAAGCATAGCTTTGTTCATCAGCTGAGCTATTATTGTCATTTGATACTTCACTATCATCTTGGATGCATAGACTCTTCTTTTTTTGAAAGTTCCTTCTTTTAGGGTTGTAGGTTTTCTTTATTTTATCATCTTTCTCGTGGTCAAAATTATCTTTCTTATTGTAGAGACATTTAGTAGCAAAATGGCCTACTTTACCACATTTAAAGAATTTAAAGGGAAACTTACCTTTGTACTTGTTGGATCCTCTCCTTCATCTCCTAATGAAATTTACCTCTTCTTCATTAGTCTCATCATTCTCGGAAGTGATCATCTCAGCCTTTTTTTTCTTAGGAGATACATTCTTCTCTTGGTTGACAACCTTAAAATTAGTTTCTTTCTTGGATGGTTCTACATCTCCCATCCTCATCTCATAAGCAATGAATATACCATGCAATTCATTAAGAGTAAGTTTGTCTATTTCTCTTCCTTCATCTATTGCAAAGATCTTAGAATCATATTTGTTTGTCATTGACCTTTGTAATTTTAGTACAATTACATCCTCTTTTACTTCTCCATATCCTCTAATGGACTTCACTATAACATAAAATCTTAGAAGATAGTATGCAGTCTTCTCTTCGCCTGTCATCTTTAGACGTTCAAATCTAGCTCTTAGTACTTGAAGCTTGGCATATTTTACCTTGTCATCTCCTTCATGGTTATTTTTGAATATATCCTAGACATCTTGTGTAGTCTTAAAATACATAACCTTGATGTGCAAAGATCTAGATAGACTATTCATAATAGCAAACCATGCTTTTTCATTGTTCTCATAATCCCTTTTTTCTACAACATCAGTAGGAGGTGTGGTTAGTGGTGTATATTCATTCACAATAGACATCCACACATCAAACCCTAAAGGTCCCAAATATCCCTTCATCAAAGACCTCCAAAAATTATAATCTATTCCATCTAACCTAGGTGGCTTGTTTGTAGAAGAACCTTCTTGAATATCCATTTGTGTTCACAAATCCAAGGATCTACCTGAGCTAATTAAGCTTCTCATAGGGAACCTAGGGCTCTGATACCAATTGTTGAAACACAACAATCTATTGAGAGGGGGAGTGAATCAGTAGATAATAAAATTTTAACCCCTTAACCTTTAGAAAAGACTTCTTAAATATTTAGTGTGCAGATTGAATCATGCAATACAAAAATTTAAACATGCACACAATCTAGCAACTCATAACATAAGATATTCGTGGAAAACCCAAGATGGGAAAAATCATAGCAAGAAAATGCTACTAAGAGCGACTTTCCTAATCCAACCTCGCAAAGGAACCTTCTATTACAAATTTTAAGAGCACCAACCCTAAGGAGACACCAATCCTCTGTTATGAGTACCAACTCAGTTATTTGATGGCACCAACCAATCAGATTTAAAACATATAGGATTATTACAATTTTTTCATAAAGAACACAATTCAATGTTACAACTTACTCTATAACTACTCAAGTTTCTATTGTTTCTTCAGCAACTCTCTTCTTTGCTCTTCACCCCTCTGTTATGCTTTGTTCTTCTTCCTTTTTCTTAGTCCATTCTTGGTCCACCTCAATGCACCCTCATATGCCTTTTGCAACTCTCTTTTTTCTTTTTAGTGTATTCTTTGTCTACCTCAGGAGCCCAAAATACCTTCTATTGTCTATACTCACTCTTCTTCTCTCTATTCACAGAGATACTACACTTAGTCAATGTTTTGACGATTTGTATTGTGTAGTTACTGACCAATGGTGATTGCATCGAGATTCTCTACCACCTATAGATCTTCTCTTAGAGTTCTAGGATATATTCTTCACTTCCATACTCCTACATCGAGCCATACAACATTTAATTCTTGTGCGAGGAATTTTCTCTCATTATTTCTCTCTCGTACCTTAGGATCGGATATGCATTTCATTTTCTCTCTATTTATTCACTCCAAATGAATCTTCATTTTCTTATAAATCTATGTCATTGTTTAGTAGATCAAATCTTCACTAAAATTCATCATGGGTGCAATTGGACCAATTAGTTCTTTACTCTAAGGTAGTTATCAGTCGAAAACCTGTGTTCATAGACTTATCCATTTGATATCTTCATATTTGAAACTAGGTCATTGATCTGCAATCTTCGTGCCATGATCCAACATTCCTCATTCATCTTCACATCTTTAAATCATCATAGTCAGACCAGCCTTCATTTAAATCTCTGTTGTTGATCATGTCCATCGTATATCACTCCAATTATTGAGTCACCATGATTTAATCAAGCGATGCGAGTGACCTCAGTGATGACCATTAGATCATTCACCCTTAAAATATGCACTATTGGTCTTCATTCATTGTGTATCTCTATAACACATATGACTTCATAAGTCATTCTTGTGATGTGATGAAGTGCAACAATATCCATTTAATCTTCTTCAGATGATCTTGACCGTTCATCACTCATCGCATAAAACATTCCTTCACATTGCTTTACTACAATGATGAGAACATCCTTTTTGATGTAATAATATTCTACCATGTGTCTTTGTTGACATCATACTCCACTAACTCCAATCATTCATCACTCATCACTTAATACACTAGACGATAGCAAATATAAATCACGATGTGAAGAGCATATGTGATGCAATCATATCCTGACCCCTAGCTATGATGTCATCACCATCCACTTCCATCTTACATTCATCACTCATCACACAAATACTTTCTTCATTCAACTTCATAACCGTGATGTGAAATAGCCAAGCAATGCAACAAAATTCTGCCACTTATACACTGTTGATTTTAGGGTATGTGCAGGATCATGATTGGCCAAAAAGTGGCGATATGATGGGTATGTGTAGGATATGTGGCTGATGACATTTTTTTTACCCAAAATTGATGAAATGAAAAGGGTTTTTAAAGGAGATTCTTAGCTTTCCATGAATATAAGTTATGCTTTAATTTGAATTTAATAAATAATTATTATTCATTTTCTATTTGAATTACGACTAAAGTCCTGATTGATAGGTTAATTAAAAAACATGTATAGCTTTCAAATGATATCACATTGTTTGAATATGAAACATGTGTCACATTCTATGCTTCACATACTATAGTATTAAAAAAAAAAATCATGAAGTTTTGACCAAGTTAAGGTGGTCAGACATACGAGTTTTTTATATTTTTTAAAAGTTGTAATAAAAAAACATAATTAATTATTTACTTGGAAAAAAATTAAAAAAAAATATGCATCACATCGAGACATGAGTCCTCTACTTATATCTAAAATCTTATAAAAATATATTATCATTTTATTGTGGTTAGGGTGGTCAGATAGACACCTACTTATTTTTTCCCTAAAATCTAAGTACTACTACATTGAAATTTCAAATTTTCACCAAATAGATTTTTTTTATAATAAACCTAGTAGTTTAGAAACTACATTCAATTTACTACAGATTCTATTCTTACATATTTTTGAAATAATATAGATAACTTATTCAAATTTTTACGTCAAGTTGCCTAACTCTGATTTTTCATAATTTTTTGCCACTTAAGGGCCTATTTTTTCCATGATGATCCTGCACATACCCTTCATCTTCCACTAGCTCCTAATGTCCATCACTCATCGATGAAGTAATTAAACTTTGAATTCCATTACATCGATACAAAATCTTTATGTGACGTAACCTCATTCTACCATCTATCTAGGGTGTCATTATACTCCATTATCTTCCACTCATCACTCATTGTGAAAACCATCTTATCACTTTGCTTCACAACAGTGATGTGAAGTGATCGAGTGATATTCCACCACATGTATGATAGACCCACCATAATAGTGTTGAAGGGACTCTAAATTAATTCACTCTAATATCTGGAAGTCTCTTTGATGAAGTTCATATCAAGATGTTGAGGGGACTAGCCACTAAGTCCTACCGAAATCCACTAGTCAACCCAATATATCTTGCCAGCTTGATCACCACCATCGATCTTATAACTTTGAGAATGCACCATTAGATCTCCATCACGAGCACATAATATATCACAAAAAACATATCTTCCTTTGTCATCACTACAACGATGTGAAGACTAGTTACGATGCACACATAAACTGTCATCAAAGAGACTAGGTAAAGGGGTCAGTCACAAAATGATTTTAAAGATATATGTTTATGACTTATGTGACCTACAAACTTTAATCAACAGTCATTCAAAAAATAATTTTTTTTTAAGGCGCCATGACTACAAGACCTAGGGTTTAATAGATAAACCCTAAAAATTTCTGAGAGAAAAAATAAATCGTCTTTGAGTGAACCATGCATACTTTGAACTTGCTCATCACATTTCTGAGAAGATCTCAAAAAACCCATTTCAGATCTAGTCTTTGATTTTACTTTTGGACATCGGAAGAATTCACTACAACACTGTGACAAAGTTACATGACAATAATGCAACATCTTGAGCAACTTTCGCAACTTACACTCCATCTTCTAGAACTATATCCACAACATACCATTTCTCTCCTTAGACATCAATGCCAACACACCCTTCATACATGATTAGTTCCATCTCACCTTTATCCCCTTTTGACATCAATAAAAACAATATGCTAACAATCCCCCCCTTTGTCATTGATGGAAAAACTAAATGGTCATCCTTCGATTTATGGTTTGATATCAATTGTAAATAGTAACATTAAATCTCTATAAAAATTGAACCATTTACACAAAAATTCAATCCCCCTTTGACATATATCTCTTCTTTTCTCACCATGCTCCTATTTTGGGAATTTCTCCCTCTTTGACATCAATGGAAAAGGGAAGACTCCCCATGAGAATATACTCCCACTTTGACAAGAAATGAAAAGAGAAAGTTGAAATCCTTGACTATGCAACCATCAAGTCGTTAGAAATTTGTATAACTAGTTTATCGGACTTGATCTCTTTCTCCATTTCCAGGGATAAATGAAAGTAACAATTAGGATCCCCTTGGAATCATTCCCTATCACTAATATTTAGTGATATGGTGTGGGAGCATTCACTTCCATTTTCGACCTCAGATATTCAAATTATTCTTTTAGAAGAGACATAGTGAAAATGCTAGTTACCTATTCTTTAGTAGGAACGTTGACCTCCTTGTCTACAACCTTCTCTCTTATGAAATGATACTTAAAATAGATATGTGATTTGTTCTATAGTGCATTAGTAGATTCTTAGATATGTTTATGGAACTTGTATTATTACAAAGAACAAAGATAGGTTCTTTATACTCAACCTTGATGTGCTTAAGTGTCTACTTCATCCATAGGACTTGATACAACATGCAACTACTACTATATATTTTGCTTCATCCATAGGACTGATATTCTTTCTTATTTCTCATATAGGAAACTAAATTGTTTCCCAAGAAGAATGCTCCTCCACTTGTGCTTTTATAGTCATCTACACATCCAACCGAATCTACATCTGTATATGTTTTCAACGAAAAATCCTTGCTCTTAGGGTACCATAGCCCATAGTCAATAGTACATTTGATGTATTTGAATATTCTTTTCACCGCGTTGACATGATACTCCTTAGGTGCAACTTGAAATCTTGCAACTAAACATACTACTTTCATAATATTTGACCTTGATGCGGTTAAATACAACAAGCTACCAATCATTGACCTATACATGGTCTGATTTGCATATGGTGATTCATTTTATTTTCTTATCTTACAACCAGTTATCATGGGTGTACTAACTGGCCTACTATCCTACATACCAATCTTTGTAAAAATTTCCTTAGGATATTTTGTTTGAGATATAAATATACCATTCTCATTTTGTACAATTTGTAAGCTCAAGAAAAATGACAACTCTCCCAAGATTGACATTTTGAATTCATCTTGCATATGCGTAGAAAATATTTGACACATTTTGTTATTGCTACCTCCAAATATTATGTCATATTCATAAACAACAACAATTATCATATGCTCACCTTCTGATTTGAAATATAAAATTACTATTTGCACATGCTTTCTTGAATCCTTGTTGTTGTAGGTACTGGTCTAATCTAGAATACCATGCTCTAGGTGCTTGCTTAAGACCATACACTGCTTTTCTTAATCTGCACACATAATCATCATCTTCTGACAGCTAAAAACCTTATGTATTGTTTAATGTAGACTTCCTCTTCTAGGTTTCCATTAAAGAATGAAAATTTAACATCCATCTGATATACTTTGAATCCATTGTAAACTGAAAATGCAAGAACCATTCTTATTGCTTCTAATCTTGCCACTGGTGCAAATGTTTCTTCAAAATCAATGCCTTCAACTTGTGCATATCCTTTGCACACTAATCTTTCCTTATTGCTCACAATAGCTCCATCCTCATTTAGTTTGTTTCTAAACACCCATTTTGTACCAATTACATTTTCTCTTGGGGGTCTAGGAACCAATTCCCATGTGTTATTCTTCTCAATTTGATTTAAATCTTCCTCCATGGATTTTATCCATCTCTCATCCTTGTTGGCGTCAATAAAACTTTTTGTTTCAATCTAAGATAGGAGAGAAAAGTTTAGTTGTTCTTTGTTCTTTCCAAATCTTCTCCTACTCTGAACTCCATCATTTTTATCCCCAATTATCTAATCTAATGGGTGATTATTTTGTAAATACTTTGTAGGTGCCTTCTATACCTCTTCTTCAAATTCTTCTTCATTATTTGCCACATTGTCTTCATAATCCGAATCATTCTCAAACTCGTTCTAATCATATTTCATATGATTTATGCTCTCATCAATTTTGACATTGATGCTCTCCACAATCTTGTCTAGTTTTTTGTTATAGCATTTATAGGCTTTGATTTGAGTAGAATATCCTAAATATATTCCTTCATCACTTCTTAATTCAAAGATTACAAAATTCTCATCTTCTCTTTTGATGTAGCACTTGCTAACAAACACTTTTAAGTACCTAAATAATTGCTGCAATATTTTTCAATAATTCTTCCCTTGAATTCCTTGAAAATGCTCTTAATAATGCTCTTATAAAAATTACTTGATTGCTTGAAAGTCTTAGATTTTCAAGGATGAAAATAAGAGAAATAACCCTATATTTAGACATATCTTAACATTAATTTCTGAAATTCAGATATCACAAGCTGACATTGAATTATAGATTTGAAATAATTAATATACTAGCAAAAACATATCCAAAATAGGGGTCCTATGTCTTTGTGAGGACTCATTCACCATAGGGAAAATGGGTCCTAGGTTACTTACCTAGGACACACATTAGAAAAGGTAAAATATCATGTTAAAATAGGGTCCTAGGACTAAGTGAGGACCCATTCACCATAGGTCGAATGGGTCATAGGTCACTTACGTAGGACACACATCTTCAAAAGTTAAGTGTTGTGAAATGGCATTTATGAATTTTTGGTTTTATCCCTCAAAATTTGCATTTAATTAGGCTTGGATTTGAATTAAAGGGGTCAATTAAGGAAAATTAACCTCAATAAATTAATAAATCCCTAGAAGTGTAAAGATAAACCTTACAACATCTAAAACAAGGCATAATTAAGTCTATTTAATTTAAAAGGGACCTAAAATTAATTTGAATATGAAAACCATATTACAACACTAAATCAAGGTATAATTAAGCTCACTTTATTATTAATTATTCCCAAATTAAGTGTGAAAAGGGATAGTTTTTCCTACACTACATTTTTTCCCCACTTTATTGAGAGTATGACCCCATTCCAAACTCACACTAAAGTAGACATTCAAGACACTTATGCATGCAACAATGACAAATATAAACAATCATACAACATTAAAGACCAAGAAGAATCAAGCCTAGATTGTCCAACATGATGTGAACACATCTAAGCTATCAGTTTGTGCTCACTCTGAGGTACCCAAATTTTAGGTTGTCCACCAGGTGTGTCCTCCAATAGGGTGGCTTAGTGAAAAATTCATGCCTCTATGTTGGCCTCTCACTGTACAATGAGAACTTCATGGGCTTCTATGTCAGCTTCTCATCATACTGACCATACCAAAGCTATCCCTCTGATAAATTTAATAAGGTGGCACAATGCTAGGCAAGGATCCATGGGAAAGAAAGGTGTGTTATGCTAGGTGGCCTTGAATTTTATGGTTCGAGGTTCACAAGGTTAGAAAGTTGCATTATGCCAAACACTTATGAACATTATATATATGTTTTTTGTTCAAGGGGATCTTGCTTCATTCGTATAAGGTATTTTTCTTAGGGATCGTCGTGCCTAATGTCTCCAAGAGAGGAAAAGTCAAGATTAAAAGATTCACAACTTAGGGAATGCAATGAGTCACACCACCACTAAGAGGAAAGTCATACACTGAGAAATATTGCACTCTTGGAGGAAATAAAACCCAATGACACCACCAAGAAAAGGATGCATCACAAGAAAAAATAAAATTGCATCATGAAACATGTGAAATGTCAAAAGATATTATCAATGTATGCCCCCACTTTAAATTGGTTACTAACACCATTTCTATGAGAAATTTATTTAATGTAGACAATGTTTACTCCTAAGACATGAGAGCTTCCTAAGAAAGACCTATGCTAAGTCATATGTTTTTGAAATAAAGCTACGTCACAAAAAAGGAGGGAGGGGTTTCGTCCAAAAATACATAGGGGATCTATGGATTTAGGGTCAGTATATCTTTGCTAGAATGTTGTTATAAGGCTCGGAAATGTCATCATTCCCCAAATACTCATAGAACTAGAAGAATAACACATAAAGAGTGAAAACAAAGTGATTAGTTGAAAAATGGATGTTTTATGGTTTGAGACATAGAACATCACTTTTATCCAACTAACATTCAAGGATTCCCTAGAGACCTCAACCTAATAAAGAATGAAGGAAGAGATCTGACAATAGGGTATCCTAGGATATGATTTCAAATTACAAGAGGTGTTCACCACCAAGTTTAAACTTAGACAAGATAATGAAATGCAAGATGTAAGAAAAAACCCTAATTCAATGCAATAACCTACAAGATGACTTAAAAATGATAGTAAAACAACACATAAAAGTAGTAAAGTGATCAATGTGTACTTGGAAACTAGATGATGATTGGAAAAAACTCTAAAAATCTGAAAAATCTGAATTTTTGACCTACTACGACTCATTCTCCATTCTAGGAGAATTAATCCCAATTCTAGATTTTTTGTACCAGATTAGGTTTCGGGAAAATTGGTATCCAAATCTACAAATATCTTGGAAAAACACCTTCAGTGGGACTCATTCACCACTTGTGGTGAATGATTCCAAGTTGGATTTTCTAAAAATTGAAAGTATGAATCTAGTCTTCTCTATTTGCTCAATCATATCCTCTAGGTTCCTAAATCCAAAACTATGATTTCAGGGTTGTAGATGACCTTTCAGTGAATATTTTGACCTTGCAAATGGGGAGACAACTCCAATTATCTTGTAACCTAATCTTCAATGATCTTTCAAGGTCCAAATAACCTAGATCTGCAATCACACATGTAAAGAAGAGAAAACTTGTTGATTGTTAGTGAATGGGGGTTTGCCTTGGTCAAACCCCTTTTAGGTAATTAAACCAAATGATGAAATAAGATAATGAAGAATGAACATGAAATAATGCAATTAGAACCTTTCCATGATGATGGATCTTGAATTGTTGCACCAATTGATGAATAATCTACCCTCGAATGCCTTGAAAATGGTCTTAAAAGCTATCTTGATGACCTTGTGAAGATTTGGAGTGCTTAAATATTCAGTTCTTGACTTGATAACATGAATGAATGATGAACTAATGATTTGAGAGCTCATTTATATAGGAAATACACTCAAATAACCATTAATTTGATCCCTGAGGCCAATATGGAGGAAATTTAAACTTAAAACCCATTTTTTCCTGCTCAAACCTCTAAAATAGCTCAAATGGGATTAATTCACCATCCTGGGAAAATGAATCCCAACTAGATAGGACTCATTCACCCAAGGTGGTGAATGGGTCCCATAGTGGCTATTTTTCCTGCTAGAATGTCAGGGAGTGAATAAATGAAGTTTTTATGCTGATCTTGTTGGGTTTTTGATTAAAATATACCATAGGATGCACAATATGGGGTCATAGGGTCTTATTAATGATGATATAAAGGTCATAAATGCAATACAGCCCAAAATACACTTTACAACACTAAATTAAGGCAAATTTGAGTCTATTTAGCTTAGAAGGGCCATAAATCCTATGTGAATGTGTAAAACACATTACAACAATAGATTAGGTCCACTTTGTTTACAAGCCTCTTAAATTTAATGTGAATATTTAAATAAATACATTTTACAACATTAAATTAAGGCAGAGTTAAGTTAATTTAGCTTAAAAAGGACCCAATACCTAATGTGTTTGTGTAAAACACCTCACAACACTAGATCAGGGTGACATTGTCCAATTTTTCTTTAATTATTTGCATATCAAGTGTGAAAATGCAAAGGGATACATTTTTCTACACTATATTTAGCCCCCACTTTAGTGAGAGGATGAACTTGCTTCAAACTCACACTAAAGTAGACATTCAAGAGGGGTCCAATCGTACCAATGCAGATGGTCCAAGATAACAAAGATCAAGGAAGCGGTCAAGCCCCCAGAATCTAAGATCCTAAGTCAAACTGACATAAGCACAAAAGGACACACACAAGGTGTATAACATGCAAAAAAAAAAAGATACACAAGCATACAATGTCATAGATTAAGAGGAAGAATAGAAAGAAATAATTAAATGCACTCACTCTAGGGCCATAGAACTTTGAGTCATCCATGGGGTGAGTAATCCACAATATGCTCACTCTGGGGCCATGGAACTTTAGGTCATCCATGGGGTGGGAATTCCTAAAAGGTGAGACAAATACACTCATGGTTTCTATGCACTCACACACACACACAAGTGGCTATGGGTAAAGTCATTCCTTGTTCGCGCTTCCCACTTAAGCCATACCAAAGTTATACCTCCTGATAACTTTAATAAGGTTCCACACAAAATAAAAATCTAGCTTCATGCAACAAGAAAAAACTTTGTATGCTTGGATCTCATGAACAAACAAGATGGCACTATAGGAATGCAAGTTTTGTTATGCAAGCTGGCCATATAACAGTTGTTGTAAATGAAAAATAGTGAAAGGTATGTTCAAAGGGATTTTTCTTAGTTCATGCAAGGTCTCTTCTTAGGGAACATCATGCCTAATGTCTCCAAGAGGGGACAAGTCAAAGAAATATCACACTCTCGGAGGGAATCAAGCCCAATGACACCACTAAGAAAAGGATGCATTGCAAGAATAAATAAAATCACACAATGAAACATGAGTGTCGATATATGCCTCCTCTTTAAAGTAGTTGCTAACACCATTACTGTGAGAAATTGCTTTAAAGTAGAAGAAGAAATGAGAGTTTATTTGGAAATCCCTATTCCAAGTCATATGTTTATGAATCGATCTACATCATGAATATGTATGTCACATGCTAGCCAACTTAAGGCATGTCATCCACATCCCAAGCTTTCTCTTATATGTACATGAAATTCAGTCAACTAGCCAAAAGAGACAACAACAAGTGACATACAAGGAGAAGGCTACCTAACCCTTTACCCCCATTAGTGTAGGACAAGGATGATTCAAATAGGATGAAACTAGTTTTTAGTTAGAGGAACTAGGTGCTTCAACACAAGGAAGAGCACCACATTCTTTGAGATGTTTAATTTTATTGTTTAAATCCTTGCATTCATTAGTAGCATGACCATGAACTCTATGATAGGTGCAAAATTAATTTTTGTAGTAAAATTTATGTTGTGTTCTTGGAGGAGTCTCGAAAAGATACCCGCTTGATCAAAATTAGAGGATGTTTCTTTATTTTGCGACAAAGATATCTCTTGCTTAGTACAAGATGTCATACCTATGCAAGACTCTTTAGATTGCAAGATTTTGTTCTCTCCTTTACAAGAGGGTGTAAAATCCAATGAACTCAAATAATTAGTGTTTTGTGTGATGGAATTGACATTAAGCGAATATTTCTTTGTTTCTTTCATTTCTTGCAAAATATAACACTCAATACCACTAGTTTTTATTAGTTCAGGATGCACTACTGTTAAAGTCATCTTATAAAAATCTTTTGTTAAAGTGTTGATATTGAGTGAAGGCTTGTTTGTGTCTTTTCAAGGGAAATAACCAAGATCAGTAGTATTTTCTTGCATGTGAGCTATATAGGGACACATATACCTTGTTCTCTAGCACCACATCCTTTTCCACTATAACCAAGTTGTTTCATCATTTCATAACCTTTTCCATAAATATTTTTCATCTCTTTTGGATTCGGTGGTTGCTCATAATTAATTTCATCAAACTTTGTTGTGTAATTTGCTTCTTCATCTTTAGTGGATGAACTAGATGCTTTCGAAGGGTCTTCCAAATTTTGTGTTGACATTACAAATTTTTCTTTTCCCTTTTTAGAGTCTTTCTATGTGATCTTTTTTACTCCCATGAAACTTGGCTAAAAATTCAATGATCCCAAATCATCTAGTGATATCATTGTGAAGGGTTTAAGACTTCTATCTTTTTGTTGGTCTTGCATGGGTTCCAATTATGTAGTTGGTGTCAATTGTTTAAGGGATTCTCTTTGTTTTTCTCAATATTTAAACTGTTTGGGTTAGGGTACACTTTGAGTGTGTATACTTTGTTGTTGTAAATATACTTCATTCTATGATGAAGAGTAGAAGGCACTCCATTCATTGCATGAATCCATGGTCTGCCTAAAAGGAGATTATATGGAATATCATGAGGCATAACATGGATCAATGTTTCTAATGTGTCCTTCCTAGTTGTAATAGGAAAAGTTATCACACCGAGAGGTTTCTTTCCTACATTGTCAAATCCCTTAATAGATAAAGAATTAGGTTGAATGTTTGATTTATTGGCGTTGAGCTTATCCAAAAGGGTCACACTACACACATTAAGGCAAGATCCATTATCTACAAGGGTTCTATTTATCCCTTTTCTTTTGTATTGAGATATTATTATGAAAGATTCATTTTGTTTTTCACTTCCAAAGGGAGGAGTTCACTTTGGTGGAAAACAATGTCAACATTCAATCCTTGAATCATGGCTGCTATGTCATTTAGTTGCGCATTAGAAGGGATAGGAACTTGTTGTAATACATTTTGAATCATGTTGTGGTAGTGTGGGGAGGCTTGAATATGGTCCCATAATGAAATATTAGTAGGAATATTCTTTAGTTGTTCAACAAGATCATACTCCTTCCCACTATGCGATGTTAAATGGGGAGCACTAGGAAAAATGGGATTAGGCAAAGGGAGGGATGTTGAAGTTTTTTTTCTTGGTTGTAGTTTTTTTCTAGTGTTATATGTATGAGAAATGGTATTATGACTCGGTTGCTGCAAAAAAATGTTCTTAGGTGGGTAAAGGACAAGTTCAGGTTTTTTTTGAGTTTGTTGTTTATGTGATGGTGAGTAAAGAATTATGGGATTCTTAGGATTTCCCACAAGGTATGTAGGAGGTCCATTAATCAATGGGGATCTAATGGACACTTGTACACTCATAACCTCAATGATCTTGGTTCGATGTATCTCTAATAAATGGAAATCTAGGATCACCTATTTATCATCGCCTAAGGAAGCCACCTTATTATTATAGTCATTTTCTTGCACCATGATATTCTCCCTAGGAGTAGAGTTTTTAGGAGAACTAAAAACCAAATGTTCTTGATATTCAAGGATTGGTTCTTCTAAAATGACTTCCTCACAAGTAGGGGAATGATCAATGGTTGGATTTTCTTGATTATCAATAGTGGGGATATTAGGAGAAGGCTCTATTTGATTGTCTATTTTCTCTAAAGTCTCAGTCTTTTGTGCTATCCTATGTACCCTAGTAGGAGAGATTGTAAGGTGTTCATCATATTCCATGGTTATATTTTGTAAAGTAGCTTCATCACCAGTAGGGGAGGCATCAAGAGAAGGACAACTATGATTTTCATGCATACCAAATAGATCTTTCCAAATGGTAGGAGCATTAGGGAAGGGAGGAACAAGATTCTCATGGCTCTCAATAGGTGAATCTTCTAACAACAACCTATCCTCTTCACATCAAGGAGGGATAGTAGGAGAAGGGAAATTTTGATTGTTATGGTCATCTATGATATCATCCTCTTTGGCTAAAACATTTTCACAAGCGAAGGATGAATGGAGATTAGGTAAGGTGATGCTTAGAAATGTTTCTATAATCTCATCTTCTTTTTTCCTAATATCTTCCAAAGGGGGAGGAGGAGAGAGACAATCAAGACTCTCAATGCTTGTATCTTCTTTCACCAAGATACCTTCATCAGTAGGGTATGTGCAGGATCATGATGGGCCAAAAAGTGGCAATATGATGGGTATGTGGCTGACGACATTTTTTTTATCCAAAATTGATGAAACAAAAAGGGTTTTTAAAGGAGTTTCTCAGCTTTCCACCAATATAAATTATAATTTACTTTTAATTTAAAAAGTAATTATTATTCATTTTCTATTCAAATTACGACTAAAGTCCTGATTGATAAATTGATTGAAAAATATCTATAGCTTTCAAACGGTATCACATTTTTTGAATCTAAAACATGTGTCACATTCTATGCTTCGCATAATAGAGGATTAAAAAAATAAAAATTGAATTTCATGAAGTTTTGACCCAGTTAAGGTGGTCAGACATACAAGTATTTTACATTTCTAAAAAGTTGTAATAAAAAAATCATAATTAATTATTTACTTGGAAAAAGATTACAAAAAAATATTCATCACATCGGTACATGAGTCCTCTACTTATATCTAAAATATTATAAAAAAATATTATCATTTTATTGTGGTTAGGGTGGTCAGACAGACACCTACTTCTTATTTTTTCATTGAAATTGAAGTACTACTGCATTGAAATTTCAAATTTTCACCAAATAGATTTTTTTTTTTTAAACAAACATAGTATTTTAGAAACTACATTCAATTTTCTATAGATTCTATTCTTACATATTTTTGAAATAATATAGATAACTTATTCAAATTTTTATGTCAAGTTTCCTAACTCTGATTTTTCTGATTGTTTTGCCACTTAAGGGCCTATTTTTCCATGATGATCCTGCACATACCCAGTAATAGGAGAAGTATTGGGAGAAGGACAAGTATGATTGTTATGATTGTCTACAATTGCATCCTCTTTTGTTATGAAATTCTTAAAAATCTGGTAGATACTAGGAGGGTATCCAACATGCTTATCAAAGGTTTTACTTTGCTTTCCTAGATTATGCCCATGAATAGGGAAAAGGGAACCATACAAGCCATTTGATATTCTAGAAACACTAAATGCTTGAAAAATAACACATGGTAACATGAGAATGTAATCTATCTAAATTATTCAATATCTACAAATCTAAAACTTTTTATACCAAAAAGATTTTTGAAATGCTTTAAAAATGACTTCACTACATGGATGATTTGACCTAGATACATAAAACAGATGTTCTTGACACTTTTCATATTTATATTACATGTTACCAACAAGCTTAGGAAGCATAGAAATAAGGTTTTTAATTCTTTAAAAGGAAGTTTAAAATCTGGAATGAGACTGATTCATCCAAGGTAGTAAATGAGTCCCAGTAGGGATTTTTTTCAAAATTTTCAAAAAATTTAAGTGATTTTTATGATTTTTAGTTTGTATGATCTATAAACTAAAAGAAAATGAAATTTTTAGATGATTTTCAATGATTTGAGATGCAAAAATGCAACCTATATGCACTTTCACTAATGCAAAATTTTAGAAACCCTAGATTCCAAGTAACTAATGCAACCCTAAAGCGAAGTTAATGGAAGCTAGACCTAGGATGATGATTGAATCCAAATTAGAAAATGAAATGTTCTAAATACAGGGTCACCAAAATGATTAGTTGAAAAATGGATGATTTATGGTTTGATACATAGAACATCACTTTTCTCCAACTAACACTCAAGGATTCCCTAGAGACCTCAACCTAATGAAGAATGAAGGAAGAGATCTGATAATAGGTGTCCTAGGATATGATTTCATATTACAAGAGGGGTTCACCACCAAGTTTAAACTTGGACAAGATAATGAGATGCAAGATGTAAGAAAAAACCCTAATTTAATCCAATAACCTACAAGATGACTTAAAAATGCTAGTAAAACAACATAGAAAAATAGTAAAGTGATCAATGTGTACCTAGAAACTAGATGATGATTGGAAACAACTTTGAAATTATGAGAAATCTAAATTTTTTACCTATTGGGACTCATTCGCCAATTTGGGTGAATCAATCCCAATTCTGGATTTATGTACCAGAGCAGGTTTTGAGAAAATGGGTATCAAAATATGCAAAGATCTTTGAAAAACACCTTCAGTGGGACTCATTCGCCACTTGTGGTGAATGAGTCCAGTTTGGATTTTTTTGAAATTGAGAGTCTGAATCTGGTCTTCTCTATCTACTCAATCTATTCCTCTAGGGTCTCGAATCTGAAACTCTAATTTTGGGGATGTATATGACCTTTTAGTGAATATTTTGACCTTGCAAATGGGGAGACAATGCCAACAAGATTGTAACATAATCTTCAATTATCTTTCAATCTCCAAAGAACCCATATCTGCACTCACACATGTAAATAGGAGAAAACTTGGTGATTGTTAGTGAATGGGCGTTTTCCTTGAAAGCTTAGGTGCTTAGGTGGACAAAATAAAGGTTCACCTCCTAGCTTGAATCTAAGGTCTTCTAAAGAGAATAATAAAATAGAAATAAGAAACATAGAGTAAGGCACAAGGAGAACTTGGAGAAAACTTACCTTAAACTAAACGTTTGGGTCTTCACTCCAAGCTCCTCTTAGCAACCTACACACAAAAGAATGAGGGGAAAATTTTGGGGTTGTATAGGGGTCTGCCTTAGTTAGACCCTCATTTTGGTGTTCCCACCTCCATGGATAGCCTGGTTGGAAAGGAGTGTAAATGAAATAGACAAAGTGTGTGGTGAAGGAAAAACCCGCTTCAGGAGTAGAACCCGCACCACTAAGTAGTAAATGAGAAAGTAGATAGAAAAGAGTAAGAGAGAGAGAGAGCATTACCCACAGGCCCAAACCCTCTCTAGAGCACACAGATGCACTATTGAGTGCTTTCTTGAGAGCTACAATTGTTGGAAGGACCTCAGTCCAACATGGATTTGCTTTTGAGATTGCTATTATCAAGAATGAAGAGAACTAAAAAGTGTGTAGAGAGCTTGATTGAATGACTTGAACCAAAAAATGAGAGAAAATGAATGGTTTTAATTGCATGCAAGGGTGAAAAGGAGTTGTTAAATCCAAAATCTAACTATTAGGACACGTGTTGAGAGAGTCAAGATTCTAGATTCCTCATTTCAAACTCAAAAAACTGCTAGGACACTAGCACATTGTGCAGCCATCCACATGCCATGTAGATGTCCGAGGCCTAGATTTTCAAGAAACATGTCATTAGGATTTTGTTGCTCTACCACTAGTCCACATGAGGTCAAAACAATAAAATTCTGAATCATGGGATTAATGCTCTAAGGTGTCATAAATGCTAGGCAAAAGTGAAAAAATGTGGAATTTCCCCTAGGTGCAATTCTATGAAATTACATTTTTCCCCCACTTTAGTGGGCTTGATTTTGGAAAAAATCAACCACACTAAAGTAGAGAAAAATAATTTCACTCAAATTTGAATTTTACAGATTTGCATGCCAACAAAAATGGACCTCAGAAGTCACAAAAGTCGAGCTAACTAGTACTGAAGATGCCCCCAGCACCAAGCTTAGCAAACAATGATAGAGTGGTTGTGAAAAATCGCACAAAAATTTGATTTGCAAAACTCAAATTTTAGGTCAATTTCAAAAATTGGAAGAAGCTACAACGGCGAGAAGAATGATCAAGAAAAATTCATTGATTCAAAAATTAAAAATATAATCAAGAGGTGACTATATGCCCCCTCCTGAGTTTTCCCCCAACTAGGTGGGGTAAATTCAAGAGAAACCAAGGATCCACAAACTCTAGGAAAAATGGGCCTTAGGGGGCCTATATATACCTAGGAAGGCCCTAGAAGGGTCATTCTCACTATTCACTCTAAGAAAATTGTTCAATTTTGTGATAGAAAAGTCAGCAAAATGTCAAGTAGGAGGGAGCACAACATTCCTAGCTTAGAGCAACTGAGGGATGACATTGTAGAGGGTCATGAGGTGGACTAGGTATGTTTCGAAACCTCATTTTTTGTGAATTTTAGAATGTTTTTAGCAATTTTTTCCTTGTCGAGCTATGTAAGAGTCTTTTTCTCAGTGATGTCTTTTAAAAGATACGTTGTTGTCCAATTTTCATACTAAATTCTGATATCTGCACTGGCATCCCATGGATGCACTGACAACTTCAGGGTGTCAATGGTAGACCAAGACATTTGCACAACATGCAAATGTTTGCACGACGCGCAGATGTCTACACAACACGTAGATGTCCGCACAATGCACAGATGTCTACATGACAAGCAGATTTCTGCATGACATGCAGATGTCTGTGCGATGCCCACAATTCTTAATGATTTTTTTTGTTTTCTAAATGAAATTCCATGTTCTAACTTAGAATTTTTTCCATTTTTTGTAGGACTATCTTGAGATTCATGAGCATCCTGATGGGTGAGCTTATTGACTAGTGTGTGAGTAGAGGTACCACCTCACTAATGATGAGGTCACACATCTAGAGCAAGTTGGTCTTTGGCATGCATTCACCATTCGAAAGATGTGTTACCATGAGAGGATGCTTATAGCCCTAATGGAGCAGTGGTATGCCACCACATCATCTTTCCAGTTACCTATTGGGGAGATAATGATCAAATTGGAGGACATATATTGGATCCTAAGACTACCCATCCATAGATGGCAAGTAGCTATCGACGACACCCAATCAACATAGGAGGGGGCGGAGGGAGTCTTGTAATACTTGGGGCATATCGATGTCGATGATGGCTTAGGGCATATCTACATGCATTGGAATGACCAGGTACGGACCACTACACCCCTGCTACACTGAGTGATGGTCGTGACCATGATATTTTAGATCATGATAGATGGGAAAGGATCTCACCTGCATGGGGGCCTCATCCATACTATTCGGGAGATGGTAGATCATCATATAATTTGTGCCTGGGGAAGCAGTATGTTAGTGCACCTATACCAGGAGTTATGATGGTACATCTATTATGAGTACTATAGCCTCATAGCATACACACTACTGCAAGTGTGGTCTTTCACCCACATCATGTGCATGAGATCAGTTTGTTTTCCCTAGATATGGCCATATCATGTCCCCATGGCCCACTGGTATGATATCACAGGGTAGTGGAGGCATGGAGATCTATAGTTTTGGTGCTTACAATTCTATACTCTTGTTGCAGACTAGGTCAGATGGAGACCCTATCAATTTTTTAGATGGATAGATGATGGAAAGTATCTAAGGAACCTGCAGTGGGACCATTTTCTTGTAGGTCATCGTGAGCACATTATTGAACCATACTACTAGAGTCGGGTCATGTGACAACATGGTTGTGTGTAGACCATTCCTCCAGATGTGCCCACATACACACAGGCCTATAGGAGTGCAACGAGACTTAGGGATCATAATTGGCCTACCATCACCGTTCTTGTCCCCTTAAATGATGACAAGCCCGACTAGGATCTTCCACCCATAATTCTAGTAGATAATGTTAGGATTGTTGAAAAATTCATAGGGTGTGTTAGAACTGTAAAATTTGATATTTTCACATGTTGATTTTACTCATAATCCTCCAAGTGGGTCCTACCTTTGATGCATTTCCCTCTCTTTGTGCATATTTTCTCTATATTTTTCCATATTTCCCCTTTGAATCCATTGTGTCATGCATTTTTGCATTCTGGTTCATATCGGCGTAGGTTTTCTATTATCTCCTCAACCCATTTAATGTTTTATGCTTGCATAAGTCTATATTGCCTATCGGCAAGACTTATCTTTTGTTATAGCGACTTGATCTTACTTACAGGTGGTTGTTGGCAAGACCCTTGTTTTTTTTTGGCAATCGAGGATGATACACATATCGACAAAGCAAGGAGTTCTCTACATAACGTATTGCCGAGGGTTCGAGGTTATGGTGACATAAAGATCTTCATTAGTGAAAGAATTTTTATGTTACACCGACATGTGGCTATATGGGAGGCTTTCAGTGTAACTCGGTGATACCTCTATAACATCTTGCTGAGGGGTAAAGGCTATAGCGATACACATGATAGGCGCTCTTCGGCAAGAGAAGCAAAAGGTTACAGTGACATAACAAATGGGTAAAAGGTATGCTTTCGGTATGACAAATGGCTTTCGACGTAGTGTCTCACCGACTGTGGTTGGCTATACCGAAATGTAAGAAAGGCATGGAGCTACTCCTAGACTTCGATGTAATAATTGGAGTATCACAGCGACTTGAAAGTAAATGATGTCTTCGGTAAAGCTTGGTCTAATCTTTGAGATGTCTCCCCAAGAGCGGTAAGCTACAGTGATAGTGATCAAAACAAATGGAGTTTTCAGCATGAGATATCCTTGTGTCTCACCGAGTGAGATAAACATAACAAAATTATGATCTCTATGAGCTTGTTGTGGTCTATGAGACTTCTTCCCAAATGGTTGTTGTCTTGGCAAATGTGTATTGGAAGTGTATCTCGGTGGGAGTGTTGGCGATCTGTGAATGGTAAAAGACCCTTAGTGTAGCCAGATGAATTTTGCATGACATCTCACCGATATCCTAGGGTTATAATGAAACAAGAGATTACTATATGACTTCAGTATAACTGATAGGTTGCTATAGTGAATATGAAAGCAAGATACCAGCAGAACAATGAACGTTTGAATTGCCTTCAGCATAGGTTGCGATATGTCCCACTGACTCCCTCGCTGGTAAAAAATAGAAATTCATCATGTGGCTGACATGAATTTGAATTGGTGACTATTGTTGGCCGACTTGATTAGAGCCTGATTTTCATGCTGGGCCGACATAATATTTTATTTTGATATTTTTCTCATGCTGATGTATATATAAGCATGATGTAGTTGTTAATTGAGAGGGAGAGATTAGATTTTTTCGATACACTACAAGTAGATATATTAGAATAAAATTATCAGACCAGAGGATTTTGTTGCATGATTTTCACAATGGAGGTATTTATGAGATTCATTTAATGTTGCTGCATTTTTCTGGTGTCAGTTATCTATTGAATTAAATGAAAAATACTGCTAAGTTGTCTCCATGATTGATTTTTCTGGTTATTTAAGTTGACATAACAAGTTTATGTTTGATTTATCAATACACATTTGTTGTATTCATGTGATTAATCAATTGTTTCTTTCATGTAAAGATTAAATCCTTTTATTGATCACAGTAATCAGAGAGATTCATTTTGGATCATTAAAGTAGAACTTAGTAGTCACAATATTGCATGTTCATACAAGTTATGAATAAATCATATGCTAGATAATTTGTATCTCATCCAAAGAGTGTTGTTCATCTTGATCTCATTTGACTCCACCTACCCAACAAGGAACTAGTCTCTGCATTTCACTATTTGAATCCATTTCAGTTTCTTTATATCTATTGATTAAGCATTCTAGGATTTAGATCAGAGGGTTGCCATCAAATTTGGTTTCATTTGTTCGTTGTCATCTTCCATTGTGGACAAAGCATTTCAGAAGGATAATCACAAGTTAAGTCTGCACTATTTAAAAAGGTACACCCACCTAGGTCTATAGCACCTAAAGAGTAGAAGGTTGAGTTCTCTTGACCTTTTTTGTTACCCTAAAGCGTATCAAGAGATTGGCATCCTCTTGAGGCATTCAACCTATATTTTTGAGAGCTAACAAATTGGTGACTCTTCTGGGGAACAATTAGAATCAAAGCCTTACTTATAGAGTTAGAATTATTGCACTGACTCTGCTGGGAATTAGAAGTATTAAACATTTTTTTCATTTTTGATAAAAGTCAGTGGCGACTCTGACATATTTTCTTCAGTTGTTCATCATGAATGCAAGAAAATCTCAGTATAGGAGAGGTCATACTGGAGCTCCTGCTGGTAGCAGTAAATGGACACACAAGGATGACAAAGCTGATAAGGGAAAAAGAATAAATGAAGACATGTGCATAACAAACAAAGATAAAGCACAAAGATCACATTGTGAAACAAATAACTGCTATGATACATGGAGAGATGATTCAAGTGCAAAGCTTCATACTCCTGAAGACCAAAGAAATCCTTTTTATGATTCTCAGAAACAGGCTGAGTTCAAAGCTATGAAACGGGCTAAGTTTGAAGCTGAACAAGAGGCAAAAAGAAACCAAGAGCTCTTAGTTTCTGATGAAGTAAAAGCATAGTTGGAACAGAAAGAGAAGAAGATAAAGGAATTGGAGGCTAAATTACAAAAATCCCAAATTGCTGATCAAACAGCTGGTGGCCCAAAGTATGTCCCACCTCACAAGCAGGGTAATCATGGCGCAGGGCCCTCCAATCAATGAAATGCTCCTCAAAATCAGATTGGGAATCATTACAAGCAGCCGAATCGTCCACCTCACATTCCCACATAGCATACGGGTATGTATCCACCTCCTGGTCAACATTATATCCCACCTCATAATGCATAGTATAATAATTAGATACCTCAGTATCAGCATCCCCCTATGCCTCCACCTCACCAGCATGCAACCATGATCAGACAGTTTGATTTAATTGGTTTTCAGTTGTATCCTTACCCTATGGATGGTAGTTGGAGGAATATGGTGCCCAAATTTACAAGGAGTAATGCAATTATAGCTGAAGAGCATTTAAGAAGTTTTAATATTTTCATTCAGGACATAGATATGTCTTATGAAGATTTACACATGAAGTTGTTCATGATGTCACTTCTTGAAGATGCTAGGGATTGGTTCAATAGCTTGCCGGTATTCTCAAGTAATTCACTCTAAGCATTTCAAGATAAAATCTTAGAGCAATATGGAAATCAAAATGCTCCAGATGCAACTCTTCATGAATTAATGAGGATTCAGAAAATCAGAATGATTCAATTTATGATTTCAACCAAAAATTCAACAAGTTGCATACTAAAGTTCCTCTTAGATCAAGGTTTCTAGATTCTATTGCATTAAGTGTTTATTTAAATGTATTTGATCCTAAGATTGGGTATGAATTGAGAAGTAGATCCCCAAGAGATTTGGCTGAAACATAGAAAATTGCATTGACAATTGAAAATAACAAGAAAGCTGATGGTATAACTAATAACAAAGACAACCCGAGGCCTCAGCAAAACAATAATTATCAGTACAGATAGGAGAATGCATATAGAAATGAAAATAGAAATGAAAGGCAAAGGTTGCACGATATGCCTTACAATATAGATTGGAAAGAGGGGAAACCTGTATCAGCTAGGCCCAGAAATAAAGAAACTCCAGATCCATTGAGCAAGAAAGGGACTTACATGGTGAGTAATAATTACTTTTGTGAAGTTTGTAATCAGCCACATTCTCCAGACTATTGTGTTGTAGCTCGAAGGATGCATGAAGATGGAATGTTGATGGAAAATGATGGAGAAAATCACAAGGTGTATTTGACTTTAAATGTTTTTCACCATGTTGAGGAAATAAATTCATCTTCAGAGAATGAAGGTTATAAATATGATGTTTCAAATCAGAAATATAATGTCCATATGGTTGAACAATAGATCTTTTATGATTTTGATGAAGATTACACAGAGCCACCTCTTATAGAGGCACCTACTCAGTGTAGTGTGAGGAGACTTACTGAGGATGAAATAGAAAGGATCACTATTGCTACAGTTGAGAAACCCAAAAGTCAATACTGGTTGAGAAACAGAAAAGTAAATGAGCAAGATAGGGTTCCTGGGGGGATTTTTATAAAAGATCAAAAGGCAACACAAGAAACTATAAAGAAGCCAAAAAACAAGCAGCATGATAAAACTGAAAAGAAGCTTGTCCAAGAGCAGAAAATTATGGAATTAAATAAAGAAATACAGACGCTTGGCAAGCTTAATAAAAAAGAAAAAGAAGAAAGAAAAGGAGAAGCGCCATAATTGAGGAAGGTTGTTAAGACAGAGAACTCTTATTTTGACTTCACACAGGCATTATCTCAGGTAAAGATGTTTGTACCACTACTTGAATTAATGAAAATTAAAGAATATAGAGATAATGTTGTTCAATTGATTACAAATCAGAATGAAAAACATATGAATTTTGAAGAAGTCAATAGGCAGGAAAAGTTAAATAAATTAGAAGTCTGTATGGGTGATATTTTAACAACTTCCCCACAAGTGGATCCTTTCTTCACCACATTGCTTATAAATAATAAATTACTGAGCAACTGCATGATAGATTATGGTGCTGCTATAAACATCATGCCAGTCGGAGTAATGAAGCAGTTGGGCATGTGGGTTGATACATGTGAAGGCAAGTGTTATGCAATGGATAACAGACCTGTACGTGTAGTGGGTATTATGAGAGGAGTTGAAGTCAAGTTGGCTACTTATCCACAGGTGGCTTACAATATAGACATAATAGTAATTGATACTCCTCCACAATTCAGGATTCTTTTGTCAAGGCAATGGACCACAGCTGTAGGGGGAAATGTTCAATTTGATTTATCTTATGCTACAATACTAGTGAATAGCCAGGAAGTCAAATTGTACAAGGAGCTAAGAATGAGCCAGCTTGTTGAATGTGTACCACAAGATCAAATTAATTGTTTTTGTGATAATGATCTGGGAAGTTTTAAAATAGAACCAGCTCAGCCATAATTAATTAATAGTGATATAATCAAAAAATATATTGCACAAAACTGCAATGGTGTCTGGAAAATGTATTTTGATGGAGCTTGTAGCCAAGAAGGTAATGGAGCTAGGATTGTATTTGTTTCACCTGGAGGTATTACCTTTAAATATTCTTTTCTGTTAGCATTTGAATGTACAAACAATGTGGTAGAATATGAAGCTTTATTGATAGGCTTAAACATAGCTGTGAAACACAAGATTAAATTGCTGGCTGTTTTGGGTGATTCTAAGTTGGTTGTTTCACAAATTAAATCAAAATATGCAGAAAAAAACAAAAGATTAAAACAATACAGGAATGTTGTATGGGATACAATTGAATTATTTGATGTGTTTTCAATTGAGTGGATTGACAGGTCAAAAAAGATAATGGCTGATTTCTTAGCAAATGTGGCACTCAAAAGAGATGATATTATGTTGGCTGGGGTATCACAGATTGAGTTTAAGACAAGGCATGCGGTTCATGATAATGTTTATAGCTGGAAAGTTTTCAATGATGATACAAAACTTTTTAAATTCCTCAATTGTATAGATTAGTATGAAGCTCAGGAAATTGATTTCAATGCTTTTGTTGAAGAAGTAGATGGGAAACAAACTGTGCTTGGTAGGGAGATCTTACAGCTCAAAAAAAATAAGTTACCCAAGGGACTAGTGGCATTGGAAAGGGTATATGATGGAAATGATAGATCTCTAATGAAGAAAACACCACTCAGAAAGGAAGATGTTGAAGAAATTAACTTGGGGACTGACATAGCACCACGAAAGGTTTACATTGGAAAGAAGATCAGCCCTGCAATTAGAAGAATGCTGATAGAATTGTTGAGAAAGTACAAACATGTTTTTGCTTGGTCATATGAAGATCTAAAAATCCATACTACATAAAGTGACAGGGTGTGAGTTATTGTCTATGATGGATGGATTTTCTGGATACAATCAGGTCAAAGTCAAGGAATCTAAGCAATACAAGACAACATTCACTACTCCTTGGGGGACATACGTATACATAAGAATGCCATTTGGTCTCACCAATACTGGAGTGACTTTCCAAAGAGACATGGATGTTGCATTTACTGATTTGATTAACGTTATCATGGTGGTGTATCAAGATGACTTGACTGCTTACTCGAAGAAGGTTGGAGATCATGTGCAACATCTTGAAAAGGTATTTATCAAAGCTCTTGAATATGGTATTAGTTTAAATCCAAAGAAGTGTCATTTTGCAGTCATAGAAGGTAAGCTCTTGGGGCATATTGTTTCAAAGGAGGGAATTAGAATAGATCCTGAAAGAGTTTAAGCTATTGATAAAATTCCTATTCCCAAAACTGTCAAGGCTATACAGTCATTCTTTGGACAAATTAGTTTTGTTAGAAGATTTGTTTCTAATTTTGCTAAGATCATCAAGCCCATATCAAAGATGTTAAAGAAAGGATAGAAAATGGATTGGGCAGCTGAAGCTTTGGATGCTTTTATGTCTATCAAAAGGGCTATCAAAGAGGCTCCTATTCTTAAATCTCTAGATTTTACAAAGCCTTTTCAGATTTTTTCATTTTCCTCAATGCATACTATTGTTGTTGTCATGTTACAAAAGAATAATGATGGTTATGAATAGCCTGTATATTTCTTTAGTAAATCATTACAAGGGTCTGAATTAAAATATGACATAATGGAGAAACAAGCATTTGCATTGGTAAAGGCTGTAAAAGCATTTAGACCATATCTTGTTGGAGCAAAAATAGTTGCTTTTGTCCCTCATGCTACTGTCAAAGACATTTTAACACAATCTGAAGTTACAGGGAAAAGATGTAGATGGATCAACAAGATTCAAGAATTTGACATGGAGATACAGATTACTAAGTTGGTAAGAGACCAAGGCTTGGCTAAGCTGATGGCAGAAACTAATATTGAGGCAAATCAGATCTACAAAGTTGAAGAAGGGGCTGCAGTTGCAAGCATTGTACATACTCCTTGGTATACTAGTGTTATGCATTATCTTAAATACATGAAGTGTCCAAATGGATTGAGTGACAGCCAAAGGAGAACTTTGAAGTTGCAGACATCAAAGTATGTTTTCATGGATGGAGATCTGTTTTGGAAAAATAGGGATGGCATATTGTTGTTATGTTTGGATGAGTCACAGGCTAAGCATGTTTTGAAGGAAATGCATGAAGGAGTTTGTGGAGGTCATTATTCAGCAAAGACAACTGCACACAAAATTCTCAAGGCTAGATATTATTGGCCAAAGGTTTTTTGTGATTCCTTTACACATGTGAGAAAATGTGAGGCTTTCCAAAAGTTTTCTGGAAAATTAAAGTATCAAGGTGCTTTGCCACTTCAAGCAGGTACCCCTTTTCATCAATGGGGAATTGATTTTATTGGAGAGATACAAGAGAGGTCGAGTGGAGGACATAGGTGGATACTAGTTGCCACTGATTATTTTACAAAATGGGTGGAGGCAATCCCAACCAAGCAGGAAACAAGTAAAGTTGTAACAAGTTTCTTGATGGACAACGTTATCACCAGATTTGGTACACCATTGAGGATAATCATTGATAATGGGATATGCTTCAGGTCAGATGAATTCAAAAGATTTTGTGATAAGTATGGCATTACTATTTCTTATGCAGCTCCTTATCATCCACAAGCTAGTGGTCAAGCAGAGTCCAGCAATAAGAGTCTCTTGAAGATTATAAAGAGGATGCTTGGAAAGAATAAGAAGGCTTGGGATTCAAAGTTAAAATTGGCTTTGTAGGCTGATAGAATCACTGTGAAAAGGGAAATTGGAAAATCTCCATTTGAGTTAGTGTATGGAGCACAAGCTAGGATGCCCCTGCAGAATTTGTTGCCAATCTACAAGTTTGTCTTGCAAGAAGATTTGGAAGTTCTTGAGCCTATGGAAGACAGGATGGAGCAACTTGCTGAACTGGATGAAGTAAGGAGAGAAGCCCAAAATCAAAACATGAAGTTACAAGCATAGATGAAGTATCTATTTGATAAGAAGGCAAAGGATAGAAAATTTGAAGAAAATGATTTGGTGTTGATGTGGAATGCAAGGTGTCAGGAGAAAGGAAAGCATGGTAAATTTGAAGCTCTTTGGCTGGGACCTTTTGTTGTCATTGGAAAAAGGGGTGAAGACTCATACTATCTGCAAAAAATGGTTGATGAAGATCAGGAATTGCCTATTCATGGGAAATTCTTGAAGCTTTTCTTCTCTTGAGCATCACAGAGAATTAAGGGTTGCTAGTGCATAGACAACTCTTGATGGTCCTCTTTAAAATTATATTCCATGCACAGTAGTTTAGGTTTTCATCCATTTCCACTTCCATCTTGCATCCATCTTGCATTCATTCCATCAGTCTCTTGTCCATTTCCATCACCATTTCATTCAATTGCTGCTCATTGGTTCTTTCTCTATCTGGTTTGCTCTCCCAGAGATTTTGGATCCTTGCAATGATCTGACTATCATTCATCCCTCGGAGCCACTGTTAGAACTATAAAATTTGATATTTTCACATGTTGATTTTACTCATAATCCTCCAAGTGGGTCCTACCTTTGATGCATTTCCCTCTCTTCATGCATATTTTCTCCATATTTTGCCATATTTCCCCTTTGAATCTGTTGTGTCATGCATTTTTGCATTTTGGTTCATATCGGCGTAGGTTTCCTATTATCTCCCTGACCCATTTAATGTTTTATGCTTGCATAAGTCTATATTGCCTATCAAGAAAACTTATCTTTTGTTATAGCGACTTGATCTTACTTACAGGTGGTTGTCGGCGAGACCCTAGTTTTGTTTTGGTGATTGGGGATGATACACATATCGGCAAAGTGAGGAGTTCTCTACATAACGTCTTGCCGAGGGTTCAAGGTTATGGCGACATAAAGATCTTCGTCGGTGAAAGAATTTTTATGTTACACCGACATGTGGCTATATGGGAGGCTTTCGATGTAACTCGGTGATACCTCTATAACATCTTGCCGAGGGGTAAAGGCTATAGCAATACACATGATATGCGCTCTTCGGCAAGAGAAGCAAAAGGTTACAACAACATAACAAATGGGTAAAAGGTATGCTTTCGGTATGACAAATGGCTTTTGACGTAGTGTCTCACCGACTATGGTTGGCTATACCAAAATGTAAGAAAGGCATGGAGCTACTCCTAGACTTCGATGTAATAATTGGAGTATCATAGTGACTTGAAAGTAAATGATGTCTTCAGTAAAGCTTGGTCTAATCTTTGAGACGTCTCCCCGAGAGTGGTAAGCTACAACAATAGTGATCAAAACAAATGGAGTTTTTGGCATGAGATATCCTTGTGTCTCACTGAGTGAGATGAACATAACAGAGGTATGATCTCTATGAGCTTGTTGTGGTCTATGAGACTTCTTCCTGAACAGTTGTTGTCTTAGAGAAGGTGTATTGGAAGTGTATCTCGGTGGGAGTGTTGGTGACCTGTGAATGGTAAAAGACCCTCGGTGTAGCCTGATGAATTCTGCATGACATCTCACCGATATCCTGGGGTTATAGCGAAACAAGAGATTACTATACGAATTTGGTATAACCAACAGGTTGCTATAGCGAATATGAAAGCAAGATACAAGCAAAACGATTAATGTTTGAATTTCCTTCGGCATAGGTTGCAATATGTCCCACCGACTCCCTCGCTGGTAAAAAACAGAAATTCATCCTGTGGATGACATGAATTTGAATTGGTGACTGTTGTTGGCCGACTTGATTGGAGCCCGATTTTCATGTTGGGCTGACATAATATTTTATTTTGATATTTTTCTCATGTTGATGTATATATAAGCATGATGTAGTTGTTAATTGAGAGGGAGAGATTAGATTTTTTTGATACACTGCAAGTAGATATATTAGAATAAAATTATCAGACCAGAGGATTTTGTTGCATGATTTTCACAATGGAGGTATTTATGAGATTCAGTTGATGTTGTTGCATTTTTCTGGTGTCAGTTATCTATTGAATTAAATGAAAAATACTGCTAAGTTGTCTCCATGATTGATTTTTCTGGTTATTTAAGTTGACATAACAAGTTTATGTTTGATTTATCAATACACATTTGTTGTATTCATGTGATTAATCAATTGTTTCTTTCAAGTAAAGATTAAATCCTTTTATTGATCACAGTAATCAAAGAGATACATTTTGGATCATTAAAGTAGAACTTAGTAGTCACAATATTGCATGTTCATACAAGCTATGAATAAATCATATGCCAGATAATTTGTATCTCATCCAAAGAGTGTTGTTCATCTTGATCTCATTTGACTCTGCCTACCCAACAAGGCACTAGTCTCTACATTTCACTATTTGAATCCATTTTAGTTTCTTTATATCTATTGATTAAGCATTCTAGGATTTAGATCAGAGGGTTGCTATCAAGTTTGGTTTCATTTGTTCGCTGTCATTTGCCATTGTGGACAAAGAATTTCAGAAGGATAATCAAAAGTTAAGTCTGCACTATTCAGAAAGGTACACCCACCTAGGTCTGCAGCACCTAAAGAGTAGAAGGTTGAGTTCTCTTGACCTTTTCTTTTACCCTAAAGCATATCATGAGATTGGCAGCCTCTTGATGCATTCAGCCTGCGTTTTTGAGAGCTAACAGGGTGGTGGGATAGGAACTTTCCTTGTCTTGTGTTTAGCAAGGGTGCCCCTAGAGGGGATCCGGGCCCACAGGGGGACATGCCACCACCAGCACCACATGATAGGCAGAGGGAGAGACAATAGGTTGAGGAGGAGGAGATACCGTAGGAGGAGGAGGAAGCTTCACAGAAGTTGAGCTGGTGAAGGAGATAAGACCCTCCACCAGCTACCCCCATCTTGTTGGCACCATCAGGACCTATCGTTATGGTGGTGGTGGCCTTGGCAGCACCAAGAGCGACTATCGATATTGGTGGTGCAAGTCCCAGTGTCGCTCCTCACCCTGACCCCACATGGTAACTAGGGGACCCAAGTATACTAAGCATGTTATTTGTATTTCAATACTTTTAGTTTTCTTTGTTTATGATTACACACATATATGCCATGTGATACTGATTTCTCTCTTTTCTTTTTGTGGTTGCAGAGGCTGCACAGGGATGGACTAGATTGATGGCTCTGTGCATATTAGAGGTGGTCCCTGATGTACCTATTCATGGGATGGTTCTCGAGGCTTACCGACCAGCGTTTGTGGGGTGACATGCCCACATCTTCAAGTTGGTAGTGCGTTTGAGGACCACTTATGAGGAGTGGGGAGCAAAGATTGTATAGTTGACTATAGACATGACCACCATCTAGGGGTACTGTGTCTAGCTATCAGGGGAGCTGTAGATGGTGTTTGATGAGTGAGATGCAGTAGTGATAAGAGATGAAACCCCCAACTAGGTGTGTGATTCCCTTTAGATCCACCTCGATGACCTTGACATGCAGTTGGTAGCTATGATCCTAAAACATGTTTAGTGGATGCAAGAGGAACTGAGACAGGCACAATTCACGATATGCTCCCTATAAGGAGAGATCAAGGGGATATGGGTAGCTCTGTCCACATTGCGCTCACATCGATCCTGATCCATGACCATTGTGTATCCTCTCCCAAGACCACAGTAGTAGTAGCCAAAGCTAGAGGGCTCTAGGAGCCATGCACCATAGCCATAAGTACTCCTCATTTTTTTCATCAATTTTGTAGCAAGAGATATATATTTTCTATAAATCATTTGTATAGACATATATTTAGTAGCCACTCATTTTTTATAGTAGTGGCCCGATACTATATATATATATATATATACTAGTTTCAACATCATGGCATTGTGCCTTTTTGATGTATATGCTTCTTGATTTTCATGTGTGTTGATGCAATGGATATTATATGCTTATATGGATGTATGTTAAATACAATGATGATCTAATTTCCTTCAAATATGTAATGTGATGCATGGATACATAGCATAGAAAGACACATGTATGTATGTTACACAATCACATGGTCATATCATAGCACAAAAAAAATTCATAATGTGTTAATTAACAATGTCAACATATGCAATGTTACTACCCTTAAAGACAAAACACCACACATATGACACGTCAAGCACTACACATAGTATTAATGAAGATGCATCACATTAATGGGATATTTTAGAGGTGTTCCATCCATAGATGATAATCCATAAGCACCAGAACCATACACAGAGATGACAATGTAGGGGCCTAACCAGTTAGGACTAAATTTCCCTCTCTGATCAGGCAATGCATTCACATTTCTCTGATTCTCATAAAGAGCCAAGTCTCCCAACTTAAAAGTTATAGGAAGCACACTTTGATTATACTGTCTTGATGACAATCATTGATAAGCTTTAAGATGATTGAGGGCCTGTAAGTGGTGCTCATCGAGCATCTCTAGCTAATTCAAATGATTAGGTCAATCATTTTCATTATCAATTAACCCTTTAAGGGAAACCCATAAAGACAAAATCTCCAACTCCAAAGGTATGATAGCCTTGACACCATACATGAGGTTGTAAGGCATTGTTCCCCTGACCGCATGGACACTCATGTGGTAGGCCCCACAAAGAATATGTTAGTTTAATGTGCTAATCCTTATCGAGCTTCTTAATTTTTTTACAGAGAGTGAGCTCAAGATTCTTGTTAGACACTTCTTCTTGACTATTAGATTAAAAATAGTAGGGTGTATAAAATCTATGTTTAATGTGAAATTTCTCTAAGAATTGCTTTACTTCCTTGTTCTTGAATTGTGTATCATTGTCAAAGACAAGTGTAGTAGGCAATCCAAAATGAGAAACGATGTTGTTTAGAATAAAACTACTGATAGCCTCAATGTTCATGGATCAAAGTGGAATGGCTTCAACCCACTTCATGAAGTAATCTATAGTAGTAATGATAAAGGTATGTCCCTTAGAAGAAGGAGGTGATATTTTTCCAATAATATCCAACCCCCATTTTGAAAATGGCCAAGTAGAGGTTTGATTCTAAAACTCTTGTGTATGTGCATGAATAAGACGACTATGTTGTTGGCATTGAGGGAACTTTTTAACAAAATCAAAGGAATTTGGTTTCATCATTTTCCAAAACTACCCAATGTGTATTAGTTTCCTCACCAGGGATTTACCACCAATGTGTTCACTCCTAGAGCCTGAATGGGCTTCTTTAAGGGTGAGGGGTATTTCCACCTTAGTGAGACATCAAAGAAACAAGCCATTATAAGATTTACAATAGAGAACATTGGATAAGATGACATAACAGGATGAAATATTTTGTATATGAGTGTGATCATTCTTCCTCGCATCATCAAGAAAGTTTCCAATCTTTAGGTAATTGTAAATATTAGAGAACCATTCTCCCAAGTCCACGTGAGAACACTGCTACCAATTTTTCACCATAGCTCAATTGGAGGAGTTGGCTGAATGTTATCACATCATAAGGTGGAATTGCAATTTAAGTTCAATGTTGTTTCACATTATCATTATTATG
The DNA here is from genome assembly GCA_007258455.2 of Sequoia sempervirens. Taxonomy (NCBI): domain Eukaryota; kingdom Viridiplantae; phylum Streptophyta; class Pinopsida; order Cupressales; family Cupressaceae; genus Sequoia; species Sequoia sempervirens. Next base: position 119,061,816 of record VDFB02086081.1, on the reverse strand, counting down.
CATTGAGTAACAGTTATGCATCTTTAAAGGAGAAATAGATTTTTAGACATTAAGTTTCTAGAATGCCATTTAGATGTTCCAAAAATGACAAAAATATAGAATTGAAAAAATGAGAAAAATAGCATTTGAAATGCTTTCATTTATTTCATAAAAACTCATATTTTACAAGGCTTCATTTGATTTCAACAATCATAATGATATTACAACATTGCATGAAAATGCATTTTTTCTTTTCAATTGAAAATCATAATTGAAAGCAAAGATCCACACAAGTAGTGGATGTAACTGTTACAACACACTGCTAATAGCACATTGCACTATAGGAGATGCAGAAAGTAAAACACATAAG
>VDFB02086081.1:118941244-119061367 GCA_007258455.2 Sequoia sempervirens | reverse complement strand
ATTGAGCCTGTTGGCATTCCAACTCTTCCTTTTTCTGTGCCATCCCCTGACTATGCTCAATGTGGAGGCACTCCAACTCTTCATTCTTTAGTTGTAGATTTTTCTCTAACTCCTGGTTCTTGCTTTGTAGCTCTTCTATTATGGCAGAGTCGATAACTTGAGTCTTCACAATTTTGACCCGAAGTTTGTTCCTCTCATCCTCTGCTATTAGCGCCCTTTTAGTCATGCGGGCACTATCTGCCTCCAAATATTTCTCCTTCCTTTCCAGAAAACTAACCCTTTCCCTAGCTGCCTTGAGCTGCTCATCTTTCTTCTTTAGCTGGTGACCAGTTTTGAGGAAGTCGGAAGTGACTACCCGTTGCATTTGCTCAATGATTTCAACTTTATCCTGCAGTCGAGCTACCTTCATGTCGATTCGAACCACATATATCTCACAGTCTTTTGGTTGCATTTCTCCCCGAGGCTTGCTTACCCTCGGGTACATGGTCACGAACTTCAATTCTTGTCGGGCTTCATTGTACAAAGCTTGTACTCTTGGTTCGGTGGAAACACTATCATCATTTTCCTTGCATTTCTTCATTCTATTCACGCGTGCCTCCTTTCCGCAATCTCTCTATGCTATGACTTCGGCTAGCAATGAAACTAGTCCACCTACAAAAGGAGCACCGGAAGCTAGGGCATAGGGATAGGTAACCTTCATAGGTGCAGACATTTGTTTCTTTTGGAGAGTGAGTTTGTGGAGAGAAGTGAGGCACGTTCCATAGTTTGGTTTGAGAACTAACAATAAGGCTAGTTATTTGTAATGGTTGGACTTGGGAAATAGCCGTAAGACTTATTAGCTGGGAAGGGGGAGTTGTTAACGGGGTGTTAGCCTGTTGCAATGGAAGAGGATCTGTAATCATAGCAGAAAAAGAATGGGCACTCACAAGGGAAAAATTTTCTGAAAGCAAGGTGAGGAAGGTCCCAATGGTAGTGGCAGGTGTAAGCATACATGGAGGAGTAATTATGAGCGGGTGGGCCTACAAAAACTAGGTGAATCCAACTGAATAAGTCAGACTAAAAGTAGAAGGTAGAGGGTTAGTACTTATGGCAGGGGTTGCCAGTGAGGTAGGAGCAGATACCAAGGAATGAGATGCAAGAGAATGAGCGAATTGTACCTGTTGACTGGTTGTTGGCGTCTCTAGAAACATCAGAGGCTCCCCTGCAACCTCTAATTTCTGACTAGCTATGAGTACTCCTCCTCCGGCGGGTTCTTGTGAACCCTCTCCGATAATACGTTGTCATTTTGTAGGTGGAATCTCACCAGCTTTGGTAGTCATCGTCTGCTAAAGTGGTAGCCTGGCTGGTTTAGCAACCCAAGTGAGTGTATACGAGCCCTTTGATATATTAAAACATATGTTTGTGGCCACATAGGTGGGCTGTCTGGAGACTTTCTCTTTTTGTATAGAGGAAGCTAATTTCGCTACTTCCTCCTCCTGCTCCTCGGATTCCTCCCTCTCCTTGCTCCTATTAATACTAGAGCTCGGACTGGGATGGCTCTCCTTCCACCACCTTTCAAATTTTTGGTCATCCTTTAGTTGATTGTAAGGAGCATCCAATTGTGTAATTTCTTGGCGATATTTCCAGAAAGCCTTTATTTTCTCCTCACTTTATTTCTCATCCTTCTTTAACCTATTATACATGCCGCACTCCATGGGGACATTATCGTGGGCCACAGTCACATAAAAGTAGAACTTGTTCCATGGGCCTCTGGTGTCTGGTGTAGTGATTTGTGCCAATTCAACAAAATCCTTATCTTTGTCCACTCACGGGTTATGTCAGTTCTCCCAATATGGTCGGGAATCATGGGTAACCCTCATATGTGGCTCTGGAAAGTTGTCAAAAGGGTTGTATTCCCACTTATCATTTACTAGTACCAACCCTAGATATGTCAGCTTATCCTGTAACAGCTGGTCTAATTGCTTCTTTAGTAGAATTACCGACATGAAATTCTTTAGACAAGAGAAGAATCCCTTCTTCTTGACCTTTTCACTGCTACATAAAGTAAAATCAATGATACACACCTGTTCGAACATTTTCAGTGTGAGCACTCTATCTGTGATGCAGGCTAGAAGTAGGAAAGGTTTGCCAGTAAAGCCCCTCATTCAAAGGATCGTAAAATATTTACCCAAGAACCAGTCGCAAGCAGAGGTGAAGCTCTGCATAAATCTAGCTTGCTCCTTATCGAGCCGGATAATATCACCTTCTCGATAAAATTATGCAAGACTAGGGCTATAGAAATAGTCACAAATATAATAATCATATGATCTTTTGGAAAAAAGAGCATCCATGTGGACCTTGGCTTCTTTTATTTTGCTCATCAAAAATTGATAGCAAAAAATACCGAGCGAAGAAATCCGGGTTCTGATGTAGAAACATGTGGACCAAGAAGGAAAGAAACCTAAATTTTTTCTCCACCTGATAATTCTCAATTTTTTGTTTCATTTCTTAAACCATAAACTCAGCAAAATCATACTAGAAGAGTTAATCCTGCTTGCGAAATTGTATTGCCGGTCCCAGTTGAAAGGTCTCTATCTTCTCATCAGAGTCTCGGCCGCATACAAAGGCTAACATGATCATAGAATCCTGGAGATCATCGCGAAATGCACCGCGCAACAACGAAATACTTGGCGCTTTAGTGGTTGGGATGCCTTTCTTACCAGTCTCCTCTAACAAGAACTCTGAGCTAGTTTTCATCTTTCTCCATATTTTCTCTCCTTTGCTCAGGCGAAAGGTCTCGATATTTTCCTTCCTCTTACTTGGGTCTGGGATACATAATATGTGCCAGATGGCCTCTGGAGTGATATGCACCTTTAAGTTGCAGCCTTCAATGTAGTGGGTATCAGGATTATAACGCTGGATAGCAGCATCAACAAACTCTAGGCAATAGTGCACTAGTGGGACCATGTATTGAGGGACACCACTGTACCAAACTCTACTCGTTGTAGATTGGTCTTCCTTTGGTGCTGATAACCTTGCACAAGTTGCCTCTCCGAGGGACTTAGGGTTTTTTGCAAGCCTTGGGTCGTAGATATTGTCCCATTTTTCTTCAACCTTTTTCTAGTTTCTCCAATTCTTGGGTCTATTCAGCTCTTCTGTGTAGGCTCTCCTTGGCCTACTGGGTATACTAGGCATAGCGTACGCCACATCCTCATAGACATATACCTCTACTAAATAATGAATAGCCATAAATAGCTCCTAGCTAATTTCTTCCTACATTGGCTGAGATGAAAATTATGACATTTTTCTTTTTGAAGATTTTCTGCAAGTTCTTGGTTAGCTACGACTATGCTCGGCTCTAGATACATAGAAAGAAAACAACTCTGTACTTTTTATCTTGGAATTTGTGAAAATACTTTAAAATATTAAACCTTTTCATGCAATAATAGCAACCCTTCTCAAGGTGGTAGGCGAAAGCATGTCTTTTGCATTTAATTCGGCATGTACCGTTAATTTTGCAAATTGTGCAAAATGAACTGCTTGCTATTTTGAGGCGGCTGGAGTTCATTATTGCATTTGCTGATCGTGTGATACGCTCTAATCTCCTTGGAACTTGAGCTAGAAATTTGCTTGCTAACCCTACGTTAGCATGCGTTGGCAATTAATATCCCAGCCAGAATGATTACGCCAAGCAAATGATCACATTATGAAAATATATGAATATCGCCTTAGGCTCTGGGATGCACTTGAGAGATGACACAATAGCCTATGGCCATACATCTCACTGCCAATGAGTGCCACCTTTTTAAAGTTAATTAATTAGCTCCATTTAATCAAGCATGCATTGAGTCATGCTATTACTGATGTAACTGGCCCGAAAATGTGAGCAAACGCAGGCTCACCTTTCAAGATAGCAACTAGCATAATATCACATTTTTTTGAAGCAGATTAGCATGCGTCTTGTCAATTTTCTATAAATAGGCCAGTAAGTAGTAAGGAAAACATACTTAGCATTTGAGAAGTGATAGGTCAGTAGCAGAGTCTTAAGCAAGTCTTCTCATAGGTGGTGTGTAATGCTCCAGGGTTTGCTCGCACCAACCTACTAGAAGACTTCTCTCTTTCTTCACCCAAGAACCTGATACCTTCTAGGTTCTGATTTGACTTAGATCATCAACTAAGCCCAGTTTCAACTCTACTACAAGAGTCTCACTCCTTGTGCTTCACCTTGGAGGACTTAACACCATTTGTATTTGTAGATTATCTCCTACACTTAGAAGGATCTAAGTGCCAACTTCATAATCAAACTTGAACTGCTTGCAGGGGTGTTAGAGACACCGATTTCTTGCATCTCACATTCAATTGAATACATCTTGGAGGGTCTTCAGCCTTCACTTCTACCAATCTCAAGATTTTTCCTTGAAGAGGCCTAATTCTTGTAGCCCTTACCAGTCACCTTTTTGCTTTTCCTGTCCAAACTCTCCAAACAACCTAGTAAATAAATTGCACTTTTGGACACCCTTTTTAGTCCTTTAAAACATTCACAGGGTTTCAGACCCCTGTCTCCTCTGTACAGTAGATTCCTACAATCAAGGGCAAAAAGGGCTATTAGGCCTAATTCTTAGGGTTTCAATGATCTCCTGCTAATTTCTCACACAAATAGATTGATCAAGTCTCAATCCTTCTAGCATCCTTGTGTTTGGTCATATCCCAGTTGGAACTGTACTTCTTCCGTACAGTACTTCCTTCCCCTACCTAAGTTCTTCAGATTTTCACTCTCAAACCTCTAACAGGACTATCCTAGCTCACCTAGGGTTTGAGTTTAGTAATCCTTGCTCCATTCCCTATACTTCCTACTACTAAATATGTACAAGTGATTGGCTCCCTTGTCATTTCAATCCAATCTCAGGGAGTTCCCGTGGTTAGATTTTATGGGGGAGCCATTCCAAGACTGACTACTCAAAAACAACAACTACAACCCTCTAGACTCTAAACTCTGAATTCAAAACAACAAATCAACTCTAAGCAACTTTATTACAAAATGAAAGGTACTCAAAACTATTCTATGAACTCAAATACGGTGCTAAATCAGTATGTACAATGCCTTTGATATCTCTGTTTCTCAAGATACACGGGTAAACATAGGAAATGCAGAATTTCTTTATTCACACAAACCAAAAACTTGATTACAATGCATTCTAACTGCTTGTCTATGAGCCACCACACCTACATAGATTCCTTTGCCATATTTCAAGGGAAGTTGATATATCCTACACTCCTAATTTTTAGGGAATCCAAGACAACTAAGTTGCATGCAACTTAACAAATGTTGTCATGCAACTTTGCAACATTCTTGCAATTTTGCCATCATCCTACATCTTAGGACCTCAATCTTCTTGATTCCTAGCCAACAACTCCCCTAACTACCTCTTGGCATCTTCTAACAACTTAGATGTGTTTAGCACACATTTAATGCTTTACATTCCAACATAAGCTGTCTAAGCTAATTAAAGAAAAATTTAACAACAATTAGTAAACTAAGATGACTTTAGTCCTAGTGACTAACTTACCACACACAATCAAGACCTTCTAAGGTCCAAAATAAACACACCATTATCCTGTCTTGGCTAAGGTCAGGTACAAGCCAAAATTAATAACAGGCAAAATAGAGGTTAGCCTAGGTGCTCCTGCACCATCCTCCCCAAAACAAAAGATTTCAATCCACCCTTGGATTGAGCAAGTTGAGATCAATGCCCAACTTCTTGAACTCTGATTCCTTGATCCACACTACATCAACATTAGGTTGACCATGTCTTTTAATCAGATGTTCTTTGTATTCTTTGGTTCTAGTCCTCTTATAGACCTTAGTATCCAATACACTGTCAGCTTGTTTGACTATAGCAGAGGGCAGTTTGAGTTCTTCCACATCTTGGATGACTTCATGGATGGTCTTATCCAGGTTTGGTGGTGGTCCTTTGTAATGAACTAGATCTGCAATGTTAAAAATAGGGGACAGTCCACTGTCATCTGGTAACTGCACCTTGAAAGCATTGTTTCCATATTTCTCCAAGATAGGACAGGGACCTATCCTCTTCATTTGAAACTTATGAGGGACTCCTTTTTGCAGTTTAGACTTGTTTAAATGCACCATCACCAAATCTCCAACATGGAACTACACTTCTCTTCTATGCTCATCCACCTTGGTCTTATGCTTCATGGTATTTCCTGCCAATGTCTTTCTGACTGTATCATGAATCTCCTGCATTGCATAGGCAAAATCATCAGCATACCCACTTCCCTTGACTCCATAGTTTAACTCTCTCAGCTCATAGATTCCTCTAGGATGTAGTCCATAGACAATTTCAAAGGGACTCTTCCCTGTTGATTTGTTTACAGTGTCATTGTAGGCATATTCAGCCTGCCCAATCAACTGATCCCATTGTTGACCATACTCTTTGGTCAAGCACCTTAAGAGATTTCCAAGAGTTCTATTAACCACTTCGGTCTGACCATCAGTTTGGGGATGGTATGCAGATCCAAAGGATAAATTAGTGCCCAATCTTTGCCAAAGAGTCTTCCAAAAATGACTCATGAACTTAGTGTCTCTGTCTGATACAATGTTGATTGGTAATCCATGAATCCTTACTATCTCTTTGAAGAAAAGAGAGGCTATTTGACTGGCATCATTGGTTGTTTTACATGGCACAAAGTGAGCCATTTTTTTGAATCTGTCCACAACCACATAAACACTGTTCATGCCTTGTCTTGTCTTGGGTAACCCAACTACAAAGTCCATACTCAAGCATTCCCATGGCCTAGTAGGAATAGGTAGTGGTTGGTATAGGCCTGCATTTGAAGAAGTACCCTTGGCCTTTTGACACACCATACAATTCTCCACATACCTCCTAACATCTAGGTTCATCCTTGGCCAATAGTAAAACCTTTGGACAAGTTCTTAAGTCTTGGTGATCCCAAAATGACCACTCAATGCACCATTATGCTTTTCTTGTATCAAGTTCTCTCTAATAGAACCTCTAGGAACACATAGCTGATTCCCTTTAAACAAAAGTTCACTTTGCAAAGTATATTCAACATATTCACTATGAAAGTGATTCTTGTATTCAGCACATACCTTATAGATGTCTGCAAAATATTCATCATCTACATATAGATCCTTGAAATGATCTATCCCCATGCTCTTCAACTGAATTTCCTGAATTGTGAGGACTCTTCTACTCAAGGCATCTGCCACCTTGTTGAGAGCTCCTTTCTTGTGCTTGATATTGAAGGTGTAAGCTTGTAAGTACTCCACCCATTTCATGTGTCTGTGACTCAACTTCTCTTGTGAATTTAGGAAACTGAGTGCTTGGTTGTCTGAATACACTATGAATTCCTTGGGGAGCAAGTAGTGCCTCCATTTCCTTAAAGCCTGGACCAATGCATACATCTCAAGGTCATAAGAAGAATACTTCTTCTTGGCTTCACTTAACTTCTCTGAATGAAAAGCCACCGGTCTACCCTCTTGACTGAGAACAGCTCCAATAGCCACATTGCTTGCATCACACTCAATGGTGAATAGCTTCTCAAAGCTTGGTAACACCAAAATAGGTTGGGTAGCTACCTTTTCCTTCAACAACTCAAAACTCTTGTTAGCTTGCTCATTCCATACAAACTTAGTCTTCATTCCTCCTTTTATGGTATCCAACATAGGAGCACAAATAGCACTAAACTGTCTTATAAACTTCCTATAGTATTGAGCAAGACCATGGAAGCTTCTCACCTCTGTTCCTCTCTTTGGAGTAGGTCAATTGAGGATGGCTTCCACTTTTCTACTGTCCATCTTCAAGTTGCCATGTGATAGCACAAATCCAAGGTACACTAGCTTTGTTTTGATGAACTCACACTTTTCCAAATTGATCTTCAACTTCTCCTCCTGCAGCCTCTTGAAAATCAACTCTATCTATTGGAGGTGCTCTTCTCTTGTTTTGCTATAGATCAGTATATCATCAAGATACACTACTACAAATTTTCCAATGTAGTCTTTGAGGATTTCATTCATGAGTCTCATGAATGTGGAGGTGGCATTAGACAATCCAAATGCCATAACTAGCCACTCATAGAGACCCTCGTTGGTTTTGAAAGTTGTTTTCCACTCATCTCCCTCATGTATCCTAATTTGGTGATAACCACTCTTTAAATCTATCTTGGTATAGTACCTAGCTTCACCTAGACAATCCATGAGATCTTCAATCCTAGGGATAGGGAACCTATACCTGATGGTTATCTTGTTTATTGCCCTGGAATCAGTACAAAGCCTCCATTCTCCTCCCTTTTTAGGTGCTAAGATAGTGGGTACTGCACATGGACTAATGCTCTTTCTAATAAGACCTTGGTTTAGGAGTTCTTGAATCTGCCTAGCTATTTCCTCATTTTGTTGAGGAGTCATCTTATAGGCTGCTTTGTTTGGTAGGGTAGCCCCTAGTATGAAGTCTATCCTATTACTTATGGCTCTCTTAGGGGGTAATGTTGCTGGTTGACCACTACTTACAATGCCTTCATAGGTCTACAACAATTTATGTATCTCCTTATATAACTTTGGTTTTTCAGCTTCTTTCTCATTGCTTACCTCTCTTGGCTTTATCATCACTGCATAACCAACTCCTTCTCCTTCTTCCAAGGCTTCTAGGAACTCTTTTTCACCAACCATGAGTAGTTTAGGACCTACTGTCTGCACCTCTGTATCTTCTAGCAAAGACTAAATTTTGAAGGTTACCTTATCTTTCTTGAAAGTATAGGAGTTCTTTGCTCCATCATGCACAGCTTGGCGATTAAATTGCCATGGTCTACCTAGGAGCAAGTGACATGCATCCATAGGTAACACATCACACAAAACTTTGTCCTTGTACCTACCAATTGAGAACTCCACCCATGCTTGTTCATTCACCAAGACATGTTGACCTTTATTGAGCCATGTGACCTTGTAAGGATTGTTGTGGGGTATTCTTGTCAACTTCAACTTGCTGACTATCTCCTCTAACACAATATTGTTAGTAGACCCTGAGTCAATGATGACTCTACACACTTTCCCCATCATCTTACACTTTATCCTAAACAGGGACCTCCTTTGGCTTGGTTCTTCTTTCACTGGCTCCTTGATCAAATTTCTCCTCATCATGAGGTTCTCACCTTCCTCTGAATTCAATGGTACTTCAGGATGTTTATCTGTTGCAGCTGTCTCATCATGAACTAGGTTAGTTCTCTTATCACCTCCATGAGAAGTACTACCTTTCTCTGGACATCTATAGGCCGGGTGTCCCAATTGATTACAGTGGTAACATTTCATGTTGGTGAAGTAGTTACCTCTTCCTTGTCCACCACTTCTTCCTCTGGAGCTGGAGCCTCTTCCTCTACCACCTCTACTAGAGCTTCCTTCTTGCTACTCAGAGTATCTGACTTCTCCTTGGGCTCTTGGTTCTGAACTTCTTCCACCATAACCACCTCTTTGTCCTCTGCTATCTTTCCCTTTACCTCTACTTTTGGGGTTTTTCTCTTGCTTCTTTTTTCCTTTCTCCTCTATCTTTAAGGCCATTTGATAGCATTGGCGGATGGTTTTGAAGTTCACTAGGCTCATGTCTTCTTGGATAGACCACTTAAGCCCATTCAAGTACCTTGCTAGCTTGATGCTTTCATCTTCAACCACCTTTGATCTGAGGCACAATTTTTGAAACTCCTCAGTATATGTTTGAACATCCATATCTTTTTTCCTAAGATTGTGTCTTCTCCTATGCAACTAAACTTCATAGTCATCAGGTAGATAGGTCTGCCTTATTTTAGTTACCATTCCTCTCCATGTAACTATGGGACCCTTGCCTTCTTTCTCTCTTTCAGCTTGTACAAATTTCCACCATGTGAGAGCTACTCCTCTCAACCTTGACTTGGCCACCTTTACTTTTTGGGCCTCTGTTATACCATCACATTCAAAGTGATTTTCAATACTCTCAATCTAGTCCACAACTGAATCAGGGTCCATTTGTCCACTGAATAGTGGCACTCCTTCCAAAGCTTTGCCACTTAAGGCCTGCAGTGCCTTCAAGAAGGGTTCTTCAGCAAGAACAGGGTCAGGTTTTGGAGCTTCCTCCTCCAAGTCCTCTTCTTTTTCCTTTGCTTCCTGCTCTTCCTTCTGTTCTATCTTATCCTTCACTGTGTCTGCTGTTTCTTGGACTTCATCCAAGAGCTTCTCCATTCGAGACAACCTTTCTCTTAGCAGCCGGTTATCCTCCTCTTGCTCTTCTACCTTCTTAGCTAACTCAGCATTGGTCACCATGGTTCTTTCCTCTGGTGTGTTCTCTCCTACTGACTCAGTGGGTTGCAACATCAATCACAAGCCTTGATCAAACAAAGGCTCTGATACCAATATGGTGTAATATGCTCCAGGGTTTGCTTGCACCAACCTACTAGAAGACTTCTCTCTGTCTTCACTCAAGAACCTGATAGCTTCTAGGTTCTGATTTGACTTAGATCATCAACTAAGCCTAGTTTCAACTCTACTACGAGAGTCTCACTCCTTGTGCTTCACCTTGGAGGACTTAACACCATTTGAATTTGTAGACTATCTCCTACACTTAGAAGGATCTAAGTGCCAACTTCATTATCAAACTTGAACTGCTTGCAGGGGTGTTAGAGACACTGATTTCTTGCATTTCACATTCAATTGAATACATCTTGGGGGGTCTTCAGTCTTCACTCCTACCGATCTCAAGATTTTGCCTTGAAGAGGCCTAATTCTTGTAGCCCTTACCAGTCACCTTTTTGCTTTTCCTGTCCAAACTCTCCAAACAGCCTAGCAAATAAATTGCACTTTTGGACACCCTTTTTAGTCCTTTAAAACATTCACAGGGTTTCAGACCCTTGTCTCCTCCGTACAGTAGATTCCTACAATCAAGGGTAAAAAGGGCTATTAGGCCTAATTCTTAGGGTTTCAATGATCTCCTGCTAATTTCTCACACACATGGATTGATCAAGTCTCAATCCTTTTGGCATTCTTGTGTTTGGTCATGTCCCACCTGGAACTGTACTTTTTCCGTACAGTACTTCCTTCCCCTACCTAAGTTCTTCAAATTTTCACTCTCAAACCTCTAACTGGACTGTCCTAGCTCGCCTAGGGTTTGAGTTTAGTAATCCTTGCTCCATTCCCTATACTTCCTACTGCTAAATATGTACAAGTGATTGGCTCCCCTATCATTTCAATCCAATCTCAGGGAGATCCCGTGGTTAGATTTTATGGGGGAGCCATTCAAAGACTGACTGCTCAAAAACAACAACTACAACCCTCTAGACTCTAAACTGTGAATTCAAAACAACAAATCAACTCTAAGCAACTTGATTACAGAATGAAAGGTACTCAAAACTATTCTATGAACTCAAATAGAGTGCTAAATCAGTATATCGATTCCTTTGATGATATCTGTTTCTCCAAGATGCAATTAAACATAGGAAATGTAAATTTATTTATTCCACACAAACCAAAACTTGATTACAATGCATTCTAACTACTTGTCTATGAGCCACCACACCTACATAGATGCCTTTTCCATGTTTCAAGGGAAGTTGATCGATCCCATACTCCTAATTTTTAGGGAATCCAAGACAACTAAGTTGCATGCAACCTAACAATGTTGTCATGCAACTTTGCAACATTCTTGCAACTTTGCCATCATCCTACATATTAAGACCTAAATCTCCTTGATTCCAAGCCAACAACTCCCCTAACTGCCTCTTGGCATCTTCTAACAACTTAGATGTGTTTAGCACACATTTAATGCTTTACATTCCAACATAAGTTGTCTAAGGCTAATTAAAGCAAAATTTAACAACAATGATTACACTAAGATGATTTAAGTCCTAGTGACTAACTCACCACACACAAGCAAGACCTTCTAAGGTCCAAAATAAACACACCAGTACCCTAACTTGGCTAAGGTCAAGTACAAGCCAAAATTAATAACAAAGCAAATAGAGGTTAGCCTATAGGTGCTCTTTGCACCAATAGGTTAGGTGGTAGATAAGTTCGACATTAGCTCAGAAGCCTAGGGATAGTGTCAGAGCAATGGATACCCTAGTTCTGACTTCGTATAAGTCGCAGATGGCATTCCTAGGGGAGATTTCAACTAGGAGACTGAAAATGATGATGAAGAATAAGCATTCTCTAATTTTGGTAGCCATAAAGTGGGTTTTAGGCAAAGATTGTATAGAATATGAAGACAAGTATCAGGTGAATACTGACGTATGCTCCCATTTTGTAGTATCCATGTTGGTCATTAGCATTCCCCGACCACTATCTTGAAGCTAGTTAAAGAAATCTTCCCCAAGAAATACTTGAATGGTCTCGGTGAGGTCGTTGCTCATATTGCCTATGGGGTAGGTCTGCCGTCAGCCAGCGACCTATGTTGCTTTATTAAGGAAGAAGCCGTTGTCATTTGGCTATCATTCCTCAGTGGATTCCTCCTATAGACCTGTGACTCAGGCCCTACACTTCCTGTTTCACAGCTACAACATGATACCTTTCTATGACGTAGACTGGTATATTGACCTCAAGAACCTGGTGTTCCCCCCGCCAATGATGGTTGTGCCAAATGATGTTGCCAGTGCTGCCGAAGAACTTGTGGATGAGGAAGAAGTGGATGCTGTAGTTAATGGGTCAATTGCCGCCAGCCATGCCTTTGGATGAAAAACCCTTGCCACTTGCTCAAAATGTGTCCCTCCTACTACTCAAAATATGTGCCCATAGCTGTATATAAGCCTGACTAAAAGGCTATCATATATATAATAGCTGAATATGCTTGTAAATTTTGAAATATGGCTTCCCAGCCACTTTTGTAATGAAAATAACATATATGAATAGATATCTATCATTTAAAGAAAATCCGTGCTCTTTCTTTCATTCTATATTTAAGTTTTTCTAGGCTTGCAACTTTCATTTGCTCTTTCTCTACACATGGGCGTGTTCTATGTAAAGCAACTGTGGTGTTCCACCCACCAATAATAATGGGTTAATTCCATAGAAGTACAAACTAATTTAGGAAAAGACCGGCCAAAGAAACATAAATAAAATAAAAGTGCTTTTTACATATGTACAAAGTAGAGTTTAATGCCTAGTGGAACAACTTAAGATGAATCCCATTGATCAGGATTCCCAACAGTTCTTGTTCCATATTCTCCAACTCAAAAGCATTGTGTTTGTTTGCACCAAATGATTTTAAAGGGACCCTCCCATAGGCTATCAAATTTACCATACTGACCTAGCTTTGCAGCCCTGCTATCATACTTTAGCACCAAGTCTCTGCATTTTACACCCTGGTCGAAAGCCTTCTTGTCAAACCATCGTTTAACCACCCGTTGACAGCTTGTATTTGCTATTAGGGAATTCTCCCTTTTTTCATGTACTTCCAATAGTTCAGAAAGCCAAACCTCCATGGCTTCATTTTGTTCTATCTCAAGAGATTTCAACAATTGTACTACCAGAATTTCTATGCAGATGGGTAACAACACCTCTTTCTTGTATACCAACTCATAAGGCGAAGTCTTAAGGACTTATATAGGAGTTATACGATTTTCCTAGAGTGTTATTCAAAGGTTTTTATGCCATTCCCTCTAGTGTTCTGAGCCAATTTTTTTAAGGAGTCGAATTAAGCTTTTGTTCGTTGGCTCCGCTAGACCATTTCCCTATGGATAATAGTTTGATAATGTTTTAAAGAATATGTCATTCTTTAATAAAAAGTGACATACCTTTGCACCTAGGAATGCTCTGACATTGTCTGAAATGATAGTTTTTAGAGGGCCGAACCTTGTCACCAGTTCCTCGAGGAAATCTACAATCTCTGTTTCTATTGCGCCTTTAAGGGGAACAACCTCGATCCACCTTGTGTCTAGCACTAGAAACTAGGTTGATCATTCTGATGAAGTCCAAGCCCCATTTTGCAAACGGTTCGTCCGCCACTATAGGTCTCAAGGGCATTGCGAAATTCTTCCTTCTATTGGCGAAGAACTGGTATTTTTTACAAGTTCTCACCAAAGAGTGGGAGTTACTGAAAAGTGTGGGCCAGCGCTATTGTGGAACGCGTCGAGGATCCTCTTTGCCTACTTTGAAGTAATGCATCACAGAAGAACACCATTGAAATTCTTTTTGAAATGACTCCTATTTGCATATACCCGCAATTTTGCAACTGGTAATACCTCCTTTTTTGGGATGAGAGGCCTGGCGGATACTTTCTAGTTTACATGAACCTTATTCTATCAGTCAACCAACCGCCTTCCGATTTCTATTTATTTATCAAGACGAGCTTTGGCTGCTCCTCCATGAAAGGTACCTCCTCACTTTGTGTCATATATTCACACAATCATCTTCCTTAATAGTCTTAGTAGGCTTGACTTCAATGTTGTATTCAAGGATATTAATGATCTAATTAGCCCTTTTTTCTGTGATCTCCCCTTCCATGATGTATTCACACACACTGGAATGTGCGACATACACTAGCACCTTGTTGTAGGAAATTAGATGGCGGAACTTTTTAAGTCCCTTTACTATTGCAAAGGCAAAGGCCTGTCTTTCAACAAAATTATAATTTGCCTCATATTCCTTTAGGGTTTGTGAATAGAACGCCATGGGATGTTCCCCCTTTTCTTTGTTATCCTTTTGGGTTAAAACAGTAGCAATATTGGACTTGCTACTGAATGCATACATTATAAAATCTTTGGATTGATCACGATTAACCAGCACCGGGGCTGTGGAAATAGCTTCCTTGACCCTTTCAAAAGCCTCCCGAGCTTTGGTTGTCCACTTGAATGTTTGATCTTTCTTCAGCATTAGGGTGATCGGCCTAATCATTCCCATGAAATTGGAAATAAACTTACTAATGAAATTTACTTTTCCAGGAAAGACTGGACACCTTTCTTATTTATCGGAAGGGGAATTTCTTTGATAGCCTTTACTCATTCGGGGTCAATTGAAACACCTTCTCTAGACACAACATGCCCCAACAGCTTACCCTGCAGCACTCCGAATACACATTTCTTTGGATTTAGGGAAACCCTAAACTCCTGGCACTTTTGAAAAACTAATTCCAAATGATCAAAATGATCATCCTTAGATTTAGAGAACACAGTAAGGTCATCCGAATAGATTAGAATAAACTTATTGATCAGTTCACTGAATGCCACGTCCATCACCCGCTGGAATGTTGCCCCTGCATTGGATAAACCAAAAGGAATTTTAGCATATGCAAATGTTCCCCACTTTGTGGTGAACATAGTCTTGTGTTGATCCTCTTCTTTAACTCGGATCTGGTTGTAGCTGGAGAAACCATCTAGCAGAGAGAACATTTTCGATCCTACCACAGTTTGTAGGATTCACTCCATAGAAGGCAACAGATAATGGTCTTTTAGAGATGCTCTCACAAGAGGATATCCCCATTTTTCTTTCAAACTAGGACTAGATTCGATATGCAAGTACTATGTTTGATTGGGAAGATGATGCATGACTCAATGAGCTTGGTTAGCTCCTATGCCATTAGGGCCTCAATTTTAGGGTTCACTAGCCTCTATTTTTGTCGAACTGGTTTTGCACCTTCTGTTAGCTCAATAGTGTGTTGAATGATGCCAGGATCGTAACCCTCCATATCATCATAGGACCAGGCCACTACTCCATATTTTTCACAGAAATTAATAAGCCTTTCCTTATCATGGTGTGGGACATTTTTTCTGACTTGAAGATTCCTACCATCGGAGAACCGAAGGTGCTCATAATTACTTTTGTTCTCCATGAACTTTCGCTTATCATTTCGGGCATCATTACAATTGAATTTTTTTTCAAGAGTAACTAATCCCTTCAGAAGTTTATTAGATTTGAGCTGCATAATTTATCCTTCATAAGCCTCGGTGATCTTTAGTTGAAGCTGATCAGCGAATTCCCCTAAGTGTTGGATAAATGAGGCAATGTGTTCATCGCTTTCAAAACTTTCCAACTCTGATCATTGTCGGGGATCGCTAGTCGGACTAGTACTCGTACTGAATGTTCATTCTGAAGCAAATCAGAGACATGATCAGACTGAGCACCAATCACAGCCATGCAATCTGTATCGCTATTTTGTCTTCGGGGAATGGTCTAGATGTTGAAAGCTCTTCAAAACCCTCAATCAAGTCCTAGACTCGGTGCCGATAGGATCTCATGCGGACATTCTTTGCTACAAAAATTCCTCAGACCTGGTTAACTACTAGTTTAGAATCTCCGAACATAATTAATTGCTTAATTCCCATTCATTCTGCAAGGCTTAAGCCTTGGACTAACCCTTCATATTCGGCTTCATTGTTTTAACATGCGAAATGAAAGCGGAAATACCTCAACCATTTTTTATTTTGTGGGGATATTAGATATACCCCTGCTCCAGCACCTACTTTGCTTCTTACTCTGTCAAAGTACAGTGTCCATAGCTCATTTTCCTGGTTACCTTCGGATTCTTTGGTGACCCTTGGAAGCACCTAGTCTTCATCATAAATTACATACGTGCCCAATACTGTAGCATGATAATTGCTGAAAGGATCATTGTTTATGTGTTCACTCAACAGAGCATCTTCTTTATCATTCCGATCTCCGCTCACCTTCTCTTCCTCTAGCAATTCAACACAATACATTTCTTGCTTGGTGATAGAGGTATGCGCTGCTTCAAAATTGATCAAGGCCTCATCTGCCACATGTTTGAAATACAGAGCCTCTGATTCTATCTTCATTTTTGCACCATACTTGGTCCTAAGTATCAGATGTGACCAATCTAAGGATAGGTATCTACCAACCTTTGAAGTAAACTCTCAGGATAAACAAAGACAAAACATAGGAGGGAAATCTATGATCACTATGTCTTGTAGGACCATGATACTAGGGCAGGAAAATAAAGTTAAATGAAGTGCTTTGATGACTCCTACGATCTCAACTTTATTTCCATCAAGCTACATCACCCCTCTTTTCATAGGTTCGTAGCTGAGTCCCAAAGCTTCAACTATCTGTTTAGGCATAACCATTGTACTAGCACTAGAATCAATCATAGCATTGTGTAATAGCTTCTTCCCTACAATGAGAGTCAAGAAGAAGAGCTAAGGTTTCAATCTACTTCTGTCCTCGGTAGAGGATTCCTTTGTATTTTTTGTAAGAACCTTTGCTGGTGGTATGTGACAAACAACCTTTGCACTGGCAGATGACTCTGTTGATGTCGGGCTGATCTCTTCTTGAAGCACCTTCTATAATAATGTCTTTTATTTCAGGATAGCTAGAATTTCTCATAAAGACACATTAGCGGATGATTTCTTCAATTGTTCTACCACATTAAAAGGTGGAAAACTAGGAGATTTCTGCTCCTTAGTTCTTGCTATAATAACCTCCTTCCGTGGTTGAGAAGGTGAAGGAACGGTTGAAGCACTGAGAATTTGATCGGACACGCCTCTGAGTTGCGGGCTGTCCAGATTTGAAACAATTGGCTCATTGGTGAATCTCCTCTTTGAGCGTGTGTTATAGTTAGACTGTACCTGCGATGTTTCGAATATAAATGCGTCATTAGCAAACACTGTTTCTTCTTCTTCCATCCAAGAGAAAAGTGCATGGTCAGAAGCAATATCTGATTCTTGTTCTAAAGACATTCCTTGCATTTGCGCGGTAAGGATCGCACTCTCCATTTGTGGTGAGGCATATACATAACCTCCATTTTTTGTTGATGTGCCTTGGTTGCATTGCTCCACCACCTTTTGTTGTAGGTTGCCACATGGATAGTTCTAGGGCATATGCACATCACTGCAGGGGAAACCCCACAGATTGATGTCATCAATAAGATTGTTCTACCCTGTGGTCAATTCCCTACTCAAGCTTGGCAATGCATTCGCCAGTAGAGTAGGCACTGACACCATTTGGTTTGCAGTCGACGCTGGTGGATTAGTGTGAGGTGCACTCTGATATTGATTTTGCTAATAAGTAGACTGTCTGCCTTGATAGTTTTGATATGCGGGCCTCGGAGGTGTTGCTTGGTTCCACTTAAGAGTGGTTATATCATTTTCCATGTTCACAACATCTCTTTGAGGTCACTTATTTCATCCTTGGAAGAACCTGATGTAGAAACCATGTTTTTAGGAGTGCCCGCATATGAGTACATTGACTGGGCAGTTACAGGTGCACTAATCGACGCAACCTCTTGCGTAGAGATCGATATTTCAGGAAATATCAGCATAATAGGTTGAGGAGGCAATTTTCTACAATTTATTAAATGATTCTCAGCTTTGATAGCGGTACCATAAGCATCTGGTAGAGTAGCTCCTCCCAAAGACTTGATCATCACAGAAATGTCAGAATTGATGGACTTCAGATAAAATATAAAGGCCAACTTGAGAGTCAGGTGGATGGTAACAGGGATCCTCTACCAATTTGCATGAAATCAGGCATTAAATTCCATCAGAGCCTCTTGTGGGGCTCATTTTATGATGGATAGCTAGTAATACAATGAAGAACGATCTTCATCATTCAAGAACCTTTCATAGAATCGATCTCCGAGCTCATCCCAGGTGTGAATTGAATTAGGATTCAATGTTCAGTACCAATCCAGAGCCTTGCCTTTGAAAGACATGGCGAGGAGCCTCAAGGCTACATTTTGTGTTGTAATACTGTGTACCAGACATACATCTGGCACATCCTGCAAATGTTCTGCTGGCGTTCTTGAGCTGTCTCCGACAAATTTGGGGATAGCTTTCATGACCAAAATCGGGATAGCGCCCCACACAGCGGGCGCTACCGGGGCTACCAGGGGACTTCCGGTGTCCCATGCTACATAGTTTCTATTGGCGGCTGACAACATGGTGAGAGGAAAGGGTGGTGGGAATGGAACGGTTACTAGCTGATTAGCGACCTGGACTGTCCCTAGTGGTGGTACTAGTAAACTTGGATTACCTGCAGTTTGGGATCTAGTTACAGGCCGATGGCTCATACACCCCTCCACAATGCAATTTCATTAAGTTCGGGTCCCACCGCGTGTGCCAGAAAAAGAACAAACTGTTGATGCCAAAAATTGATGAGGTAACAGAATCTTATGGGAAACTTAGTTTAAGGGGGACCTTTTGCACTAAACTGAGTAACCTCTGGATTTTTAGAGAAGCCGACTTCTTCTATAATGGGGTTTGAAAGCGAAAAGGAAGTGTATATAATAAATTAAAATCTAACCTAAGGTGATGCGCCAAGATTTGATAATGGGCACGATAAATCATAGATGTAAGGTCCTGAATAGTGTTGTTGTGTTCCAAAACATTAGATTGACTTAAGATTATAGCATAGACAATTCATTTATTGACATAAAATAATGTTGCATACATTCTCACTACTAAGAAGAGTCATTAGACATGATTTAGGTAAGAAAGCTTGTATCCAACATAAATAGAAGTTCTTCAAATAAAGTGTCAATACAGTATAAAGCAGAGTTCATAGTTTAATCAAAAGCATGAAAAACAGAGAGGCCGAACAATTGGCACAGTCTGAAAGTTTTGCAATTTAAATAAAATAGTAATAGAGGCCTAGTGTCTTTTTGCTAAAAATAGTGTGTTTTTCTCCAAATTTTGGACCCTTTCTCATTAACAGAGAAATTATATATAGCAGGGAAACCTCCCACCGCTTCAGAGAATATCAACAGAAAAGATCTCATAATCTTCCACAATGATGCCTGAATCATAATATTCCCAAGGCTGTTGCAACAACATCGAGCCGGAACACAACATCCAGTCATCATAGGCACAGGTGCATCCTCTGTAATGATGGCGGTGGTCCTAGCCAGGCTCGATCAGACAAGTGTCATCCATTTCTGCGAATGATCTTGACAAGCAACAACTAATAG
Source organism: Sequoia sempervirens (assembly GCA_007258455.2). Taxonomy (NCBI): domain Eukaryota; kingdom Viridiplantae; phylum Streptophyta; class Pinopsida; order Cupressales; family Cupressaceae; genus Sequoia; species Sequoia sempervirens. Next base: position 119,041,481 of record VDFB02086081.1, on the reverse strand, counting down.
CCTTGTTTAGTTCATCTGGCCTATCGCTCGCATCACAGATCAGTCGTTAGGCATGTGGCAGCCTTTCACTGCCTGCATGAACCTTTTTCCCATTGCTGCCGAAGATTTTCAAAAATACATGTGTTGAATGGGTAGAGAACCTTATCACAGCAGAGGGAACGCTCCATCAACCAGGCGTAAAAGATGTGTGGCAGCATTTCGCTACCCGCGGTTGCTATTTCATCCCTGCATTGAAAGATTTGTGAACGGTTGCCACGTAGCAAGATGTGGGGCCCGCCAAGACTTTTTATGAATAAAAGCTTCATGGAAGCATTTCGTAGCCCGACAAGGCCTCAAGGAAACAAGAAACAAAAGCATCCCGTAACCGCAACACGTGGAAGCATAGAGGAGTTTCCCAGGATCCAAAAGGAAAGCCGATACCTGAAGCTACGAAGAGTAGATGCGCAAAGCGACAGATCAAAACTTTGATTAAAAAAAGCCGATCAAACTTGGCGATGCACAAGCCGGCGCACACACAATACAAAAAGATAAACCCGAAGGGAGCTACTCAAATATTTATTTAACATATACTATTAGGTTGTGCGAGGGTGATCCCACAAAGCTAGTTTAAAATTTCTGGGAGGATCTAATTTTTGCTAAAATCACATATTTTTAGAAAATATAATGATTTAAGCCTTAAAAAGTTCCATTTAAAGCATTCCAATTGAAGAGGGTTTGATCAAACTACCTTAAATCAAACCCCCTTGGATAGAACCCTGCTATTTTTAAATCATACCTATAATAGAGTCTCCTTTACACCTATCAAAATGCTGATAAAAAACCACTTTTGATTTACCCTTTGGGGGATCAAATGAATTCATTTAAAATTTATTTTTTGTAAGTATGTATTCCTTATTATAAGCTTCCCAAAAAGTATAATTTTAAATAAATTTAATTTTATTATTATATTTATTTTTTATTTCTTATGAATATAGGTTTTTCACCGAAAATCAAGCTCTTTGTTATGCACATGTGGAAAAATAGCAAATTATCAAAAATAAAAAATAAAAAATATGAGTGCACCATATTTTGAAGTTCTTGATCCAAAAAAGAAAACAAAATTGAATTTCGATACATACAAAAAAAGTTACATGTTATACGGTTGTGCTATGTTTGAATTATAATTGGTTTGACTTCAAAACTTGATTAAAGAAAAAATATTTAATAAAACACTATCTAACCAAGTGGAAGCACTAGATATTGTAGTTATGAATTTAAATTCAAAATAATTAGAATTTAATCCTTCATGGTAAAAAAGTAATGTGTTATATGGTGAGCGTCACTTTTTTAAAATGTTGTTTTATGAAAAAAACTAGTTTTCAAGGGAGATGGAAAAAGCAATGCAATTTGATTCCAAAATTTTTGAAAGAAATATATTTAGAATCTATAGACAAAATTTCATAAAACTCTAGTTTGCATCATCTTCAAATTCTTCATGGTTTTAGCCGCTATAGGTGCCCGAAAGTGAAGATTTAGTTAAAAAAATTTATTTCAGTGTCCAGTTTGGCCAAAAATTGTAAACCACTATTGTGGGATCACCTGCGAGTACATTCAAGTTAAATTACAAAAATGAATAGTTTGTTATGGGAAAAATAATATCACAAAACATATTGATAGAAGCCAAGCAATCTATGTAACATTTGCCTTATCAATTATACATTTGAGCTACATTATTTAGCAACACATATGAAACACAAATAGGGACACTACGAAAAGAACAATTAGGGAGACACTTGAGAAGCATAAGAAAATTTCAGATGTTCAAAAACCAACATTAGATAGAAGAAGATCATATAATGTCATACATTGTTTTAGTTATCTTTGTGCATCTTTGCCATTACACCCATTAACATAGGAGCAATTGCAGATTAACATAGGAGTGATTGCATTTATATATATATATATATATATATATATATATATGTAGAGGCTTGATGCGAAAGGATAAACATATTGGAGATAAAATTAGTTTGGTGGCTATTTAGGGTTATTCTTTGTAATATCTCTTTTATATGTTCGATTTATTAGTTTAAAGTTTCTAGTGGTTTTTTTGGGTCAGTCCAGCCATGAATGGGATTTGTCATGTAATAGCTCCTTTACAATTTATCTATTTTTCTATTGTTGTTGCATTCTAAAATGAGCCACAGTGGTCTTCATCTATACATTTGCATATCTATTTCTACCTTTGCTATTGGTCACGTTTCTTTTGGCAAGGGCAATTTAAATGAAGAACCCATTGCTAGTGAAGAAATTGTTGTTACACCTTGTTTAGATACTGATAGACTTTAAGTTTGGAGCATATTCAAACATACCTAAAAGTCTATCAGTATGTCAACAAGGTGTAACAAAAATTTCTTCACGTGCACGGGGTTCTTCATTTGGGCGAATGAAAATAACTTTTTCGCTATAAAAAAGAGGATTGAAAAATAAAATAAAATTTGAATTTTTAATAATTAATTTCTTAAATAATAATAATCTATTCTAAACTTTAGACACAACATAATTTTACCTTTTTCTTAGTTTTACATGCACTATACCTAGATGTACATCTACATTTGAGACTATGTCTGTAGGAATGTCCAAGATTCAAGGTGGGTTGTGTTGTTTCTTGTCTATTTTTAAAATTTCTCTTTCTCTTTCATATGTGCCCAATACAATGTGTCGAATATATTGTTTTTCTTCTTTTCCAGGGCCTGAATCATATTTAGCTTAGTTGTGATTATGTTTGATTGCCAAACTATTCAAACCCTAGGTATTTATTCAAGCGACAAGATGAGAAAATGTTGTGGCTAGGCTCACCCTCTCCTTCTAAACATGCCTCTAAATATCATCTACAATTTCCCCCCAAAAGAACAAAACAACCTTCCAAATATCATCCTTATTAAAGCTTTGAACTTATTAAAGCTTTGAACATTTATTAAAATGTTTGGACAGTGAAAGGGCGTGTAACACATATTAGAGAGATGCTACATTATCTACCACTCAGTACTATAGACAAAGAGGGAAATTGTGAAAGAACTATTAATTAAACATACATACATACACACACGCACACGCACATGCACACACACACACACACACACACACACACACACATATATATTTACATATACATATCTATATCTATATATATATATATATTCATACATAGTCAATATTAAAGACAAAGAAGGAAATTGCAAAAAGAATTCTTAGGGAGACACTTAGGAACTATACAAAAATTTCATAGTGTGGGAAACTATATTATGACTAAGTTGCATTCTTGAAATAGCCATTATGGTGTTATTTTCATAGCATTTTGTAGAGGCTATTTGTTTGAACTTTCCAACGGGGCTTTCATCAGCCCAACCATGAATAGGATTTGCTATCTAATAGCTCTTTTACAATTTTCCTTTTTCTCTATAATATTGAGTGCCAAGCAATGCTGCTCAAATTTTCAATTAAGTTTGTATATATATATATATATATATATATACATGTGAACATATATATATATATATATATATACATCTATATATATACATGCATACATATACTGGATGGTAAGTGTTTACTCACGCAAGGGTTAAGGTATTATGTTGTTTCTCTACAATGAGGGTGGTTAAAGTAAATGCAGGCAGCTAAAGCAAAAGGAATATTGAATGTCGTAGTGTGGGAAAGTATACTTTGATTAAGTTGCATTGTTGAAACAACCATTATGGTGTTGGTTTCATACCATTTTGTAGAGGCTATTTGTTTGATGTATATTTATATTTATATGTATATGTATATGTATACGTATACATATATATGTTTATGTATATATATATATGTATGTATGTATATATGTGTGTGTGTGTATGCGTATATGCATGTATATATATATATATATTAATTACGCAAGTTGGCGGTGGTGGAGGTGGTGACCTTGATATGCGGAAAGTTAATGGTAAGTGTTTTCTTGTGTGAGGGTTAAGCATATCAAGGAAAAAATAATATCATGAAACATATTGACACATGATTCTAGGCAATGTAGCTCAAATTATTGATCAAGCCTATGGTATTATACCCATTTTGTACAGGTTATTGCTACTCGTTGTCTTTATGAGTTCTATTTTTAATGTGGGTTTGGTTCCAAATAATGCAGCCCAAATTTTCAATTGACAATCCAACTCTTACATAGAATATTTGTCTTGTATGGATATGTTTAGTGTGGGTTTTCGACCATCTGTTATTTACCTATGATTGTTAAGTTTTTTTCTAATAGTTGTTTTATCTATTGTTCACCTCTAATTCCTATTAAGCACATACTAAAATGCATGAACAATAAATTAATCACTTACGCAAAATACCCATGTAAAATGACTAATAGGTTTTGGAGCACAATAACCACAAACAAAAAATGAAACCCAAAAAAATTACTAACCCTAACCATATTTTTTTGTGAAAGAAAGAAGATTTAACTCCAATAAATCCATCCATATAGAGCCATAATCTCTTTCAAGTCTCCAAAATGGGTATAACTACAAAGATACAAACTACTAACCCTTTAACCTTATTTTTTGGCAAAAGGAAAAAGATTTAATTGCAATAAAACCATCCATACAGACCCATAATCTCTTTGAAGTCTCTAAAATGGGTATAACGACAAAGATACAAACAAATAACAATGAATAATAAGCAGAGACTGAAACACATGAACAATAAATTAATCATTCACGCAAAATACACATGTAAAATGACTTACAGATTTCAAGGCACAATAGTCTTAAAACCCTCCAAAATTCTATAAAATAGAGCTAAAGGTGATGATTTTTATAATAGTCTGCTACTAAACCAACACCACAATGGCTCTTTCCACAATGCAACTTAATCAATATACTTTCTCGCACATTTCGTACCACATTAGTGTTAAAACCCTCCAACCTACTATCAAAAGGAACAATAAGCACACAACAAAAGACATGAACAATAAATAATCTACTATCAAATGAACACCACAATGGCTCTTTCAACAATGCAACTTAATCAATATACTTTCTCACACATTTCATAGCACATCAGTGTTAAAACCCTCCAACTTGCTATCAAAAGCAACAATAAACAAAGAATGAAAGACATGAACAATAAATTAATCATTTTTCAAAATACCCATCGAAAACAACTTACAAATTTCATAAAACAACAATTTTACAACCCTCCAATCTGCTAAAAAATGGAGTTGAAGGCAAAAATTTTAACAATAGTCTGATATCAAACCAACACCACAATGGCTCTTTCCATAATACAACTTAATCAAACTATACTTTGCCACATGACAACATTGAATACAACATTTACTTCATCCACTACAACTGTACACCAACGAAAGGATGCATTGACGCTCATGCCAACAAACACTTACCATTCACCTTCCTTTTATTGAGGACACCATTCTCCACCACCACCAACCCATGTAATTACCAAGGTCCATGTCGCCACAAAAAAACTCGGTGACCTTCCCACCGGCCAGGACACCCCCAACACCAGCAATTCCAATTCATGGTTGAGCTGACAAAAATCCTAGAGAAAACTTCAAACTAAAATAGCCTATCAACTAATTATATTTAATTTAGAAGATTCAATTGTTGTTTATAAAGAAATTTTCAATAACAATTTTAGATTTTAGATTATATTGTATAGAAGATTTTATTAAGATTTTTTGTAATCAAGATAAGAGATCAACAATTGTGAGTTAATATTAATGTTAATGTGTAACATTATAAAATAGGTTATAAAAATTACAGTGAAATATTTTTTATATCTTAATTAAGTATAAAAAAATAACTATTAACATAAAGATAAAAAAAAAGAGGTATTTAAATACTCAATGCTAGTTTTTCAAAAATAAATTAAAATTTACATACAAAAATAGCTTTTCTAATAAAAATAAAATAAACGATGTAGATACAACAAATTAATCTTAAAGAAAAATTAAATTTATGTGTCCATGTATGTATTTAAAAAATAAAATAAAACAATTCTAATGCAAAATAAAATAGTTCTTAGGTAAATAAAATAGCTCAAGACTTCCCCTATATGATACAAATCAAGATGCTTTGTTGAATTAATGGTTGAGTCTGAGATTTAAGGATGCAAGATGATTCAAGCCATCTTGGTTGTTCTTTATACCTTTGTCACCATTGTTACTTATAAAATCATCACCATTCTCAATTTAGCATTTTTCTAACACCATCACCAACACCATTTATGTTCCTAGAACCATCAAAAAACATCTATCACAGACCCCCTATGTCCTCTTCATCTTTTATGAGATTGGAGATAGGAGCATTCTTCTCATGAATGTAATAGGTGCCAAGACTAGTCTTCTTTGCCTCTACAACAACAAATGGATCAAAATTTAAAGAATTCCCCCATTCATCCAAAAATTGACACATAAGGGATCCATAGATCTAGGGTAAGAATAGACCTTTGCTAATATATAATATGATTATGCTCAAAATTGACATCATTCCCCTAAATACTCATGGGACTACAAACACGATGGGAGAAATACACCTAGAGATGACAAATTAAACATTTGTGGTCAATATAGAAGAGACATAAATACCTAAACACCTTTTATCATCCCCAAAAGGAAGACACAAGACAACAACGAATGTTTACAACATAAAGATGAAAGGAGATAAAAATAGATAGATTTTATGATAGATTTGTTTTCTTGGTATCCTTGTGCTAATAAGAACAACAAGGGTCATCCAAAGAAAAATCATAAGCATAAAGACACACCAAGCAACACATCATGGGAGATCACATTACAAGAAATAAAATATAGATAAACACACAAAGGGGTACCATACATGCGAGTTGATCTAAAGAAAATTGTTTGTATCCCAATATATTGCTCATCATAAATGGAAGGAAAAGATATTCCAGAGGGACAATAGAAAGTGTCATATGAGGAGTATCACTAGGTTCAACATGTGCTTGATCACTCTCACCATGAGGATTATCACAGTTTACATATTTAAATCCATATAAGTGGATAACAATAAAGATATTTCATTATGCACATGTTCTTCTACCTTGGCTTATTCATCTTCATTATCAAATTTTATCATATTAGGTGGTCTATGTATAGTATCATCCATATGGCAACTCTTCATTATTTTCTTGGGTTGGGATACCTATATGGTTCAAGTTCATATTTCAGTGAGGGTGGGGTGATCCCACAATAATGGTTTGCAATTTTTGGCCAAACTGGACACTGATATAATTTTGTCTAGCTAAATCTTCACTTTTGGGCACCTATAGCGGCTAAACCGTGAGGAATTTGAAGATAATGCAAACTAGAGTTTCGTGAAATATTTTTTTTAAATTCTAAATATATTTTTTTCAAAAAAATTTGAATTAGATTGCACTTCTTTTTCCATCTCCCTCAAAAACATTTTTTTTTAGAAAACAACATTTTTAAAAAGTGACGCTCATCGTATAACACAACTTTTTTTCCATGAAGGATAAAATTCTAATTCTTTCAAATTTAGATTTGTAACTCTGGTATCTAGTGCTTCCACTTTGTTAGATAGTGTTTTATTGAATTATTTTTCCTTGACCAAGTTTCAAAGTCAAACCAGTTACAACTTAGACATAAGCGAATTGTATAACACGTAACCTTTTTTGTATGTATCGAAATTCAATTTTATTTTTTTTGTTGGATCAAGGACTTCAATATCTGGTGCACTCATATTTTTTAATTTTTTATTTTATAATATTCTATTATTCAACATGTGCAGAACAGAGAGGTTGATTTTTGGTGAAAAACCTACATTCACAAGAAATAAAAAATAAATATAATAATAAAATTAAATTTATTTAAAATTATAATTTTTGGGAAGCTTATAATAAGGACCACATACTTACAAAAATAAATTTAAATGAATTCATTTGATCCCTAGAAAGGTAAATCAAAAGTGGTTTTTTATCAACATTTTAATAGGTGTAAAGGAGACTCTATTATAGGTATGGTTTAAAACTAGTGGGGTTCTATCGAAAGGGGTTTGATCTAAGGTAGTTTGATCAAACCCTCTTTATTTGGAATGATTTAAATGGAACCTTTTAAGGATTAAATCATTATAATTTCTAAAAATATGTGATTTCAGCAAATTTAGAATCTCCCATAAATTGTAAACCAGCTTTGTGGGAACACCCGGTGGTAGAGTGGATTCAGGTGATGATGAGGATGGGTGAATGAGAGGTAATTCATCAAAATTTGTTTGGATGGGTGGTTGTTAATTAGGTAAATTCTAATTATTTTTAGTGAATTGGTGAGCCAAGGAATGATTTTTATGCTTACACTCTTTTGATTTTCTATTTCTTACATAAATTTTAGCTTGTGAAGGATTAACCAATGTATTTCTCAGCATAGGTCTCTTTTCTTCCTTTGGAAGGACCACTATGGGTTGGGATGTTTTAGGAACATGTTGATCATAAAATATCACACCTCTCCAAACAACCTTATGGGAAATTCAATGAGTGGGAGACATGATTGTGCCTCACTGAATAACCTACAAATTTTTTATAGAAGCTAGCTATTCTTTGGTGTTTGGGAAAAGGGGAAGGATAAATGTAAAAATAAAAAGATGGTGATGCACCAAAGGTTTTACAACACTTTAAAGCCTACAATTTTCTTACTTCTGATGGTATGGACATAAAATGTTACAACCCTTTCAGAAGAAAATGAGAAACTAAGGCCTAAAGGGGCATAGAGAAATCACTCAAATCTCCATGGGAAGCATCCATTAAGTTCTAACAAAAGCCAAAAAACCAAAAATATCGGGAAGATCTTGTTATAGAACCCTTCTACTCTTATTGTGCATAGTGTGGAAATTAGCATAATCTCTATAGGAAATGAAAGAGTATAACAAACATGATTCAATTTCTAAAAGATAGCATAAAACACAAAAGCTAATGGCATAAGAAATAATCACCAAGACTATACTTGCATAAACTAACATAGATCATTTAGCATGTGCAAAAATAGAAAAAAGAAGCATGTAATAGTGACAATATAGATGCACAATCTCATATATTTCTTTCTACTATTACTTGTCCACTAGTAAATCATATAAATGAAAGATTGGATACCAATCCAATAAATAATCTTGACAATATAACATGTTGAAGAGCCAAATAGAGCTCTAGAAAGATCTCTCCTACTTCCTACTTTAATAACCTAATAGATAGAAAATTTCCTTTTTTCTAATAATCCCATGAATTGATGATTTCTCAATGTGAAAAACCCCTTTATATAGCCAAAAGGAAGAGCCACTGCCACAACCAATAGAGCTAAACAACTACTAGGTTTTTGTGTTTGATACACCAAAATCCAATCCAAGATTTGATTAGATCAAGATAATCCCCATTAATAAAAATTGAGATACTTCATTAATGGCTCCAGATGTTGTAGAAGCTCTAAAAAGATACACTGTCAAAGAATGATAAGATCCTAATACATCTTGGAAAAACATGATCTGATTGGCTACAAGGAATAATGATATCATTCAATAAGACTAATCTCAAAGACTAGAGCTCTATTGCATTGTCTAAAAAACTCCACTAAAAGAAATATATCCATGGAAAAAGAAGCCCACCATATGAAAGTGATTGATGTCGCTCATTGGTGGGCATTTTTTGGATATGTGAGAGCAACTTGGAGAAAATATCTGCCATGTGGCCATGTGTCCTAGATTGGGTCCAAAAGGAAAACTAAAAGGAAAAGTCATGTAGCCACTACGTGGCACATTATGTGCCTTTGTGTGAAAATAAACCTTGGCCTTCAAGGCATGGTACCATCAAAACACGAAAAATAAAGTCAAGCCAAAAAGAAGACTTCTAGGGCTGAAAAACTAAAAGTAAAATGTTGAGGGAAAAAATTTGTCCACAATTTTTGGCAACTCATATGGGGCCTTTTCTTGTGAAGGAATGAACCCAAACAAAATAATCCTTATAGTTTGAGGAAATTGGATTGTTGGAACTCCCTGTCTTCATTGGATGGCAAGATGAGGGCACACAGTGCCTCATAGGCCTAATCAAGATCAAGAACATCTTTGAAAGAAACTCCTTCCCATTTCAATTTTGTAGCTCCAATGTGGTAGTAGAGGCGGGATAAATAGAGGGGAACCTTCTCAACTTTTATGACCGAAGGAGATGGGATTAAACCTTGAACTGACAAGAAGTCATGTTGTTTGAACTGAATGGCCTCTTTGATTTTCTCTTTTTGCAATACCCCTCCATCATCTAAGAATAAGGGGGGAAACCCAATCTATATTAGGGCCTACAAGTCTTCCTTGATATCTCTAGACCTTTATAGTCTATACCACTTGACAAGCCTTGCTTTCCTCGACAACCCGATTGTAGGAAATAAATTCATTTGCCTTTCTAGTTGCTGCCCTTTAGTCTAGAATTCCAATGCCTCTCAATGTTTCCTCGGTTGCTTTACATAGCTTGGTTATTAATCTCCCTAATTCTTCAAAATGAGGGGTGACCATTTGTAGAATATACTCTATTGTTGGGCCAACCTTGGCGTTTAATTCCTATGCATTTGTTAGGAACCTCAAGACTAGCTTCAAGGTTTCTACCGCAAACATGATCCTTTCCCAGTGGGAGGATAACATCCCTCTAAGTATCAGGAGGAGCTTGAATCCTCATGTTGTAGCCAATTCTTGTTGGAATTGGTTTTCTTAGCTTTTATGCTTTCCTTTAATTGCTCTATTTCCTAGAGGACATTAAAAAGTTTCAAACATAGTTTCTCATTCTCCCCATTGCAAGTCTACATAATAGACTAGATTTATTTATTTTTTTGTTTCTACCTAGGCCCTTTTAAGATCATCGAATTCTTTAACCAAATCTTCTTGTAAATCAGCCTTATGCTTATCCATTTCCTGGAACTCCTTTTGCAACCTCACATATATAATGTTTCGTTAGCTTGTTGTGTCCTCAAGTTAATTTTTCTTCCACCAATTCTTTGTGATTGTTTCACGCTCAACCGAAACCTCACATTTCAATATTTTCACCTCGAAACAAAGTCAATCCTTTTCACTCTAAGCCTCATTGAGTAATTTATTCACTTCACCCTGTTGATCCTGTGCCTACCTTAAGTAGGCCATGTCCATATATTTTCCTCTAATCTTTGCTTGCAATCTATCTACCATGGCCTTTATATTTACCAACTCTACCTTATGATTTTTCAATTTCTCCCAATTTCTCATAGTTAGTATAGAACACCTTTTGTGTTGCTTTTGCTAGGCTCACTTTGTCTCACGAAAGGGTTTCACTCAAATTGAGGCCTATATTTTGGATGTAATAATCCTTGAAGTGCATCTCTCCTTCTGGTTTAGATATTAGTAGCCTCATAGATGATATCATTAGAGTGTTTTTCTCTTCATCAAAACAAGTTTCTAGCTTTAGAGTGGTTGGATTCACCGCAGCTTTTAATCGCAACTTTTTCTTCCTTTCTTGTTAGTCCTTCCTGGTGAATTCAAGATGGGTCTAGAGGCTTTGTGGAGAATTAATACTTTTCACATCAAGAGAAGCACCAATGAGGAGGCCATAGAGGGTAACATCAAGGGTGCTTTCAAATGACTGAGCTTGTGGGGAAGGAAAAGGAAGTGTTATTAAGGAAAAAGTCAGGATGCCATGTATGACCTAAGAAGGAGGAGGGGTGCTTGAGAGGGGAAGTAAGAAAAAAAAAGAGGCATATGCTTGGAAGTGGGAAGGGGTGATGAAACTTGCAACATGGGTCATTCAATGTTTACAACTTATTCCTTTGATAGGGTAATTAGAGAGTTAATAATGGATAAGGTAGAAGATTCACATTCAATGCACGTGATCTCTATATGAGGCTCATTATCAATTATAGTTGGGGGTGTGTTAAGAATGAGCAAGTTGGAATCTGGGGATAGAGGATTCAGCCGTAGAGATGAGGGGGAAACAACAACCAATGATTCAGTAGAAGAAATGATAGCAGGTATGAAACTTGGATTTTCAGGGTTGAAGATGCTAGTAGAATAAAGTGCACCTCCTCTTCTCCCTTATCTAAGGATCCTATCCAGCTCAAATCTTAGACTCTCCTCTTCTTTGCAGGGGGTTCATTGGTTGCTTCTGAATCTCTAGAGACTAAGCTTGATCAACCTTGGGCTTTTGGAGTTATAGAAGATTTTCTTGAAGATCGTCAAGTCCTCTTACCCTTTTTCAAAATGCTAGCAGAAGATGAGATTTTTGATTCCCTGAGGTGTGATCTCTTTTCCTTCTCCTTCCCTACTCTAGCTGCCTTATGTGGTGGATCAAAAACTAGTGCATGCTCTTGTTCAAACCCTTAGTTGGACCCTGAGTTAGAATCAGATCTTGCCTCATCATCATAGATCTCCTTGAAATGATCATTCGTTTCCTTAACCATTTCGAATGGGGAACTTATTTTCTTGGTCTCATGTTGATACCTCCAAAATTCAACTATTTTCATTTCAAAATACCCCAACTTCTTCAACTATGTTATGAGGGGCTTATCCATCTAGACACTTTCTGGGATCTCCACCACCCTTAGGTAGAAGTCAAGCCATGGGGGTCACACAAACGGTATCAAAGATAGGTCAATGTAGATTTTTTCCCTTTCCTCATTCAGGTTCCTCCTTGCTTCCCAATACAACCACTCTTCATGTTTGAAATGGAGACACCCAACAGGATTGTATTTCCATCTATCACAAATGAGGACTAGGCCGAGATAGGCTAGTTTACTGGTTAACATATTCTGCTCTTCTCTCCTCATGAGCATTACTTGGCTTTTAAGGATGGTAAGGAGAAGTGTGTAGAGAACCTTATTATGCCTCCAAGGAAAGTGTCCTATCAATTACCAACTTTGGAAGCCTAAAGGGATCCTCGTTAAAACCATGACATTTGATAAAAGTAAAATCTTCCCCCATAAAGTAATCAACTAGGTTCAGATGGTTTTTCATCCAATCTAAACCATCAAAGGAAAACTTGCTCAAGGAATGCTAGGAAAAATATAGAAGTACTAGTTGAAAAAACAATTCAACGAATGAATAATAATCCCATTTTCTTGAAAGAACATGGGTCTAGGTTGAAACTGGTTTATATGACCTTGACACATCAAACACACTAAGCAGTAAATGGCTGCTGAAAAACTCAAGGTTTTGATGTACAATTAAGGGCACTAGGAAAGAAGAACACCTGAATTTGAAAGAGCTATCATAAATTTTTAATTGCTTAAGTATCCATCCTGTGATCACCTCAGCAAAATCAAACCACTTCTAGCTATTTTCTTTCTTTAGCATGAAATCTAAGCCCATCTAAAACTCATAGACCTTGTCATCATTTTCATGGCAATATATAAAACACAACATTGAGAAACTAGCCTATACATCTGAATGAAATTTTTTGTGTGATGGAGGGAAGATAATTTCCTTGTTCTCTGGTTCCTCGTTCGTCTCATACATATAGAATTGCAACTATTTTTCCCTAGTTTCCTAGAAATCTTCCATTCTCCTATGGCAGAATCCCTCAACTTCCCTATTCAAGGGGATGCATAACATATCCTGGATGGTTGTCACATTGATGATGACCCTAAACTTGCTACTACTAATAACATTAGTGCCTTTGTCCAAATTCTTTTCACATACATCAACTAGCTCTAGGCATGGATGCATGGAGGGTAGCATAAATTATGGTAGACCACAATGCCAGAGTCATGTTCCAAAGCCATTGGTCGCCCCTCTAGCAATCATCCTCTACACTGTGACTTCCCTAAGTCCCTCAGGGTTTATGTGCAACTTGGGGTTGGAGATATTGTCTACAAAATATTTAACCACCTCATTTTTGATGTGGTTTCTTGGTTGTATGAATTTGGCATGTGGAAAGATTCATTCCTATGTGGTGCAGGGGCACCTAATATAACTGTGCAATTTTGGTCTAATGTTGAGTTTTGTGTTATTGATTCTAATTGTGATGTAATAAGGTCATAATAGACCATTTTTAATGTAATAAGTCATGTGGGGTCAATATTAGATTGAGTTGTCAAGTTTTTGTTATGTTTTGTAATTGGTTGCAAAAGTTACTTTGCAACTTTGCAATTTTGTCATTTTTTGGAAGATGAATAGTCATATTGTTCAAAAGTTGGTTATGAACTATTGGTTTGTTGTTGTACAAGTTTAAATATGCTTTCCAAAGTTTGAAGGAGGGTTTCGTTGAAATTTTTAGTGCACAATGATGTAGGAGCATCTAATGGTGTAAAGGCAATCCTGCATCACCCAAAAAAGGAGTTTCATTTCATGTTGGTATTTTCTTAGATTTTTTTTCATTTCTAGATAACTTTTTTGTCATAATGTAATTCCCAACTTATGGTTTTTCTTTTCTATTCCTGGGTTGAAAGATATTGTAGTTTTAGTCTCCCAGAATTGTACCTAAAAACCTTCCAAGTTAGATTTGAGGCACTAAACAGTCCTAAAATGGCCAAAAAACTTCTAAAATTAGCATAGAAATTTTAATAATGTTCTTGACTTTGAGACCTTTCCAATGGTTCAAACAGTTCAAAAAACGGAGTCCCGGATCAAAAGTTATGGCTCCCAGAAGTTGGCACACTTTCTAGAAGATACTAATTTTTTAATGTACTTTTGAAATTTGAATTTCAAGTTGTAATTTTTAGTGCCAGACCGCCAAAAACTCAAATTTGAATTTTTTTTTTGCTCCAAACTAAAAAGGGAGCTTTATTTATGGATGGGTTTCTAATTTTTGTGTAGCTTTTTGGAGACAAGTTCACATACTGCAAAAAGGGGTTTTTCTATAATTTTGTAGTTTGCATATTTCCAAAACTTGAGGATATCAAATCCTCTACATGTAAGAATATCATCTTTAGAATAATAAAAATAAATAAAAAATTGGTGTGTTGATTTTCTATGTCTCAAGTTGCACCCTCATCAGGTGGTATCAGAGTGAGGTTTTCTTGAGTGTGTGGATAGATCACCGATCATGAGGCAATTCGCACTAGGACCATGGTTGTGGGTTGAGGTCAAGAAAGATACCTCCAAGAGTGATGCTTGGAAGGCGTGGTGGTGCCAGAGTTGGTCGAGGTGGTAGAAATGCTGGTGGAAGAGATCCACTGGTAGCCGAGGGTTTCAAATCCCTCTAGAGACAGATTGATACGTTGCTAGAGCAGATGAGAAGAGGGTTAAACCTGAGAAGGAGAGAAGAAAGTGATGATGAAGAAGAGGAGGAAGATTTAGATGTAGAAGAGGAAGAAGAATCAATTGATCAAGACCAAATGTGACTGATAAGGGCCATTTTGAAGATTGAGAAAAGACTCAAAGCAGTAGTCCCCAGTTATTCCAGAAGTCTAAACCCGAAAGAGTTGATCAATTGGATCAATGATTTGGAAGAATATTTTGAGTATGAGGAGATAGAGGACTTAGATTGGGTCAAGTTTGAAAAAATTAAGTTGAAGGGCCATGTTATTATTTGATGGAAAGAGGTCTAGTTGGAGAGAAACTGAAGAGGAAAAGGAAAGATCACCAAATGGAATCACATGGTCGAGAAACTGAAAAAGCAGTTCATACCAGTGGACTACAAGCTAGATCTGTTGAAGAAATTGCAAAGGCTAAAGCAAGGAAGAAAATCTATGAAATAATGCATTGAATATTTTCACAAGATGATCATTAGAATGGGTCATACAAAGTCCAACAAGGAGAAGGCAGCCCATTATCTTAATGGGTTACGGTCGAGCATTTAGGAGGAGCTAAGCCAAGGTCAGAATGACCACCATTGAGGATGCATACCAGTTTTCTCTTAAAGTTGAAGAGAAGTTGAACAAAATATTTGACAACAAGAAAAAAGGATGAGGAGGTTAGATTGGAAAGGGTAGTGGAAGATCTTCTAGAAGCCAAAATGATGATGAGAAGAAAAATGAAGATGTGGGTACCAGTTGAAACTAGAAGAATGATAACTTCTATTGCTCTCATGATCAAAATAGTAGTGATCAAAGAGGTAGAGGATGAGGGAGATCTAGACAAGGATCCAAAAGAGGTGGTTTTAGAGGGACGTGTTTCCAATGTGATGAAGAAGGACATTGAGCCTATGAATTTCCACAACATCAAGGAAGGCCAAGAAAAAGGTAGGAAGGTCATGGAATGGTTGCGCATGCAAATGAGGAGGCTCAATCTGAACATTAAGATGATGCTAAAAGGGGAGAATCCCTAGTGATTAGAAGAGCACTGGTGACTGGAGAGAAGGAACCCAAACAGAGGAAGAATCTATTATGTACAAGGTGCAAATGTGAAGGAAAATGTTGTGATGTCATCATTGACAGTGGGAGCATCAATAATCTAGTGTCAAAGGATATTGTTACAAAGTTGAAGCTAAAGAGGGAAAGGCATCCACATCCGTATTAGATTGCCTGGTTGCAGAAGGACCACAAAGTTTTGGTCAGTGAGCAGTTCATGGTGAAGTTCAAGATCAGGAGCTACCATGATGAGGTACTCTATGATATCATCCCCATGGATGCATGTCACATGTTGTTGGGGAGGTCATGGTAGTTCAACAGGTGAGCTATACATGATGGCCATGCAAACACTTATTCCTTGATGAAGGATGGGGTTTGTCACAAGTTGAAACCCCTAGAGGAGGCTGAAGGAAAGGTATGCAGTAGTGATAGAATTTGTTATGTTGATGGAAGAAAATTTTTAGAAGGTATGAAGCATGAGCGTGTGTGCTATGCATTGATTCCTAGAGTGGGTAAGGAGGATAGTGAGAAGGTGCCAATAGAAGTTTCTAGGTTGTTGGATGAGTTTTAGGATATTGTTTCTGATAACGTACCTAAGGGTTTACCACCAGTGAGGAAGATCAGTCATCAGATTGACTTGATCCCTAGAGCTAGTTTACCAAATAAGGCAACTCATAGAATGACTCTAATAGAAAATGAGGAGTTAAACAAACAAGTTCAGGAGTTGTTGAGAAAGGGTTTGATTCGAGAGAGTCTGAGCCCATGTGTAGTACCTATAGTACTAGCACCAAAGATGGATGGGGAGTGGAGGATGTGTACAGACTCCCAGGCCATAAAAAAGATAACAATCAAGTACAGATTTCCCCTGCCAATGATGGATAATCTAATGGACTATTTGAGTGGAGCTCAGTACTTCACAAAGATTGATCTGAAGAGTGGTTATTAGTAGATCCAAATTCAAGAGGGAGATGAATGGAATAATTCCTTCAAGACCAAAGAGGGCCTGTATGAGTGGTCAGTCATGTCTTTTTGGCTAACCAATGCACTGAGCACATTCATGCAGCTCATGAATGAGGTACTGAATTTTTTTTGGGGAAGCTTTGTTATTGTGTATTTAGATGATATTTTTATTTTCAGTAGGACTTTGGATGAACATTTGATGCATATTTGGAGAGCCTTTGAGAAGTTAAGAAAGGAGAAATTGTTGATTAATCTAAAGAAGTGTAGTTTTATGAAGGAGCTAGTGTACTTGGGGTTTGTTGTCTCGGAAGAAGGTTTCAAGATGGACCCAGAGAAGGTGAAGGCTATTTTGGAATGGCCTACCCCAAGAACTACTATTGAGGTGAGATCTTTCCATGGTTTGGCTAGTTTTTGCAGAAAGTTCATTAGAAATTTTAGTAGTATTTGTGCACCCCTAACTAAAACAATGAGAGGAGATAGAAAAGAGTTCAAGTGGAGCACTAGAGCAGCGAAAAAGTTTCAAACTATTGAAACAAAAGGTGACAGAGTAGCTTGTTCTAGCCCTCCCAAATTTCAATAAGGTGTTTCAGGTGGATTGTGATGCCAGTGGTTGTGCCATTGGAGCAGTGTTGAGCCAATAAGGTAAGCCCATTTCCTATTTCAGTGAAAAGTTAAATGATGCCAAGAGAAAGTATTATGTATATGATCAAGAATTTTATGCAATAGTTCAAGCACTACATAAATGAAGGCATTATATATTGCCGAAGGAAATTTTTTTGTATACTAATCATCAAGCATTACAGTATCTGAATAGTTAGGGAAAATTAAATTAGAAGCATATGAAATGGGTAGAATTTTTGCAGAGCTATAACTTTGTTCTAAAGCATAGGATTGGGAGGTCGAATAGGGTTGCAGATGCCTTAAGTAGGAGGCAGAAATTGATGATAGAAATGTAGATTGAAGTGGTTGGGTTTAATGAACTCAAAAAATTGTATCTAGAAGATCCTGATTTTGTAGAGGCTTTGAAAGCTTGCAAGGAGCCTGTTACAGTGGATAGGACAAGGTGGTTGGATTTCATAATTTAGGATATCATGTTGTTTAAGGGAAGCCAATTATGTATTCTGATGAGTTCCATGAGGGAGTCTAACCTAATTAAGGAGAAGCACAGTGGAGGAATGGAAGGAAATTTTGGTCAGGATAAGACCATTGCCATCATCAGTGAGCATTATTATTGGCCGCAGTTGTCACAGGATGTAAATAAGCATGTACAAAATTGTAGGGTATGTTATATGGCTAAAGGAGTGAGCCATAATACAAGGCTATATCACCCCTTACTTGTACCAGAGAGGTCATGGAAGGATATAAGTATGGATTTTGTTCTTGGTTTGCCAAGGACACAGAGGGAATGATTCAGTATTTGTGGTGGTTGATAGGTTTTCAAAAATGGCACATTTCATTCCATGTCAGAAGACCCATGATGCAGTCCAAATTGTTAACTTTTTCTTCAAAGAGGTGGTGTGGCTACATGGTCTACCAAAAAGTATTGTTTTAGATCATGACACCAAATTTGTGGGATAATTTTGGAGGAACTTGTGGAAGAAGTTGAGAATAGAGTTGAAGTTCAGTTCTGCACACCATCCACAAATAGATGGGCAGACAGAGGTTGTGAATAGGAGTCTGGATAACCTACTGAGATGCTTAATAGGAGATAAACCCAAGGGATGGGACTTTATCTTACCCCAGGTAGAATTTTCTTACAACAATTCTGTCAACAGAAGCACTAGTAGATCAACATTCTAGATTATGTATGGAGGAAGCCCCAAAATAGCTCCATAATTGAGGAAGATGGACCAAGAGAAGAAGATAAGTGTCAAAGCCAAATATTTTTCAGAGCACATCAAGGATATACATGAGAAGGTAAGAGAACACATTAACAAGATGAATATGCAGTATAAGGCCAAGGAAGATCAGAAAAGGAGGACTAAGGAGTTTCAGATTAGTGATGAAGTAATGGTCTACTTGAGGAAAGAAAGGTTTCTAGTGGGAACCTATGACAAATTGAAGATGAAGAAATTATGTCCTTGCAAGACTTTGAAGAAGCATGATTCAGGGAATGCTTATGAAGTAGAGTTTCCAGATGGAATCAACATTTCCCCTTTGTTCAACATTTTAGATTTGAAAGAGTATCATGAAGGTGGCGCAAAGGATGCACTAGCAATAGGGTAGTATGACTTTTTAGAACCTACTTCAAAGAAGGAGGAGATTGAAGTAATCCTTGATAGCCATGTGGGAAGGAGTACCAGAAATAGGTAGTATGAAGAATATCTGGTGAAATGGAGAGGAAGGCATGTTGAAGATTCATCCTGGCTATCTAAGGTAGAGGTTGACCATTTGGGTTTTCCTCAACCATTTGAGATGTGACGAGGTCACTTCTCAAACTACCCTAGGTTTCTGATGCAGGAGCATCTAGTGGTGTAAGGGCAATCCTGCATCACCCAAAAAAAGAGTTTCATTTCATGTTGGTAGTTTCTTAGATGTTTTTTCATTTATGGATTCCCTTTTCATCATAATGTAATTCCCAACTTATGAATTTTCTTTTCTATTCCTGGGTTGAAAAATAGTGTAGTTTTAGTCTCCCAGAATTGCACCTAAAAACCTTCCGAGTTAGATTTGAGGCACTAAACGGTCCTGAAATGGCCCTAAAACTTGTTGAAATTAGCATAGTGAATTTCAAACACATTCTTGACTCTGAGACCTTTCCAATGGTTCAAACGGTTCAAAAAACGGAGTCCCGAATCAAAAGTTATGGCTCCCGGAAGTTGGCACACTTTCTAGAAGATACTAATTTTTTAATGTACTTTTGAAATTTGAATTTCAAGTTGTAATTTTCAGCTCCAGACTGCCAAAAACTCAAATTTTAATGTTGTTTTTGCTCCAAACTAGAAAGGGAGCTTTATTTATGGGCGGGTTTCTGATTTTGCTGTAGCTTTTTGGGGATAAGTTCGCATACTGCGAAAAGGGGTTTTTCTGTAATTTTGTAGTTTGCATATTTCTAGAACTTGAGGATATCAAATCCTTTGCATGTAAGAAGATCATTTCAAAACAATAAAATAACATTCTCTGTTTGGTGTGTTAATTTTTTGTGTCTCGGGTTGCACCCTCATCACACAAGCAATAAAGAAACTTCAATTTTCTATGCATTTTATGGTAAATCTGCTACTACAGACATTGGTATGGCTTTGTACAATCTCTAAATGACATTTAAGGTGAATGAGAATTGATAGTGGCATGATTTAAGAGCATTTTGGTTTTGGTTTGAGTCAATTCCATAAATTTTGAAGGATTTTATAAGGAAATTATAGAAGGAGGTCTAAAAACCCTAGGTGGAGAGGGTTTGAGCAAGAAAATGGAATAAATAGGGTCAGTGCAGGATCATGGGGGTCCAAACTAGGCCTCTAAGTAGCGATGAAAATTCAGAAAATCAGAGTTAGGAATCTTGACATAAAAAATTGAATAGGTTATTAACACAATTTGAAAATTATTTAAGAACAAAAGTTGTAGAAAATTGAATATAGTTTCTACGCTACTAAACCTTTTTTGGAAAAAAGTAAATTTTTTTTGAGAAAATTTGAAATTTTAATGCAGGGGTACTAAATTTTAAGAAAAAAGATAAGAAGTAGGTGTGTGTCTGACCACCCTAAGTACAAGAAAAACATAATATTTTTTTTTATGAATTTTTTAATATAAGTAGAGGACACATGTCTAGATGTGCATGATTTTTTATTTTTATTTTTTTACATGTTAATAATTAGTTATGTTTTTTTTACTAATTTTTTTTAGAATTATTAAAATGTGTGTGTCTGACCACCATAACTTGGTCAAAAAATTATGAAATTCATTTTACTTTTTTATCTTATAGTATGCGAAGCATAGAATGTGGTGCATCTTGTAGATTCAAAAAATGTTAAGTGGTTTGAAAGTTATAGAAGTTTTTCAGTCAACCTATTAATTAGGACTTTAGACGTAATGCAGGTAGAAAATCAATAATAATAATTTATTTAATTCAAAATAAGGAAAAGGTTATATTGGTGGAAAGCTGACAATTTTTTCTATAAACCCTTTTCGTTTGATGAACTTTGGGTAAAAAAAAGTGGTCAGCCACAAGGGAAAACTTCGGAAAACTAAACAAATTTTCAAAAACACATTTTTTGGGTTGACTTTCCAGGTCAGGCAATCCCAAACCAAATCCCGACCAAATATCCGTTATGTAATGCCCAATTTTTTGACTAGAAAACCTAACTAATTTTTTTATTTTAAAAAAACATTATGCTAAGTAATACTAAAATGTTATGCCCGTATTTGAATATGGGCTAACACAACTGACAAAATAAGTCCAATAACATTCTACACCTCTCGCCATCCTAGAATTACATATCAGCTAAAGTTTGACACTATTTGATAATATTATAATGAATGATAAATCTCATAGTTTAATATTTGGCCTATTAACCAATAGTAACATTATTGCAATTGATTGAAGATTTTTTTTTTTTGTGTCAAACAATCCTTGAGCGATAAGTAAATTATAATTCTTTACCTAATGGATTTGTAAGAGTTCCCCTAATTGATTAAGGATGTTGATTATCTTATTATTCAAAAATCCAATAACGAGATATTTCATAGCCACAAAATAGAGCCATTTATTACAAATTAAATCTCCATCTAATATCGACATCCTTTTTGGTCTTCGGGCCATGGGGATTTCCGATTTAATAACTTCACTATAATTTCTAACACAACCGTGCTTAATTTTATTACTAGTAGTATTATCAACATTTGTATCAATATTATTTCCCATATCAATACCAAAAGGAACATGAATAGTGATTATATTGACATTTCTTTCACTATTATTGTTTAATGTGATGGGCATTATATCAATATTAATATTATTAAAACAATAGTATATTACATTTATCTCAACATTAATATTATTATACATAATGGTTATTTTAATGGATTTACTAATTAAATATGTTTCCTCACCAATGTTTACCATTATATGTAAGGCCAATGAATCATAGAGAACATAATCCAAATTTTATGTGTTTGAATTATATTTGAGTCATGTCCATTTTAAAATTTTTGGAGGTGCCAAAGTTGGGTATATACTGTGCTCATGGTACAAAAACCACATGGCAACAACTTTAGGGCAGGGACATCAACCCTAATTTATAGTTGATTCTATTATCTCCCTTCTCATTCTTCCCCATGCCCATTTTCCTCCAAGACATGGGGACTAGGTTCCACATGCACTGGAAGGTAAATTCTTCAGAGTTGCATTTACTCTTGCAGAAGAAAATACATATGGCTAGAGATTTATTTTAGACAGAGTTGCATTTATTTTGCAAAAGAAAATATATATGGCTGGAGATTTATTTTAGACAGAGTTGCATTTAATTTTGCAGAAGAAAATATATATGGCTGGA
Organism: Sequoia sempervirens; assembly: GCA_007258455.2. Classification (NCBI taxonomy): domain Eukaryota; kingdom Viridiplantae; phylum Streptophyta; class Pinopsida; order Cupressales; family Cupressaceae; genus Sequoia; species Sequoia sempervirens. The sequence goes on along the minus strand of VDFB02086081.1, from coordinate 119,018,732 downwards.
GATTTTATTTAGATAGATTGTTACACAGATGCATACATAGTAGTTTGTACTCATGAGGAAGTTTATTGGCTTATGTTGGTGTTTTTTACTCCTCTTTTCTTTTCACACATAAACGCTTGTAGATTATGGAGGGCGCAACGTTACCCCAACTTATCCTTGTGTTGCTCCTTTCAACCGCATGCATCATATTTTAACCTAGGCACTATTTATTTATTTCACTATTTTATTGTATTTCATTTGTCTTGCCTTTGTTCCAGAGCACATGGAGAGGGTCAATACCCAACACCCGCACAAAACCAGTCTATGGTGAGTATTTTACCAGGCAGATCAAAAATGCATATATTTTTGCTTAAGCTAAATACAAAACCTATTATGATGCTCATATTTTGTCTTTGCAATCTTGTATAAAGATAATTTATGAGTGTATATTTTATCTCAATACATAGATCCATGGATATATTGAGCTACTCAAACCTTTGTTGAAATGATCAAGCTGATTTAAAGATGATACTATGGTTATACTTAGGATAAAAATACTTTGTTGTACAAAATTGTAAATATTGTGAAAATAATACTAAATGAGGAATTGTTTTAGAGTTGTAGTTTCTATTTATCATTGCCACAGCTGTGTTAAGAATAGCATTCATAGATTTTATTATTACTTGCTTCTTAGTCTTGTCTGCTTCTTATTTTCTAATGGCAACAAGTAATGTTTTTGTTTAGTCATTTATCTATGTGCACAAATCGTTTAAAATCAACTATATTTATTGTTATTATTAATATTTTTCTTCAATTAACATAGGCTACAGATCAGAACCCTCTGCATTCACGAAGAGATTTTCTTCAGGCATAAATATTAGATTTATTATTATTATTATTATATATATTGTTACTGCAGAACAATAGTCCATTTATTTTATTTTATTTTATGTTGCTATTTCTGTAGTGTTTTTTTTTTCTTTTTTTTCTTTTTTTAATTAAATTATTTTGTTTGAATATATACATGTATTTTTTAGATATTATATTGTGTATAATATAATAAATCAGAGTATTATATAAATGAATTATTTGTGAAATATAAATAAATGAATGTAATAGTTATTTATTTTCATCCAAAATAATTTTAGATTTAAGAAATAATTTTGGAATTCTTTTAAGAAAGACTTAGTCATAAGAGTTGCGTTTTTTTTTTCTTTCTTATCAAAATGTTAATACATATTTAGAAATTTACATTATATTTCCCCAAAGATATAGAGTTGTTTAAAATTTAGAAAGTAATATTTAACAACTTTAGAAAGTAAATCTTTTTACAACCTTAACAATTGATTTTTTGCATTTATCCAAAATAAACATATAAAATATATTAGTTTTCTTTCAAGTAAGAACTTGAAAATAGTTCTATTTTAAAATAATATTTTATTCCTCAACTAAAAAGGTTATATTTCTTACGCTTAAAAGAAACATAATTATATATGTACTAAACTTGCTTCAAATATGTTCTACCATAACTCCCAAATACTTGTAGTTTAAAAACTATTGAAAAAGTTACAAATATTATTATCTCTATTCATATTCAATGACTTATACAATTAAATGGTTCCTAATAATTTAGAAATTTATAGAGAAGACTAAGTCTCACATGAAAACTTGTATTGTTAATAATAGTTGAAGGATATCATTAACTATATTCAACACATACATTAACTTCACAATAATACACCTTTCTTTGTAAGGTTAAATAAAAATAGTTCCTTCACTAAATACAAAAGGAGACACAATGTTGATTTAAATCTAATTGCCTTAACCCCAGTAATATCATTGTCTAATTATTGCCACAACCTTAAGATATTTTTACTACAAGCATAATCATGAGGAAAAGATACAAGGATAGGGTTTCAACACCCTTTCACAATCTATGCCATATAATATGAGGGCCTTTAAAACAAAATATTTGGCTCCATTATCCCTTGCATTTACAAAACAATAGTTTAAATTATATATCACATCATTGAATAACAAATTGTTTCATTCCATTTTTGAGAATATAACATGAGAATTTAAAGAGGTATAACAATGGACACAACTTGCTTTCTCTGTTCTTTCATTTTACAACATAATACTAGCTATTTCATATTCTAACCAACATTTGTAAAAAATGAGAATAACACATAAATAATGTGTTCTTGCTCTCCACCCTACCATAATGGCATCATGAAGCCTCTTGGGCTCTAGCCATACCCCCGAGCAAGAATTAAATTGCTACTAATGATCTTGGTAAGAAGACTAACAAGAATAATTTATTTATGTTTTTCTTTTTGACTATCCATCCACAAAACACACTCTAAATTTCCATATATAAAGATTTGGTATCTTCCCTAACTTGTTTTTGACAACTTTAACCAAAATAACACAACAATTTTCCTAGTTAAACAAATTTGATAACAATGAGAAGGATAACTTATCTCCACAAAATTTATTTCTTGATCATCTCCTTTGCATGTGAGAGCTCCTTTCTTTCCTTCCCATCTCCCTTCCATGCCTTTCCCAACTTTAAATTTTCAAAACAGAGTTCTCCAAGAGGAGAAGTGGGTAACATCCATTTCCTCTTTTCCATCCAAGTATATAGGAATTCAACTTGTATTCACTTGAATGAGATAAGGACACTTGTCACTCTCTCATTCAATCTTTCAACACATATCCCCCAAAGTTCTCACACATGTGTGAGACTTTTTGGGAGATGGGGAGTGTACAATGACACTCTACCCAACATCCCTTACTAGGTAGCTTCACACATGTGAAAGCCTTGATGCTCTTCGCAAGTTCATTAATGAACTTTGGGGAGTGGTGGGAGAGTGACAAGTCACTTCTTCAAACTCCCAAGAACTCAAATTCGTCACACTTTTTCAAGTGGAATTTTGAAGAGTCGTATTATTCCCTAAGGACAAAGTCACATGTCCAAAAGATCCCCCTTCTATAGGTATAGATCCTATGGGTCTATTTTTGCACTAATATCAATAAAATTGACCAAACAACACCCTAAAATGACCACTTTAAAGGCTAATTCTAAATTGAAGACCTAACTAAGGATTTCAAAACTCTAATTATACTTACACCCTTAATCACTTCACTTAATTTAATAAAGCTCCACAAAACATGCTTACACTAAGTTACTTATCATTAAAACCTTAATAAACATAATTTAAGCTAACACAAAACCCTAACTACCTCCTAAGTCATAGGGTCAAAATTTAAAACTTCAAAATATAAATATTTAACTTGGGTCTTGATGGTTCTCCCTTTTACCCTTGACATTACTCTCACATGTATTTTTCCATATACATGTTAGGTTAGAAATATAATAAATACCTGTTACAAACATCAATGAGATCAAATTGAATAGTTAGTAAATCATAATACACATATATATTCATTTCTTGTCCTTATGAAAATGGAAATTGTGAGCATGCATGAAATAATAATGAAACCCTAACCTTAACTAAATAATTTATTTTCACTACTAAATTCACTCATGGACACTCCTTCCTCTAATTAAATTCATCATGCAATTTGATATCTAATTTACATACTTTTTCCTCAAATTATCCTACCTTAGGTATACTCCTCATTAATTAGAGCTATCCATTTTAAATTTACCTCGATGGTGCTTGGCTAATGATCCTTATGGAAACTTCTTCCTAAACTTCAAAGTCCTCCTTTGTTCCTAACTATTATCATAACATGAAACTTATTAGCGAGATTAAAACCAATGTTAGGTACACAAAATCCTTTAGCTCATATCAATCTAAGTGTATTATTCATATGATACTTGTTCAAGAATCTAAATATTATACATGCTAACATTCATTCTTAACAGTTTTCCCATTTTTATTTACTAAAGAGAATTTATCAAAATGATCATTTAAACTATTTCATAAGAAAATCAAAATATCAAACATGAAATCAAGTTAAATCATCTTGAATTATTCACCAATAAAGAATAATTGAACTTATCAAGGTGTCACAATTTATAGACAGGGTTGGGCCTTACACGTTAGTTATATTTTTGTTATATTATTTATATAAATACACATATTTATAATACATAAATATATAAGATTGTGTATCATATATAATATATTATATAGTATATTATATATTATGTATTATTATATTATATATTATATTAGATATTAATATATATAATATTATAATATATATTATTATCTTATATTATTATAATATATAATATTATGTTATATATTAATATATAATATATATATTATATTATTATATATATAGTACATATATTTTGTATAGTATATTATATATTATATTAATATTATGTAATATATATTATATATTTATTGATGTGTGGCCAATTTACAAGAGAGAGAGAGAGAGAGACCTTAGAAGTGGGAGTGAAAGACTCGAGAGGGATGGTTCCTCCTCTAGTGAGATGGAAAGGAAAAAGAAAAGAGCAAAAGAAATTGCTATCTGTACTACACCAGCATGCAAGACTCGAAGAGTTGAAGGGAAAGGAAAAGAACAACTGATTGTGGACATACCAAATGAGGAATCTGATAAGGAAACTGAGGACACCCAAGGAAAAGAACAAGAAACATCTGAACTAGAACAAGAAAAATCAATGACTCCAGAAAGTGAAGAAGCTGATTTAACCAAAGAAGAGCTATTACAACTTATTCATGAGGAATATGGAATGTAGAAAATTGTGAACATATGGTCTATCAGACCTTCATATGAGTAGGATATGATCTTAAGTGTACTAAGTGCTCATCTTGTGCACAATCATATCAAATTGGAGAGTTTGTAGAATACATTTCTAGAATAGATGATTGAATGCATCAAGGAAATCATAGACTCTGAGTCTCAGAACAAGGAAGAAGAAGTAATCCTACACCTTGTTAGCTCTCAAAAACACAGGTTTGAACCACGAAAGGTTGCCAAGCTTTCACAACGTTTTAGGGTAACTGAACAAGGTTTGAAATAATTAAACTTTCGACTCTTCAGGTGCTACCAGACCTAGGCGAGTGTACCTATAACAATTGAAGCAGACTTAACCTATGATCTTCTTTCCTACAACAACTTATCCACAATGGCATATGGAAGTGGAAAAAATGGATCAAGCTTGGTATAAATTGTATACTAGAATGAAGACTAAATCTTGATATGCAAATGCAAAAAATATGAATGAGATTGAACAATGTAAATGGTGAGACCAATGCCTTATATGGTATACGGAGTCAAATGAAATCTTAAATGAGTGACTTCTTTCTAGAGGATATTCAAATTGTTTGACATATTTTTTATTTATAACTGATATAAACATGCAAGACTGTGATTATTAAGTTCTTCTTATTGATCTAAATGAATTCCCTGATTACTGTGATTAATTGAAAGGATTTAATCCTTCCTTGAAAGAACCTATCAACCAATCACACACATACATCAAATGTGTACTGATAAACCTAACATAAACTTGTTATGTTTATTTAAATAACCAGACAATATCAATTTTAGAGACAACTTAAATAACTCTTTCAATAGGCACAACAAAACAATCAACACCAAAAATACATCAACAAATTAAATAATTCTCATTGATATCTCCATGATTTGAAAACATACACCAGGGTCTTAGATCTATGGAACATTATGTTCCTCTGAACTGTATCTATTCTATCCTACTATTTTCTACTTCTCTTCTCCTCCCGTCTCATTTGAGAATGATTATTTATATATCAGTATCCGAATAGGCACATCGTTTCATATTCCAATATCAGCAAGCAACTGTTTGTATTTGGGCTTTTCTCACATGTCGGCCCACAAAATTCAAGTCTTTATTAATCATCTACTGAGGCAATCACCAAAACATCTCTAGAGGTATGCCGAAGGCAATTATATCGTTGATCATCCCTTTAGTCTTCTATTTCGCCTAGACCCTGTGATGTCGGGGAGACCTCCTATAGACTAAATTACGTTTTACTGAAAACCCTAATGTTTTCCCAGTCGCTATGACAAAACACTCTCGAGGAGATATCATATAAAGTACTCCATGTTATACCAAGAGTTACCATCCATCCCGAGTGTCGCCAAAGCATTTCGTTTGTCACAGTGAAGACATGTAGTATTCTGTTATTCCCTTTCTTTTTCATCTTCGCATTCGTTGTAGCTCATCTGGGTCGGTGAGATATCATAGAGATTTCATTATGTTTTGTCGATATGTATTTTATGCGCCTTCCATTCGCCGAGACCCAAGGAGCCTCTCACCGAACTGCACCTTGCTCTAACTCACTATCATTGTAAATTATTGGTGTCGAGAAGACCATATAGAGAATACTCAAGTCATATTGAAACCCACTTATTCACTTTGTATGTCACCGTGACACATGATTTTTCCTGCTGACGAGATCACCTCTGCATTCCATACTAACACTAATATGCATCCTTCAATGCATTCTCCAGTCGCTAAGACATTAATGCTCTCACACCGACCGAAATCCTTTGTCTTTATGCTCTTCACCGTAACCTGCAAATGTTGAGGAAACCTCTCGCAGACTTCATCTTGTTTCACCGAAAGTCTTCATTTACCTTGGGTTGCCAAGACAAATTTGTACTCTTACTGATGCAATCTTCATTTCACCCGCTTTGTTGTGACTTTCAAAGTCAGGGAGATGTTATGTAGATAGTTTTATGTTTCCCTGAGATACTCCTTCATCCACCCTGAATTTTCAAGACACGACCAAATTCCCACCTGAAAGCCACACATTCAACTTTGTTGGCAAGATCGAAAACACTTGCCAAGACATTCTGCCAAAAACCCTTAACTTGGCCAAAACATTTCCACATGCACCAGTCGGAGAGACAAAATTTTTTCGCTGTGACCTTATGCTGATACTCGCTAGTTTGGCCGAAATAACCCCTCCATGTATTAGTCGGTATGACATAATGTACTCGTCATGACATTACTTTGATGCCCCAACATATGCCGATATATTTTTTCTATATGTCAGTCGGCAAGAAAAAATACTTCGCTATGACTCTACTCCGACAATAATTCCTTTGTGAATATGAAACTTCTCAGTCGCCGGAACAAAAGAAGAGTCCTACCAATATTCTTATGCTTTTGAGGAAGATTTATTCTTCGAAACACTTGAATGAAATGGACTGAAATTTTCAAAATTTTATAGTTCTAATAGTGGCTCCATCTAGGGATGAATGAGAGTAAGATCACTGCAAGGATCCATATTTCTGGGTGAGCAGACCAAACATGAGGCAATAGACTATGTGAGTAGGATGGAATGAAAGGGATTTGAAAAGAATGAGACCCTACACTATTGCACATGGAAAAATTATTTTGAAAGAAGGAAAATCAGGATTGTCCATGTACTGGAAATTCCTGCTCCTTTTATTTCCTAAACTATTGTGCATGGAAAAGAATTCTAAAGAGGATTATCAAGAGTCGTCCATGCACTGGCAACCCTTAATCCTCTATGTTACTCAAGAGAAAAAATGTTTTAGAAATTTCCCATGTACAGGCAATTCCTGCTCTTCACCAACCATATTCTGCAAATAATATGAATCCTCTCCTTTCTTTCCAATCACCACAAAAGGCCCCAGCCACAAGGCTTCAAACTTTCCATGTTTTCCTTTCTCCTAGCACCTTGCATTCCACATCAATACCAAATCACTTTCTGCAAATTTTTTGTCCTTTGCCTTCTTGTCAAATAGATATTTCACCTATTTCTGTAACTTAATATTTTGATTCTGGACAACTCTCCTTATTTCATCAAGTTCTGCTAGTTGCTCCATTCTTTCCTCCATAGGTTCAGAAATATCCAAATCTTCTTGCAGGATAAACTTGTAGACTGGTAACAAATTCTGTAAAGGCATCCTGGCTTGTATTACATACACTAATCAAATGGGGACTTCCCAATTGCCTTCTTCACCATAATTCTATCAGCCCATACAACCAGTCTTAATTTTGAATCCCAAGCCTTTTTGTTCTGACCTAGCATCCTTCTTATAATCTTCAGAAGACTTTTATTGCTAGATTTTGCTTGACCATTAGCCTGTGGATGGTAAGGGGCTGCATATGAAATGGTGATACCATATGTGCTACAGAAGTTCTTGAATTCATCTGACCTAAAACACATCCCATTGTCAGTGATCACCCTCAATGGCATACCAAATCTGGTAATGATATTATCCATTAGAAACTGTGTCACCACCTTACTTGTAGCTTGTTTAGTTGGGATGGCCTCTACCCATTTGGTAAAATAATCAATGGCCACCAATATCCACCTATGTCCACCACTTGATTTTTCTTGTATTTCTCCAATGAAGTCAATTCCCCATTGATGAAAAGGGGCATCAGCCTGCAAGGGTCGAAGTGGCAAAGCTCCCTAATATTTTAGTTTTCCAGAGAACTTCTGGCAAGCTTCACATTTTCTCACATATGCAAAAGAGTCATTAAAAATCTTAGGCCAATAATAACTTTCCCTGAGAATTTTATGCGGTATTATCTTTGCTGAGTAATGTCCTCCACACACTCCTTCATGCATTTCATTTAAAACATGCTTAGCTTGAAATTCATCCAGACATAACAATAATATACCATCACTGTTTTTCCAAAATAGATCTCCATCCATAAAAACATACTTAGACGCCTGCAACTTCAACGTTCTTCTCTGGTTGTCATTCATTCCCTCTGGACACTTCATGTATTTAAGATAATACATGACATCTATATACCATTGAGTGTGCTCAATTCTTGCAATTACATTTTCTTCTTCTACATTGCAAATCTGATTTGCCTCAATATTTGCCTCTGCCATTAGTTTAGCCAAACCCTGACCTCTGACCAGTTTAGTAATTTGTATCTCTAGGTCAAATTCTTGGATTTTGTTGATCCATTTGCATCTTTTACTTGTTACTTCAGATTGTGTCAGAATATCCTTGACTGCTGCATGAGGAACATAAGCAACTACCTTTGCTCCAACAAGATATGGTCTGAAAGCTTTTACAGCTTTCACTAGTGCAAATGCTTGCTTCTCCATTATATCATACTTTAATTTAGACCCCTGTAATGACTTACTGAAGAAAGATACAGGTTGTTCATGACCATCTTCATTCTTCTGTAACATGACAGTTGCAACAGTGTGCATTGATGCAAATGAAAAAATCTAAAAAGGTTTTGAAAAGTTAGGAAATTTAAGAATAGGAGCCTCCTTGATGGCTCATTTTATAGATACAAAAGCTTCCAAGGCTTCTGCAGTCCATTCTATCTTTTGTCCTTTCTTCAAAATTTTTGATATAGGTTTAATAACCTCAGCAAAGTTAGAAACAAACCTTCTAATGAAATTTATCTGTCCAAAAAATGATTGTATTGCCTTAATAGTTTTAGGGACAGGGATTTTATCAATAGCCTCCACCCTTTCAGGGTCTATCCTAATCCCTTCCTTTGAAACGATATGCCCCAAAAGCTTACCCTCTGTGACAGCAAAATGGCATTTCTTAGGGTTCAAGCTAATACCATATTCAATAGCTTTTATAAATACCTTTTCAAGATGATAAACATGATCTTCAAACTTCTTTAAGTAAGCAGTAAGATTGTCCTGATACACCACCATTAGAATATTGATCAAATCAGCAAATGCCACATCCATGGCTCTTTGAAAAGTCGCCCCTACATTAGTGAGACCAAATGGCATTCTCAGATAAACATACGTTCCCCAAGGAGTTGTGATTGTTGTTTTGTATTGCTCAGATTCTTTAACCTTAACCTAATTATACCCTTAAAATCCATCCATCATAGACAACAATTCACAGCCTATCACCTTATGCAATATGGCCTCCATATTTGGCAGAGGATAATTGTCTTTGAGGGATGCTATATTTAGATTTCTAAAATCCACACATAATCTGATGTCTCCATTTTTCTTTCTAACAGGGACCAGATTTGACACCCATGTTGAATGTCTGATTGGCTTAATTATTCCACCTTCTCTGAGCTTCGCCAATTCCTCCTGCATTTTAGGTTCTAGAGTTGGATTTATAGGCCTTTGCTTTTGTCTAAATGGTTTAACATATGGCTTCAATGGTATCTCATGTTGAAACAAATCCTCCCTATATGATTTCAGATCCTCATAAGACCAAGCAAATACATGTTTATATTTTCTCAACAATTCAATCAACATTCTTCTAATTGTAGGACTTATCCTTTTTCCTATATATACCTTTTTCAGTGCCATCCCAGTCCCCAAGTTAATTTCTTTGATGTCTTCTCTTTTGACTGGTGTCTGCTTCATAAGGGACCTATCACCTCCATCATACACCCTCTCAAGTGCCACTAACCCTTTACAAAGTTTATTGGTTTTAAGCTACAAAATCTCCTTCCCAAATATTGTTTCTTTTCCATCGACTTCTTCAACAAAGGCATTGAAGTCGATCTCTTGGGCTTCATACTGATCAACACATTGCAGAAATTTTAAAAGGTCAGTATCATCATTAAAAACCTGCCAACTATATATGTTATCAGGCAGAACAAGCCTTGTCTTGAATTCAATTTGTGACATTCCAACCAATGTAATATCATCTCTTTTCAATGCTACATTAGCTAGAAAATCTTCCATTATATTCTTTGATCTATCTACCCACTCAATTGAGAAGGCATCAAACAGCTCAATTGTATCCCATACAACATTTCTATACTGCTTTAGTCTTTTGTGTTTCGCTACATAATTTGACTTAATTTGTGAGACACCTAGCTTTGAATCCCCAAGAATAGCCAACAGTTTGATTTTATGTTTCACAGCTATATTTAATCCTGTTAATAAGGCTTCATACTCTACCACATTATTTGTACATTCAAATGATAACATGAATGAATACTTAAAGGTAGTACCTTCTGGTGAAACAAATACTATCCCTGCTCCATTACCTTCTTGGTTGCAGGCTCCATCAAAGTACATCTTCCATACACCGTTGTAGTTCTATGCAACATGCTTCTCAATTGGATCACTATTGGTCAATTCTAGCTAGGCTGGTTCTACATTGAAACTCCCAAGATCAACATCACAGAAACAATTTATTTGATTTTGTGGCACACAATCAATAAGTTGGTTCATCCTCGGCTCCCTGTACAACTTCACCTCTTGGCCATCTACCAGAATTATTGCATAAGATAGATCGAACTAGACATTTCCACCAATAACTGTCATCCACTGTCTTGATAAAAGCATACCAAATTGAGGAGGGGTGTCTATCACTGTTATATCAATATTGTAAGCTACTTGAGGATAAGCAGCTAACTTGACTTGTACATCTTTCATTATACCCACCACAGGAATGGGTCTGCTATCCATTGCATAACATTTTCCTTTAGATGTATCCACCCACATGCCTAGTTGTTTCATCACTCCCACTGACATAATATTCATGGAAGCACCATAATCTATCATACAGTTCCTCAACAATTTGTTATTTATGAGTAACGTAGTGAAAAAGGGATCAACTTTTGGAGGACTTGTCAATACATTACTCAGGCAGATTTCTGGAATACTTACTTTATCTTGCTTATTTTTAGCAGCCATCTTATTTTCAGAATTTACATTTTTTTTCATTTTCATTTGTTATCAATTGCACTGCACTGTCTCTGTATTCTTTAATTTTCATCATTTCAAGAAGTGGGAAAGACATCTTTACCTGAGATAAGGCCTAAGTAAAATCAAAAGAGAAACCTTCTACCTTAATTATTTTCTTTTGTTTAGATATTTCTCCTTTGTTCGCTTCTTTTTCTTTTTTACCTGACTGATCAGTCTTTTGAATTTATTTATGTAACTCTTTCACTACATCCTTTTGGATAGGATTTTGTTTGCTTTCTTCACGTTGTTTTTTTTCAGTTTTCTTCAAAACTCCTTGTGAAACCTTTGATCTTTCATAAAGATACCCCTAGGGACACCCTCTTCCTCATTTACTTTCCTATTTCTCAGCCAATACTTACTCTTTGCTTCTTCTACTATAGCAACAGTCAATCTTTCTATCTCTTCCTTAGTAAGTCTCCTCACATTACCATGAGCAGGCACCTCAACAGGTTGTGGTTCTACATAATCATCCTCAGAGTCAGAAAAGACATGTTGGTCACCCATATGGACATTGTACCTTTGTTTTGCAACATCATATTCATAACCTCCCTCCTCCGAAGATGAGTATCTCTCCTCAACATGGTGAAAAGCATTTGAAGTTAAGTAGATCGTGTGATCTTCTCCACCATCTCCCATTAACACTCCTTCTTCTTGCATCCTCTGGGCTACAACACAATACTCAGGGGAATGTGGCTTATCACAAGCCTCACAAAAATAATTGTTATTCACCATATACGTTCCCTTCTTTCTCAATGGATCAGGAGTATCCTTGTTTCTAGGCCTATCTGTCATAGGTTTTCCATCTTTCCAGTTTGTGTTGTAAGGCATATCATGCAGCCTAGGCTGTCATTCCTATATGTGTTCTCCTACTTATATTGATAATTACTATTTTGTTGAGGAGCTCTAGGGTTGTCTCTCTTATTCATTATCCCATTAGCCTTTCTGTTGTTCTCAATTGTTAATGCTATCTTTTGTGCTTCAGCTAAGTCCCTTGGGAACCTGTTTCTCAGCTCATATCCTATTTTAGGGTCAAATGCATTCAGGTAAACACTTAATGCTACAGAGTCTAGTAACTTTGATCTGGGAGGTATTCTATTTTACAGTTTATTGAATCTTCTGTTACAATCAAAGATTGAATCATTCAGGCCTTTTTGAATTCGCATTAGTTCATGGAGAGTAGCATCTGGTGCACTTAGATTCCCAAATTGTTCAAGGAATTGATCTTGAAATATCTGGAGAGAATAAAGAGAAGTTGTTGCCAGGCTATTGAACCAATCCCTAGCTTCCTCAATAAGGGACATCATGAATAACCTCATATGCAAATCTTCATAAGGTACATCCAAATCTTGAATGAAGGCATTGAAACTCCTTAAATGATCCTCGATAGTGATTGCATTACTCCCTATAAATTTAGGCACCAAATTTCTCCAAGAACCATCCATATGATAAGGGTATAATTGAAACCCTGCCAAATCAAATTGTCTGATCATAGTGGTATATTGATGAGGAGGAAGGTTGGTTGGATACTGAAATTGATACATAGGATTATTGAATTGTGTATTATGATGTGGCACATGATGCTGACCAGGAGGTGGATATATATTTGTATGTTGTGTAGGAATGTGAGGTGGATGGTTTGACTATCTATATTGATTCCCAACTTGATGGTGAGGGACCCCAAATGGATCAGAATACCCTGTACCATGATTACCCTATTTATGAGGTGGAACGTATTTTGAGGAGCCACCGACTATGTGAGTCATGTTCTGAGCTTTCTGCAGTTTGAATTCTCTCATTGCTTGTATCATTGCTTGTATCATTTGGGCTTTTTCCTACTCTTCCCTCTCCTTTTTCTGAGATTCAAACCGTGATTTAACTTCATAAGTTAAAGATTCATAATCTTCTTGATGAATTTCCTAATTAGTAGGTCCATTTTGATTACCTTGCATTTTTTGGTCATATTCATGCTGAATTTTGAGTCGTTCAGATTCAAATCTAGCTTCAAATTTAGCTTGTTTCTGAGGGTTGTAAAAAGGATTTTTTTGATCTTTCGGGGTACAAGGCTCTTCAGTTGAACTATCTTTCCATGTGTCAAAAAAATTCTCACCATAAGGTATTGATGATTTGTCTTTGTTTGTCATGCACATGTCCTCACTTACCCCTTTACCCTTGTCAGCCTTATCAATTTTGTATGTCCATCTACTATTGCTAGTAGGAGCTACAGAATGACCCCCCCTAAATTGAGATCTTCTTCCATTCATATTGCAATGTTTTAATAGAGTCGCCACTTACTTTCTTAAAAGTAAGAAAATATTTTTACTTGTTATTCCCAGTGGAGTCTGTATGCAAGATTTCTGACTCTATGATTAAGGCACAAATTCTTTGTTATTCTCCAGTAGAGTCGCCAATTTGTTAGCTATCAAAAAGTTTTCCAAGCTTTCACAATGTTTTAGGGTAACAGAACAAGGTTTGAAATAATTAAACCTTCTACTCTTCAGGTGCTGCTAGACCTAGGCGGGTGGACCTATAAAAAATGAAGCAGACTTAACCTATGATCTTCTTTCCTACAACAACTTATCCACAATGGCATGTGGAAGTGGACAAAATGGATCAAGCTTGGTATAAATTGTATACTAGAATGAAGACTAAATCATGATATGCAAATGTAAAAAATATGAATGAGACTGAACAATGTAAATGGTGAGACCAGTGCCTTATATGGTATATGGAGTCAAATGAAATCTTAAATGAGTGACTTCTTTCTGGAGGATATTCAAATTGTTTGGCATATTTTTTATTTATAACTGATATAAACATGCAAGATTGTGATTATTAAGTTCTTCTTATTGATCTAAATGAATTCCCTGATTACTGTGATTAATTGAAAGGATTTAATCCTTCCTTGAAAGAACCTATCAACCAATCACACACATACAACAAATGTGTACTGATAAACCTAACATAAACTTGTTATGTTTATTTAAATAACCAAAAAATGTCAATTTTAGAGACAACTTAAATAACTCTTTCAATAGGCACAACAAAACAATTAGCACCAGAAATACATCAACAAATCAGATAATTCTCATTGATATCTCCATGATTTCAAAACATACACCAGGGTCTCAGATCTATGGAACATTGTGTTCCTCTGAACTGTATCTATTCTATCCTATTGTTTTCTTCTCTTCTCCTCCTGTCTCATTTGAGAATGATTATTTATATATCAGTATCCGAACAGGCACATCATTTCATATTCCAATATTGGCAAGCAACTGTTTGTATTTGGACTTTTCTCACATGCCAACCCACAACATTCAAGTCTTTGTTAATCATCCGCTGAGGCAATCACCAAAACATCTCTAGAGGTATGCCGAAGGAAATTATATCACTGATCATCCCTTTAGTCTTTTGTTTCACCTAGACCATGTGATGTCAGGGAGACCTCCTATAGACTAAATTACGTTTTATCAAAAACCCTAGTTTTTTCCAAGTCGCTGTGACCCAACACTCTCAGGGAGATATAATATAGAGTACTCCATCTTACACCAAGAGTTACCATCCATCTCGAGTGTCGGCGAAGCATTCCGTTTGTCACAACGAAGACATGTAGTATTCTGTTATTCCCTTTCTTTTTCATCTTTGCATTCGTTGTAGCTCATCTAGGTCAGTGAGATATCATAGAGATTTCATTATGTTTTGCCGATATGTATTTGATGTGCCTTCCATTCGCCGAGACCCAAGGAGCCTCTAACCAAAATGCACCTTGCTCTAACTCACTGTCACTGTAACTTAATGGTGTTGGGAAGACCATATAGAGAATACTCAAGTCATACCGAAACCCCCTTATTCAATTTGTATGTCGCCATGACACATGATTTTTCTTGCCGACGAGATCACCTCTGCATTCCATACCGACACCAATATGCATTCTCCAGTCACTAAGACATTAATGCTCTCACACCGACCGAAATCCTTTATCTTTATGCTCTTCGCCGTAAACTGCAAATGTCAGGGAAACCTCTCGTAGAATTCATCCTGTTTAACTGAAAGTCTTCATTTACCTTGGGTCGCCAAGACAAATTTGTACTCTTACTGATGCAATCTTCATTTCACCCACTTCGTTGTGACTTTCAAAGTCAGGGAGATGTTATGTAGATAGTTTTATGTTTCCCCGAGATACTCCATCCACCTTGAATCGCCAAGACATGAGAAAACTCCCATCGAAAGTGACACATTCAACTTTGTCAGCAAGACCGAAAAAACTCGCCAATACATTCTGCCGAAAACCCTTAACTTGGCTGAAACATTTCCACATGCACCAGTCGGAGAGACAAAATGTTTTCATTGTGACCTTACGTTGATACTTGCCAGTTTGGCCAAAATAACCCCTCCATGTATTAGTTGGTATGACATAATGTACTCACCATGACATTACATCGATGGTCCAACATATGCTGATATATTTTTTCTATATGTCAGTCGGGAAGAAAAAATACTTTGCTATGACTCTACTCTGACAATAATTCCTTTGCCGATATGAAACTTCTCAGTCCCCAGAACAAAAGAAGAGTCCTGCCAATATTCTTATGCTTTTGAGGAAGATTTATTCTTGGAAACACTTGAATGCAATGGACTCAAAATTTTCAAAATTTTACAGTTCTAACACACCTGAAGAAGCAATATAGATTGTCATTCACCAAACTGAAAGGGAACATGAATCAGCTAAGGCAATGCATAAGCACAACAAATAACATTTATAACTATTGTCTTTGATGGCCTCATGCAATCAACAAGTACAAAGAAAATATGGAACAAATTGAAACAAAGCTAAATAGTGTTGGAAAAATTTTTTAACATGTCTTCGGATCATGATGGTGCAATCAAGAAAAGGATTCAGGAATTACAATCAAAGCATAGAAATGTTCAGAACTCTAGGAATAGGATTTTTGACACCTTTTTGAAAGTAAAGGACATAACCAAATGCCACCTAGAACAATTGATTTATATAGTGAGGAAGGGAGAGATATTAGAAGAAGCTATCACCATTTCAGAATCCCTTATCAAAATTATCAATCAGGCATTTGAAAACAATAGCATGATCATAATCACCAAGATTGCAATAGAATCATGGAAGAAGTTTCTTATGAAGATGAAGGAAAAGTACAAAATAATCTTCAAATAGATGTTGTATTTCTTCAAAATTTTGAATCATTTTTTGAATAAGTGAGTTTTTGGTTACACTTCATAGGGGGAGAAAGAAAAATATTTTATTATCTTTTTTTCATTGATGTCAAAGGGGGAGAGAGGCCAGTGAAAAATGACTTATCATTGAATTCAGGGTGAGTTTTGTCAACTATGGATTTTTGAAGTTTTGAAGGTTCTGACACTTAGTCTTTTTTCACTAAGTGTTGCCATCAATGCCAAAGGGGCAGATTGTTGGCATATGGCTTTTGGTGTTGTCATCGATGGCAACCTAAGTCATTGATCTAGTCCACATGTCAGTATTTGTCCATATCAGAAGATAGAGTAGAGAACAGGGTATCCGCCTGAAGTTGAATCTATCAAGTGGTTTGCATTACCAGTTTATCAGTTTTGGTTGTGGATCTTAGGTAAGGTCTTTGGGTATATGAACTGTCTTATTCTTGATTTTTGTGTTGTTGCATCCAATGGTATACAAGTTAGGAGATCTGGTTGTTCAATTTTATGTTCATTAGTATATGAAGGTTGACTAAGTGAATGTAGGGCATTGCAAATGTTTAAGGCGAAATTGTTTGGAGTATTTTTGTGTTGGAGATTTTTTTTGGGTCCTCACTATGCTATGGTTGAATTTGGTGGATGCGCATTAAATGTTGTTCATGATTTGAGCCGATAGTTGGAAAATATTTTCTATTTTACTGAAGCTGACATGAAGCGATTAAATCCTTGGTAGCAGATATATATAAGAGATCAATTAATTCATTTTGGTGTGATCTGTATGTGTTTGAGATGTGTTGATGTATATTGTGAATATCATAAGAGTAATCGAGTGATTATGCACAACTTCACTTGTGCAGAAGAGGATTTTGTGAATTGAATTGAGGCAGAACAGAGCGAAGTGTAGAATTAGATAGAAGGTCCAAAATTTGATGTATGAGCCTAGTCGAAACTATAATCAGGCATTGTAGATGCTGCTTTCTTAGTTCAACCTTTTGATATAATCCAAATCTTTTCTAAGGTAGTAAGCCTTCCTAATTTTGAGTAGTGAGCTCTAGGCAGTGTGCCTGAATGCAAGTGCATTCCCATTTTGTAAAACACTTATATTTGAGTACTCAAATTATGGATTGACCTCCACCATGGTTTTTCCCCTAACAGGGTTTCCACGTAAAAAATCCTTGTGTTATGGTGTTGTGGATGATTGCTTTATGTGTTTGCATCTTTCTCTTGGTTGAATGTTATAAGTGGTTTAAAGATCAAAATTGATAAAGTTAAATATTGTTGAACATTGATTCACCCCCCTCTTAGTGTTCCCTGATTCCAACAGTTTCATTGTATTATTTCTTCCTCATCTGTTTCAAATTCCCCACACCAAATTGTTCTTTTCCCTATTAACTCTTTGGTGTTTATCCATTTTGCATAGATTATTGTTATCCATTGCCTTTACAAGTTTTGATTAATGTGGGCTTACTATCAAAGAATGTAGTTTAAATTTTGAATTGATAGGTCAACTCTTACATACACTACTTGTCTTGTATGAATATGTTTACTATGGGTTTTTTATCATCTGCCATTTAGCTTTTATTCTTAAGCAATCTACAATAATCAAGGGTATACTATGGTGAACTCGGGAAAAGAGTATCATCAAGAACAGCTTGTTATCCAGTGGTTCTTACGTATACTCTTAATAGTTCTTTTACAATTTACCTATTTGTCTATAGTGTTTAGTGCCAATAATGTAGCTTGAATTTGGAATTGAGAAGCCAACTGTCACATAGATTGTTTGTCTTGTACCATTATGTTTCATCATATTTTTGTGAGGCTTCATGATGCTAATATGGTGGGAAGGAGAGTGAGCATGGGTTTATTGCCTTCGCCTTCCATCATTGTCTATTTCTTGTTGCTTATATACATGTATACAATTTTTTGACACATACATCCCTGCTAAACACAAACTCTCTACTATCCATTCCATTTGTCATTGTTTGCTTCAGCTAGATTGCTTGTCTTGTATCAAACTATTTAATGTGGGTTCTCGACCATCTATCACTTGTGATTCTTAAGTTTTTTCCTAATAGTTGCTTTACAATTTCTTAAGATTTTCCATAGATCTTACCTTCTTTTGTTGCTCAAGGTTTGGCTAGATCCCATGAGGCTTCATGATGCCAATATGGTAGGGAGGAGAACGAGTGTGGGTTTACATGGTTATGGATGACAAACATACACCGATCTCATGTGCTTGTGAGGAAACAAATAATCTGCTGATAGCATCACATTGTTTATCCCCAGAAATACACGAGAATGGTGTTTGGTTCTCCTTTCAACTAAACTATTTACAATGTTATGGTTGGCTTGGTTTACATTTTCTACATGACTACATTTTTTCCTTCAAATTCCATGCTACCAATCATTGCATTTCTCATTGTTTCCACAACTCTCTTTTTAACTTCTGCAATAGATTACTTATAGACAATCGCTTACCAAGATGTCTTGCATTCAAAATATTCCACTTTATCTATTTCTATTTACAACGAATAGCGCTAACCTCTTTTATTGTATATGTATATTATTTTGTTTATATTGCTGCAGAAATATAATATGCATTCAAGAAAATTAGTGTATTGTACACTCTCAATTTCAAATGATTTCATGCTCATACGACTCAATCTAATGCAACTCATCCTTGTTGAACACGATCAATAGTGTATGTAAGTACGATACTTTCCCATTGTTAATAGACAACCTTGGTTAACTAATTGTTAAAATTATTCATTATTTTTAGCTTCACATTGTATATATTAATTTTAACAGTGTACTTGCTTTTTATCCTTCCTTTTTTATATTTCCTTGCTTGTCCACTAACATACCCTTGTATTCCATTTGTAGGAACTAGGTTTAAGCATGCAAAGGGATTCAAAAACTAGGATACGCTTTTTCTTTCAAGTTGCTACATCAAAGAAAACACAACAATATTAGATATTATATATGGAAAGACCAGAGTTTTCCCAAGATTTTTATTATGTGATGTATGATGAAACTACATGACATCTCTTGTACATGCGTTTCATCCTTCTCTTGCTTTGGGGTTTGGCTAGAGTCCATGGGGCTCCATGATGCCAATATGGCAGGGTGGAAAAAAAGCATGAGTTTTGTGGTTTTACATTTAACATTATATATTTGTTGTTACATACATACATGTGTGCACAAATTCTTGTATAGATTTACTATCATGTTTTTCATATTGCCTCAAAATAAGGAGTACCTTCTAATTCAATTAAAATAATAATGTATGGTGAATCTCCACGATATCTCCTATGGACGTTTCATTCTTCTCTTGCTTGGGGGTCTGGGTAGAGTCCATGGGCCTTCATGATGCCAATATGGTAGGGAGGGAAACGAGTGTGGTTTTTTTTGTTCTACATTTAACACCATACATCTGTTCTTACATATATACATGTGTACACAAATCGTTGTATACATTTAGTAACATCTTTATGATGTTCCCTCAAAACAATGTGTACCTTCTAATTCAATTAAAATAGCAATACAAAGTATGCGTATTGTTCCATTGCATTCCTAAAATTACAGAGCAGATACTACTTATAACATCTTTCCTTTTTGGAAAGCTCATTTGTGATGACCATTATAACTAATATTCAAATAAAAATATAAATTTTTAAAAGAATACTTTTTTATTCAATCTTACTAATAAAAGACATAACTATACTAATTGAATCACTTTTTCAGAAGCATACTTATTCATTTGATCTTAGGAATAGAACACATGACTAATAAGTCTTCAAAAAAGAAAAACCCTTTAATGAATTTAAAACCATTCATTCAACATGGCATATAATTTTATTCTAGAATTTGATTGCCAATTTCCAAGTGATAAAATTTTTATTCTGAAACACAAAAACCATTTTCCCATTTTAATACAAATAGTTCTTAATGTCATATTTGAGTTTATATACTTAGTTAATTTTAATTCTTTCTCTCTTATTCTAATAGGTTCAGTAGAATATCTTTTTCCAACTCAAATAAATCATTGTTTCCCCACAAAACAAGAGATACCTTTTAATTCAATTATTGTAAAAATGCAAAATACGTCTCTCCTGTCATTGCATTCTTCTTCTCCTAAGGTTTGTTCATTCATTTTCCATCTAAAATGGTATAAATTAGTCTTAAATGACTATGGGGATGTTTCCTCTTTGACTACTATTTGTTCTTAAAATTACATCATACCTTAAATTTTGGAGGGAAATAATTATTACTAACAAAACTAATTATTTAAAAATTTAAATTGTATTTAATTTTCCAAATGTAATTTTTGAAGAAATTTTTTATTGTAAAATCATTCTCCTAAGATTATTAATTAAAATCATTTAAAAAAATAAATTGTTATTCAAATAATTAAATTAAAAAATCAAAGATCTTTTTCCTCTTTTATCTAGATGGGTATTAATCTCGCACCATTGCTTTATCTTAAGATAATTCAATAATAATTAATCAAACGATTGATTAACCTACACAAAAGTTCATCAAATATAAATGTCCATACAGGGCTAAGAACTATTAAACTAAAATACATAATACCTTAAATTTTGGACAGAAATTATTATTATTAACAAAACTAATCATTTAAAAATTTAAATTGTATTCAATTTACAAAATGTGATTTATTAAGAAAAAATTTATTCAAAAATTATTCTCCTAATATTATTAATTAAAATCATTGATGATTAATTAATTGAGATTGGAAATAATGGATACATTGTAAATAATGAAGACAACCTTGTAAATAATGGATACATTGTAAATAATGGTTTTATTTTACATTTCCATAATCAATTTCCAACTAAAAATAATTGATGTGGAAATGCAAAAATCAATCTCCTATTTTATGCAAATGCTTCTTAATCTCTTGTGCATTGCTTGTCGCATAACAATAAAGAAGTACACTATAACATGGGGTTTAAAATGTTGTACAATGCTCCAAATAAATGTAGAGATATAAAATAATTTCTTCACCAAATTTAAGTGCTTTATAACATCTTCAAGTTACATAAGCCAAATTCATATGTTTTACTGCACACATAGCTCTGCTTTAATTAATCTATCCATCTAATTATCCATAAAAATATATAAATTTCTTTTCAAATATCTTCATTTATTATAATGTACTCTATGGATCTTGTTATTGATTAAATCCTAAGTCAAAATATTCACCTCCTACTATAAACTAACCTGTCATTATTCCATATTGAATAATTAACATGTTCTCCGTTTTCGACTCATTCAAACAATTGCAAATATTTTTCAATATTTACACTTCACATTGCATTGCAAAAACAAGCTTCTTCCTTATTTCCCATTGGGTGGCCATTTGCGGTAGACCCCTATCGGTTATACCTGTGCATGCGACTGCTAGTATTAATATTTAAACAAAATACTTAATTCAAATCATTTTTGTTTAGATGTATAAGGAAACAATATATTACATATTGCTTATTGAATATTGCACTTGACCATAACAAATGCAAAAAACCATTAGGGGAGATGTACCAGTAGCCGCTAGGGTTAACTTTGTGCATTCGTACAGAGTGAAAAATAGGTCCCATTACAAAAAAAAATTGGGGCTTCTTCGTAAGCAAGTTACGACCTTAAAAAAAAAATTAGCTTCTCGGTATTTAAAACGCGCCTTGTGAAACCCGTAAAGCAAATGGTGCTCAAAAAGGGTGTTTTTAAACCTCCGTCCTCTACATCTTTACCACTTCACCACTACCCGTTCATTAGAAAACCAATAAAAACTTACAAAAATTCAAGGTGTTTTCAATAATTTTCAAGGTGTTTTCAGGTAAACATGGAGTAAACATCAATTGAATCATGGACAGCAACTGGCACATTTCCCCTATTGTACAAAAAATAAATGGAAGGCCGAACTTTTCGCTGGCATTTTTCAATGGAATCCAAGATAATAACAGTACGACGGGAGGAATTTTAAGCTGTGTTTTCGTTTCTTTGCGACGCGAGAAGCTGGAATGATGTCACCATTGACGACACCATTTATGATGTCACCATTGAAGACACCATTTATGAGTTGTGCTTCAACCTAGTAGATATTTAGACTTTGCCAGGTGTCAGATTTACATGATAGGGAACTGATTTAAAGCTACTGAATCTACACAAAATTGACAAAAATAAATAGTACATTTCTGATATTTTGGTATGTAAATGATATAGTTTTTAACTAGTGTTTTATATAGATGATATAGTGTGTTTGTCCGGGTCGTAATCTGGTAGAAACTTACACTTTACATGATGGGGAACTGATCCAAAGCAATTGAATCTTTATTGTGTTGTCCCCAAAATTAAGTTTTATACCTACTGCCAATAAATATCAGATTAAGTTTTATACCTACTTCCAATAAATATCTATAGATTAATTCAAATCTGATTAGATTGTGATCGAAAACACGTAGGTAGTACTGGAGTTTCGATTTTTCCATGAGCACATCTATTTAAGGCGTACGAGGATAAGCTACTTCATCACACTCAAATCACTAGTTTTCTTGTCTGAGCATAATATTGTGAGGGATAACAGTCTTTTATCAATAGCTTTAATGGCTGAAGCTTCTGTTCCAGTTGAGACTTCTTATGTTTCAGCAGCAACAGTCATATACAATGGAGAAGAAAAAACACAGGAAAATGCTGTGGTTAGAAGAATTGGAAAATACCATGCTAATGTTTGGGAGAGTGACTTTTTACGGTCTCTTTCATCACCTTATGGAGTGAGTTTTAGAATGCCCATTTGTTTCTTTCATTGATTCAGATTCAATTCTTTATTGCTGTATAGACTGTGTTATTTCAAAGCTAAAGATAATATTTTAGCAGGCAATTTCGTACCTAGAGAGGCTGGAAACCTTGGTTAAAGAGATAAAGCTGGAAGCATTTAGCAGTCTTCTTGGAGAGGGAGAAATCAGTCCCTCTTCATACGACTTGCTGGAAAGGTTCTCCATTGTTGATGTTGTGCAACGCCTTGGAATCGATCGGCATTTTGAGAAAGAAATAAAATCAATTTTGGATCATGCATACAAGTATGTATATACCCTTTTATATTGCCATCTTCTCCTCCTACGTTGATGCTAAAATTACTAGCTATGTATGTAATAGATTATATTTACTAACTAAACCTATGCAATGCTTGCCACAACATTAGATATTGGAGTGAAAAAGGCATTTCTTGTGGGGGAGAAAATAATATTGTTGATCTCAACACCACTTCTTTGGGATTTCGAATTCTTCGACTGAATGGATACCCTGTATCTCCAAGTATGTGTTTTATTTCTATTGAAGACTTCATATTGTTTTTCGGGTCTAACAATAGATAAATATGGACATATTTTTTGTTTTTTGAGATGTTTTCTCTTATGCCATTGTGCTATCAATGCAACAGATGTATTTGAGAACTTCAAGGATCAAAAAGGGCAATTCGTTTGCCCTTTAAAACAATCTGAAGGTGACATAAGAATCATGCTCAGTTTGTATCTAGCCTCTGAGATTTCTTTTCCGCAAGAGAATATCATGAGAGAGGTTAAAGCAATCACCTCCAAATACCTATTACAAGCACTAGAAAAGAGTCATGAATTAAAAGATGAAACTCAAATTCTAACTGAGGTAGCCACACAAACTATCCTGTTGTTATTCTATGTTTATTCAAGCTCACACATGTTTTAACAACAAAATTTTGCCGTAACTCTCTATTTCTTCCAGGTGGAATACGTTATGAGATACCCATGGAGATGCAGAATACCTAGGTGGGAGGCATGGAACTCTATCCACATATTTAGACAAGGGATGTTGATGGAGGGAATCTATAAGTAAGCCCAAAAACCCTCCTTTCAAATTGACATAAAATTCAACTAAGGTATCAAATCTAAATTGTTTTGATATTTTTTTCTTTCAGGGTGCCAAGTGAATGGAGCAAAAAGATTTTAGAACTAGCAAAACTGGATTTCAATATCTTGCAGTCTCACCATCAGAATGAACTCAAACATTTGGCTGAGTAATACAGCTATATATAAATTATTTGCAATAGTTAATATTAAAATTTATATTATTTTTGTGTAAGAATTAGTTCAACAATATTTTCTAGAAGATTGGAAAGGAATACAATTAGAAGTACAATAAATACATTTAATATATCATGCATGGCATACATGCTCATTAGTTTAATCTCAAAATAGTTAGCAAATTTTAAGATCATTACGCTTTCTTATCCTTGAAACTAAGCTATATATTTGTGGTGATACAAATGTTTAGATGGTGGGATGGGGCAATTGTGAAGCAACTAAGTTTCTTTAGGCATCGACATGTGGAATATTATTTTTGGTATACATGTGGATTATATGAGCCTGAATATGCAACAACAAGATTATGCTATGCCAAATTGGGTACTCTCATTACTGTTGTTGATGATATTTTTGACACTTATGGAACAATTGATGAGCTCATACCCTTTAGGGAGGCTTTGATCAAGTAAGTTATATATTTTAGAGTTTATTACTAGCATAACCTAATTTGAAAAGAAAATGAATATTTTAAAATCATAATAATGTGCAATGTGTTATCTATTTATTTTGATTTTACTTGGTATTGTGACTTCAATATGTAGTTGGGATATGTCAATGATGGATCAACTTCCAGATTATATGCAAATTGCTCTTCAGTTTGCCCATAAAATATATATGGATATAGCCATTGAGGCTGAAAAGATACATGGTCCATGTGTGCAACAATGGATGAGGGATTATGTAAGTTATAGGTTTTGATTTGGTACAAATTTGATGTTTATAAATCTATACATATTATTTTTATGCATTTAATATTTTTTGTAAAATTTATTTAATATTATTGATCTTGTAAGGTTTATTTTAAATCTCATATTGCAGTGGAAGACACTAATTTGGGCAGAATTCCAAGATGCTGAATGGATTGCTAGAAACTATCATCCAACCTTGTCTGAATATTTAAAAAATTCCTTGATATCTTCTACTGTTCCTGTGGTTACACTATTTCCCATGATTTTAATCAACACCTATCTCCCAGATGATATTTTGAAGAAAGTTAATAAGTTTGAAAGCAGCGTAGCTTGGGGTTGTCGATTAATTGATGACTCCAAAGATTTTCAGGTATTAATCTACCATATTTCATAGTTATAAATTTTGATCCATTATAATTATGAATTATATGTCTAGAAAAACTTATAACAATTTTTTGTATTCCTCTTATTGTTTTAAAAGCATGAA
Organism: Sequoia sempervirens; assembly: GCA_007258455.2. Taxonomy (NCBI): domain Eukaryota; kingdom Viridiplantae; phylum Streptophyta; class Pinopsida; order Cupressales; family Cupressaceae; genus Sequoia; species Sequoia sempervirens. Next base: position 118,992,565 of record VDFB02086081.1, on the reverse strand, counting down.
CAAGAACATGGTGAGACTGCTTCATGGATAGAATGTTATGTGAGAGACAACCCTGGAACAACTAGGGAGGAGGCTCTTGATCATATGAAGACACTTATTGAATTAAACATAGAAGAATTAAACAAGGAGCGTTTATTTTATGATCATGATATACCAACTTGTTGTAAGAGGTTGTATTTTGATTCCATGTATAGATCTGTAGCTTTCATTTGGAGGGATATAGATGGGTTCTCAATATCACATCAAGGTACTAAAAATGACATAATGAAAATTCTTATTGAACCAGTACCTCTCTAGGATGAAGGAGAGAACAAACAAGCTAATTGTATTTTCTGCTCCTTTAAAGAATCTATTGTAGATGCAAAATGTAATGTGTGAAAAAATCACAACTAGAGTGTTTGGAAATTATGATTTTCAAGAAAATAAAGTGTTTGCCAAATTTTATATAGTTATTGATATATACATGATAATTAATGTGATAAAGGTGTTTATTACCACTTTCTCTATTAAGGGGTGCAATGGTTATGCCAACATGAAAAAATATATGTAGATGGATATGTAATAACAAAAATATCATTATTTTTCAATTAATTTAAACAAACTTTAGGGTAAAATTCTAACTTTGAGCTAGGAAAAGAATATATATGATTAAGTGTGAATGATAGGAAAATAATGATGTGTAAGTGATGAATGCATGAAAAATTATGAAAAGAGTAGTGAAATGGATGTTGATAGGAATCTAGCCATAATCCAATATTAAAATAAGAGTATGCCACATGTCAATAAGATATTCCTATTAAGATGGGTACAAAAGTAAATGGGAAATACAATGAACATGCTAATATTTGAACATATGTTTATTATAGTAACTTATGACTAACATTTACTTTTTGCATAAATTAAAATTGCTTGTGCCCTAAATTCATTTCACATTTTAAGATATTCTTTCAATTATAGTCATATACACATCCATTATTCTTTCTAATGGTTCAATAAACATTCATAGTACATTCCTTAATTATTGATGCAGAGTTGTGCTAATATCCATAAATAGGAAACATGAGTTGTTATTCCAATCAACTCATGCCACTATTTTCTATTATTCACTAGGAATTCTTGGATTCTTCTCTAAACCATGATTTTTTTGTTATACCTATATAAAATAAATACAATATATATATTTTTTCCTAAGTCTACATCAATATATTCAAAATAGTCTTAATTCATTTAAATTGTTAACTTAATTTGATTTATTATCAAGTCTAATTTTTTAGTCATATAATGTTTCTTATAACATCTCAATATTAGTAAACATGTTGATTTTCCCATTTTGACAAGTTTATCATAGGATTTGAGGACATTAAGATTATGAAATATGGAAATACCCTTTCCAAAAATATATTATATTATATGCAATTTCCATTTTCTTTCCTAAGGTTTATTCTAAATTGCACTAATAAATAACTAGTGTAATATTTAAAATTTATGTTGGTTGTGCGTTTAAGGCATATGAGAGATTAGGCTTATGCATCTTTGATATTCATACCATATATTTATCAATTTCATGGTACATGAAATATTTGAAGAGTTGGCTACTAATTGGTAAGGAAATATGGTTTCCTTCATCAAACTATAGCACTACTCATAATTGTTTAGAAAAAGTGAACCATCTATTAACAATTAAAAGTATCATAGGTATAATTGTTGTACTTGTTTACTAGAAAAAATATTAATAAAATATATTACAAAATGATAAATACAAATTATCAAATAGTTTAGAAAATTTTGACAAGCTTATTGGATAAATTATTTATCTATAATTTTATATGGAAGAATAACAACTAGATGGAAAACCTCATGACTCATAGATAGGCATGCATAAATGTGTTTACAAACACTTCTAAAGAAATTTTGTGTTTCCAAGTATTGACAACCATAATTGTAATACTATTAGGATTTTCCTATTTAGGTAAAACTATAGAATTGTGTTACACTTCCAATCAACTTATCAATATAAGTGAAACTAAAAATTGCCAACTAAAAATCAATATTGGTTAAACATATGGTCTATCTAGATTCATTTTGATTAATTTAGATATGTCACAACTTTTTCAATTGGAAGTGTCAACTAAATGCATATTTTACACCACTTTGGAACCAATTTACAAAAATAAAATATATTAAAAAAACTTGGTGTTTTAGTAACTCCTACTCTTATAGATAACACTTAAAAAAATATTAAAATACCCTTTTGTAGATCTATAGGTATAGTTTTGTAAAACTATATTTTTAATAGTTTAGTTATATTTTATACTTCTCATTTTACTAAAATTAGATCATTAGCACTAATATATAAGGTTGATTATCTTGTCAAAAAATATAGTAAAATTTATTTAAATCTTTTTTAAAAGTATATGATGCACTAGAGAAAATATTATATGTTAATCTATGATATAACTTTTTTGATTTTTGGATAAATAGTTCAAACAAAATTTTATGTCCCATGGAAACAATTATATTTCCAAGTACCTGCAAGTTTTAAGATTTATTTAAAAAGTATATTTATTAAAATACCGAAAAAGAAACTACATGCACTAAAGTTTCATGCTATAAATACATGAAAAATATTGAAGGAAAAAATACTATATAAAGAGAGACATCCCATTTAACTTTATTTTTCAACACTTTATCAAAAAACTAAATTATAGTGTCTATTTTATAAAAAAAATTATATTTAAATAGGTTTTAAAAAAAAAAAAACATAAACATAAATAGAATCAATGTTGGTCATTTCCTTTATAAAAATGTGACATAGCTTTGTTTTTACCTATTCATAATTGTTTAATTTATATTTTAGGTTCAAAATATATCATGTGTCAGAGAAGGGTGTATGAGCTCTGCTAGGGTTTTGTGTTGTCTACGGTCATTCTTGGCCCTCTTGCGTCATACTGCATTGTTAGAACAAGAAATTCCTCTTTTCTTGTGTGTATGACTGCATTTAGTGCGGCTTTTGTGTTTTAATATGCCTTCAACTAGCTCTAACCCACAATTCATGCTGGTGTTAGCGGTTCATCATCTTTGCTCAATGGCGCCTCCTTTGAAAAGACGTCCCCAAATTTTTTTTCCAAAAGCCTTTCACAAGGTAAGTGTTCTAATTCACCAGCTGATGTGGTTTTTCCTTTACCAGATTTTGATACTGCTTGTCAATGGATTAAGCAACGCACCCTTGTTGGGTGTTTTGTTGGGAAAACTCCCCCTAAAAGTGTGCTTAAAGAGTGAGTCAACAAGGCTTGGGTCCCTCATGGGGTCCGCCTTAACATGGTCCAAAATATAACCAAGAGTTTCTTTTTGTTCCATTTTGAAGAGGTCAATCATGTCTAGGCTATCTTAGCCCATGATCCCTAGTATAACCAGTCTTCTTTGTTTGTTTTTGAGGCATGGACCTGTGACTTTGTTGTCTTGGATGACACCAAGCTGGGGGTTCTAGTCTGGATTGAATTTCCTGGTTTACCCTTGCCTTGTGTGCCTTTTTTGAATCATATTGCTTCCTCACTAGGGAGGGTTATCTGCATTGAGCTAGATAGTTTCTTTTAGGCCCAACCCTAGAAAAGTGTTTGTGTGGAAGTGGACCTTTCCAAAGATTTGAAAGACTCCATTGATATCCAAATTGGAACTCTCCGACATACCCAGAAGGTTACTTATTTTAATCTACCCAACACGTGTTATAGGTGTCAGTCCGTAGACCACCTTGAGATCAAGGACTACCCTTTGGTAGTGCCTTGTACACCTTCTCCACCATGAGATGTTGAAAAGCCTCATCAAGCAGATGCTTTTGCTGCCAAACTTGATGATAAATGGACTACGATTACGAACTGCAAGAATAAGTCCACTGGTTCTGGGTTGGCCCCTAAGGCCTCCGAACCAACTAAAGTTGTTTCAAACCCTTTAGTGAAGGGGAAGGAAGCTCCTATTGGGGTTGATTATGTTCCATCGCAGCCTAGGCCAAAGGAAACACCTCAACCTATTGTTATCATGATAGCATAGCCGAATGTTTCTCCACCCATGACGTAAGCTCAAAGGAAGTTTTGCAACCCTTCTCCTCCTAGGTAAGAGGGGGAATATGTTCAAGAAAAGCGAATATTTTCCTCTCCTTCTATCGAGATTGGGTTAGTTCCACCAGAATTTTTACAGAATCATTTCTCTTCCCTGAATGAAGAGGAACTAGAATTCGATAATATAGAGGAGTTTCATTCATGAATTTTCTCTCATGGAATGTTCGAGGTCTGACAAACCTCTCCAAAAAGTATTTTGTTAGGGATACCTTGTGTAAGTATTTTGGTATTGAAGTGCTTTGTCTCCAAGAAGTTAAATTTTTTTGGTTTTTTGCTTGCTTCGGCTTGTCGCTCTATTTGGCCAACCAGTAAAATTTTTTGTGCTGCTCATGATGTTGGGTGTGGTAGAGTTGTCAACCTTTTGTCCCCATAGTGGCACTCTTGTGTGGTCGACCACGGGTCTGATCCCACTCATCAGCTTGTCTGGATCCTTCTCAACATTGATAATCATTCCCTTGGGATTATTAATGTCTATGCTTCTAATGATGTTGTGGAATAGTCTTTGTTGTGGCATTGGGTTGTTGATTCATTACCAGTTACTACTTGGCTTCTATGTGGGGATTTCAATATGGTTGAGATGGCATATGACAAAGATGACACCTTTCCATTCAGATGGACAACTGGCAAAAGAGGTGTGGTTTTACATGCACAATAAATTGGGGCTTTTTTATCCCAACATTGGCCACCACTATTCTCATTCTCTCTAGTACACTTGGTGTAATTTCAGGGCCGGTTCTGATAGAATATTTAAGCACCTTGATCATGCCATGATCTTGGCTCAATCTTTTTTCTCTTTTTACAGTTGTTCTCTCCCAGTTAAGTCATTAGTGGATGTGACTTTGTTAGACCACTTCCATATTTATTTTCAAATTGAATGGGAGAATAGATAGCCTTGCACGTGTAAAACTCATTTTTTTCTAAACATGTCTTTACTCTACCACAAGTCTACCCTGGACCACATTCACAGAGTCTAAAATTTGAAGTGTTAGCCAGCTCATCATACAGGCTAGATTACTTGGTGGAATGATGCTATCATTAACATGGCTAGATTTATGTGCATTTATGGGCACCAGCTGGCTATCTTCGCTAATGGTCTTATGAGGCTACCATCACTGACCTCCGCTCAACTACTGAGACTTTGGTGGCCAACCCTTTTTCTCCATCATTACAAGTTAGGGTGGTGAAATTAAGGCACAAAAAGCAAGTTGCAAATAATTATGCTACTAGAGGTGTGCAAATGAAAGCCTGATTACATTGGTTAAAAATTGGTGATTGTGCCTCTAAAGAGTTTTTTTTGGCTTTGCATGCTAGGCACTCATCCCCGAGCATTAAAAAAATTTCCAAATCAGCTTTCCTCAGCCCAGAAATTTTTTTGTGATCAATTGTTAAAAATTGATGATCTCAAGGAGGCTATCCATTCCATGGATGATGATAAAGCCCCATGGATTGATGGGTTTCCTTGTGAATTCTACAAGGCCCTATGGCACTGTGTTGGGAAAGATTTGCATCATGTTTACTTAGAGGCTTTTCATGAAAATTCTCTAGGTAACTTAATAAATAAAGGCAATATAAAATTCATACTTAAATGTAGTGACCCAGAAGACATTTGCAACTAGAGACCTATCACGCTTCTCAATGTCTCCTATAAGATCATTTCCAAGGCTTTGGATTTGAAGATCCACCATCTTTTACCTCAAATTGTGCACTTGAAGCAAACTAGGTTTATCAAATCTAGGTTTATTCTAGACAATATTATTGTTGTTTGGGAAGGCATGGAATGGGCCAGGTGTTCAAACTAGAAAGTCATGTTTATCAAAATTGACTTTGTGAAGGCCTATGACCATATTGAATGGCCTTTTATTCTTGCTATGTTACAAGCTTTTGGTTTTGGGCCTAACTTCATTTAGACTATTCGAATGCTCTTTGTGGATGCCTCTACGTGCATCACCATTAATGGTCATCATTCCTCTACCTTTGGTCTCTTTCGTTCCATTCGGCAAGGGAGACCACTTGCCCCTTCTCTGTATGTGCTTGTTGCTGAGGGTTTTGGCAACCTTCTGGCCAACATAGTTTCCCAATAGTGTGTCAAGGGCATCTCTCTGCCCAACTCTCAAACTCAGTTGGTTAATGGCCATTTTGTTGATGACTCTTTCCTCACTCTCCTTGAGGAAGAAGATACTATTAAAGCAGCCCTAGATTTTCTTAACATCTTTTTTATTGCTTCAGGTTCTACCATTCAATGGCACAAAGCTTTGTGCTACAGACAGTCTATCTTGCCTTCTCCCCCTTGGTTGTAGCAATATGGGTGGAAGTGGATTGGGCCATGAGAGATTTTTTGGTTTCTGGGAATTTCCTTTTCCTTCCAGGTGTCCCTAGCTTAGCTTTGGCAAGCTATGCTCTCTAGGGTCAAAGGAAAAGCTTGCTTACTAGATTACCAAGCCCCTCTCTTTGGCGAGGAAATTTTAGGTGTGCTCCAAAGTTTTGGCAGCCACCCATGTTTATTATTCTTCCTATTGGGCCCCTTCCAAAGCTACCTATGACAAGCTTGAAAATTTTCTCTAGGATTTTCTTTGGGCCTCCTCTGAATCCCACAGAGGGTTTCACCGTGTTACTTGGGTGTTCTGCTGCCTTCCTAGAGATTCTAGAGGACTTGGGTTGCTCTCCACTCAATGACAAGGGACTACTTTATGTGTTAAATGGATTAATCGTGCCCTTACTAGGGACAAGGCCTGAAAAATTATTCTCAGGCATTGTATTCAATCAGGATTTCCTGTCCATAGACCCACTTGGAAGGGGATTGGCTTTCAAGCCCTTTTGGTTATGGAGGAACCATTTCAAATTGTTGGGACTTTTCTGGCCAAAAGTATTTGGTGAGCCTAGGAGGCTGTTAAGCCCTGGCTCCGTTGGGATGGCTCTATTTTTCATGATGGGCTATCTCTCAACCAGAAAAATATTTGGTGGTTGCCTCTTTTTGCTTGCAATGGTCAGCTGTTGGCTAAGTTGCCTTGGCTTAAGGTACTCAGATTCCACAAGAAGGGTATCCAGACCTTGCAACAGTTATTTCATAGACCCACAATGTGTCTCATGCCATGGGAAGATTTTTGTGCCCTAAACGGGCTTCATAACTAGGATTGTGCTACTTATGATGGTCTAGTGAATGTTATTCCTACATAAATGCTTCATAAAGTTGGAATTTGTGGGACCAAGCCCTGATGAAAAGATTGGAAGTGGTATCTAGACACCCCTTTTAGGAATTACAAGCCTTGACTTGGTTATAGGTGACTTTCACCACACTTTCCTATGATTGAGAGTTTGAACCAGACGTGGCTTCTTCAATCTCCTGCTCATGTCTGGCTTAAAATATTTGCAGCCACTTGGTCTACAAGTGTTGAGCCAAAACTTTCCCACTTTTCTTGGTGTATTCTTTTCCAAGGCTTGCCTATGGGTGCTTGACTTGTTCACCTAGGGGTCCAGGACCCTCATTGCCCTTTTTGTGGGAAAGCTAATACTTTTAAGCATCTTTTCTAGTTTTCCCTTAGAGCTCAGTAGCTTTGGACTTGGACTCATGACTTCTTTCAGCCCTTTAGGCCAGAGCCTTTCTCTTGGCATATGGTTCTACTGGGAGATTCTCCCATAATTCCTATTAAATTCACCCATCTTTGGCACACTTTCAGGGTGGAAATTCTTTTCAATATCTAGAAAGACATAAATTCTTGCATATTTTATCATTCTCAAATGGATATTAATGTATCTCTATATGCTAAAGCTATTATTTGTTCTAACGTGCTTTTACAGATTCAGGTGCAAGCTAACAAAGTTGCACTTGAAGTTGTTCACCTACAAGTGCTATTGGATCATTGGGGCAATGCCTCATGTACTATTGCTTGGGTGCCCACTTTTCCCATCTCTTCTCATGGTCGATCGGCCTCTCAGGGTCAATAGCGGAGTGGTTATGTGCGTCCATGCTCTCAACCTCCCCTTCGGTAGGATTCTCGCACTCCTCGGTGAATCTGTTCTCCTCCATTGTGGGCTAGCCAGGGTGGCCTTCTAGCAGTACTTTGGGGAGTGACGGTGGTGGTTCTAGGTGGCCCTTTGATGATCCTCTTGCTTTTGGCTTTGGCTAGCCAGCTACTAGTAAAAAATTTATGCATATGGCACTTGCAATGGCACCCTGGTGCAAGGATAAAGATAAAGAGAATAAAAATGATGTTATTGATGGTTGGGGTCCCCCTCTTGGCATCACTCTAGACCCCGCTGATGTATAGGGGAAGAACATGGATAATAGAGACCCTCCTAGCTTTGTTGGCACTATTTTGGCCGCTTAATGGCCTTTTTATATGTTTTGTAATATTTTTCTCCTGGGTTTGGCCCATGTGATCTTTTGGTTTCTCTAGGTGCTTCCCATATGACTCTTGGGGTGTGCCTTCTTACCACCCATCTTTTTTTGTGAATATGTATCTTTATCTTAATTTAATATAGATAACTGCCTATTCATCAAAAAATATATCATGTCTCTCATTATAAATCTATGTAATTATTTCCATTATACTTTAAAAATCAATCCATTCTAAATGTATAGGCTACAATATGGTGAACACAAAGTTGTATTGCTATTTTAAGTAGTCTTTTATTGCTAAAGGAATTATTTATATAACTTATAATTTAATAAAATAGTAACAAAGTAATAAAGGATGAAGTAAATTGTTTCACTAAAAATTATACTTGATGACTGTTGATTGGATATAGGCCACAAATATCCATAGCCCTTATTTGATTTCAAATGGAAAAATAGAACTTGTTATTTCCAATTAAATTTAAACCTTACTTTTTGGGTTTCTTATTGATTCAATGATCGATCACTAAAAAGAGATCCTTCTCTTTGTCCTTTGCACTTTTATCAATTCTAATTTCACCCATTAAATAACCTTCAATGATCTTATCTCTATATATTTTGTGACATAAAGACTAAAGATAAAATTATAGACTTCAAATAATATTCATATAAGATTAAAAACTATAAAGAAAGCATGAAGGCAATACAATTAATAATGCAAGAAATTTATTTCCTAATTAAGAGATTTGGAAGTCTCAGGAAGATGATAGTGTAATGGAGAAAGAACCAACTACTTCAAAAAAAGAGAATGTTAAGGGTTTGAAATATTTGAGGGAAGATAGAAAATACTTTGAATAAAAACTATATTTCTTTCATGACTTTTATCAAAAAAATTAGAATTGAAGTGAACTTAGAAAAATATTATTTTGGTTGGCACCTATCCATAACTAACATATACATGTATCATAAGGTTTGATCACGTCAACCCATAAAATTTTTTCCCTTGCTTCTCAAATAAAGTATACTAGAATAGATTGAAATCACTTGGAGACTTGCAAGGGTGATTATTGTTCATCTTTGAAGCTTCAACTTGTATCATGGGGTTTGATAAAGGGATAAAAAAATAGCATTCACAATGTAATAGGAAAGAGTCCTTCAGTGATATTATATGTATCCTTGCAAGTCAAGGGAGTTGAAGAAGATTTGACAATTCAGGCTTGTGTATCTCGAAGCCCTAATTTGAGATATAGACATCTACAATAGATTCCCACATTTTTCATATTATGAAACTAGATTCATCCTACATATACACTTATATAGTTAATTATATAATACTTTTATTTAATTAATTATTTCAATAATTATTCTATAATTAATTAAATACATTGTTAGATCACCCTATTTTTAGATGTAGACACCTAAAGTGCATTCATACATTTCCCCTATCATCATACCAAATCTAGATATCATATATAAACTTCTAAAATTAATTAAATAATACTTATATTTGATTTAGAATTTTAATTATTATTCTATTTTTTATGGGGGTTGTGTTTCCTTGTCTTTTCCAACTTCTTAGTGGGTGAGCAGTACTACTCGAAGAAAACTTCATTTTATTTCATCTTTTGTTAAAAAACTTGTCTAGTTTGGAACTTTTTATCCATAAAATTGTGAATGAAACCTATGCTAAGAAAACCCAAGCCCTAGTTGTTCCTCAATATTGCTCCCTTCATTCTACTATAAAGGCAAGATCCCATCCCCAATCTCACATTTCATGAATTCCTCCTAGCCCAATAAAAACTAATTAGACCCTACTTATTCTAAGGAAGATAACTTGGATAAATTTCTTCCTCCTAGCCCACATGTTTTGTATTAGGTTCACCTTGAAGCCCCGAGGACTAAAAAATTTAAGATTGTGATTCCTATTCAATAAGAGACCCCTAGGTTGAATCTCTTGGCACCCCCACCATGTATTTGCATACTTTTAATCGTAATATTCACTCCTTGCAGCTAGTTACGCCTTTGGACTCCACTATTGGTTATATTTATACCCATATTTATCTTAGGAATTTCTTAAATAAGAAAATTCATTTCCCATTCTTACCTATCCAAATTATAAAAAATATCCTACTATTCCATCCTTTAACTGTTATAGAGATGTTTTCAATTTTGAGATGGATGTTTCCTTCTACCCTCTACAAATAATGAGATTTGAGTTCTAAACTTCACTAGTTCATATGACATCTATAATACCTACAAGGAAAGAAACATATTTTAAACATCTATTTGGTAACTTAATTTTGGTGAATTTCCATCATTTCACTAGCATTCTATTGTGTCAAGAGAGTTTAAATTAAAATCAAGGATCAAAACTTTTAGCAAAAATCAAATTGAGACTAATGGTCCTATCAAGCTCTTTGATACTATAGGGAACTTAGGAATTTTATTTCCTTCTAGTAATTACTTATGGGAGTCAAGCCACTAGGGATATTTACTTAAGATGTCCAATCAGTGTTTGAAACTCTAATAGGACATTGATTACCATGAGATGGAAAGTCAAAATCTACGCAGATAAAGGTCCTTTAGACCTTTTGAGTGAATATGGTTAGGAATTGAAATATTGTGGGGATATTTAGATACAATACATTTTTTTTTAGGGATCAAAACGAAAATTGAACATCAAATACTAAGAATATTTGATCAGGGTTTGAAACTCTAGGTGAAAATTAACAATTTTGTGACTAAGTGCCCTTTTAGGAAAAGGTATAATCAAGACTAAAAGTATCCCTTAAAATTTTAGGAATGAATGTCAGATCCCAAAATAGATGAAGGAATTTAGACATTTTTCAAATACGTATTGTTCGGGTTTGAAAGCTCAAAAGGATGTGCTACCAATAAAGTGACCTGGGATAAAAATTATTGACTAGATCTCTTAAAGACAATGCAACTTTCTAGCAGGGGGAATGAAAAATGGGTTTAGATGCTTAATTTTGCATTTATACAAGGCTAAACCAGATCTAAGATCCTAAATGGAAATTTTAATGCACCCTAACTCAAAATCAATTTAAAATTCAAAAATCCTATCAACATGGAGGGACAAAGATCCAAAGGTGAATGAAGAATCCATGGTTTGAGAAACCATAGACCCCAAGAAACCCCACTACCTAGGGCATAGACTGAAAGCCTAGAGCACATATCAAACAACTAGAGCATGGTCTAAACTAAAAAGAGGACCAAGTAAAAAATTAAAAACCAAAAACAATCCAAGAAAATAATGAAGAAAACCAACAAAAAAAAAAAGAAATGAAACAACGAGAAAAGAACAAAAGGTTCAAAACAAACACCAACCTAGAACATAATTAAAGAAGCCTATTGGCCATGATGTGAGCAAGAAGGAGATGATTTTTTTCACTCCAAAAGGAAAAATTGAATCAGCTTTGGATGTTGTTTAAGAAATTTTCCAATATAGTCAAGGACTAAATTAGCGAAATAACTTAGTTGAAGAATTAGGGATGCATAAAAGCACTCCTACATAGGGGTGAAAATTCTACCATTAATGTGGTACGTAGAGTTGGATCATGAGGCAAAAATAGATCTTGGAAATAAAGTGAGAAAGGTTCAAAATCCATTCGAGACTCCAAACTTCGATTGGATCTAGAAAAGGAGAAAATAGAACAAGGGTGAAAGTAGAAAAGTGAACTATATTTTGGCCAACCTTGAGATAAAATCCCAAAGTTCAAAATTCAATTTGACTCTGAATTCTCGATAAGCAAAGGATGTGTCATGATTAGAGATCTAGGAGGAACTCAAACTTTTGGACAAAAGATTGAAATCCTTCTAGAGTTCTGAAACCTGAAAGAGGAAAGACAAGCCAGGATCAATGATCCAAGAGGTACTCAAAATTTTGTACAAAATTCTAAAATCCTCCTCTAGTTTTGAAACTTGACAAAGAAAGTAAAAAATGTGATTGGAGAATCGAGAGGAATTCAAAATTTTGAGAAATTTTCTAAAATCCTTTCAGATTTTTGAAACCAAACAAAGAAGATACAAGACAACCCAAGAAAGCAAAGAACCCTGATATTGAAGAAAAGGGAAACACCAAGGCAACAAACGAAGCAACAACAAAGAAAAGACAAAAAAGGGGGACCTCCATTTTAGCTTAAAATAAATAGGGTGTGTATGTAGGACATAACAAATGGTGACTCGGCTAGGAAAATAATTTATGCATTTTCATGATATTTAATTATTCATTTACCCTAGAATCTCTAGTTTATATCCATATAACATGGTGTGATGAGATCTACATGAGTGAGAGTGAGATAAGACCTCAAAATTTTGAGTAAAAACTTTGAAATCCTTGTGCTTGCACTTGATTAATTTCATTTTCAAGAAGTTTTTTTAGTTACCAAAATTGGAAAACTAATATCCAATCTATGTAGAATAGGTTATATCATTGCCATGCAAGGATATCTTGGCCATTTATCTACTACTAGTCAAGCATCCATAGCCTTGATAGAATTATTTGGTTCACCCATCTTACTTGACCTGATATCATTATTTGTTTCCTATTATTCATTCTTCATGTATATATGTTCTTTTGTTTCTTCTAGATAAATCCTTTTATTCTCCTCAATTTCTAGGAATTAAATCTTGAAAATGGCTTTAGAACTACCATGGATATCCTGACTATGATATAACACTAAATTTTCACTTGAGGTAGAGTTATACCACTTGAAATCTAGCTTACTCTTGAAAAAACAAATTACATCATAAATTTAAGGAAATATTTCATATCATTTATAGGGGTTCTTTAAGTGTCCTCATATCTTGCAAATCCTTCATGTTAACATTGAATGGATATAAACTAAGGATTCTCGATCAAAAGACCAACCAAATATTTTGAAAATATAAAAATCAAGATCCCAAACCAAGGGACCTTTGGGAATGAACTACATAAACACCTACATCTAATACACTAAAACAATAACCCTCACAAATAAAAAAGAAGAGGACAAACACACAAAAAAACAAAATCCAAAATAAAAGACCACCTATGCTACTATAATTCAAGGGAAATTCTAATCCTTTATGGACCAAAATAATGCTTAAGGAATTGTACATTGACAAGAAATGACATAGGTTCCCCAATTAAAGTACTCAACATAAAAGAATTTTCTCTTTGAATTTTTGCAAGTTGATATTGTTCCACCCAAATTTTATCAAACATTGTTGGCCACCCTTTTTTCTCTATCCTTATCCTATAATAGTACTATATCATATATCCTAAATGATTTTATCTTAGCACATTTTTCAAATCAACATTTGACAATTGCCTGATATTTGGAGATCTATTGGAGAGAAATCTCTTTTCACTCTTAAACTTAAGAGGTTAATTATCCTAATCTTTATCTTATCATCCTTAGTAAATAATTATTTCATGAATTTGAGGATTGGGATCTATAATTTTACTAGAAAGTAGGATTTTGACCATAAACCATATGTTAAGGTGATGCTTCTAAGGCTATCTTAACTATGGTTCTATCTGCCCATAGAGAAAACTTAATTTGGTTATGTCAATCCCTCCAATGATGAACTTCCTTACAAATTTGATTTTGCCAAAAAATGACTCAATTTCCTTCTTGCTAGCTGGTGGTTGAATCTTAAGTATGGCTTCCACTCATTCTGGGTCAATAGCAATGCCTTTCTTTGAGATAACATGTCCCAACAACTTTCCCTCAGTATCTCTGAAGATGTACTTCTTTGGATTGAGAGACATACCAAATTCTCTGCACTTTTGAAACACTTTGCATAAGTCTGCTATGTGGTCTCCTCTCTTCTTGGAAAAGACTATCAGATCATCCATATAAATAATTTTGCATTTACCAATTATGTCTTTAAATGCAATGTCCATAGCCCTCTGAAATGTGGCTCCAACATTAATCAGACCAAAGGGTATTCTCCTATAGGAAAAAGTGCCCCATTTTGTGGTGAAAGTAGTCTTATGCATGTCTTCATACTGCACCATAGCTTGCTTGTATCCAGAGTAGCCATCCAGAAATGACATCATTTGAGAACCATTGACAATCTGAAGTACTTCATCCAGTGAAGGTACTAGATAATTATCCTTTTCTGACACCCTATTAAGGTTTCTAAAATCCACACACAACCTGATTTCACCATTCTTCTTTCTCACCGGAACCAGATTCGCAACCCAGGTCGAATGTCTGACTGGAAATATGATTCTTGCAGACAATAGATTTTGCACTTCCTTTTGTATTATGGGTTCCAGTAAGGCATTGATTGGTCTCTTCCTCTGCCTAAAATGTTTCACTCCTGGCTTCAGAGGGATAGTGTGAGTTATAATTGACATGTCATAAGTCTTCAAATCCTCATAACTCCAAGCTATCACATCCTGATATGTATGTAATGCATCAATTATTCATTTCCTCTCCTTTGGAGTACATACTTTACCAATGAAGACATTCTTGACATCCTCATGATTTCCCATATTTTCCACTGATAGACTCCTTCTTGGCATCTTGTTCTTGGTCCCTGATCTTGTCTAAATCAAAAATCCATTCTAACTGCACCATTCCTCTGGGAATAGTATTTTTCTTCAAATTGATTACTCCTTCCAAATCCATCTTTGCTTCTTGAGGATTAGTTTCATCAATAATCTGAGAAGAAAAGACATCTGAACTTGTGATAAAATCCAAAATATGCTTATCATCTTCAAATACTTACAAATTGGTGACATTGTTAGGAACTGAAGGCACTGGGGTCAATTTCACTGTAAACTTCTTTAATCCAGAAAGAGACAAAGGTTGCAATGTACTAGTTGCCTGAGCAAGGGAATCTTTTGTTTGATTCTTATTGCAGGGTATCAACTAAATGTTGAAGGAATCAAATCCTTCAATAAGGTCCCATACTCTATGCCTATAATTGGTCATTCTTCTATCATGACAAGAGTACTGCCTCCTAACTTGCTTAACCACTAACTCAGAATCCTCAAAGACTTGCAAAATTTTGACCTTTTTCTTTAGTGCCATTAACAACCCATGGACCAAAGCCTCATATTCTGCTACATTATTAGTGCAATGAAACTAAAGTCTATGAGTATCAAATAAAGTCTTACCTTTTGGACTGATTAACTCAAATCCTACTCCAGCTCCTTGTTTCTATTTAGATCCATCAAATATTAAAGTCCAACAACCAGCAACTATAGACTTCCTTGCTACATCTCTTGCACTGTTGTTGCTGGAAGGTTCCTCAAAAAGCATCACTTTCTTCCCTTTAGGATTCTCTTGAACATTCTAAATATTGATTTTGATTGTTGGAATGGGGTTGATGCATTTTTGTATTTGTTCGACTGTAGCTTGGCATAAGTAACAATCTAGTTCAGAGTGGGAGGCATTATGGACTCTACACCAATTTGGTAAGAGAAAATCTTGGAAATTCATTTCCCTACCCAATTGAATCTGATCCTCAATGCACTTCTGAATGAATTCTTGGAAATTTTCCAACAAGCTGAGTTGGTGATCCTCTTGAACATCTTCATCAACTGGTTCCACTAGAGCTTTAGTGCTACTAGATTCCACTGTTAAATCCATAGGCATTGTATGCAACATAAGGACTTCTTCTACATCTAACTCTTCAAAAGGAGCTGCAAGCATGTAATTACCCATACTCACTTATGATATCAGTATTTCATTAGAGGTATTCTAATATTCTATGATCATATATTTCATCCTAGGTTCTCTTTCAATCCTAATCTGATTCAGTACTCCCTTCCAGGGAAGCTACATATGAGAGTGATTATTTGATACATATCCATTCAGAGCCCTGGTAAAGTCTCTTCCCAGAATCATACGGTAAGCATTAGGTATATCTGCCACCTGTATATTAATAACTTGTTGAATTCTAGGGTCAGAAGCAACCTGCATATGAATCATGTTCAATTCCCCTACAACATTAACTTTAGTTCTATCCAGTTGAGTAACTTTCTTTTGGGACTCGGCAGGAGTAATACCCAAAGCTCTACAGACACCCAAAGGCATTACATTAGTGGAAGCACCTGAATCCAACAAACAGTTGTGCAAGTTCTTACCAAATATGCAAATAGAGATTAGAAATGGAGGAGTGTCTATTTTCCCTTGGAACAGAGTTAAGCGAGTATCCACCTAAGCAACTTGAGTCTTATCTTTCTCGTTTCCTTTATCTCCAAGAGGCATATGAACTTGATTGTGATTCTAATCTTGCCCTCTTACTGGTTGATAACTAGATGCTCTATTGACACTCCCACTAGCTGATTTATCTTGTGATATGGAATTTGCATTGTGAGCTCCTAGAACTCCATTCCTAATGGTTGGAACTCTCAGTAACTCAAATACAAAGAGACTTACTTTTAGATTCTTGAGTTCTTCCACAACATATATGGCTAGTTGTTCCTCACTCAGGTCAACAGGGGCCTCCTTTGGGTATTCCACCACTCTATCCTGGTTTGCTTCAACACTTTTCACTTTTGACATGTCCATAGGTCCTTGATCTTTAGATAAATATTGTCTAGACACCTGAGGATATGGTAGATTATTGTTGGCATTAGGATTTGGAGGCGTAGAAAAGCTATTTGGTAGAATAGAGGTGGTGAAGGGGCCTCCAGCCTATGGATGTCTATGTGGTAGGTCCCTCAAATCATACTTCTTAATAAGCCATTGTAATGTCTACACCTCTTCAATATAAGCTTCTTCCTCATCGATGGGGCCATTTTCATTCATTGGACTTTCATTGAACAACTATGTAATCTCATCCCCATTGCATACCTGATCTTCCTCTTCTTTAAGTTGGTCTGATTCCTCCTCAGGTACATTCTTCTTGCTTTATGGGAAAGGAGCATGATTGAGTACCAATATTGATGAATCATAAGGAGTAGATGGCACCATCTCCTGACTACTCCAATTGTTCTCCACTTCATACTGGAAGATTGAAGCTACTGTATGGAATTCTGGGTAGTCTAACTTAGAATGCAGACTTGTTTTATGGAGCCTACACCATCCTGATAAGGCAGCCTCAGCTAAATATACACCACTAGGAGACTTCTCTTGATTGATTGGTTGATTGTCTGGTTGATCCAATGGGGTAGAGACTCCTCCATTGTTAGGCCTTGTATTCCAAGTTTTGTTTTGTCTGGGTGGTTGTCTCCTATCAAACCCTTGTCCACTAGTTTGACCCCGATCAAATTTTTGGCCTAAAGATTTTCCTTTATCATAATTTTGTCCTCAATCATTATATCCTCTTTTAGGATGCTGACCTCTATCAAAATGTTGTCCTTGTTGAATATCTCAATTTTCTCTACTATAATTGGACTGCATACCTCTTTGAGCAGCTTGAAGCTAACTATTATGGTTCCTCAAGTAAGTTACTTCCATATTCAATTTCTTCACCTGTTCAGTTAGCTCATCTAGTATCTCTTTGTTAGAATTCCTATAGGGGGGCTGATTTGCATTATTTTGAGGATATCCTGCTGCAGTACTAGTATTCAGTGACTGGTTCAAAACTTCAGAATTTTGCAGATACATGGGATAACTAGCCTGAGATTGTGGATGAAGAGGTTGATTTAGATTTTGCTGAGGGTAGTTGATTGTAGGTAGAACTTGACTCATAGGAGGTCCTGGGTGACGAACCGTAGGCAACTGGGGCACTAGATTCATGATTGGAGTGTGATTGGTGAGAGTCTCATTGAGAGCTTGGACCTGTCTAGGGTGAGCAGTGGGTCCAAATGAAGGTAAAGGCCCAGAAAAATGTTGTCTTAAAGTAGTGCTAACCTTCATAGCCTCTGCATATGCATCAAGCAAGGTGGTGGGAGGGTTGTTTCTCCACTTCATGAAGGTAGTTGTCAAACTATCAAGACCCTCATAATAGACTTCTAAAGTGGTAGCTTCATCAACAACATAAGGAGCTTGTAATCGGGTGTAGGAATGATGAAACCTATTGCTAAATGATGATATTGGCTCATGGAATTCTCTCTTAACATTGGTAAACTAAAGATAAAGCTCATGGGGACTGATAGGGATCCTAAACTTCTACAGAAATGTAGTCTCCAGTTCAGTCCAATACTAAATAGACCTAGCAAGAAAATGATTGTACCAGTAGAATGCATCTTCTCCTAGGGAATAAGGAAAGATCCTACACACTACATCCTCATGATTAATTCCTCTATCCTTAAGACAAGTCTGAAAGATCTTGATGTGTTCCTCAATAGTTCTATTGGGGTCATTAACATGGAACATAGAACAAAAGTGTTATGGGTTCATGGGCATGACATTGTAATTGTTGAAGGTCAAAGGAGATGGATTGTTGGCAAGAAAAGCCATTGGTGGTGGTGGGGGTGGTAATGGTTGATTTATGACTGGCCGAGGTTGCTAAATGGGAATGTCCTCATAATCAGATGAAGATGGACTTGATGAAGATGAGGATGATGTGAATGATGAAATTGGTTGGCTAGATGATGACTCGCCCCTTCTTTTGGTCCTTCTTGACCTTGTAGGAGCTGGAAATTCTTGAAATCCCTCTTCTCCTGGAGTAGATCTAGTTCTTCTTCTGAATCTTTCAAGAGAAATAGTTGACAAAAATTGATCCAGCTTGCTTATTCAGGCCCTCCTTCTAGCGCCAATCTATTGATGGTGTTTTCTGCACAACAACAACTCAGACATAATATGGGAATCCTATCTCTCTTGAAAGGTAAATCTCTATTAGCAAGCCTCAAGAGATAACCCCAAGGTCTCTAATGTCAGGTCTTGACAATGCATAAACAACTCAGTGATAAATGTGAAAATGTTGGTAATCACAAAGGGACCTTACTACAAGAAAATACTGAATCCTTTAATTTATCATATCTAGCAATATCATGATACTTCAATCCTAAATCTAACTTGAACGATAAATAAATAACAAAAGAGATAAGGTTTGAAGATACTTCTCAATTTAATTTTAACTGTAAGATTAACAATGCAAATTATTAACACTTGAAATGGACCAATCCCTCATAAACTAATCCCTACTTGACCTAGATGAATCTGCAATCTCACATAAATAACGCAATCTTCTCTGGTATTAAATATTTTCAGATCATGAACATTCATCCAAAACAACCCTATTTCAATTGAAATGAATAAACCTTCACAATTGAACTAAGCACAATAAATATAAGGTCCAGGCTAACTTTGCAAAGAACCCAACAATCAACTAGCTGCAAAAAGTATGGACCAATGATTGTTGCAAACACTTCAAGCATCAAACCATAAACACCATTGAATCATGTCTAATTCTAAATCTAACATATATCTAATATTTCTGAATTAATCTCAAAAGCTGGAACATCAAGAACCATGCAAGATAAATCAACACAAGAGAATTCACCAAAAGCACAATGTCTTCAATTGTATTGAATCACCCAATAACAACAACAATTCCAGTGTTTTGTGTTACAACACTTGCTAAAAAATGAATTAACTTCTAACTCCTTCTCTACTACTTAATTCACTCCAATTTCCAAAACTATCTATCTAGCTCTTACAAATGAGGAAAAATTCCAAATTTATAGAAACCCCCCAAGGCATGTCGGCCTAGTTAGAATTTACAATAATAATAAATGGCCATAAGACAAGTCAGCCAAGAGGAATTCAAAATAAGATAGAATATGCATTAAATGCATGAACTCCATCTAGGTCGGCCTAGGATCTCCAATATAGTTTGGACCAATTATGCATGCAAAATAATAGGGAAGCACAAATTCTGATGTAGCCTTGCATTAACTACTTCCCCCTTTGCCTTTATTTTTCTCCACCCTATCATGTATCATCAAAAGTACCATGTCCAAGTTTTCTATATGTGGCAGAGGAAAAACCTTAATTCTCTTCTCAATAGATTTAATATTTTCTCTTGATTGCTCCACTGACTTATCCCACTCAACCTTATTGGTTTGATATTTTCCAATAACTGCAATATAAGTGGTTACATCATCCAACTGATGTTTAGTAATTGGATCTTCATTGATTGGAGAATATATGTCTCACTACCATTTTCTCAACTGTTCTAAGCTCAAATGCTTCAGTGCAAACTTCTTTCTCCCTATCATCACTTCAAAGAAAGAAATGCATTTATAATAGATATCGGCCAACGTATCTTCAATTTTCCTCCTCTACTTATATACCTTATTCAAAACCTTTTTCCTTATTTTCAAAGCTTCAAACCATTCCCAAGGTTCTGTAGCTTTGGAGGAAGGAAGAATTCCATCACTTACTAACTTATCTTCAGTATACTCCATGATGGTCCTTATTTTCTGCAATAGGAGATCTACATCTTCTTTATCTTAAGCCAATACATATTTCAACCAATTTATTGACCTCATTGCATCTCCCCCATTTGAAAGGATGTCCTTGATAGCATTATCTCCCTTATTTTTCACCCCTTCTAACCAGTTCATTATGGCAAGAGTAGTTGTATTCATTCTCTCCAACTTTGTTATGGTTTCTTGTGGCAAGAAACTCGTAGTAGAAGATGAGGAGCTAATAGATTGCAAGGGCTTCATCAAGTTGTGCAAGTACTTCTTTAATTTATCATTCTCCTTCTTCAGTTCTTGCTTAGTCTGCACTTCTTTCCTCAACCTACCCAACATCACAACACTAGAGCCTTCATACTCTTCAATCTCTTGTTCCATGGAAGTAGGCCCTAGGTTGATGGTTTGCACATTATAGTCACTTCTAGTTACATCATCCTTTTTCTTATCAGGGGCCGGAGTAGCAATGTGGATCACCTTGTTATTCGCTTCATCTCTTTCAATCTTGGAAATGAACATGGCCTTCTTCTTTCCTTTACCCTTTCCTATGTTCGCCAATAGCTCATCCCAATTGGGAGGGGTGTCATCCACAATAATTTGTTTGCTCTTTAACTCCCTATCTAGCGAACATGGAATAGTGGATTTAGACTATACTTTACTCTTCCCAACCTCATCCTGTTGATCCCTGGGTGCATCTTTATTCCAATCCTGCTTCTCAAGAATCTTCTCATCTTTATCCTCCTTTTCTTTATCATGCTATTTTTCTTCATGCACCAGTGATGGAGTTCCAACTGGAACTTCTTCTCTCTAAGGAGGTCTATCCTCTTTACTTCTAGCAGGTGAATCATGATATGTAACCAAGGGGGACTGCAACACCTTCTCTATTTCTGCCTCAGCACTAAAGAGCTCTCCTTCTTGAAATTATTCTCCTTCTATATCTTGGTGACTCTCAACTTCCTTGGATTCACTTGGTTCATCATGAGATTCATGGGAAGAAATGATATCATCATGTTTTTTTGCATCAGGAGTGGCTGGAGGGGGATCCTTCTTTGACACATTTTCCTTAGGAGAAGGAGTTCTTGATTTCATTCTATATACTAGTGTCCTTTCTCCTGAGCTTTATACATTTATCACAAGTGGGTTAACTTCTTCTCTGTTATTGGAACTTTCCTTTCCCTTATGTGATAATGTCACCATTCTTCTTCTCTTCGGCATAGGGACACTAACCTCCTTATCTTCTTCTTCAGCTTCCTCTTTTTCTGACTTTTTCGTTCTTGAAACACGTTTCCTCTTCTTTGCAATAGGCTTCCTTTGTTTTTATGCCTCCTATACCTCCTATGCCTGAACATCCTTAACCTTAATCTTAAAAGGAGAGCTCACCTTCCCCTTACCCCTAGGATCTTGCTCAACTGACTCCTTAGAAGTTGAATAGGACTCCAAGTCTCCCATTAAATCATAGGTGCATTGCACACCTTCACTTTCCAGCTCCCACATCTTATGCTTGAGCCACAACTTTGTATACTTAATGACTGGAGTCATTAGTTTTTCTAATTCTGTCTTTTCTTCCACAATCTATTTCACCAATTGGTTTATATTTCACTACTTCATAGTCATGGTCCTGAATCAAATCACCATCATCTTCAACTTGATTTGGAATGGCCTTCAAATTATATAACTGGACTAAGCTAACAAGAGCCTAGAAAAATTCTTCTATCTAATCTCATACTCATCGCTGCAATTATCCCAATAGTCTTCTATGTCATCCTTGTGGTTGTATTCTCTGCTAGCCTTCTTCTGTGCTTTCACAATTTTGTCAAACCTAGACCTGTTGGAGTGAAAAGATAACCCAAGTGTACTCATTTCTTCCTTAGAAGAACTGGCCAAATTAATAGGACATGCCTCACTAGTTCCTATACTCAAAGGGAAGTCACCACCAAATCGAGTCTTATGCTTATCTTTTTTCACAATGGCATCAAAATCACAAATCTGCCTAGTGACCTTTAGAAGTATAATGTGATCTATGGGATACCTAGGGAGTCTGTATGGAGCCCTCTAACAACCATCTATCCTTATGTATGAGAAGGTGGAGAACTATATAAACCAAGCCCCATACCTTTTGATCAGCTCTTTGGCATTGTCAGATATCCTTACATGCTCTGCACCCTATAATAATCTATTGATGTGCATAGTAAATGCATCATTCAACCTCCTATAGCTCGAATTACCTAGATGCAATACTGGATAGACCTCATAAATTACATCCTTCCTAAACACACCTCTTGTACTTAGCCCTTTGTATGGATGGAATCTTGCAAGTGCATAGACTAAGTAGGAAGTCATTGTGAAGGTCTTTGTTTGCAATACATTGCACATCTTTTCATGAATCATAATGCTTATAACACCTTCCCAATGATAGTTAATATTCTGCTCCATCCTCACAATGACATGGAAAATCCAATTCTCAAATATACCAACACTCTTCAACCCTACCACTCTGCTGAGAAGGGTGATAACATCACAGTACTCCTTGAATTTAGCTCTGAATAGCTTCTTGGGTAGCTTGGAATAGTAGGACTTAGGCTTCTCCAACCAAGAATTGATAACCTACTGGGCCTTGATAGTATCTTCCTCATAGAACTTCTTTTCCATATCCATATCAAAAGCCACCACATGAGACCTATCAGGCATGTCAAAGGTCTGGGCTATAGACACAGGATTTAAATTTGCACAATTCTCTCTTGGGGACCGACTATCCTCTGTGTTCCTCTATCATAGTGTTTGGCACACTCAAGAACCAACTCATAACATTGCACTATATAAGAAAATCTAGCTACATGTGCCAACCCTAATTCCAATGTTCTTTTAGCCAGTAAAGGAGGGTTTTGTGCTACCGTTCTTGTCTTGAACTCCTCATAATCCCACAGTCCAACATTTGTGTCAGTTAGCTTCGACCAAATGGAAGTCAACTTTCTCTCAAGGATTCTGCTCTTGATGTCCATCTTGATTCTTTCTGCTTCAGAAATAGAAGACCCCTCCACACTTGGATCCACCACCCTACCCTTAGCTCCACTTATCACTTCTTTGCTTGACTCAGCCTCCACTTAACAAAGAAATCATAGTAAAGATCTCATGAAACCAGGTTAACCAATCATAGAAGACACATCCAACCAAAATATAAGTCCAATGATAAGCCAAATTCTTTAAAACCTCATAAAATTCATAATCATATATTAATAAACCATGCTATCTCAAAATACTTTTTTTTTCACAAAGCCTCAAGGATTTCGGCCCAGGACAGATTTCTACAGAAGAAGCAATAGTCTGCAAACTCCAAAAAAATGAAGGGACAAAGGAATTTTGGCAAAATCGGGGAGCGAAGGAAATCTGTGGGGAAGACAAAACTCTTGAAAACTGCAAATTTTGGGGAAACAAAGAGAAAACAAAAAATTGAGAAATTTTGGTAGAGGAATTTCGTGAAGATCTTGAAATGCCAGATACCATTGTAACTAAGGGTTAAAATTAGGGTGGATTATAGGTTAGCAAATCAACAAAGACAATAAACCCAAAGAACTATCGAGTACAAAAGAGATTATGAGTAAGAACAATTATACCTCTTCCTCGAATCTTCCATGATTACCTCCATAGCACTTCCTAGCTTGCAGCATATGATTGATGCCCTCAAATCGAGTGTGTCAGCATTTTGACTATGACATTGTCCTATGCAAGTTTTGAAGGATTTAAAATAAATGCCTATGCCTATTCCTATGACAATATGACTCAAAGAAATCTAAATCTTAATATGCCAAAATAATAAAATCTATGTGTAAGTGTGTAATCTAAAAATGAGAGCAAAATAGAATTTTATAGAAAATCCCATTTTGAATGGACGAACGAGATCGACTTTCGACAGAGACCTAAAATCAGAGGACGAGATTAAATCTGACAATCCCTAATTAGGGTTAGGGAAAGATCCTCAAACGAGTGGTTGAGATGTCATCTAAGAAGATAGAATCGGCGGTGGAGAATAAGTGAGATAATTAATTCAAAAATAAATATTTTTGAAAATCAAGAAGATAAGAGTTGAACTGAATATCAGATTTCAAAACATCAAGAATCTTCTCGATTACTTGATTTTTGGAGGAATATTACCATATTGAATTAAATTAATTCAAAATATGGATTTTGTGAAATAATAAATAATCGACTTTCAAATTATTTACTAAAATGAACTGACAGTTAACAATGTGATGACATTTTAAATAATTTCATTTATTTAAAATGATAGAAATATTAATTTTGACAATTAAATAATTAAATATAAATATTTAATTTAGAAGATATGTTTAATAATTAAATAACAATAGGCTACGGCGGAGGGAATGGATGGCGGGCGCGCTTTCTGCATCTCGAGCTAGGGCATCCGAGCCCTAGCTCTGTCTGATTTTCACTGTGAATGCGAAGAGGGCGTTTGGGGTTTGTTCTGTCCACTGTGGTCTTGGCTTGGCTGCGGCTCCTCAGTCCCGTGCTGGTTCGTGTGAGGGTTTTTGCCCTTTCTTTTTGCGAATTTCTCCATTTTTGCTGGCGTGTAAAGCTTTACCTGCTGGTGTTTTATGACGGCGTAGCCTGTGATTTGTGGTGAGTGGTGCGTGGGGCTGTTGATTATTGCTTCTTGTCTATTTTGATTGGGGCTTCCCGTCGCCTCCCTTTCTTCACTCTATTGTGGCAGTCGGGACGTTTGAAGGTGAGGGCTTGTGTGTGGGGCGGTGATAAGAGAAAGGGTGTGGGGAGGGCTCCCTCACCCATCTCTGGGGCTTGTTGTCTTCCTTTGGCATGATGGAATGCTCTAAAGGCGAGACGTCAGTAAGGAGCCCTCACATGGATTTTCGGGCAGCAATAGGCCCAAACTTTTCAATTCAAGGGATGAAGACTTTTGACAACAATTTGTTTGCTCCGAATACAGGATTTGCTGATCTGGGGTTATCTAATGGATCACGGATTACAAAGATTAACGGTTGCCTCGAGAAGTGCAAGGAGAGGCCAAAACTGGTTGTTCCGGCTGAGATGATTGCTGAAGATGTTGAGTATTATTCAAACCACTCCTTATACTGTAAGTTTTTGGGGATGAGGGTTTCCTTGCAATTTTTGGAGGTTTGGGCCAGGAGGACATGGGAGCCGGAGGGGGAAATGGAGATAATGTTGCTGGCGAACAATTATTTCATGGTTACATTTAATTGCATGGCTGATCGCAATAGGGTTTTTGAGGGAGGCCCTTATTTTCATAATAAGGTAGGGTTGTTTATCAAGCCATGGCATGCATGTTTTAACCCCGCTGAAGAGCTTCCAAACCGTGTCCCTGTGTGGGTTCGTTTACCAAGATTTCCAGTGGAATGCTGTCGAGAGGATGTGCTACACCTTTTGGCATCGGTACTTGGAAAACTTGTTGGGACTTCATCGCAGACTTTGGGTAAAAAGGTAATGACCTTTGCACGCATTTGTGTTGAAATTGATCTAAGTAGGCCTTTGCCCGATGCAATAGATATGTGTGTGGGCTCTTACTCTTGGGTGCAACATTTGGACTACGAAACTCTTCCTTTTCGTTGTCGTCTTTGTCGAGAATATGGCCATTTGCAGCGGAGATGCCCAAGGTATAAGTCTAGGGAGGCCCAGCCTTCTCAACCTGTAAGTAATCTTCCTGAATCAGATAAAGGGAAGAGCATTTCTCCTGATGAGGTAGGGGCTTCTGATGGTTTTGCCCCGGTCAAAGCTCGAAATCGGAACAGGGGTCAGAAGAGGCCTTTTAAAGAAAGGCAAGATGAAGGTACCTTCAACAGATTTGAGGTTTTGGATGAGCTTAGCCAACAGGAGGTGAATCCAGGATTGATCAACCTAAATCAAGGGCTTGGGGGATCAACTCAGGAGGATCTTGTTCTAGATTCTTCTATGGATCCACAAGGGGATGATAGTCGGCTCTTGGAAGCTGATCAGCAGAGGGGGGTGTCTGAGGTGCAGGAACCCTTGGCTATTGTTACAGCAGTTGGTGTGGATTCTCCTATTCCTGGGCGGATCATTGGTTCAGACTCGGCTACGAAGTCCAAGCCTCCCCCCAAATTGGGTATTTTGCAGAAAGATATAAAGAAGGGCGGGGCAGAGAAAATTGTTAAACCTGGTAGAAAAAAGGATGTGGAAAAGATTAAACTAGCAGGTGAGAATTTGGTGGAGTCAGGGGCAGTAAAGACTCTGGATTCTATTTTTTCAAGCCCCTTGAAATGATTGTTCTGTCATGGAATGTACGGGGCTTGAACAGCGGTCCTAGACAAAAGGCTGTTCTTGAGTTAGTTAGCAGGCAAGGTCCTGATGTCGTCTTTTTGCAGGAAACTAAGTTAACTGTTGAGAATATGCAAAGTTTGGCACCTAAGTTGTGGAGGAGCGGGGAATGCCAGTGCATTGGAGCTCAGGGAGCTTCGGGGGGTCTGGCTTGTTTCTGGAATCCTCGAAGAGTCCGGCCTCTTTGGTGGATTTCTTCTAAATCCTCTATGTCTATGGTTGCCTCGAGCTTTGAGTCAGGGGAAGTCATTTTATTTTCTAATATTTATGCTCCTTTAGATTTTCAGGGTAAGCAAGGTTTGTGGTCCCATATCAGGCTGATTCGGAGCATGATGCCTTTCCATCCTTGGATTTTGGCGGGTGACTTCAATGCTATTTGTGAGCTGGCTGAGAAGCGGGGTGGCACTGGAAGGTTGGAGCCCTCTGCACTGCTTCTTCGTGACAACATCAATACCCTGAATCTTGTTGATATCAAACCCATCAACGGTCAGTTCACTTGGAATAACCGTCGGGTAGGTGAGTTTTGCATTGCAGAAAGATTAGATAGGTTTTTGGTCTCTTGTTATTGGATTGGAGGGATGTGGTCATCTTGTTCTGAGATCTTGGATTGGAGAGGATCGGACCATTGGCCGATTAAGCTGGCTATTGAGTCAACTCGTGTGCCTCGTATACCCTCTTTTAAATTCCAACTTATGTGGCTGCGGGATCCCTCTTTAAATGGCTTGGTGTCTGATTGGTGGAAAAAAGGTAGACCTGCATATGGCACTGCAATGTATGTTTTTGCTAAACAACTTCAATATGTTAAATTTGAGCTCAAACGGTGGAATCGCCAGTATTTTGGGAATGTATTCCATGCAAAGGCAACAGCTCAGGCTAATTTGGATGGTATCACAAGGAGGTTAAGGGAGGATGGGGTCACGGCTGAGTTGCTTCAGGATGAGGCTCAGGCTGTGAAAATGTTGGAAGAATGGGAACGGCGAGAGGAAATATTTTGGAAGCAGAAGGCTCGTATTGAGTGGCTTCAGGAAGGGGATAAAAATACAGCTTTTTTCTTCAATTCTGTGAAAGCCAGGCGCCATGGCAATTCTATTTCTGGTCTGGTGAATGACAGGGGAGATCATCTTTCCTCCTTCCCAGAAATCTCAAGGGAGGCAGTGCAGTACTTTGCTTCTCTTTTTAGGGAGGATTCGCAAGGGGGGTCTCCTGAGGAAGCACAAATTCTTTCTTGCATCCCCTCTCTTGTGTCTGGAGAGTTGAATAGACAACTCTTGAGTGATATCTCGCTTGAAGAGCTTGAAGGGATTGTCTTTAATATGAAGAAAGGGAAGGCGCCTGGTCCTGATGGCTTCCCTATTGAGTTTTTCCAAGAATTCTGGGATATCATCAAACTTGACCTCCTTGCTGTGGTTCATGAATCTCAACACAGTAAACATATGTTAAGGGCTCTCAATGCTACTTTTCTTGCTCTTATCCCCAAGAGGGAGGGAGCTGATAGGTTAAGCCAATTTCGGCCCATTTCTTTATGCAATGTAATCTATAAAATTATTTCTAAGCTTATCGCTGACAGGTTGAAGAAGGGGCTTGAAGATCTGATCTCCGAAGAACAAAGTGGCTTTGTTGTTGGCAGGCAAATTTTGGATGGGATTGTTATTGCTACTGAAGTCATCCACTCTATGGCCATCTCTAAAGAAAAAGCGATGTTTATCAAACTGGACATGGCGAAGGCTTATGAAAGAGTTAGGTGGTCCTTCCTTCGACGGATCCTTGGTGCTTTTGGTTTTGCTGAAGAATGGATTCAATGGGTTTTGAGTTGTGTTACTTCAGTCTCTTTCTCAGTGCTTATCAATGGGAGCCATTCTGAGCTTTTTGGTGCCTCTAGGGGGCTTCGTCAGGGTGATCCTCTTTCCCCTTACTTGTTTATTCTTTTGGCCGAAGGTTTGGGGAGATGGGTTAAACGGAGTGCGGAGTCTGGTCTCATTCAAGGGTGGAGGTGGGGTGGCACTTTACCTCCACAGACTCACTTACAATTTGTAGATGATACTGCTTTGATGGGGGTGGCTACAATGAGAGAGGCCTCACATTTGCGTAGAGTCTTGGATGCGTACCTGGTTGCCTCTGGTCAGCAGATTAATGAGGGAAAATCTTCCATTTTCTTCTTCAACACTCCAGGCCCCATTCAGCAAAGGATTGCCCGCACTTTGAGATTTCAGATTGGGAATCTCCCTCTGACCTACCTTGGCATTCCCATCTCGGTAAGTAGACTTCCCAGGGAGTCTTGGCAGATTATTCTGGATAAATTTCGGGTGAAAGTTAACCACTGGACTCATCGATGGTTATCCTTTGCTGGTCGTGTCCAATTGATTAAGTCCGTGGTGCAGGCTCTGCCCATTTATAGATGCATGCTCCAGGTTGCCCCTATGGGCTTTCTTAAGGACCTAGATTCTGTAGTGCGACAATTTTTATGGGCTGGTTGCCTGGAGTCCTCCAAATGGAGTTTGGTTAGATGGGAGGTGGTTTGTAGTCCAAAACAATTTGGTGGCCTCGGCTTGAGGCAGTCAGCTCTGACTGGGGAGGCTTTGGCTGCTAAATTATATTGGCGGTGGTGTAATGAGCAGGATAAGAGTTGGGCCAAGGTTCTCTCTCAGAAGTATCTCCCGGGGATCCCTCACTCTGATATTTCGAGGTACCCCCTTGTGGGGAAGGGCTCTATGATTTGGGGAACCCTCAAGAAAGGGGCTACGCTTATTAAGGAAGGATTATTTTGGATCTGCAAGAAGGGGACAGAAGTCCATTTTTGGTTTGACTCCTGGGATGGTTTTCCTCCCATCACTTCCCAGTTTCCCAACCTGATGAACCTTTGTCTAAGATTTCTTGAGGCCGGTTGGTCACGGGTGAGTGACTTTAAGTCCTTTTTCCCCTGTGGTCAGTTAGAGATGGCCAAATGGAAGACCCCCGAGGAGTGGCCTGATGTTGGTTTGCAGGAGGATTCTGCTGTGTTGCATAGTATCCTCTCCAGCCGAAGATGTAGCTCTCTCCAGGATGATGACGTGCTAGCCTGGTCCCCTAATCTTATGGGGACCTACACTGTAGCCTCCGGTTATAGCAGGTTATTGTCTCATAGGTTGATTGGGCCTGAAGTTCAATGGTGGAAAAAGGTCTGGAATAAGTTTTCTTGGCCAAAATGTAATTGTTTTGTTTGGACGTTGGCCTGGAATAAGTGTTTGACTTGGGATAACATTCAGAAGAGAGGTTTCCACGGGCCGTCTATTTGTGTTATGTGTGGGGCTAATGAGGAGGACTCTACCCATTTGTTTTTCCGTTGCTCTTTCGCCCTCCAGCTTTGGCACTTTTGGTGGGGTGTTTGGACAACTCCTTGTGTTCATGCTTCCTCCTTGATTGAGTTTTGGCAGGGGATGGGTCGGCCCCCTTCTGTGGCCTCTTTTTTGCAGGAGGTGTGGTTTGTTGGGCCTATCTTCTTATTGTGGCAGATCTGGCTGGAGCGCAATCGAAGGATATTTCGAGGGGAACAGAGGCTGGTTCAACAAATTTGGCAGAAATTTCTTGGCATGGTTCAGGAAACAGTGAAAGCTAAGTGTGAAGTGGAATTCCCGTTGGTGAAAAAGGATACTGAGGTGGTGGAGAGATTGGGGATTCAAGGATCATCCCTGGCCTTGAATAGGGCTATTAGAGGTCGTCGTGGGAAGAAAAAGATTGATAGGGATGGCAAATGGCAACTTCCCTCGGAAGGTGTTTTGAAGATCAATACTGATGGATCTTCAAGGGGAAATCCGGGTCCGGCTGGTATCGGGGGGATTGGTAGAGATTCTTTGGGCTCGGTGATTTTCCTCTTTTCAATTTATGAAGGGATACAGACCATCAACCTAGTGGAAGGGCTTGCTATTCTTAACGCTCTTGAGAGGGCTCATGCTTTGGGGTGGAGAAGGATTGTTTGTGAATCTGATTCCCAGATCTTGATCAATTTGCTTATTGAGCAGAAAGTGGCGGATGTCAGCTGGCAGTTGGCTGGGGTTGTGCAACAAATTTTGCGGGTTAGTTCTTTGATGGAAATGGTGACTTTTGTCCATATTCCAAGGGAGTGGAATAGGGCTGCTGACTGTTTGGCGAAATGGGCTTCTGAGCATGATGAGGGATGGAGAATTGAGGAGTGGGAGCTGGTTCCTCAGGAGCTCCGTCTTGATTTAACGAATATTCTTGGTGAGGATAGGGTTGGAAATGGTGACAGTTAATGGTGTCGGTTGTTTTCTCTGTTTGGGTCGGTGATCTTGCTTTTCCTTGGGACCTTGGTCCTTTTCTTCCTATGTATTGATGCTTTCTGATATTCAATAAAGTTTTTACCCCCTTTTTATTAAAAAAAAATAATTAAATAAATTAATAAATTTATTTAATTATGAGGATTAGTGACATATTAAATAAATAAATGAAATTCATTTATTTAATAATTATAAAGAAATAAATGAAGAAAGGTAATTAAATAAATTTAGAAATTTATTTAATTAGGGGAAGACTTAGACAATTAATGACATATTTAATAGATAAATAAAAGTTATTTATTTAACAATCATGAAGAATTAAAGGACATGAATTAATTAAATAAAAGTTTATGAATTATTTAATGAATAGTCGAATGTGGACCAAGGACATAATTAAATGTCATAATTATGCTAGGACGAAAGTGGTAAAAATAGAGCTTGCAGGCCTAGATCATTTTGAAGTGTCTGCATTTTTCCCCTCTTTGTCATAATGTAGCATGTCGCATTGTGACAAAGAAAATAATTCAAAGCCATGCCCCAGTGAAGGTATAGAGTATCAATTCCCCCTCGGGAAATGTTTCAAATTTTGGGTTGGTGGCAGAAAAATTTGGAAAGGGTCTCGATAAGTCAATTTGATGACCAAAAAAATGATGGCGCGGACGGTTTCAGATTCTGACATGCTTAAGACAGCCAATGGGGTGGTCAAAGTTGGTCAAATGAGCCTTCAGTAATAACCTAGTTGACAAATGTCATTTTGACTTTATAAATAGGTTGACAAAGGGGTAAAAGTTATTTCATTTCCATTATTCACCTTGTAAATTTTGAAAGCTCAGAGCGAAAAGGAGTGCAGCGAGGATGGTGATTCTAGTGACAGAGCATCGTGGCGAGATCGTGCAGACCTTAAGGCGGCCAGAGGGTTCAGAGCCAACAGTATGTACCCCTAACCCCCTTTGTAATTTTTTCATTTTGTGTGCCAAAAGTAGATTTTTAGGACGAACAACAAATGTGCTGCGATGCATATGCATGCACATAAGCCGCATTTGACTTCGTGTTCGACGCATTTGATACGTCGCAACACAAGTGAAAGGGTAGTTTAGGGTAGGTTGAGGGTTTGCGACACATTTTCCAAAACTACAATGCATTCTTCTTTTTTAGCCGCATTTGAAATTTAGAATGCCGCAATCGTCATTTTGTGACGCAATCGTAGATTGGCACGACGCATTTGAATGGAACAATGCAAGTGTCATATATCATGACACAAGTGCTTTGATGCGATACATTTGAGGGATTGAATGATGCAATTGACATGTCGCAATGCATTTGAAGTACGAAACAACGCATTCGTTGTTTTGCAACGCAATTGCAGTCAATGTGACGCATTTGATGTTGACTTGAACTAGGGCTGATTTTGATACTTTTCCAAGTTGAAATGCTTTTGATGATACTGACAGTTGCCTAGAAGGTACTGACACGTTGTTTGTCTTTGTGTAGAGACAACTTGCCCCTATCTACATGCGAGAGAGCAGACCGACGACATTCTAGTTTGCTGACCAGCTGACTCTGCAAGAGCGACAATGATTGGTTACAGGACATAATAACCCGGCCAAAATAACCCTGGACAGAATAACCCGGCCACAATAACCTAGGGACAAAATAACTCGGGGTCATAATAACCCAAGCTAAAATAACCCATGGTCAAAATAACCCATGGACAAAATATCCCCATAAGAATATAGAGAAAGGAAAACAAAATTTATAAATTACATGTATGTTGCTAGAAAAACTTTATTATTCAAAATTTCAATTAAAGTGTCAAATTATGAGCGATGCCTCTTATATAATCTAAAATGTTATGGTTGTCATAACCATCAACCAATTTTTTTAGTCTTTCTTTGAGTTCATGTTATTTTTTCCTACTTGGTTGCCCAGTGTATCCTGTAACGTCTGAAAATGAAACAAGCTTTTGCACAATAGACAACAAGAATATTAGTAGATTAAAAGCACACATGCATACAATACTAAATCTAACATGCAAATTCATACGTTAAGCAACAAAGAACATGGGAAAGTAAAAACGTAATTAAAACTAGAATGATCTCACCAATCTTCAAACATATTTCCATGAATTATCTCGATTGCCCTTCTCCATTTCACTTGTATGGTATAATTGCCCTCAGATTTTCAAGTAATTCGTGCAAGTATAGCCTAAGATAGTGATTAGCAAAATATCAAAGATTCAAGACAAAAGTGCTCTCAAAAGTTATCAAATTCGCGAGAGAGATTGGAATGAAGAATGACAAATCAATTTATAGAAAATTGATTATTCGAATGACAGGCCAAGATTGAAAGATTAACGAACGGTTGAGATTGACTAATTAGTCATGCATTCAGATAACTGATAGTATTGACATGAGTCATTCGAATTAGAAATAGAATTAAAGATTAAATGAATGATTTAATCTTCAGTTCGGCATTCGAAAACATAAGAAATATCTTTGCATGACAAAGATAAAGATTGATTAAAGCAACTCTTTTTTCGAACGCACGCACAACACTTAATTAATTAAATAAGAATATTTAATTAATCCGCATATACACGCAATTGAGTTAGAAGTGGACGATTGCATGATTAGACGAGGAGATTACTCGAAGACACCACTTAGACATTAAATCAATAGTTAACTAAACGATTAAAATAGATGTCGAGTTGAGTAAAAGTGAATATTTAGATAACTCACATAATTATCTAAAATATAGAAGAATGTGTTAAAATAGAATTAATGAATTCAAATAATTCCAATCAAGACGATATTTGAAGAAAATAAACAAATAACATTTATTTTAAAGGAAGGATTTTAAATGAATAATTAAATAAAATGAATTTATTTAATTATAGTTGAAATATGATAAAGAGTAAATTAAATAATGATTTATTTAATTTAACAAGAAGAAGGTTAATTAGTAACATAATTAAATAACAAGCATTTATTTAATTAATTAGATAGAATAAAGAGAAGTGAATTAATTAAATAATTGAGATTATTTAATTAATAGATGAATTAATAAAAGATGTAATTAAATAATTGACATTATTTAATCATGACCATGAAGAATAAGAATTATGAAGAATATAGAAGTCGCAGGTTAATAACCAGATTTTGGTGTCTACATTTGCCCCTCTTTGATACAATGTCATTTAGGTGTTGTGTCAAAGAAAATCAATGAAAATATGCCCCAGTCAAGCTCCGGATGAGAACAGGTGAAGGTATGCCCCCTCGGAAAAATTGACAAATTTTTGAAATGTTCAGAAAAATTTGGAAATGCGCCCGATTAGCCTAGTAGATAGGAAAAAATGCAATGCAGTTGACGGAATTGGGTTCGGAAACGGGAGGGACGGGTACGGGATGATAGAAAATGGAAGTTTGCACGGCCAGTAGGAAGAAAATGCCACCTAAGTCTAGGTATATATTGGAATTGGGGTGAAAAACTATTCATTTGCACCCACCCAGCTTAGAGATTTGAAAAGTTTGCTCTGACTTTCAGCGAGGATGTCTCCAGTTCCAGCGACCCATCATCGTGCATACAGGATCCGGACGTTCTAGAGACCAACCGGCGCGGACCCCCCGGTATGGACCTAAAACTTGCCTTTTGAAAATTTTTAATTTGCGCGTATTTTTAGACATTTATTGCATTTTTTGTTATGTGCGTCATTTTAATTTGCGACGCATCTGTATGCGCGAACGACGCATCTGCATGCGAAAAGCCGCATTTGCATTTTAACGCCGACCGGTTAGGCTTAGTTGAAAAAATAACCGCATGTGCTTTTTGTGTGACGCATTTGTTTATTGTGATACGCATTTGAAATTTAGCTACGCATGTGTATTTTATAATACGCATTTGTTTATGTTGAAATGCATTTGAGATTTTGCAATGCATTTGCATGTTTTAGCGATGCATTAGAATATTTAGACATGCAATTGTCATTATGCACCGCAAATGTCATTTGTAGCACACATTTGATAATAATTAACTGCATTTGATTAATAATGACGCACTTGTAATTTGTGGACCGCATTTGTATAAAAGCAACGCATGTGTTTAAAAAATGACGCATTTGCAAAATAACGATGCATTTGCATTTTATGCCAAAACATTCATTTTTCACTAGGGTAGATGATTTAGACTGACATGAGGCATGTTTTTGCAGGTTGTTCTTGACCCTATCTACACATGTGAGTCGAGACCCATGATGTTTCGATTCAGAGACAGCTTACGGCCAGCCGAGCGACGGACTTTATGGCATTTGGGTTTGTTGCACGTGACCGATATGCCCCAGATTAGGGCAAATCGGGGTTTACTGACAGCACTTTGCGAGCGGTGGCACTCAGAGACGTCTTCCTTCCATCTTCCGACTGGAGAGGCTACAATGACCTTGGAGGACGTATATAGGATTTTGAGACTGCCTATTAGAGGCACACAGGTAGTCTATGATACCCAGAGGGGTATAGCGGAGATGTGCAGATACTACCCCCACGCTGACGTTAGACAGCTAGGGGTAGATGATTATGAGATTAGATGGCGGGTGTTAGCCCAGAGGTATAGACAGTTAGACTGTCTGGTGGCGACACTGATAGGTGGGATTGTACTGCCTGACCGCCGAGGTCATGGATTTCCTGTAGGATGGGGTGAGATGTTAGTAGGCATGTTAGAGCGCCGAGTTGTATATGCTTGGGGTTCGTGTGTGCTGGGGATACTATACTTCCACCTTCATGACATTTCCTATAGAGAGGCATAGTCGATGAGCTGCAGTACCACACTGCTGATGGTATGGGCATGGGAGCACATCGCTATCTTTAGACCACCGATGACAGTAGACCTAGCTCGTGGAGTGCCCTACGCCTTTTGGTATGCGGGAGCTACCACTCAGCACCACATTGGAGACACGGGCTACTATAGACATGCTATAGACCGGATGCAGGAGTTTACATGGAGACCATACCGAGACTGCGAGGTGTGGTCAGATGAGGGCGAGCATTTGCATTTGCCATATTGCCGACAGACACAGTATTTAGTGGGATGGACAGTGTCCCATATGCACATCATAGAGCGGCAGTTGCCGAACCGGGTTTTGAGACAGTATGGAGAGGTGCAGGATGTACCTCGAGGGAGAGCAGAGTTTGCTCGGTCCTCACGAGAGGTCCTGTTGTGGGGGCCGAGATTCAGGTTGCTCTTGCGGAGGCGAGATGATCGGACTCGAGCCTGAGCATGGGATGGAGGAGTGGACGGTAGATCGAGGATGACTCCGGCTTATGATCGGTGGTGGGGCACTGCGGGCCGACTCCTTTGAGAGATCGGGGCAGCGGCACGGTGGGGCACATGTGTTAGGGTCGGTAGTAGAGGTGAGGTCGAGGCGGAAGAGACGAGGTGATGGTGGGGATGATGGCAGAGGTGGCCGACGCAGAGGCAGGAGAGGGAGGCGTGGTCGACGGGGACGAGGAGAAGCCTTGTCACCGATCCGAGAGGAGAGGGGAGGAGAGGAGGATGTGGCCATGCTAGATGTGACTTGGGAGGAGGCGGCCAGTTGAGGTTATCCACATCCCAGTGATGGAGGCGGTCTTGGGAAGTGATTGTAGAGGAGGCCATGAGGAAAAGTAGATGCCCTTGGTTGTTAGAGTGCCTACCGGAGGGATGATGAGAGGGAGGGATGATCGAGGAGAGATCGAGATCAGCAGATCCTGGAGGAGCTGGGCGAGGAGGAGGATGGGAGAGATAGGGCCCGTCAGGATGAGACAGAGGCAGAGGTGCCCGACATTGATATATTACGAGCCCAAGTTGCTTCCTTGGAGGAGCAAATGAGGGTGTTGATGGCTGAGAGAGATGCCTACAGGGTGGAAGGCGGAGCCTTGTTGGAGGATCGGGGCTGGCAAGCGGCGAGGCCCAGGCGGGAGAGATTCCGCAGAGCTCAGTCATTATATGCAGGACCATCGGCGACATTTGCGAAGGAACTGAGTCAGGCCGGGCGAGAGGAGAGATATTACGAGACCTATATGAGGCGGGGATTCCCTTAGAGCGGGCTCCTAAGCTTTTCAGTGACACGAGTAGTAGGTCTTAGACCAGGACCCACACACAGTGAGCGGAGGGGAGTGGGATCAGCCACACAGAGCAGGGCCTATGGCAGACCTCCACAGCTCCGAGATCAGCGGTTCCGCATCATCCCCTACACACTCCCGACATGATGGCAGTGGTAGTTCAGGATAGAGATACAGTTTTGAGGTCCATTTGAGACATTGTATTTTGATCCGATAGCCTGCGGGCTTCCATGTATTTATGATACATTATGACATTGTGTTGTGACACATATGAGCGATATGTATATATGATTTTGGCGGAAATTCTTATGATATGCATTATCTATTTATTGATTATGCAGTCTTGATTTATACATGTGATGTCTATATGATATGCCTATGTGATGGATGGTTGTATGTACTTTATGTTGTTTATGCAACTAATGCGATACATTTGATTCTATGTGACATATGATTCTATATGATGATGAGATGGTATGTGATGTTAGATATAAAATTACATGTGATGTATGTATTTACAGTTTATTACTTATGATGTGCAATGTTAAATGATGATTATTTTCTATTATGCCATGATGAGCTAAATGTGACATATGCCTATATATATATGTATGTTTCTAACATGTATGTTGATGACGGATGATGTATACCATTTCGTGTCACAGGACTCCATCATAATGCAAGAAAGAAGAATTGTTAATGCGGAATGGAAGATCGACAAAGAATGAAAAGACAGAAGATAAATGTTAGTGTTAGGAATCTTCGATATTTTACCATATCACAAAAGGTATTGCACTTTATCATCATTGGGCGGGAATAATACAAATGGAGAAAAACACCAGGATATGACATAAATCAAGGTGTGCAAGGTCATCCACTTGCTAAAAATAGACAGTCGCAGACAAGGATTGTCACTAACTCATACTAAGGACACAAGTTGCCCCAGTCTTTTTGTCGAGACAAACCACAGACAGCAAACAAAAGAAAAGACAGGTCATGAGACGTCATTGCTCCTCTAAATCCTTCATGGGACATCCTTGAGGAAACTAGTAACATGACTCAAAATCAAATTGAAAAAGACAATCGACAGACAACAGTCAAAGAAAATAGAATTCTGATACATCGTTGCTTCTCTAAATCCCTCATGGGACATCATTGAGAAAGCTAGTAACATGAATCCCAGTCATCAATTCAAGATAAATGATAAAATAAATAAGACAATAAAGTCAATAAGCCAATGAAAATATTTGCCAAAACATGATTTGTTTGATTGATAGAGCCTGATTGCAAGAGATACACATACTAGATAAGACTGTGAGTCTGGTTTCGATGTTATGACTATCTGTTTAAGGCATGACAAAGCCTGGTTTCAGAAAGACATGTATCGTATAAGATGTTGAGTCAAATGCCATTGATTTGATAACCTGTGTAAGGCTACGTTTTATTGTTTTGACCTTGTCGATTACGCAGGAAGGACGCATCCTGAATAAGACATAGGTTGATTGTTTTGATAACATCTGTTTCCAAGAAGGACACATCTTGTAGCAGACGGTTGATCTGTTTGAATTGTTTTGTTTGGCAAGTTTTTTGATATGACTCAGAGACATTGCGGACTTGTTCACCAGATTGATCCATGACTTGATATGATATACAGACAATTGACTGTGTGTGATGACAAAACCCTAAAGGACTGACCTAGTGTGGCCTCGGGGGCTCATTGTGTGATGTGCCTTTCCTATGTTGTACACGCAGAGACCTCGTAGTTTGACTTGACTTGACTGACAAGACTGACTACAAATAGAAAAGACGTGTGTGAAAGTGAATGCGATGAACCCTAATGGACTGACCTAGTGTGGCCTCGGGGACTCATCGTGTGATGTGCCTTGCCTACGTTGTACACGCAGAGACCTCGTAGTTCGACACTACCAATGACCTTATCATATAGACAGATGTATTGACGCATGACTTTGTACAGACAAACCTAAACAGACTGACCTAATGCCTCGGGGGCACATCGGCAGATGGCCTTGCCTACGTCTAGTCGCAGAGGCAACGTAGTTCGACAAACGACAAAGACTGACAAGCGCGACTGACTTTGACTCTATTTTTGGATTTTTTGAAGTTTTTCAATGTTTTTGTGTTTCCTCAGGTCATTTTGCGATGTTTTTGGATTTTCTTATGGTTTTACGTCTCCAACATAGCCAATGTAAGAACCAATGTGATGCAGGTCAAGTGTCTGCCCCCAGTCGAGTATAAGACCAACTGACTATGAATAGGGTAAGGTGGGGGATATGAAATGCTCTCGATGTCAATCATTCCAAGCTATGGAAAAGACTACCACTTATTTGGACGAAAATATACAAGTGATGGACATAAAAGGTAAAAGATATATACAAGATAGTGGACTATGTACACGAATGTGGGCTATGTACAGGGAAGTGGACTATGTACAGGGATAAAGACTATGTATAGGGATAAAGACTATGTACAAGATAGATTAGAATAATAGTAGACAAAGGAGCAGGGTTGAGTACACATGGCACCTGTTTGCCAGGTTTTCACCATGGTACCTATCCAAAGTGCCACCGAAGTGGTTTTCACCATTGGATGATTGATTTATCTTTACTATTTTCCATATTAA
Source organism: Sequoia sempervirens (assembly GCA_007258455.2). Classification (NCBI taxonomy): domain Eukaryota; kingdom Viridiplantae; phylum Streptophyta; class Pinopsida; order Cupressales; family Cupressaceae; genus Sequoia; species Sequoia sempervirens. The sequence goes on along the minus strand of VDFB02086081.1, from coordinate 118,952,461 downwards.
CTAATTTTTTTGGTGTTACCAAGACGCCTGTTTACCAGGTTTTCCCCTTGATAACGATTTTTTTATTTTCTGATTTTTTTGTATTTTTGCTAAATAAGACAAAGGCTCCCAGAAGCTATGCGTAGAACTTCTTCAGATGCATACTATTGATTGGTGAGGACAATGGTTCGCCTTCAGGAGTAGAGAGTTGATACGCTCCTGATCCAAAAGCTTCTGTAACAACATAAGGTCCCAACCAATTAGGTTCAAACTTTCCTGGTTTGTCTCTTTCTGCTTGATTCTTTGGATTCTCCATTAAAACCAGGTCACCAATGTCAAAATTTCTGTTTAAAACCCTCCTGTTATAGCTACGACGAAGGCGGTTCTGATATGCTTGGAGATGGTCCAGTGCCTTCTGTCTACGCTCGTCCAGGAATTCTAACTCATGGAGTCTCGACACTTTCGATTACTCTTCAAAGCCGTCAATGGTAACCAGGTGATACCCATAGGGATGGAATCCTAGAGCCTCAATAGGAAAAATGAAGCAGGATCAAGACAGAGTGAATATGGAGTAGCACCAGTGGGAGTACGGATACTTGTGCAATAAGCCCATAAGGCGGGGTTAAGCTGTAAATGCCAGTCATGACCAACATCATTGACAGTCTTCTTGAGGATTCTAATGATGGTCTTGTTAGACGCCTCCGCTTGGCCATTACCTTGTGGGTAGTATGGAGTAGAGAAGTGATGTTGAATATGAAATTGATCACACAAGTGACGGACTTCTTGGTTCTTAAATGGGCGGCCATTGTCAGTGATTATAGATTGAGGGACACCATACCGACAGATGATATAGTTTAAGATAAATCTAGAAATCTGTGTGTCGGTAATGTATGTCATAGGAATGGCTTCAATCCACTTCGTAAAGTACTCAGTGGTAGTGATAATGAACTTGTGTCCATTAGATGAGGTGGGGTGGATCTTACCTATGAGGTCGAGTCCCCATTGGGCAAAAGGCCATGGTGACGTGATAGGACGGAGCTCCTGTGCTGGGGCATGTATCAAATCTCCATGAACTTGGCATTGGCGACATTTTGTTACAAAGACATATGAGTCCTTTTTTCCATAGTATTGTGTGCTTGATCATAATCTTTTCGCTAAGGTAGGACCGCTAGAATCAGACATATACCCTCATGCACCCCATGCAAGGTTGCTTGTGCTTCAGTAGAATCAAGACATCTCGGTAGGGTATTATCTAAGGCACGTCTATATAGGGTGTCTCCGGCGATGGTGTATTTGGCTGACTTGCGAAGGAATGTCCTCGTTGGTTATTGGATAGGCCAATAGGGATGACTTGACATGAGGTAATCATAATTTCTTTGTACCATAGAATTAGGACCAACAATGTCACACACCATTTGAATCTGGGATATCATGGGGCGGGGACCAAAAGCTGTTCGACCAAGAACTCAAACTTAGGCACGTTGTTAGGAATGTCAAGGAGTGAGGCAATTGTAGCCATAGCGTCTGCTGCTTTGTTTAAAACATGAGGTATCTGATGAAACTTGACTTTGTCAAAGTACTCTTTAAAACTATCAGCCATGCACTTGTACGGAGCAAGCTTTTCATCCTTAGTCTCATACTCATCATTTACCTGTCTTATTACAGGTTGAGAATCCCCATATACCTGTAGGTTCTTGATTTTCCACTTGACTGCCATGCGTAAACCTGTCACTAAAGCTTCATATTCGGCCATGTTGTTAGTGCATGGAAATGCAATCCTGAATGATTTAGGGATGGAATCACCCTGTGGTGTGATAAACAATATCCCAGCCCCTGAACCATGATTTGTATGTGAGCCATCAAAGTACTGTTTCCATGTTATGTTTGTAATAGTATGAATATGAACTCATCGGGAAATGCCTTGCTAATGGGTGATACTTTTGTATTGGTGCATCTGACTAGCTGATCGGCAATGACATCCTTTAATAGCCTTTCTCTCTCACATGTCAGCCTCACTAAGTATCATGACCCATTTGGCCAGTAAATCACAGTGTCTTTTGCCTTACTAAAGAAGATATTTAGGAGGATCTATTTTAGCAATCCAACATTGTTTGATGATTTAGCATGTAGTGTTGCGGTTTTGGGTAGCAAAATACTCTGCAAGGCGAACTGCGTTCAATGTTACTATAGTTGAGCTCATAACCAGCAAGTGGGTACGATATAATAGGCGCCTTTCATGACCTTCATCATCGATACATTGTAAGCAATATACGAGTTGATGAATGGGTTGTTGTATTATAAAGAATCAATGGTTTTCCTTCAGCGAATTGGCACTAAAATAGGTGGTGTAGTAAATATTCTTTAATCGGTTGAAAACCCTCTTCACACCTAGGTGTCCACATACAAAGGAGTACTCCTTTCTTAAGTGAATGTTGAAAAGGATGTATGCTTCACGCTGGCACTTTCTCAAATCTTACGATAGATTGCAAAGCAACTACTGTAATATGTAGTTGAAATTTGAGATTGTTGGGTGGTGCCATGTCCATAATTGCTTTTACCTTAGCTGGATCTACTTCAATGCCTCGTCTAGAAATGATATAACCTAACAGCTTTCCTGACTTAACTCCAAACACACATTTCTTTGGATTGAGTCTCACATTATACTTCTCTAGCCTCTGAAATACCTTGTCTAAAACCTTTAAATGTTGTGCCCTTGTCTTGGATTTTACAATAAGGTCATCGACATAATCCTCCATACAAGTGTGTACTAAATCATGAAAGATAGTGGTCATGGCACGTTGATAGGTTGCTCCTGCATTCTTGAGTCCAAAGGGCATAACATTCCAGCAATACGTTCCCCAAGGACAAGTGAAGGCTATCTTAGGTTGATCTTCAGTGGCTATTCTGATCTGGTTATATCCTGAGAATCCATCCATAAGGGACAACATCTCATACCTAACATCATGTCAACTATCATGTCTATATTGGGCAAAGGAAGTCGTACTAGGACAAGGCTTTGTTGATATCTCTAAAATCGGTCACGGATGTGGATGCCCCATTTGGTTTGTTGTTGGTACAAAGATTGGAAGCCAATACGCACAGTCCATCAAATTACGATGAAACCAGCGTCAACAATTTCTCCATAAGTTACGCATGACTAATAAGCAATGCATGGATGCATTTTCTCTCAACCATTTCCTTGGTTTCTTTTGAAAGTTGTGAGCAAGTGATGTAGAACAAGATTTGAGATCCAACGGGCATCGGCATATGACCAAGCAAAATTAATCTATCTTTGTTCAAAGAATTTGTGGAATTCTGATTTCTCTTGTGTTGTCAGTGACATTGCTAAATAAATCAATCGAGGATTCTCTTTTGTGCCTATGTTGACTTCTACTGATTCTTCCATGAGCATGGGTGACTTTTCCTGTGCAATGGGGAGAATGTTCAAACCTCCATCCTTAGGCACCTCAGAGAGGTTTTCACCTTCGGATGCGTCCTTTCTTTTTACTTTTTCATGGTCTAGAGGTGCCTTGCGGTTTTCACCTAGAGACTCGTCCTTTTTATCTTGTTTATTCTTTTTCTCATTTTTACGACTGGAGGGTTGAACAGATTCCCCAAAGTATGCTTTATTGTCCAAGTCAATGGTAAAACCAGCTTTATGATCCCCATTAGGTATGCCTTCACGTAATCCCAGGACCTCAGCAATCGCTTCGTCGTTCTCAAAAGTATCTAAAATAGGTGTATCTTGTTGATACCAATCTATGAGTTGGGGATAAACTAAAGGCATGTCATCGTCGGATTTATCAAAGTCTAATGGAGTCAAGGTAAAAATTGAATTATTCATGTGGTCACAAAATTCTTGTACCAAGTCCTTTTTGCTCTTGGGTTTGGGTCTAGGTGGATAAATAAGTGGGCCTAATGCCAAGGTTTGACAATCAGAAAGAGGTGGTTCAGGTTTCCAAGAGGTTGGATCAAGTGATTCCCAATAGTAGTGTTTAAACCACTCCTCTTTTGTCATTTTCTTTGGTGGATAGGAATTTAAAGGATTTTGTGAGGAACTTAACAGCAAATCAAGTTCTCCAAATAACTTGTCAAGGTCCATGGAAGAAGTAGAGGATAAGGAATCCCACTCATAATCATTAGAGTCAGGCGAGTTAGAATGATTTTGGTCTATTGGTTCGTGAGATGTCTTAATGTCTTCTGAAGCACGTACTTCCTCTAGTAAGGGTAATGGAGTACTAGGAACGCCAATCTGAATCGGTTGAAACCCTAGCCCTACTCCTTTTGGCCACTGAGAAACAAATATTGGTTCAATTCTGCCATCTTGGTTTAAGCCTAAACCACTGTGTCCATCATATCCTTTGCTTTGCATGATTTTGAAACCCTTTTCGTATAGTCTTGTAGGAATATGAGCAATTAAAAGGGGTTCTTGATTATCTTCCTTATACAGCCAGGAAGTAACATCTTCTGTATCTACAACCTCTTTGCTTAATTCACCCCATTTAGTGAAATTTGTTGTGGGGGGAACATGTATAGTGATTATAGACTGTCCCCTACCTGTTGTAGGCAAACCATATGACTTAGGAGGGACCAAGTGGCTAACACAATAGGAAGTCTTCATATAATACTCTCCACAACCCTTGTCTTGGATCTCAACCCTAGGAGTAGTGGGAAGTGAAGGTGCAACAGATTTTCGAGTGAGTGTAGACGGGTCAACATATGAAGATGGATTAGACGATGAGGCCTCTTGGTTGACTGGCACTTGGCGTTGAGGGATCTCCTTTAGGTTAGTGCAATACTGAAAAGGATCGGGATCACCATCGATAGTTATTTCGGTGCCATTGTAAGGGAATTTAAGGCACTGATGATATGTGGAAGGGACTGCCTTCATGGCATGAATCCATGGTCTACCTAGCAAAAGGTTATATGGGAGGGTGAGATCCAAGACCTGGAACTTTGTCTCCATTACCGCAGGACCAATTCTGATAGGAAGTGTTACCACCCCCTTTGATTTTCTTTCTTCATCATCATAAGCCTTAATGACAATACTCTTGGTGGTGTCTACGCATGCTTTTAAAATACCTAATGCCTTAATTAGTTTTAAAGTGCATAGATTTAACCCTGCTCCTCCGTCTACCAAAACTCGTCTAACTTTGGTGTCATCAGCAAGGACTTCTAGATGTAAAGGGTCATTGTGGTTCATCTTATCTGTGGCATAGTCTTGTTCAGAAAATGTGGCATGATGATTATTGGTCAAGTAGCCCACCATCTCTTGGAAACGATTGACATCAAGGTCATTAGGGACCGTGGTATTATGTAAAGCCTTATCGAGGATAGACCGATGCTCGGGGGAGATACACAACAATTCCAAGATTGAAATTTGGGCTAGGGTCTTCCCCAACTGGTCAAGTAGGTTATAGTGTAACTTGGAAGGTTGTGATGCTTGCTGTGATGGAGGGCCTTGGATAACAAACTTAGTACGACGAGTATTGACTGCACATTCTGGATTAGCTTTGATAGTGATGGTATTGATGTTGTCCTTGGCGGCGCAAAGGCAATGAATGATTTTGCCACTATCATAGTCATGTTTTATATTCGCATAATTGGCTGACATATTGGTCTTAGTACTTGAACTGGGGACAGTTCCTTTCCCATGGTCATGTAGTGGGTTTGAAAAGACTTGATGATCAGTGTTCGATGTCTTTTGTTTTTGTCCACTAACTTCAATGATTCTCTTGTCAACAAGATCCTGTATGATGTTCTTCAGTTGTCGACAGTTTTGTAGGTTATGTCCCTTAGTCCTATGATAATCACAAAAAGTGTTGTCATCCCACCAAGTTGGTTTAAACTGTCCGGGATCGTATTGTCTTGGTTCCTGCAGTTGTATGAGGTTGTGTTGTAACAGCTGTTTGAATACCGACTCAATGGGTTCCCCTAAGGGAGTGAATTCACGTTTCTAGAATCTCCTTGGTGGTGGAAGTTGAGTGTTTTGAACCATGTTGGGAGGTTGATTGATAGCATTAAGCGTGTTAGCAAAAGTATGAGGTCCTTGTAATGTGAGGAGGGGTCTTGCTTGTAATGTTTTAGCATCAACCACCCCATCATTGGTGACATTTTTGTTGCGAGACCAGAATCTGTTTCTGTCGGTGGGGGCATTTTGTACGATCATGTTTCAATTGGGTGTTGTCATCTTGAGTTCACCCTTTTCAATGAGATCCTTCTCTATTATCACCCCCTTTTCCACTAGTTCCGAAAAAGATATGCAGCAATGTACCCTTAAGTTACTCCTGAGTTTTGGATGAAGGTTTTCTTGAAACATTGTAACCTTTTGTTTTTCAGGTATCTCGACAGGATATCTACTAGCAATAGTTCTCCATCTCTGGAAGAAAGCAATGAATGTTTCACCTTCGTCTTGTGTGGTGTGGCACAAATTTGCTATATTTATCTCATGGTCAATGTGGAAGGAGAATTGCTCCACAAATTTCTCGACTAGCTCTCCCCATGATCTAATGCCAGAATCTAGACCTGAAAACCATTCTAGTGCAACCCCTACAAGACTTCGTGGAAATAGCCTCATAAGGTACGTGGGGTCGTAAGCGACATCAATGCATATGGTAGAAAACTCCCTGATATGTTCTACTGGATTGTGTTTGCCATTGTACTTAGGAAGATTTGGTATGACATATCCGTGAGGGAAAGGTGTCATGTACAATGATCTATCAAAAGGGAATGGGCATATGTCCTTTGGTGAAAATGATTTCTTAGTTGACATTGACATGTTATCCATTTGTGTTTGTAATGCCTGCATTTGTGTTTGTAGGACGTCAACTTGATTCAAAGATGTGCTAGAAGGATTATGCGGATCCATGTATGTATTCTGAAATCCAAAGTCTCGCGATGGGTTTTGATTGAACGTTGGCATCTGAGGTGGATTTGGATTTGGAATGTTGGTAAATGTATTCTGGTTTGGAATCGACATAGATTGATGTTGTCTTGGATTCTGTGTAAATGGATTCTGAGTACCACTCTGTACAAAGGGATTCTGATTCGGAACCGATGTGAAATAGTTTTAGCTTGGAATCTGGGTAGACGGATTCTGACTACCAATCTGTGAAAAGGGGTTCTAATTCGGAACCGATGTAAATTGGTTCAGACTGCTAGTCTGGAAAGATGGATTTTGATTGCCATATTGGAAGGAGGGAATGCCCCCTGTTTGTGTGATCCTTGGTATAGTACTAGTGACCTGAGCACTAGGTATGGCCATCCACTATGGTAAGGTACCCATGATGCTAGCAGTAGGTGTGGTTGTTGATTGCGCACTTGTGACATCGACATAGGATGTATGGGCTGATGGTTTAGGTCTTTTACTCCCACTAAGAGGACCTAAGGGAGTATATGATGAAGCCCCTGTAGTGAAACTAAATCCCGATGTCATAGTAGGTGTACCAAATGGGGACGTATGAACTATCGTACTCTGTGTAGACGTGCTAGATGGCATAGTCGTGCTGACTTGAGGTATAGTAGTACTAGCAGTCGTGGTATTTGTCCCTTGTGTAGGTTGAGTTTGTAAGGTACTAATATCAAATCCTAGAGGTAAGGTAGCACCTTCAGCTATCAATTTTCCTAAGAACCGTTGACGATCATTTGCTAGGTACTCATCTACAAAAGAGGCAAACTCAGGGTCTTGTGCGGCAACCTCTATGTCTTCTATTGTAACATGTCCTTGTGTGTTTCTAGTGGTAAATTTGTCTAATAGAGTCTTATGAGGTCTTGAAGAAAATGGGTTGATAAACTCGCTTGGGTTCGACATGTTTTCTCTCTCTTCTCTTAGACCTAGTTTCAACAATGTAAGACAAGCTCAATATGCGGGAAATGCAAAACTATATCTAGAAACTATATGACTCTATTCTATGTTTTTGGGGTTTTCTTATGCAAAATAAGGGATGCCCTATGATGATACTAGTCTAGACTCTAAAGGTGCAAGAAGCCTAAGTGAGACCCTAAAATGATCAATTCTATAAACCCAAAGTGAAGGGACCAACTACCTAAAGTCAAACCAAAGTGTCAATTTAGTTAAGTCAAGGAACCAATGTAGGACGAAGATCAAAGACAAGTTGAGTTTCCTAACTAGACTGATGAGCCAGGACGACTCTCTGTAGGACAAAGTATATGATGATAAGACTAGGTTCAATGACATATTTCGTTGACACTATGACCTTTCTAGAGTATGGATGGTAGACTACTCCTAAAGTTTGTAAAAGTGACCTCTCTAAAATTCTAATGCAAGGTGATATGTACCCTATGATGAAGCTAACTCTAACTGAAGACAACTATGGTTAATGACTAAATGAACCTAAAGGATGCAAAATTGAGCAAATCGTTTCAGGTTTCTATTTTCGAAGACTGTTTATATGAAGACCACTGAAACTGGTATAACCCTGCTAACTAGACAGTGACAGTGAATTTTGGTTTTTCTGGTAATCAGATAGATGCGTTTCAAATTTGATTTGCGGACAAGCGTGGTCGACTCAAAATTACGGATCGACTCAGGCGATGATCAAGGCTGGAATATAACGCGTCGGTGTTTTCCAAAACATATCGACTCACAACGATAGATCTTGATTGAGATGAAACTTCTGAATCGGCTCAAAACAACCCGGATAAGCCTCTATAAATTAGATCTCGAGCCAAACTCCATATCAAACTCAAAAATTCTGGTCGACGCCAAAACTTATGAATGCGACTCAAAAGGCTAATAGATGCGACTCTAAAAATCGAGATGCGTGTTTACGGTGAACAAACTAGAGCTCTCTTGTGAATTTTCAGTGACGAAATTTAAAAAGTGACCCAGTTTCTATGATCAAATTGACGAGTCAAAGACAATGAAAGTAAGACAAAGTGTTTTCAGTTTCGATTTTGGACTCAAAGAACGTTTAAAGTGATAACAGACAAGCACATCCTAATAGGCCAAAGGCCTAGGGTTTGTATACTTGGTATAGCCCACCAGTTATACCCCAGATTGGTGATGAACACCTTTCCTTCTCGAGAGCGGATAGCTTAGGAATTTGGTGGCATTGGCTCCCCTCCACGGCTCATTAACGTCTTTTGAGCACACCAATTCTGAATTCATTGGGTAATGACATCCCAAGAACCGCTATCTCTACTCAAGGGGATCAGTAGTGAGTAATCTTTGGGCATGATACTGTACCCTGCACTAATACCAAGCAACGGCCACAAATAGGTTGGTCTCTACAACAAAGGGTATTTAATTCGGGCATTCCGTTCGTGGGGTGTGATCCATACAGCGCGAGTCCCCTTTCGAATCCATCTCATCGGAACCACACTCGTGATTCTTGGGGTTTCCCAAGGGCACTAATATGCAGTGGAGTCTCGGGTTCGGGTGCCTCTGGGAGTCTGAGTCATTGGGGCAGAGTACATTTTTCAAGCGAGCAGGCCCAGGATTCTAGAGTTGATAGCAGATTTCTCTTACACCCGGGATCGCGCGGATCATGAGGGGGATACTTGATATGCAAATCGTAAAGAGACCGGACATTCTTTCACAAACCTGATATAGACACTTGTTAATTTTAACCAAATAGAAAGATTTGCCTCACAGCTACCAAACAATCTGTTTAAAAATTTAACTAGGGTCTTCGACAAAGCGTCTTCTGAGAGATATAGAAGCTGTGGTGCAATTTGTCTTAGCCAATCATCAAGGCTTATTAACTCCAAAGGCCACCACGCTGAAAAGTCAAATACTCGGTAACACGAAATAATTAAAAATTCTAGATTGCAGCGGAAATAAAATTTACCAGTCAATTGCATCGTTTTGTTACCAGTCAGATACGTCGTTTCTTTTTTAGTTACGGCTCGGGATATCACTTGAGATTCAAGAATTTCTAGATGCATCGTTTCTATGTCAGATGCGGTTCATAAACTCAATCACGGTTCAAAAACTTCACGTGCGGTTCCAAAAAATCAATTGCGGTGCAGAAACTTCACATGCGGTTCGGAAAATCAGTTGCGGTGTAGAAACTTCGCATGCGTCGTTCCGTACAAAAAATCTACAAAATAGAAAATTAAAAGATCTACGGATTCGCGAAGATGGTGTCTTCACGTCGGGTTCACCAAAATGTAACGTCTGAAAATGAAACAAGCTTTTTGCACAATAGACAACAAAGAAGATTAGTAGATTAAAAGCACACATGCATACAATACTAAATCTAACATGCAAATTCATACGTTAAGCAACAAAGAACATGGGAAAGTAAAAACGTAATTAAAACTAGAATGATCTCACCAATCTTCAAACGTATTTCCATGAATTATCTCGATTGCCCTTCTCCATTTCGCTTGTATGGTATAATTGCCCTCATATTTTCAAGTAATTCGTGCAAGTATAGCCTAAGATAGTGATTAGCAAAATATCGAAGATTCAAGACAAAAGTGCTCTCAAAAGTTATCAAATTCGCGAGAGAGATTGGAATGAAGAATGACAAATCAATTTATAGAAAATTGATTATTCGAATGACAGGCCAAGATTGAAAGATTAACAGATGGTTGAGATTATTTAATTAGTAACATAATTAAATAACAAGCGTTTATTTAATTAATTAGATAGAATAAAGAGAAGTGAATTAATTAAATAATTGAGATTATTTAATTAATAGATGAATTAATAAAAGATGAATTAATTAAATAATTGACATTATTTAATCATGACCATGAAGAATAAGAATATAGAAGAATATAGAAGTCGCAGGCTAATAACCAGATTTCGGTGTCTACATATCCAACCATATATTTCTCTATTCTATTCTCTTGGAAACTCTATTCTTTTTTCACTGCTTTGATGAATTTTCAAACTAATTTATGTGATGCTTGAAGCAATTCACTAAGTCCTCTATGCCATCCCTCAATAGTATTATTGGTTATGGGAAGATCATCTTGAGTAGCTAAATAGCAATTCTACATTGTGATTGGAAACTTGGGTGATCATTTGTTGCCTCTTCTGGTTAGTCTACCAATCCATGTGTCTTCAAAATAATCAATTATGGGCTGCAGGGTCTCCTCATGTTCTATATAATAAGGCGATTGTTGAAGTGTTTCAAATGCATCAATTACATCCATCTGAGGTAGAAAAGCTAATGCAACAATTTTCTTGATCTCATATGCAAATACTTCATCGGAACTGTAATGTGTTTGTAAACCTTCTTCTTGAACTTTCCTCCACAAGCA
>VDFB02086081.1:118875261-118941144 GCA_007258455.2 Sequoia sempervirens | reverse complement strand
GAGTTATAATTCATGTGTCATATGTCTTCAAGTCTTCATACCTCCAAGCTATCACATCCTGATATGTATGTAATGCATCAATTATGCCCTTCCTCTCCTCTAGAGTACATACTTTGTCGATGAAGACATTCTTGACATCATCTTGAGTCCCCATATTGTACGTTTCACATTGTCCATTGATGGACTCTTTATTGGCATCTTGTTCTTGATCTTTTACCTTATCCAAATCAAAAATCCTTTCTAGCTACTCCATTCCTCTAGGAATAGTATTAGTCTTCAAATTAATGACCCACTCCAAATCCATCTCTGCTTCTTGAGGTTCAGTCTCATCAATAATCTGAGAAGAAAAGACATATGAACTTGTGATAAAATCCAAAATATGCTTATCATCTTCAAATACCTAGAAATTGGTAACATTGTTAGGTACTAAAGGCACCGGGGTCAATTCCACTATAAATTTCTTCAATCCAGAAAGAGACAAAGGCTGCAATGTACTAGCTGCCTGAGCAAGCGAATCTGATGTTTGGTTCTTATTATGTGGTATCAACTAAATGTTGAAGGCATAAAATCCTTCAATAAGGTCACATAATCTATGACTATAATTGGTCATCCTCTTGTCATGACACGAGTACTGCCTCCTGACTTGTTTGACCACTAACTCAGAGTCCCCAAAGACTTGTAAAATCTTGACCTTTTTCTTTAGTGCCATAAGTAACCCATGAATCAAAGCCTCATATTCTGCTACATTATTAGTGCAATGAAACTAAAGTCTATGAGTATCAAATAAAGTCTTACCTTTTGGACTGATTAACTCAAATCCTACTCCAGCTCCTTGTTTCTATTTAGATCCATCAAATATTAAAGTCCAACAACCAGCAACTATAGACTTCCTTGCTACATCTCTTGCACTGTTGTTGCTGGAAGGTTCCTCAAAAAGCATCACTTTCTTCCCTTTAGGATTCTCTTGAACATTCTAAATATTGATTTTGATTGTTGGAATGGGGTTGATGCATTTTTGTATTTGTTCGACTGTAGCTTGGCATAAGTAACAATCTAGTTCAGAGTGGGAGGCATTATGGACTCTACACCAATTTGGTAAGAGAAAATCTTGGAAATTCATTTCCCTACCCAATTGAATCTGATCCTCAATGCACTTCTGAATGAATTCTTGGAAATTTTCCAACAAGCTGAGTTGGTGATCCTCTTGAACATCTTCATCAACTGGTTCCACTAGAGCTTTAGTGCTACTAGATTCCACTGTTAAATCCATAGGCATTGTATGCAACATAAGGACTTCTTCTACATCTAACTCTTCAAAAGGAGCTGCAAGCATGTAATTACCCATACTCACTTATGATATCAGTATTTCATTAGAGGTATTCTAATATTCTATGATCATATATTTCATCCTAGGTTCTCTTTCAATCCTAATCTGATTCAGTACTCCCTTCCAGGGAAGCCACATATGAGAGTGATTAGTTGATACATATCCATTCAGAGCCCTATAAAGTCTCTTCCCAGAATCATACGGTAAGCATTAGGTATATCTGCCACCTGTATATTAATAACTTGTTGAATTCTAGGGTCAGAAGCAACCTGCATATGAATCATGTTCAATTCCCCTACAACATTAACTTTAGTTCTATCCAGTTGAGTAACTTTCTTTTGGGACTCGGCAGGAGTAATACCCAAAGCTCTATAGACACCCAAAGGCATTACATTAGTGGAAGCACCTGAATCCAACAAACAGTTGTGCAAGTTCTTACCAAATATGCAAATAGAGATTAGAAATGGAGGAGTGTCTATTTTCCCTTGGAACAGAGTTAAGCGAGTATCCACCTAAGCAACTTGAGTCTTATCTTTCTCGTTTCCTTTATCTCCAAGAGGCATATGAACTTGATTGTGATTCTAATCTTGCCCTCTTACTGGTTGATAACTAGATGCTCTATTGACACTCCCACTAGCTGATTTATCTTGTGATATGGAATTTGCATTGTGAGCTCCTAGAACTCCATTCCTAATGGTTGGAACTCTCAGTAACTCAAATACAAAGAGACTTACTTTTAGATTCTTGAGTTCTTCCACAACATATATGGCTAGTTGTTCCTCACTCAGGTCAACAGGGGCCTCCTTTGGGTATTCCACCACTCTATCCTGGTTTGCTTCAACACTTTTCACTTTTGACATGTCCATAGGTCCTTGATCTTTAGATAAATATTCTCTAGACACCTGAGGATATGGTAGATTATTGTTGGCATTAGGATTTGGAGGCGTAGAAAAGCTATTTGGTAGAATAGAGGTGGTGAAGGGGCCTCCAGCCTATGGATGTCTATGTGGTAGGTCCCTCAAATCATACTTCTTAATAAGCCATTGTAATGTCTACACCTCTTCAATATAAGCTTCTTCCTCATCGATGGGGCCATTTTCATTCATTGGACTTTCATTGAACAACTATGTAATCTCATCCCCATTGCATACCTGATCTTCCTCTTCTTTAAGTTGGTCTGATTCCTCCTCAGGTACATTCTTCTTGCTTTATGGGAAAGGTGCATGATTGAGTACCAATATTGATGAATCATAAGGAGTAGATGGCACCATCTCCTGACTACTCCAATTGTTCTCCACTTCATACTGGAAGATTGAAGCTACTGTATGGAATTTTGGGTAGTCTAACTTAGAATGCAGACTTGTTTTATGGAGCCTACACCATCCTGATAAGGCAGCCTCAGCTAAATATACACCACTAGGAGACTTCTCTTGATTGATTGGTTGATTGTCTGGTTGATCCAATGGGGTAGAGACTCCTCCATTGTTAGGCCTTGTATTCCAAGTTTTGTTTTGTCTGGGTGGTTGTCTCCTATCAAACCCTTGTCCACTAGTTTGACCCCGATCAAATTTTTGGCCTAAAGATTTTCCTTTATCATAATTTTGTCCTCAATCATTATATCCTCTTTTAGGATGCTGACCTCTATCAAAATGTTGTCCTTGTTGAATATCTCAATTTTCTCTACTATAATTGGACTGCATACCTCTTTGAGCAGCTTGAAGCTAACTATTATGGTTCCTCAAGTAAGTTACTTCCATATTCAATTTCTTCACCTGTTCAGTTAGCTCATCTAGTATCTCTTTGTTAGAATTCCTATAGGGGGGCTGATTTGCATTATTTTGAGGATATCCTGCTGCAGTACTAGTATTCAGTGACTGGTTCAAAACTTCAGAATTTTGCAGATACATGGGATAACTAGCCTGAGATTGTGGATGAAGAGGTTGATTTAGATTTTGCTGAGGGTAGTTGATTGTAGGTAGAACTTGACTCATAGGAGGTCCTGGGTGACGAACCGTAGGCAACTGGGGCACTAGATTCATGATTGGAGTGTGATTGGTGAGAGTCTCATTGAGAGCTTGGACCTGTCTAGGGTGAGCAGTGGGTCCAAATGAAGGTAAAGGCCCAGAAAAATGTTGTCTTAAAGTAGTGCTAACCTTCATAGCCTCTGCATATGCATCAAGCAAGGTGGTGGGAGGGTTGTTTCTCCACTTCATGAAGGTAGTTGTCAAACTATCAAGACCCTCATAATAGACTTCTAAAGTGGTAGCTTCATCAACAACATAAGGAGCTTGTAATCGGGTGTAGGAATGATGAAACCTATTGCTAAATGATGATATTGGCTCATGGAATTCTCTCTTAACATTGGTAAACTAAAGATAAAGCTCATGGGGAGTGATAGGGATCCTAAACTTCTACAGAAATGTAGTCTCCAGTTCAGTCCAATACTAAATAGACCTAGCAAGAAAATGATTGTACCAGTAGAATGCATCTTCTCCTAGGGAATAAGGAAAGATCCTACACACTACATCCTCATGATTAATTCCTCTATCCTTAAGACAAGTCTGAAAGATCCTGATGTGTTCCTCAATAGTTCTATTGGGGTCATTAACATGGAACATAGAACAAAAGTGTTATGGGTTTATGGGCATGACATTGTAATTGTTGAAGGTCAAAGGAGATGGATTGTTGGCAAGAAAAGCCATTGGTGGTGGTGGGGGTGGTAATGGTTGATTTATGACTGGGCGAGGTTGCTAAATGGGAATGTCCTCATAATCAGATGAAGATGGACTTGATGAAGATGAGGATGATGTGAATGATGAAATTGGTTGGCTAGATGATGACTCGCCCCTTCTTTTGGTCCTTCTTGACCTTGTAGGAGCTATAAATTCTTGAAATCCCTCTTCTCCTGGAGTAGATCTAGTTCTTCTTCTGAATCTTTCAAGAGAAATAGTTGACAAAAATTGATCCAGCTTGCTTATTCAGGCCCTCCTTCTAGCGCCAATCTATTGATGGTGTTTTCTGCACAACAACAACTCAGACATAATATGGGAATCCTATCTCTCTTGAAAGGTAAATCTCTATTAGCAAGCCTCAAGAGATAACCCCAAGGTCTCTAATGTCAGGTCTTTACAATGCATAAACAACTCAGTGATAAATGTGAAAATGTTGGTAATCACAAAGGGACCTTACTACAAGAAAATACTGAATCCTTTAATTTATCATATCTAGCAATATCATGATACTTCAATCCTAAATCTAACTTGAACGATAAATAAATAACAAAAGAGATAAGGTTTGAAGATACTTCTCAATTTAATTTTAACTGTAAGATTAACAATGCAAATTATTAACACTTGAAATGGACCAATCCCTCATAAACTAATCCCTACTTGACCTAGATGAATCTGCAATCTCACATAAATAATGCAATCTTCTCTGGTATTAAATATTTTCAGATCATGAACATTCATCCAAAACAACCCTATTTCAATTGAAATGAATAAACCTTCACAATTGAACTAAGCACAATAAATATAAGGTCCAGGCTAACTTTGCAAAGAACCCAACAATCAACTAGCTGCAAAAAGTATGGACCAATGATTGTTGCAAACACTTCAAGCATCAAACCATAAACACCATTGAATCATGTCTAATTCTAAATCTAACATATATCTAATATTTCTGAATTAATCTCAAAAGCTGGAACATCAAGAACCATGCAAGATAAATCAACACAAGAGAATTCACCAAAAGCACAATGTCTTCAATTGTATTGAATCACCCAATAACAACAACAATTCCAGTGTTTTGTGTTACAACACTTGCTAAAAAATGAATTAACTTCTAACTCCTTCTCTACTACTTAATTCACTCCAATTTCCAAAACTATCTATCTAGCTCTTACAAATGAGGAAAAATTCCAAATTTATAGAAACCCCCCAAGGCATGTCGGCCTAGTTAGAATTTACAATAATAATAAATGGCCATAAGACAAGTCAGCCAAGAGGAATTCAAAATAAGATAGAATATGCATTAAATGCATGAACTCCATCCAGGTCGGCCTAGGATCTCCAATATAGTTTGGACCAATTATGCATGCAAAATAATAGGGAAGCACAAATTCTGATGTAGCCTTGCATTAACTACTTCCCCCTTTGCCTTTATTTTTCTCCACCCTATCATGTATCATCAAAAGTACCATGTCCAAGTTTTCTATATGTGGCAGAGGAAAAACCTTAATTCTCTTCTCAATAGATTTAATATTTTCTCTTGATTGCTCCACTGACTTATCCCACTCAACCTTATTAGTTTGATATTTTCCAATAACTGCAATATAAGTGGTTACATCATCCAACTGATGTTTAGTAATTGGATCTTCATTGATTGGAGAATATATGTCTCACTACCATTTTCTCAACTGTTCTAAGCTCAAATGCTTCAGTGCAAACTTCTTTCTCCCTGTCATCACTTCAAAGAAAGAAATGCATTTATAATAGATATCGGCCAACGTATCTTCAATTTTCCTCCTTTACTTATATACCTTATTCAAAACCTTTTTCCTTATTTTCAAAGCTTCAAACCATTCCCAAGGTTCTGTAGCTTTGGAGGAAGGAAGAATTCCATCACTTACTAACTTATCTTCAGTATACTCCATGATGGTCCTTATTTTCTGCAATAGGAGATCTACATCTTCTTTATCTTAAGCCAATACATATTTCAACCAATTTATTGACCTCATTGCATCTCCCCCATTTGAAAGGATGTCCTTGATAGCATTATCTCCCTTATTTTTCACCCCTTCTAACCAGTTCATTATGGCAAGAGTAGTTGTATTCATTCTCTCCAACTTTGTTATGGTTTCTTGTGGCAAGAAACTCGTAGTAGAAGATGAGGAGCTAATAGATTGCAAGGGCTTCATCAAGTTGTGCAAGTACTTCTTTAATTTATCATTCTCCTTCTTCAGTTCTTGCTTAGTCTGCACTTCTTTCCTCAACCTACCCAACATCACAACACTAGAGCCTTCATACTCTTCAATCTCTTGTTCCATGGAAGTAGGCCCTAGGTTGATGGTTTGCACATTATAGTCACTTCTAGTTACATCATCCTTTTTCTTATCAGGGGCCGGAGTAGCAATGTGGATCACCTTGTTATTCGCTTCATCTCTTTCAATCTTGGAAATGAACATGGCCTTCTTCTTTCCTTTACCCTTTCCTATGTTCGCCAATAGCTCATCCCAATTGGGAGGGGTGTCATCCACAATAATTTGTTTGCTCTTTAACTCCCTATCTAGCGAACATGGAATAGTGGATTTAGACTATACTTTACTCTTCCCAACCTCATCCTGTTGATCCCTGGGTGCATCTTTATTCCAATCCTGCTTCTCAAGAATCTTCTCATCTTTATCCTCCTTTTCTTTATCATGCTATTTTTCTTCATGCACCAGTGATGGAGTTCCAACTGGAACTTCTTCTCTCTAAGGAGGTCTATCCTCTTTACTTCTAGCAGGTGAATCATGATATGTAACCAAGGGGGACTGCAACACCTTCTCTATTTCTGCCTCAGCACTAAAGAGCTCTCCTTCTTGAAATTATTCTCCTTCTATATCTTGGTGACTCTCAACTTCCTTGGATTCACTTGGTTCATCATGAGATTCATGGGAAGAAATGATATCATCATGTTTTTTTGCATCAGGAGTGGCTGGAGGGGGATCCTTCTTTGACACATTTTCCTTAGGAGAAGGAGTTCTTGATTTCATTCTATATACTTGTGTCCTTTCTCCTGAGCTTTATACATTTATCACAAGTGGGTTAACTTCTTCTCTGTTATTGGAACTTTCCTTTCCCTTATGTGATAATGTCACCATTCTTCTTCTCTTCGGCATAGGGACACTAACCTCCTTATCTTCTTCTTCAGCTTCCTCTTTTTCTGAATTTTTCGTTCTTGAAACATGTTTCCTCTTCTTTGCAATAGGCTTCCTTTTTTTTTATGCCTCCTATACCTCCTATGCCTGAACATCCTTAACCTTAATCTTAAAAGGAGAGCTCACCTTCCCCTTACCCATAGGATCTTGCTCAACTGACTCCTTAGAAGTTGAATAGGACTCCAAGTCTCCCATTAAATCATAGGTGCATTGCACACCTTCACTTTCTAGCTCCCACATCTTATGCTTGAGCCACAACTTTGTATACTTAATGACTGGAGTCATTAGTTTTTCTAATTCTGTCTTTTCTTCCATAATCTATTTCACCAATTGGTTTATATTTCACTACTTCATAGTCATGGTCCTGAATCAAATCACCATCATATTCAACTTGATTTGGAATGGCCTTCAAATTATATAACTGGACTAAGCTAACAAGAGCCTAGAAAAATTCTTCTATCTAATCTCATACTCATCGCTGCAATTATCCCAATAGTCTTCTATGTCATCCTTGTGGTTGTATTCTCTGCTAGCCTTCTTCTGTGCTTTCACAATTTTGTCAAACCTAGACCTGTTGGAGTGAAAAGATAACCCAAGTGTACTCATTTCTTCCTTAGAAGAACTGGCCAAATTAATAGGACATGCCTCACTAGTTCCTATACTCAAAGGGAAGTCACCACCAAATCGAGTCTTATGCTTATCTTTTTTCACAATGGCATCAAAATCACAAATCTGCCTAGTGACCTTTAGAAGTATAATGTGATCTATGGGATACCTAGGGAGTCTGTATGGAGCCCTCTAACAACCATCTATCCTTATGTATGAGAAGGTGGAGAACTATATAAACCAAGCCCCATACCTTTTGATCAGCTCTTTGGCATTGTCAGATATCCTTACATGCTCTGCACCCTATAATAATCTATTGATGTGCATAGTAAATGCATCATTCAACCTCCTATAGCTCGAATTAGCTAGATGCAATACTGGATAGACCTCATAAATTAAATCCTTCCTAAACACACCTCTTGTACTTAGCCCTTTGTATGGATGGAATCTTGCAAGTGCATAGACTAAGTAGGAAGTCATTGTGAAGGTCTTTGTTTGCAATACATTGCACATCTTTTCATGAATCATAATGCTTATAACACCTTCCCAATGATAGTTAATATTCTGCTCCATCCTCACAATGACATGGAAAATCCAATTCTCAAATATACCAACACTCTTCAACCCTACCACTCTGCTGAGAAGGGTGATAACATCACAGTACTCCTTGAATTTAGCTCTGAATAGCTTCTTGGGTAGCTTGGAATAGTAGGACTTAGGCTTCTCCAACCAAGAATTGATAACCTACTGGGCCTTGATAGTATCTTCCTCATAGAACTTCTTTTCCATATCCATATCAAAAGCCACCACATGAGACCTATCAGGCATGTCAAAGGTCTGGGCTATAGACACAGGATTTAAATTTGCACAATTCTCTCTTGGGGACCGACTATCCTCTGTGTTCCTCTATCATAGTGTTTGGCACACTCAAGAACCAACTCATAACATTGCACTATATAAGAAAATCTAGCTACATGTGCCAACCCTAATTCCAATGTTCTTTTAGCCAGTAAAGGAGGGTTTTGTGCTACCATTCTTGTCTTGAACTCCTCATAATCCCACAGTCCAACATTTGTGTCAGTTAGCTTCGACCAAATGGAAGTCAACTTTCTCTCAAGGATTCTGCTCTTGATGTCCATCTTGATTCTTTCTGCTTCAGAAATAGAAGACCCCTCCACACTTGGATCCACCACTCTACCCTTAGCTCCACTTATCACTTCTTTGCTTGACTCAGCCTCCACTTAACAAAGAAATCATAGTAAAGATCTCATGAAACCAGGTTAACCAATCATAGAAGACACATCCAACCAAAATATAAGTCCAATGATAAGCCAAATTCTTTAAAACCTCATAAAATTCATAATCATATATTAATAAACCATGCTATCTCAAAATACTTTTTTTTTCACAAAGCCTCAAGGATTTCGGCCCAGGACAGATTTCTACAGAAGAAGCAATAGTCTGCAAACTCCAAAAAAATGAAGGGACAAAGGAATTTTGGCAAAATCGGGGAGCGAAGGAAATCTGTGGGGAAGACAAAACTCTTGAAAACTGCAAATTTTGGGGAAACAAAGAGAAAACAAAAAATTGAGAAATTTTGGTAGAGGAATTTCGTGAAGATCTTGAAATGCCAGATACCATTGTAACTAAGGGTTAAAATTAGGGTGGATTATAGGTTAGCAAATCAACAAATACAATAAACCCAAAGAACTATCGAGTACAAAAGAGATTATGAGTAAGAACAATTATACCTCTTCCTCGAATCTTCCATGATTACCTCCATAGCACTTCCTAGCTTGCAGTATATGATTGATGCCCTCAAATCGAGTGTGTCAGCATTTTGACTATGACATTGTCCTATGCAAGTTTTGAAGGATTTAAAATAAATGCCTATGCCTATTCCTATGACAATATGACTCAAAGAAATATAAATCTTAATATGCCAAAATAATAAAATCTATGTGTAAGTGTGTAATCTAAAAATGAGAGAAAAATAGAATTTTATAGAAAATCCCATTTTGAATGGACGAACGAGATCGACTTTCGACAGAGACCTAAAATCAGAGGATGAGATTAAATCTGACAATCCCTAATTAGGGTTAGGGAAAGATCCTCAAACGAGTGGTTGAGATGTCATCTAAGAAGATAGAATCGGCGGTGGAGAATAAATGAGATAATTAATTCAAAAATAAATATTTTTGAAAATCAAGAAGATAAGAGTTGAACTGAATATCAGATTTCAAAAAATCAAGAATCTTCTCGATTACTTGATTTTTGGAGGAATATTACCATATTGAATTAAATTAATTCAAAATATGGATTTTGTGAAATAATAAATAATCGACTTTCAAATTATTTACTAAAATGAACTGACAGTTAACAATGTGATGACATTTTAAATAATTTCATTTATTTAAAATGATAGAAATATTAATTTTGACAATTAAATAATTAAATATAAATATTTAATTTAGAAGATATGTTTAATAATTAAATAAATTAATAAATTTATTTAATTATGAGGATTAGTGACATATTAAATAAATAAATGAAATTCATTTATTTAATAATTATAAAGAAATAAATGAAGAAAGGTAATTAAATAAATTTAGAAATTTATTTAATTAGGGGAAGACTTAGACAATTAATGACATATTTAATAGATAAATAAAAGTTATTTATTTAACAATCATGAAGAATTAAAGGACATGAATTAATTAAATAAAAGTTTATGAATTATTTAATGAATAGTCGAATGTGGACCAAGGACATAATTAAATGTCATAATTATGCTAGGACGAAAGTGGTAAAAATAGAGCTTGCAGGCCTAGATCATTTTGAAGTGTCTGCATTTTTCCCCTCTTTGTCATAATGTAGCATGTCGCATTGTGACAAAGAAAATAATTCAAAGCCATGCCCCAGTGAAGGTATAGAGTATCAATTCCCCCTCGGGAAATGTTTCAAATTTTGGGTTGGTGGCAGAAAAATTTGGAAAGGGTCTCGATAAGTCAATTTGATGACCAAAAAAATGATGGCGCGGACGGTTTCAGATTCTGACATGCTTAAGACAGCCAATGGGGTGGTCAAAGTTGGTCAAATGAGCCTTCAGTAATAACCTAGTTGACAAATGTCATTTTGACTTTATAAATAGGTTGACAAAGGGGTAAAAGTTATTTCATTTCCATTATTCACCTTGTAAATTTTGAAAGCTCAGAGCGAAAAGGAGTGCAGCGAGGATGGTGATTCTAGTGACAGAGCATCGTGGCGAGATCGTGCAGACCTTAAGGCGGCCAGAGGGTTCAGAGCCAACAGTATGTACCCCTAACCCCCTTTGTAATTTTTTCATTTTGTGTGCCAAAAGTAGATTTTTAGGACGAACAACAAATGTGCTGCGATGCATATGCATGCACATAAGCCGCATTTGACTTCGTGTTCGACGCATTTGATACGTCGCAACACAAGTGAAAGGGTAGTTTAGGGTAGGTTGAGGGTTTGCGACACATTTTCCAAAACTACAATGCATTCTTCTTTTTTAGCCGCATTTGAAATTTAGAATGCCGCAATCGTCATTTTGTGACGCAATCGTAGATTGGCACGACGCATTTGAATGGAACAATGCAAGTGTCATATATCATGACACAAGTGCTTTGATGCGATACATTTGAGGGATTGAATGATGCAATTGACATGTCGCAATGCATTTGAAGTACGAAACAACACATTCGTTGTTTTGCAACGCAATTGCAGTCAATGTGACGCATTTGATGTTGACTTGAACTAGGGCTGATTTTGATACTTTTCCAAGTTGAAATGCTTTTGATGATACTGACAGTTGCCTAGAAGGTACTGACACGTTGTTTGTCTTTGTGTAGAGACAACTTGCCCCTATCTACATGCGAGAGAGCAGACCGACGACATTCTAGTTTGCTGACCAGCTGACTCTGCAAGAGCGACAATGATTGGTTACAGGACATAATAACCCGGCCAAAATAACCCTGGACAGAATAACCCGGCCACAATAACCTAGGGACAAAATAACTCGGGGTCATAATAACCCAAGCTAAAATAACCCATGGTCAAAATAACCCATGGACAAAATATCCCCATAAGAATATAGAGAAAGGAAAACAAAATTTATAAATTACATGTATGTTGCTAGAAAAACTTTATTATTCAAAATTTCAATTAAAGTATCAAATTATGAGCGATGCCTCTTATATAATCTAAAATGTTATGGTTGTCATAACCATCAACCAATTTTTTTAGTCTTTCTTTGAGTTCATGTTATTTTTTCCTACTTGGTTGCCCAGTGTATCCTGTAACGTCTGAAAATGAAACAAGCTTTTGCACAATAGACAACAAGAATATTAGTAGATTAAAAGCACACATGCATACAATACTAAATCTAACATGCAAATTCATACGTTAAGCAACAAAGAACATGGGAAAGTAAAAACGTAATTAAAACTAGAATGATCTCACCAATCTTCAAACGTATTTCCATGAATTATCTCGATTGCCCTTCTCCATTTCACTTGTATGGTATAATTGCCCTCAGATTTTCAAGTAATTCGTGCAAGTATAGCCTAAGATAGTGATTAGCAAAATATCAAAGATTCAAGACAAAAGTGCTCTCAAAAGTTATCAAATTCGCGAGAGAGATTGGAATGAAGAATGACAAATCAATTTATAGAAAATTGATTATTCGAATGACAGGCCAAGATTGAAAGATTAACGGACGGTTGATATTGACTAATTAGTCATGCATTCAGATAACTGATAGTATTGACATGAGTCATTCGAATTAGAAATAGAATTAAAGATTAAATGAATGATTTAATCTTCAGTTCGGCATTCGAAAACATAAGAAATATCTTTGCATGACAAAGATAAAGATTGATTAAAGCAACTCTTTTTTCGAACGCACGCACAACACTTAATTAATTAAATAAGAATATTTAATTAATCCGCATATACACGCAATTGAGTTAGAAGTGGACGATTGCATGATTAGACGAGGAGATTACTCGAAGACACCACTTAGACATTAAATCAATAGTTAACTAAACGATTAAAATAGATGTCGAGTTGAGTAAAAGTGAATATTTAGATAACTCACATAATTATCTAAAATATAGAAGAATGTGTTAAAATAGAATTAATGAATTAAATAATTCACTTAATTCAAGACTCGATATTTGAAGAATAATTAAATAAATAATATTTATTTAATTAAGTGATGAAGGGATTTTAAATGAATAATTAAATAAATAATGAATTTATTTAATTATAGTTGAAATATGATAAAGAGTAAATTAAATAATGATTTATTTAATTTAACAAGAAGAAGGTTAATTAGTAACATAATTAAATAACAAGCATTTATTTAATTAATTAGATAGAATAAAGAGAAGTGAATTAATTAAATAATTGAGATTATTTAATTAATAGATGAATTAATAAAAGATGTAATTAAATAATTGACATTATTTAATCATAACCATGAAGAATAAGAATTATGAAGAATATAGAAGTCGCAGGTTAATAACCAGATTTTGGTGTCTACATTTGCCCCTCTTTGATACAATGTCATTTAGGCGTTGTGTCAAAGAAAATCAATGAAAATATGCCCCAGTCAAGCTCCGGATGAGAACAGGTGAAGGTATGCCCCCTCGGGAAAATTGAAAAATTTTTGAAATGTTCAGAAAAATTTGGAAATGCGCCTGATTAGCCCAGTAGATAGGAAAAAATGCAATGCAGTTGACGGAATTGGGTTCGGAAACGGGAGGGACGGGTACGGGATGATAGAAAATGGAAGTTTGCATGGCCAGTAGGAAGAAAATGCCACCTAAGTCTAGGTATATATTGGAATTGGGGTGAAAAACTATTCATTTGCACCCACCCAGCTTAGAGATTTGAAAAGTTTTCTCTGACTTTCAGCGAGGATGTCTCCAGTTCCAGCGACCCATCATCGTGCATACAGGATCCGGACGTTCTAGAGACCAGCCGACGCGGACCCCCCGGTATGGACCTAAAACTTGCCTTTTGAAAATTTTTAATTTGCGCGTATTTTTAGACATTTATTGCATTTTTTGTTATGTGTGTCATTTTAATTTGCGACGCATCTGTATGCGCGAACGACGCATCTGCATGCGAAAAGCCGCATTTGCATTTTAACGCCGACCGGTTAGGCTTAGTTGAAAAAATAACTGTATGTGCTTTTTGTGTGACGCATTTGTTTATTGTGATACGCATTTGAAATTTAGCTACGCATGTGTATTTTATAATACGCATTTGTTTATGTTGAAATGCATTTGAGATTTTGCAACGCATTTGCATGTTTTAGCGATGCATTAGAATATTTAGACATGCAATTGTCATTATGCACCGCAAATGTCATTTGTAGCACACATTTGATAATAATTAACTGCATTTGATTAATAATGACGCACTTGTAATTTGTGGACCGCATTTGTATAAAAGCAACGCATGTGTTTAAAAAATGACGCATTTGCAAAATAACGATGCATTTGCATTTTATGCCAAAACATTCATTTTTCACTAGGGTAGATGATTTAGACTGACATGAGGCATGTTTTTGCAGGTTGTTCTTGACCCTATCTACACATGTGAGTCGAGACCCATGATGTTTCGATTCAGAGACAGCTTACGGCCAGCCGAGCGACGGACTTTATGGCATTTGGGTTTGTTGCACGTGACCGATATGCCCCAGATTAGGGCAAATCGGGGTTTACTGACAGCACTTTGCGAGCGGTGGCACTCAGAGACGTCTTCCTTCCATCTTCCGACTGGAGAGGCTACAATGACCTTGGAGGACGTATATAGGATTTTGAGACTGCCTATTAGAGGCACACAGGTAGTCTATGATACCCAGAGGGGTATAGCAGAGATGTGCAGATACTACCCCCATGCTGACATTAGACAGCTAGGGGTGGATGATTATGAGATTAGATGGCGGGTATTAGCCCAGAGGTATAGACAGTTAGACTGTCTGGTGGCGACACTGATAGGTGGGATTGTACTGCATGACCGCCGAGGTCATGGATTTCCTGTGGGATGGGGTGAGATGCTAGTAGGCATGCTAGAGCGCCGAGTTGTATATGCTTGGGGTTCGTGTGTGCTGGGGATGCTATACTTCCACCTTCATGACATTGCCTATAGAGAGGCACAGTCGATGAGCTGCGGCACCATGCTCCTGATGGTATGGGCGTGGGAGCATATTGCTATCTTTAGACCACCGGTGACAGTAGACCTAGCTCGGGGAGCACCCTACGCCTTTCGGTATGCGGGACCCACCACTCAGCACCACATTGGAGACACGGGCTACTATAGACATGCTATAGACCTGATGTAGGAGTTTACATGGAGACCATACCTAGACTGCGAGATGTGGTCAGATGAGGGCGAGCATTTGCCATTTTGTCGACAGACACAGTATTTAGTGGGATAGACAGTGTCCCATATGCACATCATAGAGCGGCAGTTGCCGGACCGGGTTTTGAGACAGTATGGAGAGGTACAGGATGTACCTCGAAGGAGAGCAGAGTTTGCTTGGTCCTCACGAGAGGTCCTGTTGTGGGGGCCATAGATTCCAGTTGCTACTGCAGAGGCAGATATTGATGGACTACAGGCATAGGCATGGGGATGGAGGGGTGGACCAGCAGATCCAGGGATGACTCCAGCTTATGATCAGTGGTGGGCACTACACAGGCCGACTCCTTTGACAGATCCAGGGCAGCCAGCATCAGTAGAGCAGCGGGTTAGAGGTCCCAGAGGCAGACGGGGTAGAGGAGGTGGTCGAGGAGGTAGAGGAGGCCGAGGTGATGGTGGGGATGATGGTAGAGGTGGCCGACGCGGAGGTAGGAGAGGGAGGCATGGTCGACGGGGACGAGGAGCAGCCTTGTCACCGATCCGAGAGCAGAGGGGAGGAGAGGAGGATGTGGCCATGCTAGATGTGGCCAGAGGCGGCGAGGAGGAGCAGCCAGCTGAGACAGTTATCCCAGACATCCCTGGCATCCCAGCAGAGGCAGAGGCAGGTGCCGAGGAGGTAGTTGTAGAGGAGGCCGTCGGGGAGGAGGTAGAGGTAGATGCCCTTGGATTGTTAGGTGCCTACCAGGAGGATGATGAGGAGGAGGATGATCACGAGAGAGAGATCAGGGATCAGATCCTGGAGGAGATGGACAAGGAGGAGGATGGGCGAGACAGGGTCCGCCAGGATGAGACAGAGGCAGAGGAGCCCGACACTGATATATTACGAGCCTAGGTTGCCTCCTTGGAGGAGCAGATGAGGGTGTTGATGGCAGAGAGAGATACCTATAGGGTGGAGAGAGACAAAGCCTTGTTGGAGAGGGATCAGGCTGTATCCCGGCGGCAGGAGACTGAGCAGAGATTCACAAAGCTCAGGTCATTATGTATAGGACCATCAGCAGCATTTGCCAGAGAGTTGGTCAGAGCTGGTGAGAGGGAGAGATACTATCGAGACTTGTATGAGGCAGAGGTTCCCTTAGAGAGACGGGCTCCCAGTTTTTCAGCAGCACAGAGTAGTAGGTCTCAGACCAGGACCCACACACGGACAATGAGCACAGAGGGAGTGGATCAGCCACGCAGAGCAGGGCCATATGACAGACCTCCCACAGCTCTGAGATCAGCAGGTTCCCAGCATCAGTCTCCTACACACTCCCGACATGATGGCAGTGGTAGTTCAGGATAGAGATACAATTTTGAGGTCCATTTGAGACATTGTATTTTGATCCAATAGCCTGCGGGCTTCCATGTATTTATGATACATTATGACATTGTGATGTGACACATATGAGCGATATGTATATATGATTTTGGCGGTGATTCTTATGATATGCATTGTCTATTTATTGATTATGCAGTCTTGATTTATACATGTGATGTCTATATGATATGCCTATGTGATGGATGGTTGTATGTACTTTATGTTGTTTATGCAACTAATGCGATAAATTTGATTCTATGTGACATATGATTCTATATGATGATGAGATGGTATGTGATGTTATATATATAATGACATGTGATGCTATACAAATGTAATGTGATGTATGTATTTATAGTTTATTACTTATGATGTGCAATGTTAAATGATGATTATTTTCTATTATGCCATGATGAGCTAAATGTGACATATGCCTATATATATGTATGCTTCTAACATGTATGTTGATGCAGGATGATGTATACCATTTTGTGTCACAGGACTCTGTCATAATGCAAGAAAGAAGAATTGTTAATGCGGAATGGAAGATCGACAAAGAATGAAAAGACAGAAGATAAATGTTAGTGTTAGGAATCTTCGATATTTTACCATATCACAAAAGGTATTGCACTTTATCATCATTGGGCGGGAATAATACAAATGGAGAAAAACACCAGGATATGACATAAATCAAGGTGTGCAAGGTCATCCACTTGCTAAAAATAGACAGTCGCAGACAAGGATTGTCACTAACTCATACTAAGGACACAAGTTGCCCCAGTCTTTTTGTCGAGACAAACCACAGACAGCAAACAAAAGAAAAGACAGGTCATGAGACGTCATTGCTCCTCTAAATCCTTCATGGGACATCCTTGAGGAAACTAGTAACATGACTCAAAATCAAATTGAAAAAGACAATCGACAGACAACAGTCAAAGAAAATAGAATTCTGATACATCGTTGCTTCTCTAAATCCCTCATGGGACATCATTGAGAAAGCTAGTAACATGAATCCCAGTCATCAATTCAAGATAAATGATAAAATAAATAAGACAATAAAGTCAATAAGCCAATGAAAATATTTGCCAAAACATGATTTGTTTGATTGATAGAGCCTGATTGCAAGAGATACACATACTAGATAAGACTGTGAGTCTGGTTTCGATGTTATGACTATCTGTTTAAGGCATGACAAAGCCTGGTTTCAGAAAGACATGTATCGTATAAGATGTTGAGTCAAATGCCATTGATTTGATAACCTGTGTAAGGCTACGTTTTATTGTTTTGACCTTGTCGATTACGCAGGAAGGACGCATCCTGAATAAGACATAGGTTGATTGTTTTGATAACATCTGTTTCCAAGAAGGACACATCTTGTAGCAGACGGTTGATCTGTTTGAATTGTTTTGTTTGGCAAGTTTTTTGATATGACTCAGAGACATTGCGGACTTGTTCACCAGATTGATGCATGACTTGATATGATATACAGACAATTGACTGTGTGTGACGACAAAACCCTAAAGGACTGACCTAGTGTGGCCTCGGGGGCTCATCGTGTGATGTGCCTTTCCTATGTTGTACACGCAGAGACCTCGTAGTTTGACTTGACTTGACCGACAAGACTGACTACAAATAGAAAAGACGTGTGTGAAAGTGAATGCGATGAACCCTAATGGACTGACCTAGTGTGGCCTCGGGGACTCATTGTGTGATGTGCCTTGCCTACGTTGTACACGCAGAGACCTTGTAGTTCGACACTACCAATGACCTTATCATATAGACAGATGTATTGACGCATGACTTTGTACAGATAAACCTAAACAGACTGACCTAATGCCTCGGGGGCACATCGGCAGATGGCCTTGCCTACGTCTAGTCGCAGAGGCAACGTAGTTCAACAAACGACAAAGACTGACAAGCGCGACTGACTTTGACTCTATTTTTGGATTTTTTGAAGTTTTTCAATGTTTTTGTGTTTCCTCAGGTCATTTTGTGATGTTTTTGGATTTTCTTATGGTTTTACGTCTCCAACATAGCCAATGTAAGAACCAATGTGATGCAGGTCAAGTGTCTGCCCCCAGTCGAGTATAAGACCAACTGACTATGAATAGGGTAAGGTGGGGGATATGAAATGCTCTCGATGTCAATCATTCCAAGCTATGGAAAAGACTACCACTTATTTGGACGAAAATATACAAGTGATGGACATAAAAGGTAAAAGATATATACAAGATAGTGGACTATGTACACGAATGTGGGCTATGTACAGGGAAGTGGACTATGTACAGGGATAAAGACTATGTACAGGGATAAAGACTATGTACAAGATAGATTAGAATAATAGTAGACAAAGGAGCAGGGTTGAGTACACATGGCGCCTGTTTGCCAGGTTTTCACCATGGTACCTATCCAAAGCGCCACCGAAGTGGTTTTCACCATTGGACGATTGATTTATCTTTACTATTTTCCATATTAACTAATTTTTTTGGTGTTACCAAGACGCCTGTTTACCAGGTTTTCCCCTTGATAACGATTTTTTTATTTTCTGATTTTTTTGTATTTTTGCTAAATAAGACAAAGGCTCCCAGAAGCTATGCGTAGAACTTCTTCAGATGCATACTATTGATTGGTGAGGACAATGGTTCACCTTCAGGAGTAGAGAGTTGATACGCTCCTGATCCAAAAGCTTCCGTAACAACATAAGGTCCCAACCAATTAGGTTCAAACTTTCCTGGTTTGTCTCTTTCTGCTTGATTCTTTGGATTCTCCATTAAAACCAGGTCACCAATGTCAAAATTTCTGTTTAAAACCCTCCTGTTATAGCTACGACGAAGGCGGTTCTGATATGCTTGGAGATGGTCCAGTGCCTTCTGTCTACGCTCGTCCAGGAATTCTAACTCATGGAGTCTCGACACTCGATACTCTTCATCGTCAATGTGGCCCTTCAGTGATACCCTTAGGGATGGAATCTCGACCTCAATAGGAAAAATGGCTTCAGATCCAAAGACAAGTGAGTATGGGGTAGCACCAGTGGGAGTACAGATACTTGTACGATAAGCCCATAAGGCAGGGTTAAGCTGTAAATGCCAGTCACGACCAGCATCATTGACAGTCTTCTTGAGGATTCTAATGATGGTCTTGTTGGATGCCTCCGCTTGGCCGTTACCTTGTGGGTAGTATGGAGTAGAGAAGTGATGTTGAATATGAAATTGATCACACAAGTGGCAGACTTCTTGGTTCTTAAATGGGCGGCCATTGTCAGTGATTATAGATTGAGGGACACCATACCGACAGATGATATAGTTTAAGATAAATCTAGAAATCTGTGTGTCGGTAATGTATGTCATAGGAATGGCTTCAATCCACTTCGTAAAGTACTCAGTGGCAGTGATAATGAACTTGTGTCCATTAGATGAGGTGGGGTGGATCTTACCTATGAGGTCGAGTCCCCATTGGGCAAAAGGCCATGGTGACGTGATAGGACGGAGCTCCTGTGCTGGGGCATGTATCAAATCTCCATGAACTTGGCATTGGCGACATTTTGTTACAAAGACATATGAGTCTTTTTCCATAGTAGGCCAATAATAACCCAGTCTCATAATCTTTTTAGCTAAGGTAGGACCGCTAGAATGGGAACCACATATACCCTCATGCACCCCACGCAAGGTTGCTTGTGCTTCAGTAGAATCAAGACATCTCAGTAGGGTATTATCTAAAGGCACGTCTATATAGGGTGTCTCCGACGATGGTATATTTGGCTGACTTGCAAAGGAATGTCCTACGTTGGTTATTGGATAGGCCAATGGGGATGACTTCGGCATGAAGGTAATCATAGATTTCTTTGTACCATGGGGAATCAGGACCAACAATGTCACACACCATTTCAGAATCTGGGATATCATAGGCAGGGACCAAAAGCTGTTCGACCAAGAACTCAAACTTAGGCACGTTGTTAGGAATGTCAAGGAGTGAGGCAATTGTAGCCATAGCGTCTGCTGCTTTGTTTAAAACATGAGGTATCTGATGAAACTTGACTTTGTCAAAGTACTCTTTAAAACTATCAGCCATGCGCTTGTACGGAGCAAGCTTTTCATCCTTAGTCTCATACTCATCATTTACCTGTCTTATTACAAGTTGAGAATCACCATATACCTGTAGGTTCTTGATTTTCCACTTGACTGCCATGCGTAAACCTGTCACTAAAGCTTCATATTCTGCCATGTTGTTAGTGCATGGAAATGCAATCCTGAATGATTTAGGGATGGAATCACCCTGTGGTGTGATAAACAATATCCCAGCCCCTGAACCATGATTTGTATGTGAGCCATCAAAGTACAGTTTCCATGTTATGTTTGTGTCAAATGTGAATATGAACTCATCAGGAAAGTCTGCCACTAATGGGTGATCTGCCTGTATGGGTGCATCAGCTAACTGATCAGCAATGACCTGTCCTTTAATAGCCTTTCTCTCTACATACTGTATATCATACTCACTAAGTATCATGACCCACTTGGCCAGTCGTCCTGTTAATGCTGCCTTACTAAGAAGATATTTCAGAGGATCTATTTTAGCAATCAACATTGTTTGATGATTTAGCATGTAGTGCCTCAGTTTTTGAGTAGCAAATACTACTGCAAGATAGGCACGTTCAATGTTACTATAGTTGAGCTCATAACCAACCAAAGTCCGGCTGATATAATAGACTGCCCTTTCATGACCTTCATCGTCATTCTGTGCAAGCAATGCTCTGAGTGATGAATGGGTTGTTGTGATATAAAGAATCAATGGTCTTCCTTCAACAGGTGGCATTAAAACAGGTGGTGTAAGTAAATATTCTTTAATCAGTTGAAAAGCCTCTTCACACCTAGGTGTCCATGCAAAGGGTACTCCTTTCTTAAGTAGATGTTGAAAAGGATGTCTTGTCTGCTAGCTGCACTATAAATCTTCTGATAGATTGCAACCTTCCCTGTAATGTCCTTAGTTGGTGAGATTGTTGGGTGGTGGCATGTCCATAATTGCTTTTTACCTTAATTTGGATCTACTTCAATTTTCGTCTAAGTGAGTATAACTTCTTGGCTTTCGACTTAACTCCAAACACACACATTTCTTTGGATTGAGTCTCACATTTATACTTCTCTAGCCTCTGAGAATACCTTGTCTAAAACCTTTAAATGTTGTGCCTTGTCTTGGATTTTACAATGGAGTCATCGACATAATCTATATACAAGTGTGTATAAATCATGAAAGATAGTAAGTCATATGCGTTGATAGGATTTATCCTGCATTCTTGAGTCAAAGGGCATAACATTCCGACCAATACATTCCCCAAGGACAAGTGAAGGCTATCTTAGGTTGATCTTCAGTGGCTATTCTGATCTGATTATATCCTGAGAATCCATCCAAAAGGGACAACATCTCATATCCTGCTGTCATGTCAACTATCATGTCTATATTAGGCAAAGGGAAGTCATCCTTAGGACAAGCTTTGTTGATATCTCTAAAATCAGTGCAGATGCGGATGCCCCCAGCTGGTTTGGTGATTGGTACAAGATTGGAAATCCAATCTGCATAGTCAATAGGTCTGATGAAACCAACGTCTAACAATTTCTTAAGTTCTGCCTTGACTAATAAAGCAATCTGTGGATGCATTTTTCTTAACTTCTGTTTCACTGGTTTGGCACCTGGTTGTAAAGGCAAGTGATGTAGAACAAGTTCAGGATCCAACCCAGGCATGTCGGCATATGACCAAGCAAAATTAATCTGTCTTTGTTCAAAGAAGTTGTGGAATTCTGATTTCTCTTGTGTTGTCAGTGACACTGCTAAATAAATCAATCGAGGATTCTCTTTTGTGCCTATGTTGACTTCTACTGATTCTTCCATGAGCATGGGTGACTTTTCCTGTGCAATGGGGAGAATGTTCAAACCTCCATCCTTAGGCACCTCAGAGAGGTTTTCACCT
Organism: Sequoia sempervirens; assembly: GCA_007258455.2. Classification (NCBI taxonomy): domain Eukaryota; kingdom Viridiplantae; phylum Streptophyta; class Pinopsida; order Cupressales; family Cupressaceae; genus Sequoia; species Sequoia sempervirens. The sequence goes on along the minus strand of VDFB02086081.1, from coordinate 118,918,586 downwards.
TCGGATGCGTCCTTTCTTTTTACTTTTTCATGGTCTAGAGGTGCCTTGCGGTTTTCACCTAGAGACTCGTCCTTTTTATCTTGTTTATTCTTTTTCTCATTTTTACGACTGGAGGGTTGAACAGATTCCCCAAAGTATGCTTTATTGTCCAAGTCAATGGTAAAACCAGCTTTATGATCCCCATTAGGTATGCCTTCACGTAATCCCAGGACCTCAGCAATCGCTTCGTCGTTCTCAAAAGTATCTAAAATAGGTGTATCTTGTTGATACCAATCTATGAGTTGGGGATAAACTAAAGGCATGTCATCGTCGGATTTATCAAAGTCTAATGGAGTCAAGGTAAAAATTGAATTATTCATGTGGTCACAAAATTCTTGTACCAAGTCCTTTTTGCTCTTGGGTTTGGGTCTAGGTGGATAAATAAGTGGGCCTAATGCCAAGGTTTGACAATCAGAAAGAGGTGGTTCAGGTTTCCAAGAGGTTGGATCAAGTGATTCCCAATAGTAGTGTTTAAACCACTCCTCTTTTGTCATTTTCTTTGGTGGATAGGAATTTAAAGGATTTTGTGAGGAACTTAACAGCAAATCAAGTTCTCCAAATAACTTGTCAAGGTCCATGGAAGAAGTAGAGGATAAGGAATCCCACTCATAATCATTAGAGTCAGGCGAGTTAGAATGATTTTGGTCTATTGGTTCGTGAGATGTCTTAATGTCTTCTGAAGCACGTACTTCCTCAAGTAAGGGTAATGGAGTACTAGGAACGCCAATCTGAATCGGTTGAAACCCTAGCCCTACTCCTTTTGGCCACTGAGAAACAAATATTGGTTCAATTCTGCCATCTTGGTTTAAGCCTAAACCACTGTGTCCATCATATCCTTTGCTTTGCATGATTTTGAAACCCTTTCCGTATAGTCTTGTAGGAATATGAGCAAGTAAAAGGGGTTCTTGATTATCTTCCTTATACAGCCAGGAAGTAACATCTTCTGTATCTACAACCTCTTTGCTTAATTCACCCCATTTAGTGAAAGTTGTTGTGGGGGGAACATGTATAGTGATTATAGACTGTCCCCTACCTGTTGTAGGCAAACCATATGACTTAGGAGGGACCAAGTGGCTAACACAATAGGAAGTCTTCATATAATACTCTCCACAACCCTTGTCTTGGATCTCAACCCTAGGAGTAGTGGGAAGTGAAGGTGCAAGAGATGTTCGAGTGAGCGTGGACGGGTCAACATAAGAAGATGGATTAGACGATGAGGCCTCTTGGTTGACTGGCACTTGACATTGAGGGATATCCTTTAGGTTAGTGCAATACTGAAAAGGATCAGGATCACCATCGATAGTTATTTCGGTGCTATTGTAAGGGAATTTAAGGCACTGATGATATGTGGAAGGGACTGCCTTCATGGCATGAATCCATGGTCTACCTAGCAAAAGGTTATAAGGGAGGGTGAGATCCAAGACCTGGAACTTTGTCTCCATTACCGCAGGACCAATTCTGATAGGAAGTGTTACCACCCCCTTTGATTTTCTTTCTTCATCATCATAAGCCTTAATGACAATACTCTTGGTGGTGTCTACGCATGCTTTTAAAATACCTAATGCCTTAATTAGTTTTAAAGTACATAGATTTAACCCTGCTCCTCCGTCTACCAAAACTCGTCTAACTTTGGTGTCATCAACAAGGACTTCTAGATGTAAAGGGTCATTGTGGTTCGTCTTATCTGTGGCATAGTCTTGTTCAGAAAATGTGGCATGATGATTATTGGTCAAGTAGCCCACCATCTCTTGGAAACGATTGACATCAAGGTCATTAGGGACCGTGGTATTATGTAAAGCCTTATCGAGGATAGACCGATGCTCGGGGGAGATACACAACAATTCCAAGATTGAAATTTGGGCTAGGGTCTTCCCCAACTGGTCAAGTAGGTTATAGTGTAACTTGGAAGGTTGTGATGCTTGCTGTGATGGAGGGCCTTGGATAACAAACTTAGTACGACGAGTATTGACCGCACATTCCGGATTAGCTTTGATAGTGATGGTATTGATGTTGTCCTTGGCGGCGCGAAGGCAATGAATGATTTTGCCACTATCATAGTCATGTTTTATATTCGCATAATTGGCTGACATATTGGTCTTAGTACTTGAACTGGGGACAGTTCCTTTCCCATGGTCATGTAGTGGGTCTGAAAAGACTTGATGATCAGTGTTCGATGTCTTTTGTTTTTGTCCACTAACTTCAATGATTCTCTTGTCAACAAGATCCTGTATGATGTTCTTCAGTTGTCGACAGTTTTGTAGGTTATGTCCCTTAGTCCTATGATAATCACAAAAAGCGTTGTCATCCCACCAAGTTGGTTTAAACTGTCCGGGATCGTATTGTCTTGGTTCCTGCAGTTGTATGAGGTTGTGTTGTAACAGCTGTTTGAATACCGACTCAATGGGTTCCCCTAAGGGAGTGAATTCACGTTTCTAGAATCTCCTTGGTGGTGGAAGTTGAGTGTTTTGAACCATGTTGGGAGGTTGATTGATAGCATTAAGCGTGTTAGCAAAAGTATGAGGTCCTTGTAATGTGAGGAGGGGTCTTGCTTGTAATGTTTTAGCATCAACCACCCCATCATTGGTGACATTTTTGTTGCGAGACCAGAATCTGTTTCTGTCGGTGGGGGCATTTTGTACGATCATGTTTCAATTGGGTGTTGTCATCTTGAGTTCACCCTTTTCAATGAGATCCTTCTCTATTATCACCCCCTTTTCCACTAGTTCCGAAAAAGATATGCAGCAATGTACCCTTAAGTTACTCCTGAGTTTTGGATGAAGGTTTTCTTGAAACATTGTAACCTTTTGTTTTTCAGGTATCTCGACAGGATATCTACTAGCAATAGTTCTCCATCTCTGGAAGAAAGCAATGAATGTTTCACCTTCGTCTTGTGTGGTGTGGCACAAATTTGCTATATTTATCTCATGGTCAATGTGGAAGGAGAATTGCTCCACAAATTTCTCGACTAGCTCTCCCCATGATCTAATGCCAGAATCTAGACCTGAAAACCATTCTAGTGCAACCCCTACAAGACTTCGTGGAAATAGCCTCATAAGGTACGTGGGGTCGTAAGCGACATCAATGCATATGGTAGAAAATTCCCTGATATGTTCTACTGGATTGTGTTTGCCATTGTACTTAGGAAGATTTGGTATGACATATCCGTGAGGGAAAGGTGTCATGTACAATGATCTATCAAAAGGGAATGGGCATATGTCCTTTGGTGAAAATGATTTCTTAGTTGACATTGACATGTTATCCATTTGTGTTTGTAATGCCTGCATTTGTGTTTGTAGGACGTCAACTTGATTCAAAGATGTGCTAGAAGGATTATGCGGATCCATGTATGTATTCTGAAATCCAAAGTCTCGCGATGGGTTTTGATTGAACGTTGGCATCTGAGGTGGATTTGGATTTGGAATGTTGGTAAATGTATTCTGGTTTGGAATCGACATAGATTGATGTTGTCTTGGATTCTGTGTAAATGGATTCTGAGTACCACTCTGTACAAAGGGATTCTGATTCGGAACCGATGTGAAATAGTTTTAGCTTGGAATCTGGGTAGACGAATTCTGACTACCAATCTGTGAAAAGGGGTTCTAATTCGGAACCGATGTAAATTGGTTCAGACTGCTAGTCTGGAAAGATGGATTTTGATTGCCATATTGGAAGGAGGGAATGCCCCCTGTTTGTGTGATCCTTGGTATAGTACTAGTGACCTGAGCACTAGGTATGGCCATCGACTATGGTAAGGTACCCATGATGCTAGCAGTAGGTGTGGTTGTTGATTGCGCACTTGTGACACCGACATAGGATGTATGGGCTGATGGTTTAGGTCTTTTACTCCCACTAAGAGGACCTAAGGGAGTATATGATGAAGCCCCTGTAGTGAAACTAAATCCCGATGTCATAGTAGGTGTACCAAATGGGGACGTATGAACTATCGTACTCTGTGTAGACGTGCTAGATGGCATAGTCGTGCTGACTTGAGGTATAGTAGTACTAGCAGTCGTGGTATTTGTCCCTTGTGTAGGTTGAGTTTGTAAGGTACTAATATCAAATCCTAGAGGTAAGGTAGCACCTTCAGCTAGCAATTTTCCTAAGAACCGTTGACGATCATTTGCTAGGTACTCATCTACAAAAGAGGCAAACTCAGGGTCTTGTGCGGCAACCTCTATGTCTTCTATTGTAACATGTCCTTGTGTGTTTCTAGTGGTAAATTTGTCTAATAGAGTCTTATGAGGTCTTGAAGAAAATGGGTTGATAAACTCGCTTGGGTTCGACATGTTTTCTCTCTCTTCTCTTAGACCTAGTTTCAACAATGTAAGACAAGCTCAATATGCGGGAAATGCAAAACTATATCTAGAAACTATATGACTCTATTCTATGTTTTTGGGGTTTTCTTATGCAAAATAAGGGATGCCCTATGATGATACTAGTCTAGACTCTAAAGGTGCAAGAAGCCTAAGTGAGACCCTAAAATGATCAATTCTATAAACCCAAAGTGAAGGGACCAACTACCTAAAGTCAAACCAAAGTGTCAATTTAGTTAAGTCAAGGAACCAATGTAGGACGAAGATCAAAGACAAGTTGAGTTTCCTAACTAGACTGATGAGCTAGGACGACTCTCTGTAGGACAAAGTATATGATGATAAGACTAGGTTCAATGACATATTTCGTTGACACTATGACCTTTCTAGAGTATGGATGGTAGACTACTCCTAAAGTTTGTAAAAGTGACCTCTCTAAAATTCTAATGCAAGGTGATATGTACCCTATGATGAAGCTAACTCTAACTGAAGACAACTATGGTTAATGACTAAATGAACCTAAAGGATGCAAAATTGAGCAAATCGTTTCAGGTTTCTATTTTCGAAGACTGTTTATATGAAGACCACTGAAACTGGTATAACCCTGCTAACTAGACAGTGACAGTGAATTTTGGTTTTTCTGGTAATCAGATAGATGCGTTTCAAATTTAACAGTTGCGGTTCAAACTGACAGATGCGACTCAAAATTACCAGATGCGACTCAAGCTGATAGATGCGACTCAGAATATAACGCATGCGGTGTTTCCAAAACATATGCGACTCACACTGATAGATGCGATTCAAATATTACAGATGCGGCTCAAAACAACCAGATGCGACCTCTATAAATTAGATGCGAGCCAAACTTACATATGCGACTCAAAAATTACAGATGCGACGCAAAACTTACAGATGCGACTCAAAATTAATAGATGCGACTCTAAAAATCAGATGCGTGTTTCTGGTGAACAATTGCGACTCTCTGTGAATTTTCAGTGACATGAAATTTAAACTGACCCAGTTTTCTATGATCAAATTCTGACAGTCAAAGACAATCGTAAGACAAAGTGTTTTCAGTTTCGATTTTGGACTCAAAGAACGTTTAAAGTGATAACAGACAAGCACATCCTAATAGGCCAAAGGCCTAGGGTTTGTATACTTGGTATAGCCCACCAGTTATACCCCAGATTGGTGATGAACACCTTTCCTTCTCGAGAGCGGATAGCTTAGGAATTTGGTGGCATTGGCTCCCCTCCATGGCTCATTAACGTCTTTCGAGCACACCAATTCTGAATTCATTGGGTAATGACATCCCAAGAACCGCTATCTCTACTCAAGGGGATCAGTAGTGAGTAATCTTTGGGCATGATACTGTACCCTGCACTAATACCAAGCAACGGCCACAAATAGGTTGGTCTCTACAACAAAGGGTATTTAATTCGGGCATTCCGTTTGTGGGGTGTGATCCATACGGCGCGAGTCCCCTTTTGGATCCATCTCATCGGAACCACACTCGTGATTCTTGGGGTTTCCCCAAGAACCCACTTTTGTATACCGGCTGGAAGTCCCTCGGGTTCAGGGTGCTACCGGTCTGAGTCATTCTGGGGTGAGTACATTTTTCAACCAGAACAGGCCCAAGTTCTAGAGTTGGTAACCGTTTCTCTTACACCCAGGATCGCACGGATGCGCAAGGGGAGAGGATACTTCGATATACCAAATCGTAAGGGTAACCAGACTTGTTCTTTCACACCAAACACAGTAGACACTTGTTAATTTTAACCAAATGAAAGATTTGCTACGCTACCAAACAATCTGTTTCAAAATTTAACTAGGGTCTTCGACAAGCGTCTTGCAGAAGATATCATTAGTAATTTTCAATTTTGTCTTCGCCAATCATCCTGCAAAAGCTTGTTAACTCCAAAAGGCCACACGCTGAAAATCAAATATCAGTAACACGAAAATCAATTAAAAATTCTAGATTGCCGAAAGCAGAAATAAAATTTTACCAGTCAATTGCATCGTTTTGTTACCAGTCAGATGCGTCGTTTCTTTTTTAGTTGCGGCTCGGGATATCACTTGCAATTCAAGAATTTCCAGATGCGTCGTTTCTCTGTCAGATGTGGTTCATAAACTCAATCGCGGTTTAAAAACTTCACTTACGGTTCCAGAAAATCAATTGCGGTGCAGAAACTTTCACATGCGGTTCAGAAAATTAGTTGCGGTGCAGAAACTTCACATGCGTCGTTCCGTACGAAAAATCTGCAAAATCAAAAATTAAAAGATCTACGGATTCGCGAAGATGGTGTCTTCACGTCGGTTCACCAAAATGTAACGTCTGAAAATGAAACAAGCTTTTGCACAATAGACAACAAGAATATTAGTAGATTAAAAGCACACATGCATACAATACTAAATCTAACATGCAAATTCATACGTTAAGCAACAAAGAACATGGGAAAGTAAAAACGTAATTAAAACTAGAATGATCTCACCAATCTTCAAACGTATTTCCATGAATTATCTCGATTGCCCTTCTCCATTTCGCTTGTATGGTATAATTGCCCTCAGATTTTCAAGTAATTCGTGCAAGTATAGCCTAAGATAGTGATTAGCAAAATATCAAAGATTCAAGACAAAAGTGCTCTCAAAAGTTATCAAATTCGCGAGAGAGATTGGAATGAAGAATGACAAATCAATTTATAGAAAATTGATTATTCGAATGACAGGCCAAGATTGAAAGATTAACAGATGGTTGAGATTATTTAATTAGTAACATAATTAAATAACAAGCGTTTATTTAATTAATTAGATAGAATAAAGAGAAGTGAATTAATTAAATAATTGAGATTATTTAATTAATAGATGAATTAATAAAAGATGAATTAATTAAATAATTGACATTATTTAATCATGACCATGAAGAATAAGAATATAGAAGAATATAGAAGTCGCAGGCTAATAACCAGATTTCGGTGTCTACATATCCAACCATATATTTCTCTATTCTATTCTCTTGGAAACTCTATTCTTTTTTCACTGCTTTGATGAATTTTCAAACTAATTTATGTGATGCTTGAAGCAATTCACTAAGTCCTCTATGCCATCCCTCAATAGTATTATTGGTTATGGGAAGATCATCTTGAGTAGCTAAATAGCAATTCTACATTGTGATTGGAAACTTGGGTGATCATTTGTTGCCTCTTCTGGTTAGTCTACCAATCCATGTGTCTTCAAAATAATCAATTATGGGCTGCAGGGTCTCCTCATGTTCTATATAATAAGGCGATTGTTGAAGTGTTTCAAATGCATCAATTACATCCATCTGAGGTAGAAAAGCTAATGCAACAATTTTCTTGATCTCATATGCAAATACTTCATCGGAACTGTAATGTGTTTGTAAACCTTCTTCTTGAACTTTCCTCCACAAGCATTGAGAGAAATGGAAAAAACATCCCCGAATAGTGGCATTTGGAAAATTTTCAGAAATAGCTCCCATGAAACCTAATTCAAAATTAGTAAGTATAGATTTTGGGTTAAGATCAGGTTGAAGTAGTTTTAATTCTGCAAGTACTTGTGTATAAGTGGTTCTTGTTTTGTTGGTCATAAGAATATTAATGAGTGGAAATATTGCATTAGTTTTCAAGCCAAGAATCGTGTACAACTGTTGAAAAATACTTGGCACAAATTTAAATGTACCATCACTAAACCAATTTTTAGATTCTTTCAGTAATTTCAAATTCTGAGTGGTGGTGAATATTAAAAAATGATTCTCATGATTATTGTCATGAAAAAGAAACTTTTCCCCTCTATTGGTAATTGTATATTCAACTGGTAAGATAAGATCTGTTGATGTGTGAATATTAAAAAATGACTCTCATCATTACCAGCTTGATCTAAAATGACCATGGGTTATTTTGTCCATGGGTTATTTTGACCACGGGTTATTTTGTCCATGGGTTATTATGACCCTGGGTTATTTTGTCCCTGGGTTATTTTGGTCGGGTTATTCTGTCCAGGGTTATTTTGGTCAAGTTATTATGTCCTGATACCATGATGATTGATGCGGCTAGGTCTGTTCTATATCACCTATATGCCCGCTATTCGGGCTAATAGGGGACTTCTGACTATGCTATGTGAGCATTGGCATTCTGAGACATGTTCCTTCCACCTGCCGATGGGAGAGGTGACCATTACACTGGAGGATGTGTACTGCATTCTACATGTGTCAATCTGAGGAGAGTGGATTATCTATGACCCTCGCCATGGCCATCAGACCTTCACAGCATACTACCGGGATGAGGGCGTAGGACTCGACATCCAGGGCTATGAGATCCATTGGGAGTTTATGGCAGAGCACTATGCTCATTTTGATGCATTCCTGGTGACACTTATTGGCAAGATATTGATTCTTGACCGATGCAAAAATGGGTTCCCTATTGGCTGGGGAGAAGTCTTAGTTGGGATGAGGCAGGATAGGACTGTGTATTCTTGGGGCCCTTGTTTATTAGGCACACTCTACCACTAGCTAAATGAGGTTGTCTACAGGAGGGTAGAGAGTATATCATGTGGCACCACCCTAATGATGATTTGGGCCTAGGAGCACATAGCGATATTTCATCCGCTGATTCAGAGACCACAGTTGGCCGAGGGGATGCACTATGCTTACTACTATGGTGGTGCGCTACAACAGACACAGATGGGTGAGACAGGTTGGTGGCAGCATCAGATTGATACAATGGTGTCATTTATCTAGAGGTCGTATAGAGACTGCTAGCAATGGGACAATGAGTTGGATCATCTCATCCTATGCAGACAGTATCGGTACTTGATTGGCAGGACAGTGCAGAGCCAACTAATCATAGAGATGTATCTATCGTAGCGTGTCCTTAGATAGTTTGGAGAGCAGAAGGGTGTACCTGTAGGGACAGTCGAGTATGCTCGATCCTCCAGAGAGGTAGCTTGGAGGCCAACGATTCTAGTATCATTTTTCAAGTAGTAGATCGATAGGCTAGGAGCCCAGCAATGGGGGTGGAGAGGTGGAATTGCAGATCCCAGGACCACAACAGATTATGACCTATGGTGGCAGGCACATAGACCAGTGCCACTGACTGATCCTGATGGGCTAGCACCCGTGGATAGGAGGTTCATTATACCATGTGCACTGAGGGCCAAGCGAGGAGGTAGAGACGAGGATAGAGGTTGAGGCTGAGGGAGGGATGGAGGCCAAGATGGAGGCAGGGGGAGGGATGGATGCATGGGGAGGGATGGAGGTCAGGACAGAGGGTGAGATAGAGGCAGGGATGGAGGCCGGGGTGGAGATGACGAAGATGATGGGGATGATGGTGGAGACGGCTGGAGATGGAGGAGAGATGGTCAGAGATAGGGCAGGAGAGTGCACCCACGTGTGGTGAGAGTAGCCCTAGATGATATCCCAGAGGTGGCCGAGGAGGGGGAGAGAGAGGAGGAGGAGCAGCCAAGGCAGGAGGGGGAGGAGAAGAGATAGGAGGAGCTAGTGGCAAAGGAGGAGAGGCAGGAGGAGGAGCAGCCGAGGTAGGAGGAGGCTAGACAGGAGGAGGATGATAGATAGGAGGAGGATGTACCTCGAGATGAGGGATTCGGTGGAGAGGATGTGGAAAAGGATGATGATGATGATGATGATGCCATGGACAAGGCTGAGAGACTTCTCAGATGGAGGATGGTGGAGGGAGATGAGGAGAAACCCTCCAGCTCGGCGCTACCCCATGATGCCACAACAGACCAGAGGGTGGAAGACCTTCAAAGGAGACTGGATGAGAGTGTTGAATAGGTCCAAGCACTATAGTTAGAGCTAGAGGTGGCTTGGGTAGAGTAGGATCAGGTAGTGATCCATCAGCAGGACTCAACTCAATGGTGTGTAGAGTTTGCAGCATTAAGCATAGGGCCATCTAGGGATATTTCTTGTGAGCTGGCCAGGGTGAGCATGAGGTTGGGGCAGTATAGGACTTTATACGAATAGGAGATTCCCACTAAGTGATGAGATCTGACACTGTCACACTCACAGATGAGGACATGCAGTGGTCACAAATCAAGGAGTGCTAGTGGCAGCCGGAGTCACACCAGTGTAGGAGGATCCACCTCCTCAAGGCACACATCAGGGCACAAGTCGCACCACTCACACAGGCATGCCTCGAGTCACGATTCGAGCCACAGTCATGGGTAGACTAGTTTAGGGTAGAGATCAGTATAGAGGTAGCCACCAGTGATAGATCCGTTAGCTTCATAGAGTTAGGCTGCAATGACGTAACAGGTGTCCATTACTATGGAGATTATTCTATCATTAGTTGCACAGATAGAAACTGCTATAGGTCCACCCATTATCTTAGCACTAGTCATAGATCCTCAGCTACCACACTCTTCGCCACGAGGGGATGATGAGAGCCTATCCTAGGGGCATGCTTGCTACATTTGGTTCCTTCTTATGACACTTTATGTATAGATCAAGCCTGCAAGCTCCATTTTTGGGATATCTGTTGACTCTATCCTGTGACATTTTATATTTTTGAGATGATATTATATGATGATGTAGTTTTGATGTGGCCTACATGTGTGTTATGCGATGTTATTTGATTTATGCATTATGATATATGTGATGTGATGCTTTATGTATGATGTTTATTTATAATGGATGGTGGTATCATTTATATGTCTTGTCATGTATGTCCTGTGATGCTTACTTATGAGATGATTCCATGATGATGCAATGCTTATTTATATGTTACCCTAATTTTGTGATGATGGCGATAATGATATGCATTAAATATTTCTTTTGAATGGATGTCATGTTTATGACATATGAATGCAATATGCAATGAAATGTATATGATTTAATGCTATGGATGATGCATGTATGGACCTAATGCAATTTTTATATGATCATGTATGCACTTATGTTTTTTATGTCACAGGATATCATCGTGAGATGAACGAGAGATGAACGGACATATGAGATAAGATGCATGTTAGTTCTTAGACCAAATCCTTCAAAACTTTACCATAGGACTTTAATATTTATTTCTCTTAATCATCATTGGGTAGACTGTTGTAGTGGTCAACAAACACCATGATATGACATAGATCAAGGTGCGCAAGGTCATACCATCACATAAGAAAAATAATAACAGACAAGGATGATCATGACTCAAACTAAGAGTGTGATTGCCCTAGTCTTTTTGTCATAATAAACCACAAGAAGAAAAATATAAGGACAATTCATGAAATGTCGTTGCTTCTCTAAATCCTGTTTCCAGGACATCCTTGAGAAATTAACGACATGTTTTCCAAAATATAAAACAGAGCCCTTATCATGATACATCGTTGTTTTTCCAAATCCCAAAATCAGGACTCGCTGAGAAACTAGTGATCATGAGTGTCAATCGTCATGATACGTCAATGCTTCTCTAAATCCTGTTATTGGGATCTCGCTGATAAACTAATAACATGATGAAAAGCCAAAAGACAAGTGCCAATTGTTTTTCCAAGTGCGTCTGGATATCCATTCTTCTGATGTCAAGATGTTAGGTTTAATGATGATGAGATGTTAGGGTGTCAATGTTTTGATGATGCCCATATGACAAATGTCGAAGATTGCCAAATTCAGGAAGGACACATCCTGAATAATGTCGATGTCGAGATGATTGATCCCTAAATGTCAAAAGGGATCCCTCGAAATGATGATGATGCCTAGGAAGGACACATCCTAAGGCATAAATGACAGAGTTTGTTCTTCAGAAGGACACATTTGAAGAATATTGATGTCAAGAGGAGTGATCCTTAGATGTCAAGAGGATCCCTCAAAATGTTGAATGATAGTGACGATGCCTAGGAAGGACACATCCTAAGGCATGAATGATAGAGGTTATCTTTTACAAGGAAACATCTGAAAGTGAACCAAGAGTTGAAATTTTGACAGGTTATGATCCTTTGACTTTTTTTTACTGAGTTTGACTTGTGTTGACTGTATGTTGATTTTTTTGACTTGTATTGACTGTATGTCAATTTTTTTTACATGCTGATGTGATAGTCCAGTTTGAATAAATGATTTCCATACTTTGTTTTAGGAGTTGTCCCATTTGGAAAAGTGATTTGTCCTAACTTGAAGATTTTTGACGTGTGTGCTAGTGTAATGCCATGAACCCTAATGGACTGACCTAGTGCGGCCTCGGGGGCTCATCGACAAATGGCCTTGCCTATGTCATACACTTAGAGACCTCATAGTTCGACATGACCAATGACTTTGTATTGATAACCAAAGATTGCACCATGATTTTATTTTGACCAACCTAAAAGTACTGACCTAATGCCTTGGGGACTCAAGTATGAGTCTTGCCTATGTAGCAAATGTGCAAAGACAACGTAGTTCAAACAATGACATGGATTGACTGATTTGACAGACTCGACAAGGAATGACTCTATTTTTGTGTTTTTGTGTAGTTTTACATTTTTTGTGGTTTTCTTCAGGACATTTTTTTTGGTTTTTAGGTCTTTCTTCAGGACGTTTTGCAATGTTTTTGTCTTTTTTAGGACTTTTTGTGATGTTTTTGTCTCTTTTTTTTACCATTTTTTAATTTTTTTGTATTTTATGATTTTTAAGGTGTTTTTGTCTCTTGATGCTATGCATAGAAATTTCAGAGATGTAAACTATTGATAGGCTCTGTCAGTTGTTCTCCCTTTGGAGTCACTGGCTGATAGGCTCCAGAACCAAAAGAAGATATAATGACGTTAGGACCCAACCAGTTTGGTTCAAACTTTCCTAACTTTTCTCTATTAGCCTGGTTCTTAGGGTTCTGCATGACGACTAAGTCACCAATTTCAAACTTCCTGACCATAACCTTCTTGTTGTAACTGTGACAGAGACGGTTCTAATACGCTTGTAGATGGTTCAGGGAATTTTTCCTTCTTTCCTCTAGCATCTCCAGCTCATGCAAGTGCGACTGTCTATACTCCTCATCATCTATTAAACCCTTCAAGAAGACTCATAAAGAAGGAATTTCAATCTCAATGGGAAAGATGGCCTCGGCTCCAAAGACCAGGGTGAAAGGAGTGGCTCCTGTAGGTGTACAAATTATAGTGTGGTAAGCCCACAGAGCAGGGTTGAGTTGTATATGCCAGTCATGGCCAGCGTCATTAATAGTCTTTTTGAGGATTTTAACAATGGTTTTATTTGACACCTCAGCTTGACTATTTCCTTGTGGGTAATACAGAGATGAAAAATGGTGTTGGATGTGAAATCTCTCACATAACTCATGAACGTCTTTATTTTTAAATAGATGTTCGTTGTTAGTGATGATGGATTGCAGAAGGTGATACTGACAAATGATGTAGTTGAGAATGAATTTGGATATTTGTTTTCCGGTTATGTATTTCAGCGGGATGGCTTCTATCCACTTCATAAAATACTCAGTGGCGGTGATGATGAATTTGTGGCCGTTGGATGAGGTCGGATGGATCTTACCCATGAGGTCGAGTCCCCATTGAGCAAAGGGCCAAGGAGAAGTGATCGGCTGACGTTCCTATGCTGGAGCATGGATCAAATTACTGTGAATTTGGCATTGGCGACAAGTCCTGACATATTCTATTGCATCCTTTTCAACGGTCAGCCAATAGTACCCAAGTCTTGTTACTTTCTTAGCTAGAGTAGGACCACTCGAATGAGACCTGCATATATTGTCATGTACTTTGCGTAAGGTTGTACGTGCTTCGTTGGTATTGAGACATCTAACGAGGGTGTCATCAAAGCTACGGCAGTAAAGGGTGTCACTGACGATGGCATACCTTGTGGATTTTTGGATAAAGAACTTCCTTTGGTTATTAGACAGGTTAGGTGGAAGGGTTTGAGACTTAAGGTAGTCATAAATATCCTGGTACCAGGGAGAGTTAGGACCAACAAGTTTGTAGACCATCTCGGACTCTGAAATGTCATAGGCAGGGACCAAAAATTGTTCTATTAGGAATTCCAGCTGAGGAAGATTGCTTGGAATGTCGAGAGAGCCTGAGTATGTGCAGGATCATGATGGGCCAAAAAGTGGCAATATGATGGGTATTTGTAGGGTATGTGGCTGTCAACTTTTTTTTTACCAAAAAATGATGAAATGAAAAGGGTTTTTAAAGGAGATTCTCAGCTTTCCACCAATATAAATTATGCTTTACTTTGAATTTAATAAAAAATTATTATTCATTTTCTATTTGAATTACGACTAAAGTCTTGATTGATAGGATGATTGAAAAAATCTATAGCTTTCAAATAGTATGACATTTTTAGAATCCAAAACATGCATCACATTCTATGCGCATACTATAGGATTAAAAAAGAAAAATTGAATTTCATGAAGTTTTGACCAAGTTAAGGTGGTCAGACATACAAGTTTTTATATTTTTTAAAAGTTGTAATAAAAATTCATAATTAATTATTTACTTGGAAAAAATTTACAAAAGTATATGCATCACATCTAGACATGAGTCCTCTACTTATGTCTAAAATATTGTAAAAAATATTATCATTTTATTGTGGTTAGGGTGGTCAGACAGACACCTCCTTTTTATTTTTTCCCTGAAATTTAAGTACTATTGCATTGAAATTTCAAATTTTCACCAAATAGATTTTTTTATTTTTAAAATAAACCTAGTAGTTAGGAAACTTCATTCAATTTGCTACATATTCTATTCTTACATATTTTTGAAATAATATAAATAACTTATTCAAATTTTTACGTCAAGTTTCCTAACTCTAATTTTTCTAAGTTTTTGGGCACTTAAGGGCCTATTTTTTCCATGATGATCCTGCACATACCTGCCTATTGTAACTATTTCATCTACTGCTTTGTTCTAAGCTCTTGAAACTTGTTCAAAAGTTACCACATGAAAGTATGTTTGGAAACTATCAACCATCCATTTGTAGGGCATCAACTTCTCATCTTTTATGTCATAGTCATCATTAACGTGGTTGATGACGAGCTGAGAATCCCCATAGACATGTAGTGCTCTAATTTTCCATTTTATTGCCATTCTAAGTCCTGTACCTAGTGCCTCGTATTTTGCCACATTGTTTGTGCATGGGAAAGCTATACGGAAAGACTTAAGAATGGAGTCTCCTTGAGGGTTGATGAATAGGATTCCTGCCCCCAACCATGATCTATGTGGGATCCATCAAAGTAAAGCCTCCAAGGTGACTTAGGTTCCGTATGGAATATCGACTCATCTAGAAAATCTTCCACTAACGGGTGATCACTTTGTAAAGGTGCGTCTGCTAGCTGGTCTGCTATGACTTGTCCTTTTATTTCCTTTCTTTCTACGTATTGAATATCATATTCGCTTAGAATCATGACCCATTTTTCTAGGTGTCCAGTTAATGCTGCCTAATTTAACAGATATTTGAGGGGGTCGATCTTTGCTACTAGTTGTGTATGATGACTTAGAATAAAATTTCTTAGTTTTTGTGCTGCAAAGACCATGGCTAGACAAGCCCGTTCAATTGGTGTGTAGTTTAGTTCATACCTGCCCAATGTCCGACTGATGTAATATATAGCTCTTTATTTTTCTTCTTGGTCGTTCAGCGCTAGTAATGCCCCCATTGCCAAATTAGTGGTAGAGATGTATAGGATCAATGGTTTTCCATGAATGGGCTACATGAGGACTAGCGGTGACAGTAAGTAGTCTTTTATGTGCTGAAAGGCTTCTTGAAATTTATTTGTCCACACAAAGGGGATACCCTTGTGCAACAGATATTGGAATGGGTGACACTTGTTAGCCAACTGTGCTATGAAGCACCGAATAGATTGTACCCTACCTTGTAGGGTTCTGAGTTCACTGATTCCTCTAGGCGGAGGCATGTCTATGATGACTTTTACTTTTTTTGGATCAACCTCAATGCCTCTTCGAGAGACTATGTATCCCAAGAGTTTACCCGATGTGACACCGAAGACACATTTCTTAGGGTTCAGTCAGACTTTGTATTCTTCCATCCTCTTGAAAATTATGTCTAACACCTTTAGATGATCCTTCTTTGTTACTGATTTAGCTAATAGGTTATCTACATAATCTTCCATTATTTTATGCATCATGTCATTAAAGATTGTGGTAATATCCCTCTGATATGTGGCACCTACATTTTTGAGACCGAATGGAATGACATTCCAACAGTATGTACCCCAAGGGCAAGTAAATGTCATTTTTTTTTGGTCTTTTGGGGCAATGTGAATCTGATTATAGCCGAAGAAACCATCCATGAGGGACAACGTCTCATAGGGACATCTCATATCCTACTGTGAGGTCAACTATGATATTAATATTCGGTAAAGGAAAGTCATCTTTTGGGCATGCCTTATTTAGGTCTCTAAAATCTGTACTGACGCAGATCATCCCATTTGGATTTGTTACTAGAATCAGGTTAGATATTCATTCCACATAATCAATAGACCGTATGAATCCCGCGTCTAGAAGTTTCTTCAACTCAGCCTTGACCAATAGAGCGACCTAAGGATGCATTTTGCGTAACTTTTGTTTAACTAGTTTGGCATTAGGCAATAGTGGCAGATGGTGTAGAACTAGTTTTGGGTCGAATCTCGGCATGTTAGCATAGGACCATCCGAAGTTGACTTTACGTTCCACAAAGAATTTGTGAAATTCCAGTCTCTCTTCTTCAGTCAATGATACAACAAAGAGGACCATTTTGGGATCTTTTGGAGTTGATATTTGTCTTCTATGGTGTCTTCTATAAGCATAGCTGACTTCTCTTGTTGTACGGGAAGAAAGTACAATCCTCCATCTTTGGGTGCCTCGAAGAGGTTTTCACCCATAGATACATCCTTTTTTTTTACCTTTTTGTCGTCAGAAGGTGCCTTTCGGTTTTCACCTAAAGATGTTTCATTTTTTATTTTATTTTTATTTTTAATTTTGCAACTGGACGATGGAGTAGTCTCGCCGAAGTAGGCCGAACAATCTAGATCAATGTCAAATCCTGCCTTGTGATCACCACTGGGTATTCCCTCATGTAATTCCATAAACTCTGCAATTGCCTCATCATTTTGAAATGTGTCCAAGACTGGTGGTCCTTGCTAATCCCAATCGACTAGTTGAGGATAAACTAGGGAAATGCCATCATCAGTGTTGGTGAATTGGGGGGAGGATGCAAAAATAATGCAGATGGATTTAGTGATATTGTAGATGAGATTATCATCATCTAACTCCACATCGGACTCTATCCAATATTCCCTGCACTAGTCTCATATTCGTTGTCAAAATAAGGGGTGAAGGACTTAGATTCATGGTTGTCAGTGTCGTCTGGTACTTTAGATGGATTGGACTGAAGGGATTTAGATGGTGGGTCTTTTATGTCATGGGGAGTGGTAATAGGACTTTGACTATTTGGTGCTTGATCAATTTTAAATGTTTTCCAAAATATTTGTTCAAAGGTCAGTTCCCTCGTTTCGACAAAATAATCATCGAGGCAATAGTCACTTAAGGATCATTCTGAGCCAAATTCCCACTCTTGGGAGTCAGTTTTAGTGAGGGTTTCCTTAGAAGTATCGACACTTTCCGAAGCATGCACTCGCTCACTCAAAATTCCAATGGTACGTCGATCATCATTATTAGGCGATCCAAACCCTAATCCAAGATACTTTGGTATTTTGAAAGGTTCTATAGACTCTCTTCATCTAGTTTTATTTCTACCTAGGCCACTAGTGCCATCATATCCCTTAGCCTTCATTATGTCATATCCCTTGTCATATTTATTAACTGGTAATGGGGGTAGTGTGACAACATATTTATAGAGCCATCCTATGATATCAGCAAGGTCCTCGTTACTCATGTCTCCCCATGTGATGAAAACTATTTTTGGTGGAACTTTGAAAATTTCTTTGGGTTCCATTCTAAAACATGGCCGACCATAGACCATTGGAGACTTGGGTATCGTTGTGATGCTATATGTTGTATGCATTTTGAATTCTCCACAACCGAGGTCCTGGATCTTGATGGTGGTGTGGCAGAAGACGTGGACAGAGTGGATGTGGAAGATGATGCGAGTGTGGATGGGTCAATGTATTTGGAAGAAGAGGGATCAGAAGCCTCTCAATTGATAGGCACTCAGTTTTTAGAAATACCCCTTAAGTTGGAACAATATTGAAAAGGGTCAGGGTCACCATATATAGTGATTTTTGTGCTATCAAATGGGAATTTTAAGCATTGGTGATATGTGGATGGAATGGCTTTTAAGGCATGAATCCATGGGCAACTAACCAAGATTTTGTAAGGTAATTCTAGATCTAGAATCTGGTAGGTTGTATCCACAATGACTGGTCCCATTCTTATAAGAAGGGAAATAATGCCTCATGAAGAGCATTCTTCATCATCATATGCTTTGATCACTATACTCTTTGTAGGGTCTACACATGCATAAGAAAATACTAGAGCCTTAACCAGTTTCAAGGAGCATATGTTCAATCCTGCTTCGCCATCTACTAAAACTCTTCTGACCTTTTGCTTATGGATGAAAGTTTCAATGTGCAATGCATCGTTATGGTTGGTATTAGGTGATGAGTAGTCTTGATCAAAAAAGATGACGTGGTGAGGCGTAGTGAGGTATCCCACCGTGGTCTCAAACTGATTCACATCAATATCTTTGGGGACTAACGACTCTTGCAGGGTTTTATCTAGTATAGCCTTATGCGTGGGAGAGATGCGAAGTAGCTCAAGATAGAAATTTGCACGAGAATTTTTCCAAGCTGGTTGATAAGGTTGAATTGAATCTTTGGTTTCCATTATTTTGTGGTCAAGACGGGTTTTAACTATTTAGGAGATGGGCCAGGTATGGTGATTTTGGGTTTCCTAGCAGGAGGCAGACCGGCTATGGTGACCTTGCCACTTTGAGTAGTACCATTACATTGAGATGCTCTCTTGACCATAATGTTATTGATGTATTCGTCATTAGTTCAAACATTATTTATAATAGGTCCACTAGAATAGTCGTACTTGGCGCAGACAAAGTTAGCATGATTATTGTTTGTCTGTGGACCTGACATGGAAGAATTATTAGAACCATGGTCCTGCAGTGGGTACTTATGAATAGTATGATCCGAATTGGAGGAAAATTATGATCCTCCTACCTCAATGATATGACTCTCGATAAGATCTTGTACTAGGTTTTTTAGTTGTTGACAGGTAGAGGTTTTATGTCCTTTCCCCCAAGATAATCAAAAAATGCATTATCATCCCACCATGTTGGTTTTGATTGTCCCGGATCATATGGTTTTGGTTCTTGAAGCGTGATGACACCATTTTGAAGACATTTCTTGAGGACTTCCTCAATGGGTTCACCCAAAGGAGTGTATGTGCAACCCCTAGGAAATTGTCTCATCTAACGGTATTGTCCATGATTATTTTGGCTGCTTTGGTTGTTTGAAGGCACATTGGTAGTGGGTGTCAATATCGTTGTTGGTTTTTTTGGTTGTTGAACCCCTTTTAGGGCCAGTACAAGACCCACAGTGTTTGCAGCCTTGGCGTCAAAAACACTGTCATTTGTAACATGTTTATTTTTGACCCGGTATTTATTTTTGTCAGTGGGGGGATTTGCATTTGTGTTTTTGGGACCGTATCTTAGCTCTCCCTTTGCGATAAGGGCTTTCTCAATCTGGACCCCTTTTTCGACTAGGTCCATGAAGTTTGTGCAACAATGCACTTGCAATGCATATTTTAGGGGACCCAAAATTGTGTGAACAAACATGTCCACCTTTTCCCTTTCAGGCATGTCAATGTGACATTGACTAGCTAGACTTCTCCATTTTTGAAAGAATGGGATGAATGTCTCACTGGAATCCTCTTGCGTGAGATTGCACAAGCTAGAAATAGAGGTGTCCATGTCAATGTTGTATGCGTAATTATTTATGAATTTTTGTTTAAGCTCATCCCATGTTTGGATATCCTTTTGAGTGGAAAACCATTCAAGGGTAGGATCCACAAGACTTTTAGAGAAAAGTCTCATCAAGTATGTTTGTTCATAGGCAACATCCATACAATTGGTTACAAATTCGTGAACATGTTCGATGGGTTTTGTCTTGCCTCCATATTTTGTAAAATTGGGTGACACATATCCCAAAGGAAATGGTGGCATGTATAAGCCCATGTCGAAGGGATATACGTTTAGATCATATGACACTTCTAATTTTTTTCTAGATATCTATATGTTTTGTATGGTCTTCTCTAGACCCATCAGTTTTGTTTGTAAGGCATCTATAACAGGGTCATTTGTGGTCCCATACGTTGGACTGATTGGTACACCATTGGTCCCCATTTTTTGTGCATGGATGTTGGTGTATTGTTGAGGGATGAATTGTTGTGGTATGTGTGATGTGTTCGGATTGGCGTGTTGTTGGTATTGAAAGTTTGGATTGGGGGTATGTTGATGAGTATGTTGGGATGTGTCCCCCAGTCATTTGTGTTGTTATTTGGGGAATATGGTGACCATGAACATTGTGATGTACTAATGATGCCATGGGCTGTGATTTTTGGCCACCTTGTCCAAATTGTTGGGTTTGTACAAAGGGAATGTTTGTATTTTGTCCTTGGGAGACGATGACATTTGACTGTGTTTTCATGTTAACATTTTATTTTTGTCCTTGGATAAAGATACGTCTTTTGCCTCTGCCCAATGGATTTTTTGATATACCAATGAGAGGATATGATGAAGGTGTACTCATGGTAATAGATGTAGCTGTCAAGGGTGGATTCTTATGACTTGATGATTCCCCCATGGCATTTACTATTATGGTAAAGAGAGGGTTGGAATAACTTTCCCACATTGCCGAGGAGCCAAAGGTGGTTCTAGCCAATTATGACAGTGTTGTGGATATTGTGGGCATTGTGGCAGATTGTGATCCTCCAATGGATGTAGCATTTATTTTATTGGAGGTAGCATGCATGGTCATTGTAGCATCAAAGAAATTATTGCTCGTAGTGTTTGGAGGTTGACCATTAATTGACATGTTATGTGCATTGTTGTCATTAGGGTCAGGAGATGTTGATCTCAACGTGTTAATGTCGAATCTATGTGGTAACTTAGCTCCTTGACTTAAGAGTATGGCTAGATATCTGTCTTTGTCATACAGAACCATTTGTTCCATGAATTGAGAGGCCTCTGGATCTTGTGCTGCCACCTCTAGGTTTTCCTCAAGTATTTTTCCATATACATCCTTATGTAAGAATGGTTCAAATGGACTGTTCGATGAGGATGGTATTGTCATGAGAGGGTGATTGTTTGTATTTCCAAATGGATCGTCAAAAGTCCAATTTGGGTCATACGTGTGACTATTGACATTGGAAGTGGAGTCTTGTCCAAATTTTTCCATTTTCCATTTCTATTTTTGGAGTTTGGTTTCCACCATAAAATGAGATTGCTCAAATGAAAATGACAACTAAATGTAGTGATGACACTATGCAAGGTCTAGGTTCAAAATGATGACTAGGATGAATAATATTTTTGGATTTTTGGGAATAAAATATGCAATGTCTAAACTTAGAATGTAATTTGAGAAAAGGAATACCTAAGAACTTCTAAGCTCAATCTTTTTTTTCGATCTCGGTTACTAAAGGACTTTGTTGAAAATGACAAGATGACAAGGCCAAAATAACTAGTGAGTTTTCCTAACTAGACTATTGAGTTAGAAGACCTCACAAAAGGGAAAATGACTGAAAAAGGGGAATGATGATTAAGTCCAAGATAACCTAGTTTCGAAAGCAATGACGTTGCAAATTGTACTGATATTTTCCTAATCCAAAGTATGCAAGTGTGAAAACCTAGGGTCAAGCTAATGCCTAATGTATGCAACTAAAAAAAATGAAGGATGAAACCAATGGTCAAATTTTTTTGAGCAATTTCAAAGTTGGTTTCTAACAGAATCCCCTTGGAAGCAGTGTTTGACAAAAGATTGACAAAGTATAGACTCAAATTTGACTTTGTACCAACGTTTTACTTGTGACAAGAAAATGTGTCGCTTGAGGCCTCTAATGCGTCATAGTGTCTCGAATGTGGTTTGGTTTGAGCGAATGCGGCTCCGGGATTGACAAATGTGACTTAGTTTTGTAGATGCGGCTCTGTGAGGTTCATATGCATCGCGACGCAGACAAATGTGGTGTTTGAGAGATCAAATGCGGTTGAACAGTGTGATTGTGTCTCAATATTTTCAGATGCGGTTCAACAAATGCGACACATTTTGTTAAAATTGAGTTTCTTGACGCAATGAGGGAAAATTTGATTTGTCTAATGGTGAATTTTTTGTCCAGAAATGTAAATGTGGTGAGTAATGTTTGAAAAATCCAGCAAGCACTTGACAAGCACAATGTTTTGAATGTAAGAAAGCACACATAAGACAAGTACAATCCTAAAAAGGCCAATAGGCCAAGGGTTTGTATACTTGATATAGCCCACCGATATACCCCAGATTGGTGTTAAACACCTTTCCTTCTCGAGAGCGGATAGCCTAGAATTTTGGTGGCATTGGCTCCCCTCCATGGCTCATTAACGTCATTCGAGCACACCAAATTTGAATTCTTGGGTAGTGACTTCCCAAGAACTGCTATCTCTACTCAAAGGGATCAGTAGTGAGTGTCTTCGGGCATGATACTGTACCCTGCACTATATCAAGAAATGGCCAAAAAAGGTTGGACTCTAAAAAAAAGGTATTTAGTACGGGAATTCCATTCGTAGGGCATGATCCATGTGGCGAGAGTCCCCTTTTAGATCCATCTCATCGGGATCATACATGTGATTCTTGGGTTTTCCCCAAGAATCCACTTTTATATACTGACTGGAAGTCCCTCAATGTCAGGGTGCTACTAGTCTGAGTCATCTTTGGGTGAGTAATTTTTCCCACCAGAACAGGCCCAAGTTCTAGAGTTAGTAACTGTTTCTCTTACACCCAGGATTCCCTGAAAGTGCAAGGGGAGAGGATACTTCAATTAATAAGTCATGAGGTAAATAACATATAAAAATGGGTCTAGTTTTCTAATCACTGAGTTTTCACAAGGTGAGAGCATACTTGCCTACCATTTTGCAAAAATAATCATGAAAATTAGAAAACATGTTCTTTTTAATTGCACTAAAAGGAAATGTGTACTAATCTAAGAAAAAGACAGGCATAATGTTTTAGTGTTCAGTCTTCGACACTCAAACCTGCAAACCATAAGTTAGGAGTTTCTTATGCATGAGTCTTGGACACACGAAAAGTAACCACCACATGCTGCAACTTAAAATTAGTACCCAAAAACCCTATGCTAGGTAGAATGCAGAAGAAAACCAGAACAAAAAGAACAGAAAAATATCAAAAATCCAAATGCAAATAAGCATAAAACATTACCAGGAAAATGTGTCACATAGAGCGAATGCGTCGCTCTGTGTTGCAAATGCGGCTTAGGATTTCAAATGCCGCTTTCTAGACTTTCATTGTGGCATGTCAGAGTGATTGCAGTGTTTGGGTCTTTGAATGCATCGCGACGCATAAGATGCATCACGATGAAGGATGAATGCGTCGCTTTGTACTTGTACCTGTAAAAATGATAGAGAACAAAAAATTTGTATGGAAATAATAAAAACTAAACAGAGTCGGGTTCACCAATGTAACTAAGGGTTAAATTTAGGTTGGATTAGAGGTTAGAAAATCAACAAAGACAATAAACCCAAAGAACTATCGAGTACAAAAGAGATTATGAGTAAGAATGATTATACCTGTTCCTCGAATCTTCCACGATTACCTCCATAGCACCTCCTAGCTTGCAACATATGATTGATGCCCTCAGATCGAGTGTGTGAGCATTTCGACTATGACATTGTCCTATGCAAGTTTTGAAGGATTTAAAATAAATGCCTATGCCTATGCCTATGACAATATGACTCAAAGAAATCTAAATATTAATATTCCAAAATAATAAAATCTAAGTGTGTAATCTAAAATGAGAGAAAAATAGCATTTTATAGAAAATGCCATTTTGAATGGACGGATGAGATCAACTTTCGACAGAGACCTAAAATCAGAGGATGAGATTATATCTGACAATCCCTAATCAGGGTTAGGGCAAGATCCTCAAATGAGTGGTTGAGATGTCATCTAAGAAGATCAAATCAACGGTAGAGAATAAATGAGATAATTAATTCAAAAATAAAGATTTTCGAAAATCAAGAAGATAAGAGTTGAATTGAAGATCAGATTTGAAAAATCAAGAATCAGCCCGATTACTTGATTTTTGGAGGAATATTACCATTTTGAATTAAATTAATTCAAAATATGGATTTTGTAAAATAATAAATAATCGATTTTCAGATTATTTACTAAAATGAACTGACAGTTAAGAATGTGATGACATTTTAAATAATTTCATTTAATTAAAATGAGAGAAATATTAATTTTGACAATTAAATAATTAAATATAAATATTTAATTTAGAAGATATGATTAATAATTAAATAAATTAATAAATTTATTTAATTATGAGGATTATTGACATATTAAATAAATAAATGAAATTTATTTATTTAATAATCAGGAAGAAATAAATGAAGAAAAAGGTAATTAAATAAATTTAAAATTTATTTAACTAGGGGACGACTTAGACAATTAATGACGTATTTAATAAATAAATAAAATTTATTTATTTAATAATCATGAAGAATTAAAGGACATGAATTAATTAAACTATTATGAATTATTTAATCAATTGTCGAATGTGGACCAAGAACATAATTAAATGTCATAATTATGCTAGGACAAAAATGGTAAAAATAAAGCTTGCAGGCCTAGGTCATTTTTAAGTGTCTACAACCATCATTTTCTCCTGACTTCATTCACTCAAATTGATCAAATGATCACAAGTTTGAGGATCTTGGGCCAGCAATCAGTTTGATTTGAACCTCTCACAGATCATCCTTGAATTCAAGGCTCACTCGAAAGCAAATCAAGAGGAAATGGCCATGCCTTAGGTGTGAAACCCTAAAAATACTCCATGAAAACACAAGGAAAGCTTGGACTTAGGTTATTCAGCTTCTAGGTTCTCACAAAGGGTTATTTACAGCCCATATGCAAGCTACTTCATGAAGGAAATAAAAAAAAAAAGCTTGAAACTCACTTGGGGAATCATCAATCTAGAATCAAGCAACCCTAGCCTCGAAACACTCAAACCTATAGAAATTCAAATTCCAAGCACACCCACGATGGAAAGAATTACTCACATTCGATAATAAAAAAGCAAGGTAGTAAAAACATACCATTAATAAAATGCAAGTCGATTCCATCAAAGACAAACAACAAGCTTGAATGCCCAAGCAAGCAACAACAATGATAACGCCCAGGGTATCACAACCAAATCCAACAATTCACAAATTTAACACGTCTAGATCCAACCAAGCACCAAGATCACACACCCTAACTCAATAGAATAACAATGATAAAGAAAAATGGCATGGAACTTCCCCATAATCGACTAAATACATTCCTCAAAAAAATCATACAAGAAGCATTAATGCAGTCGACAAGACATTTTGACAAAATCCAAGAATTGGACAAGATGACGAACATTCAGAAAAGTCTTGACACCATGGAATTCTATGAGGACCAAGAACTCCCGAACCACGATGCAAAGCACATAGAACCAGACTTAGAGAGGATCTAGGGAATTCCACCAGGAGCATATTTTCCCGAAAGCAGTGAAAAACCCGAGATAAGCTTCAAACTTGAGATTTCAAATAAGTACCATAAAGGGATCACCAAAGTAGGTAGGATAAACACTCAAGATCATGCCAAGGAAATGTAAATCCCAAAAATCAAAGGGCCAAAACACAAGGAGCAAAAGCAAAAGAGGGTCCCTACTTTCAGCAAGGCGTGTGTGCAAAAACTGCACAACACTCCATAGGACCGTGTAGGGTGCAGAAGGGCCAGTCGAGGGCAGGGTGCATAGCGTCTAGTCCCCCATGGGACTGGCGGCTTGCTCTTGGGAGCCCATGGGGGCTGAGCTCGGCCCGATGGTGCTTGGTGATGAGCCAAGTCTTTGGCACATTTTGATTATACTTTTATAAATACTTTGTTATTTTTATTATGCAAAAAAAACATTCAGTCTATTTATGGGATAGATATAGACCCTTTTATGACTTAAATATGATAAGTATATTGTGATAAGAAGTCCCATGATTATTACCTCTAATGTTTTATTAGTTTGATAAATACTTTATGGTTTTGTGTGATCATAAACCTTCCTACAGCCTCCGCTACCAAAACTTCCTATAGCCATATCTGAAACAATGTTTTCCTTAGTTTAATACTTAATTAATGAATGAATAAAGTAATGGATTGTCTTAAAGGATGAACGTGTTGAGCTAACCTTCTTCCTCAGGAAAAGATGGCGAGATATTTTGCAGGTACCATGATTGAAAGAAAGGAATTCAATTTCCACTTGAAGAATTGAAGACCAAATCCATAAAGACTGGTTCAATAGCAAAAGATGAGGAGACAGTTTCAACTCATCTGCCATGCAGGGAGAGTGTTCCAGAAATCTAGGCCAGTCGTCTTGGTGGTGCATAAATCTAGGATGATGGCGCTTTAAGACTGCTTAACTAATTTGACTTAGTTCTTCATTGTCATTCACCTCTTTACTTAAGTTAGTTAAATGTAATAAATTCCTCCTATTTTATAAGGGAAGGTTGGTTAGTAGTTAGGATCAGTTTTCAATAAATAGCCCATTCTCCTTTAGAGAAGGGGCTGGAAAAATCACTTTTGTAATACGCTTTCAATTTTAGAAATTCAGCCAAGAGATTGTGCCATGTACTTGTTTGCACTAAATCAATAAAGCTTATGAAGTTTTTTGCCTAATTTGTTTTCTTCTTTTTGGCACTACCTAAGGGGGCCCACTTAGGGAACTATCCATACTTTTACTCTGCAAGATAGAATAGCTGCATTTTCCTTCATAGAAGTTAATGTGACTATTCCTGTAGCTGGTAGAAACACAGCGCTGTCAACTATTCCTGCAACCACTAGAGGCAAAATAGGTTATCTTACGAGTTTTTCATTTCCAAGTAAAGTTAAACAGTAAATTTGTTTCCAGTACTTAAATTCTAGTATAAGGCATTTTAGGAATCATGTATGTCTGGAAGGGTGATTAGTGCATATCTTATGCTGTCTCATTTCAAGTTTACGTCCCTGGGTTGATAATTAAATGAGGTTCTTTAGTAGGTCATGATTGCCAATTGTAATGTTCAATCTCTAAGTAGAGGAATTCATGATTCCTAGTTATTGAGCTAATTAAAGAACACTAAATTTTTGGCGCCGTTGTCGGGGATGGTGTCAAACTAAGAACCTATTACAGGCATGCTAGTAAAAGAGTTAAGATTTCATTCTTCGTACTTTTAGTTTAGAATTCTTTATTTTAGCATCTCCTTAGTTACTTTACTTTTTTTGTATGCATAGAAGAAGAGACCAATTTGGAAGATTCCTTCCTGGGAGCATAGATATTGAAGAGATTGAACCAAACCTATTCCAAGACAACTCATATCTGGATGTTGACCAAGACTTAGTTACTTCATCTTCTTCCTCTAATTCCTTTGAACTAAGCTTTAACCTATCCGAAGAAATAGAATCAAATAATCCACTTGCTCTTGTATTTCATCAACCAAGAGCTAATCCAAGAATACAACCAAGAATGGAAAATCCTATTTTTCCATTTCCAATCCCTGACCTACATGGCAATAATAATCTCAAGAACATCCCTACCTCTTTACTGCCAAAGTTCTATGGAATTATTACCGAGGACCCTCATACCTTGTTTGAATTTGAAATCCTTTGTAGAAGCTATGACTATACAACCTTAGAACACAAGCTGAAATTGTTTCCCTCTACTCTAAAGGAGGTAGCCTTGAGATGGTTCATGGGATTGGGAAGCAATGTAGCTAACACTTGGGATCAAATGAAGGCTTTGTTCTTGAGTAAATATAAAGAGTATTGTAGAGGAAATGATTTGAGAGGAGATGACATCTTCAAAATGTCACAAAAGGAGGATGAAACCTTGGAGGATTATGTGTCAAGATTCTTGTTTAGTGTGTAGAAAAATACCCATCATGAGCTGAATGAGGAATCTCAAAAACTTATCTTCTTAAGGGGAGTCAATGATACTTGTATGGAGGCTCTTGACCTCATGGCAGGAGGTGATGTCACCCAAAGTGATTGGGACGATATCAAGAAAATCTGTCTCAATTACTCCAGAGCAGCTATAAAGAAGGGAAGGGGGTTTAGACCTTCTTCTATAAAAGGAAGTGGTTCTGGAGTATCTAAAGTGGAGATTACCAATCTCTTGTCTGACTTCAAGTAGGATATCATCAATGATGTAGCTACTCAACTAGATACTATGCAATCTAGAAGGAAGAAAGATGAAGTTGAGGCAATGTTAGTCGAATATTGCCCCCACTGCCAACAAAGAAAGAAAGACTGCCGATGCAAAGCAGTGGCCAATTTGGAGGTACAACATCTCCATATTGAGTTCAAAACCATTGAAGGAGAGGAGAAAGTGTTCTTTGTTGCTCAGCATAGGCCATGGGCCCCAAGACAAGGTATGCCTCAGGATCCTTTACAAAATTTTGGTTCATATAATAGTCAATGGCAAAACCAGTACCCTCCAAACTATGGGCCATACTCCCAACCTCAGTGGAATAACCCTTGGCCAAATGCCTAGCAAAACAATTTGCAATCCTCACAAGGGAATTGGCAATCACCACAGCAAAATCAGTGGCAGCCTCCGCAAGGGAATTGGCAGTAGCCTAACCAATGGAGAGGAGGCCAGCAATGGTCAAATACACCCACTAGTTTCCTGTAGCAACCACAACAGCAATCCATTATGCCACCTCCTGCAGCTAATCAAGGTCAGAATCCAAAATCAACCCAACTACCTACTTAGGTAGCACCTAATCCAAATAACCAGCAACCGCAGTAGCAGGAGCAAGTCTATTTTGCTGATCCTAATCATCATCCTGCCTATGCTCTTAATCTGAATAATATTAATTTACGTTCAGGAACTGTGCTACCCACACCATCTCCTCCCATAATCTCAGAGTTTCCATCTGAGGAGACTGACAAAAAAGAAGATACCAATGACCAAGCCCAACCAAATGAGCCAGTTCAGATTCCATCATTACCTAAACCATCTGATAAAGTGTCCCCTCCTTTCCCACAAAGGTTGGAAGGTGAAAATGTAAAAAAATAAGAGGAACCTACCTTTGACATCCTTGACCAACTAAAGCATATATGTGTGAAAATTCCCTTGTTCCAAGCAATCAAAGAAGTACCTATCTATGGCAAGGCCATCAAGGAGGCATGTTTGAAGAAACTAGGGAGGAAAAAGAAAGACCCTCAAACTGTCCATGTAATAGGCCAACTCTCTGACTTAATGCTAGGGAAGCTTAGCATCCCAAAATATTTAGATCCAGGAAGTCCTATTGTGGAGATCAATGTTAATGGGTTACAAATTAAGAATGCTTTAGTAGATCTTGGTGTAGCTATCAATGTCATGATAAAGGACCTGGTTGTAAAACTTAATATTTTAGACCTAAGGGCTACACCTACAATATTATAGCTTGCTGATAGCTCGACTGTCAAACTTGATGGGGTAGTAGAAGACCTGGTAGTCACTTTGGATTCCTAGGAGTACCCTGCTGACTTTATGGTCTTATCTCCAAAGGCATCATTTGGGGGATACCTTGTCATACTAGGAAGGCCTTGGTTAGCTACTGTTGATGCTTGCATTGGTTGTAGGTTAGGTAACATGACAATATCTGATGGATATAGCACAAAGAAACTTACCCTCTATTCTCCAGCCCTACCCCAACTTGAGTCTGGAGAGGTTGTTTGACCAGATTTGGGAGAAGAGGAGGAAGTGAACTCCATGGCCAATTTAATGATGATTACCAAAGAGCCTTTCATTGCACAATAAGAAGAAGAAGATATACTGTCCAATATCCTGCTGAATAACTATGGTACTGAATACTTTCATTGTGAAAAAAATCTATTTTCCTTGTAGATTATTCTTCTTTCGTCTACATCAACTCATTATCCTACAACAACTGATTGCTTACACACCTTACTACCCCATGAGGTAGACATGCCATTTTTGTCTGAAGTATCTATGGTAGACTTAACCTCCCAAGTTGAGGTAGCTGTAGGAAAAACCTTGAGAATTAATAAAAACCTCACCAGTGAGCAACAAGAATCTATGATCAAAATGCTTACCAGTCATAAGTCAAACTTTTGCTTGGGAATATGGTGACATGAAGGGTTTAGACAAAAAACTCTGTACACATCGCATATACATTAACAGTGAGTTTAGACCTGTCAGGCAGCGTCAAAGAAGAATTAATCCAGCTTTGAGAGAAATTGTTAAAGAAGAATTGTAGAAAATGTTAACACCCGGCTTTATCTACCCAATCACGGATAGTCAGTGGGTTTCCCCATTGGTTATTGTTCCTAAGAAAGGAGGAAAATGGAGGGTATGTGTAGATTACAGAGAGCTCAACTTGGCAACAAAGAAAGATTACTTTCATCTTCCATTCATTGATCAGGTTCTAGATAATTTAGCCAGGAAAAAGTACTTCTCATTCTTAGATGGTTTCAGTGGGTACAATCATATTAAGATTGCTCCTTAGGATCAAGAAAAGACTACTTTTACATGCCCTTGGGGAATGCTTGCCTATTCAGTTTTGCCTTTTGGTCTCTGCAATGCACCTGCAACTTTCCAAAGGGCAGTCATAAGTATCTTCTCAGACATCTCATATGATTGCATGGAAATATATATGGATGACTTTACTACTTATGGTACAACATTTGAGGAAGCTTAATCCAATTTGGAGAAAGTACTACAAATATGTGAAGATCACAACCTATTGCTGAATAGTCAAAAGTGCTTCATGATGATGCAGGAGGGAATAGTACTTGGTCACCATATTTCTGCTGTAGGAATACAGGTTGATCCTGCTAAGATTGAAGTAATCTCTAATCTACCCTTTCTTGCCAAGCAAAAAGAAGTAAGGAGCTTTCTTGGCCATGCTGGATACTACAGAAGATTCATCAAGGACTTCAGCCAAACAAGAGGCCCCTTATACAATTTGCTGAAGAAAGATGCAGATTTTTCTTGGACTGAAGAATGTGAAAAAACATTCCTTGATTTAAAAGTCGCCCTTACACAGGCACCTGTTCTGAAAGGACCTAATTGGTCACTTCCATTTCATATTCATATTGATGCATCAGATTATGCCATTGGAGTAGTGTTAGGGCAGAAGGATGGATCAACAAAACATGCACTCTACTATATAAGCAAAAATCTACAAGGGGCTGAATTCAACTACACTGTTACAGAAAAAGAAATGTTGGCAATCATCTATGCCCTCAATAAATTCAAGTATTACATCACTGGTTATCAAATATTTGTCCACACTGATCATGCAACAATCTGGTATCTCATGAACAAAAGCTCAATATCCGGGAGGCTGGCAAGATGGTTATTGTTGATGCAGGAATTTGACATTACAATTGTGGACAAGCTAGGTAAAGCCAATGTGGTTGTTGATTTCCTTTCTAGAATTCAAAGGCAAGATGACTCTGCACTTATTGAAGACTCCTTTCCTGATGAGCACCTATTTGCAATCAAAGTTATTCACCCATGGTATGCAGATATAGCAAATTATCTGGCCACAGGAAGAACTCCTCCTCAATTCTCCCCTAAGGAAAAAATATTATTAGCAGAGAAAAACTTTAACTTTTCTTGGATTGCAGATTGCATGTTTTATACAAGGCCAGATCAAGTTATGAGGAGATGTGTACAAGAGGACACTCATGATGTACTGCATGCAAGCCATGATGAGCCGTGTGGTTGACATTTTGCTGCCAAAAGAACAACAATGAAAATTTTAAATACTGGCTACTATTGGCCAACTCTGCATAGAGATGCAGCCAAGTATACCAGTAGATGTGACAAATTTCAAAGGATGGGAAGACCAACTCAATCTAATGAGATGCCTCTATTTCCACAAGTTGTTGTTACACCCTTTGATAAATGGGGACTGGATTTTGTAGGACCAATTGATCCACCTTCCAATGGTAAATCCTACATCCTTGTATGCACAGATTATGTGACAAAATGGGTTGAGGCTAAACCTATGAAACATGCTAGGGATAATAAAGTAGTTGAATTCCTCTATGAGGAAATATTCACCAGGTTTGATATTCCTAGGGAGATAGTGACAGATCAAGGAGCACAATTCACTTCTACACTTATCACAACCTTAGTAAATGAATACAATATAAGACATAGGAAATAAACTCCTTATCATCCCCAGGCCAATGGCCAAGTTGAGGTCACCAATAGGGACATAGAGGCCATTTTGACTAAAACTATAGATTTTCATAGGAAGGACTGGGCTGCAAGGTTACCAGAAGCTATATGGGCCTACCGTACTACATGGAAGACTGCTATAGGATATACACCTTTTGAAATGGTGTATGGTAAAACAGTTGTGATGCCAATAGAATTCGAACATAAGACTCTAAGAACAGCATTAGAGATGGACATAGATTTAAAAAATGCACAAAAGGACAGAGTCATGCAACTTAATGCTCTGGATGAGCTCCGCAAGAATTCCCTGCAGCACACTGAGATGATACAAAATCAGAGAATAAGGTGGCATGATAAATACATCAAGGAATAGAAATTCAAAGTAGGAGATTGGGCTCTACTTTATGACTCACGATATAAGGACAGTCTAGGAAAACTACAAACCAGATGGTTGGGTCCCTATGAGATAGAGGAGGTATTCACCAATGGTGCTATTCAATTAAGGACCATTGATGAGGTCTGATTCAAGCTGCTAGTCAATGGGCATCACCTCAAGCTCTATTCTAAACCCATTGACAAGGAAACATTTCTGAAATAGTTCGAAATTGAGCAGGATAGCAGTGATTCTACAGCCAAAGAAATTGAGCCTCGACTCAAATTCCCGAGCCATACATAAACATGCATACCAAATCATAATAAAGGGGTTATCTAATAAGATCCCCATTTCATTCATTCACTTCATCCACAATCCGTACTCACTCTCTCTCTTCCACATCATCCACCTGCCATTTTCCATATCATCTACATTTCTTCGTGTCATGTGTTACAATGAAGGAGGCCACATCAGATAATTATGGCGATTCTCTCCAGGTACGCTTCACTTCACTTTAAGATTGCTTCAGTTACTTTATTTTATTGCATTTAATTTAGTATTAATTAACGTGAATAATTTTCTATATGGTTGCCATTTCCTTCGGCTCATTTGCATGATTGAGCACGTATTTCTATGATATTATTTCATCACGTCCTTATTCTCGCTGCCATAAGCTTGTCCTGTCGTTGTTAGGAACCCTCATACAACCTTTCCTTCCTGCAATAATGAACCTACATGTATTCTGTTTATCCATGATTACTCTCTCCCTAAAAGATTGTATGATCACGTTGTTTTCCCTATTTTTCTGTCACTTTTGAAAAGAGGTTCAAAATTTTTGGTTGAGGGGAGGGACAGAGTGTTGTAAAATTGCGAAAGGGTTCATTAATTGGGTTACAAGAGGTTTAGTTGGAAAAGCCAGGTGAGCATTGCTTAACGCATTTGATTACAGAAAGAAATGGGAGGTCAGCCGATTCGGCATGAGCCTACAGACCATAGCATCCTACTGCAGGATGTGCTGCATGTACCGTTATTCAGGCAATATGGGTGGCTCGATTACTTCCTGAAGCTCGAGACTTTTAATACAGACATTGTAGAGGAATTCACAAGGACATTTCATGATGGGGAAGCAGAAGTTAGAGGCATAATAGTCAATGTGTCAATTGATAGAATTGTTGAGGTAACGAGATTACCTCAAGTCGGGGAACCATTTCCCAGGGGAAGAGATGCAAGAAGCGCTAGGTTGAGTTCACTCAGCCAAATGACCCTCCTCTATGGGTAGATAAGCAAGGCACGCAAAGAATGAGTCTGCCGTAGGACTGGGTGTCACGGGTTGGATATATCATCAAATACATAACCTGTGAAGGTAGGTTTTCAGTCCTGCATTCTCATCACTTCAAACTTTTGTCTCATTTGCACCATGGATTGTTGATGAATATTCCCAACTTTCTTTATAATTTGCTATCCAACAGTGTTGCTGAATTTAAAAAGGGTAGGGTTAACTTTGTATCTCACCACTGCCTTATTAAATTACTTGTTGAAAAATCCGTTCAAGATGCATCAGGGATGACCTGGGAGGAATTCAAGGTCCAATTCAACCCTAGAATTCAAAATGTAGGACCTAGGGGTAAACCTCTTACCTTTAAGCAATGAACCTCCCAGTCTGTAGGCCAAACCTCTGCTGCTATGTCCTCTCCTCAGGAATCATCCGATTCACAAGATGATGTTCCTCTTTTTGAAAGAACTTCCAAGCAGCTGGCACAAGGTCCTATCAAAATTCATGAGCCGTCTCCCAAGGATAGGAAAGGGAAGTCACCTTTTGTAGCAACCCCTGAACCTGCAAAAAGAAAGAAAAATGATAACTTATCTGTTCCTGCAGCAAAACCTTCCAAAAAACATAAAACAGTTCCTACTTCCATAAGAAGGAGCTCTAGGCTCCAGAGCCAGGCAGCCCACCAATCACTTAATACTACTCCTGCCACACCGCCTTCAAACCCTTCCAGTCCTGAACTGAGAGAAGAAGAACCTATTACCGAGGAGGTTGTGAGAACACCTGAAGGGGCTGGCCTAAATAATTTGGTTGCCATTGTAGAGCAGCTACAGGAAGATATGGAATGTGATGAAAAGGATGAGGAGCCGGTTGTGTTTCCGTCAGAAGAAGAGCAAGATAAGGTAGATGTGTTTGAAGAAGTATAGGAGACACTTGTGGTGTGCTATAACCATAGACCACCACTCCATGTCATAAAATTTGCTGTAGGACTGACATGTTTTCAAGAACTTCAGCAACAACAAACTACTTTTGCACTTGAAATTGAGAGACTACAAAGGGTAATCTAGAACAAGAATCTAGAGATTGCTAACTTGAAAGACACTCTCAACCAATTGGTAGAACTGGTTCCACAACTAATGCAATGTCATGCACCTTGACCTATCTATGCAATGTATCTCAAGGAGCTGTATTTAAACTTCCAACTAATCAGAGTCTAGCAAGGTAAGAA
The DNA here is from genome assembly GCA_007258455.2 of Sequoia sempervirens. Lineage (NCBI taxonomy): Eukaryota > Viridiplantae > Streptophyta > Pinopsida > Cupressales > Cupressaceae > Sequoia > Sequoia sempervirens. Next base: position 118,882,989 of record VDFB02086081.1, on the reverse strand, counting down.
TCCTTCTTTGGATACCTCTAAGGAATTTTATGAAGCATACAGGGATTCACCTCTGCACAACAGGAACCTCCTATGTGAATTTTATCTGCACAATTTGGCTATATCCTAGGATAAGGAATATAATCCCTTATGTTATGTCGGTGATATTCATATCAGCACTCTAATCTCCTAGATCACCAATGAAATAAGCATAGGAGAACAATTTGATAGCCATATGCATGATGAAGTAAATATGCCATTTTCTATAAGAAATGAATCTAGTAATGGAATGGGCATTTACTTTGATTGGAAGAAATTGTCGAGAGATGAAAGAGCTAGGCCACTGATTGAGCCTCTAAGACAAGAGGTATTTTCTCAATACTCCCAAATTATAAACAGTGATTTTAATGCTGTAACTTTGCACATTCAAAATAGATGGGAGCATCTTTCATTTCAATTAAAGAAAGCAGAACCACATACTCCCAATACCTTGTATGCAGCAACCAGAAGGGCAGAGAGGTACATGAGGAATGCTAGAAAAAAGAAGGAGAATTGGTTGCCCTTAGTTATGCAGCCGCCTATTCTCCTATGGCCATTATTGGCTATACAGGGGGATAAAAAAACTTATAACAGAAGTTCTGAAGATAATAGATGGCAAAGGCTGGAGGCAATGTGAGCTCACTTCTGGAGTTTCCAGAATGGTGAATGTGGACAACAACTAAGTGCAGATTTGAGAGAGTTTGCCAGAAGAAAGAATGCTAGACTTTCTTAAGGGTCCAACAAGTAGTTGGTTGAGGGGAGTGATGAGCCAAGTCTTTGGCACATTTTGATTATACTTTTATAAATACTTTGCTGTTTTTATTATGCTAAAACAAACATTCAGTCTGTTTATGGGATAGATATAGACCATTTTATGACTTAAATATGATAAGTATATTGTGATAAGAAGTCCCATGATTATTACCTTTAATGTTTTATTAGTCTGATAAATACTTTATGGTTTTGTGTGATCATAAACCTTCCTGTAGCCTTCGCTACCAAAACTTCCTGCAGCCATATCTGAAACAATGTTTGCCTTAGTTTAATACTTAATTAATGAATGAATAAAGTAATGGATTGTCGTAAAGGATGAACGTGTTGAGCTAACCTTCTTCCTCAGGAAAAGATGGCAAGATATTTTGCAAGTACCATGATTGAAAGAAATGAAGTCAATTTTCACTTGAAGAATTGAAGACCAAATCCATAAAGACTGGTTCAATAGCAAAAGATGAGGAGGCAGTTCAACTCATCCGCCATGCAGGGAGAGTGTTCCAGAAATCTAGGCCAGTTGTCTTGGTGGTGCATAAATCTAGGATGATGGCGATTTAAGACTGCTCAACTAATTTGACTTAGTTCTTCATTGTCATTCACCTCTTTACTTAAGTTAGTTAAATGTAATAAATGCCTCCCATTTTATAAGGGAAGATTGGTTAGTAGTTAGGATTAGTTTTCAATAAATAGCACATTCTCCTTTAGAGAAGAGGCTGGAAAAATCACTTTTGTAATACACTTTCAGTTTTAGAAATTCAGCCAAGAGATTGTGCCATGTACTTGTTTGCACTAAATCAATAAAGCTTATGAAGTTTTTTGCCTAATCTGTTGTCTGCTTTTTGGCACTACCTAAGGGGGCCCACTTAGGGAACTATCCATACTTTTATTCTGCAAGATAGAATAGCTGCATTTTCCTTCATAGAAGTTAATGTGACTGTTCCTGCAGCTGGTAGAAACACAGAGCTATCAACTGTTTCTGCAGCCACTAGAGGTAGAATAGGTTATCTTACGAGTTTTTCATTTCTAAGTAAAGTTAAACAGTAAATTTGTTTCCAGTACTTAAATTCTAGTATAAGGCATTTTAGGAATCATGTATGTCTGGAAGGGTGATTAGTGCATATCTTATGCTATCCCATTTCAAGTTTACGTCCCTGGGTTGATAATTAAATGAGGTTCTTTAGTAGGTCATGACTGCCAATTGTGATGTTCAATCCTTGAGTAGAGGAATTCATGATTCCTAGTTATTGAACTAATTAAAGAACACTACACTTGGGTTGTGGACACTGGCGGTGGTGGCAGACCGGTGGTCGCCTAGTGGCCGCTGGGCGGTGGGAGCCTTCTGAACTGGGAGCGCCAGTGTGAAAACCAAAAAACACTTTTTAAAAAAAAAATCTTTATTTTTGTGCCTCGGTCTACGTGCTGGGGAGGCTGTACGACCTCCCTGGAATTTTTTTTCCTTCCAGACCAACTTCTCCAAAATCAATAAAACAAAGGGCAATCTTAGGGTTTTTGGCCATTGCGAATGCAATGGTGACCTCTGTTTGTGCCCAAAATGCTCCAAAAATTTGGCTACCCCCAGAGCTTGCAACAAATCTCCAAGCTTGAAACCCTCATAGATCTGGCAAACGATGACCAAAATATGTGAAATAAAAGTCAATTCTGACTTTTTCTAGCACTTTGAATCCAATGGAAAACCCCGATCTGATCCAAGATGCTGCATGAATATGCTCAAGGAATAAAACCCTCGAGGAACCCCAAACATGCTCTACAATGTATTTCTCCAAAAAAGATGAGAAGGGGTTCCAAATCAAGGCTCTGATACCATGTTAGAAACCAAGATGAGACATGCAAACCAAAAAACCTTCCACAAAAGAGAAAATTAGAAAAAGAAAAGTTATTGCAAAAAGATGTGCAAAATATTATTATTCAGGAATTCATAATTACATGAGATGATTTTCTTTATAAAAGCAATGTATGCATAACCCTAATTTTATCTTTTGCAACAAGATAGCTCAACAAGACAAGGATGAGAATAATTAACCTAGGAATTAAAATAATTCCTAAGTAAATTTATGCAAGTGTAATTAAATATTAATTACACTAACATTCTCATTGTAACTATTAGAGGATGAAGTGAGTGAGAGGAAGTCGTGAAGGACTTCATCTAACTTATCAACATCATCACTACTAAGTGGCTTGGATGAGATGTTATTTTGAACGTGAATCATGTGTTTAATTGGATCATTAGAAATGTGATTCGATTGGTTTTGGATATTTGCTATATTTTTCTCAATGTAAGTTGATTGAAATAGACTACAAAATATTACTTAAAATGGAAATTCCAAAATTCTAAGACTATCCATAAATGCCATGAAAATAAAAGGAACTTAATGCTAGGAAAATAGAAAGAATTGAACTATAACAGAATGCAAATGACAGAAAACATAAAAATGCAATGCAGGAAATGGAAATCGGAAAGTACTATTTTAAAACTGCAAAGGGACTGATTCACCCTAGGTGGCGAATGGGTCCTAAGATATAATTCTTTTTATTTTGATTTTTTTTTTTTGTGTTTTCTGTAAGATGTGAGGTTTGTACGATGAAAACACAGAAGGAAAATGCAGAGATTTGGAATGATTAAATGAAATGTAATGATGAAATCTAAAGAATGCTTTTATAAATGCAATGTTTAAGAAACCTAAAGATGCAAAACAATGCACAATTATGAAATAATTAAATCCTAAGATGCAAATAGAAATATAGATTAGAATGATGTTATGCTCAAAAGTCAGGTTCACCAAAATGAACCGTCAATTTTTGGCTCTTAAGACTTCCCCTACACTTCTAGGGGTTTTCACCTAAAAGGAGAGAAGTAGGCCAAAAATATTGTAGGATTCATTCAATTATTTATTGTGGAATGTTAACTAAGCTAGATGAAATGAACTAAATGCAATTAACTGATCTAGATGAATGAAAATGAATGCCAAACTAAGATTTACACTATGTTTGAAAACATGCTATGATATGCAAAAAGTATGAAAGAATGAATAGAAATGCAAATCAGACCAAACAAAATGTTGTTTCTTAGAATATGTGCACCTAGTAAACTATAGAAAGTTGAAAAATGATCGAGAAGATTGATGAAATTTTAACTTAGGCTGATTGGGACTCATTTGCCACCTTGGGTGAATCAATCTCAGATGAGGACTTTTCTGCACATAACCTATTTTCTGACAGTTGAGGATTCAAAAATGTATCTAACTCAAATTTGCATCTCAGGAGGGACTCATTCACCACCTTGGGTGAATTAGTCCACTTTCTGATTTCTATAAACAAAAAACTCTATTTGGAATCTTGACACCTGTACATCAATTTTTGACGGAAATCCAATTTCGGATCTCAAAAAGTTCCTGCAAAATACTTCTAAATTGTGTCTAATGGGGGGTTTTCCTTGGTCAAACCTGTACTTGGATAATTAAATCTTGAATAGAGATAGAAATCTGCATAAACCCTAGCCTTAGATGTATTAAAGACTAGGAAAGTCTGAATCATGACAAAAACCCTATTCTATTGATCTAGAATAAAACATGCAAGAATACTTTACATGATGCAAGATCTCAACCGTAGAAATCTCACAACACATGAAAAAGAGGGATGAAATGGCATACAAATGAAAAAAAAAAAAAGATGCAAACCTTAATCTGAAGATAGAGTAACAATGGAAGATGGAATCAGTAGGAAACCAAGTCCTTAGGCATGATTTAGTGGCTAGTTGCACCTCTTCACCCTATATTTCTTCATGATTCACTATAGGAATCCATCATCAACCCTTTTCAATGTTTAATCTTGATCAAAATAGTGAGCTTCAAGACTTGCAAAAACTTTAGTTTTCTACCCTAAAACTTCAACTTTACTTGTGATAGAAGATTTGACTTTTGAAATTGCTCTTGAAAAGTGATAAAAGGATTAAAATATTGTGAAAAATGAACAATAATGAGTATTTATAAGCAAAAAAACCTTATTTTCTCGTTAATTAAACCTAAGAGGTCAACATCTTCCAAAAATTAAAGTTAAATTAATTGAATTCCCTCTTGATTTTGAATTTTCCCTCAAAGGGGACTCATTCACCACCCTTGGTGAATGCGTCCCACCAGAGCAGACTCATTCCCCAAGGTGGTGAATGGGTCCCACTATTACTATTTGAAGATGGGTTGTCGAGGTATGATGTGATTAAATGTTGTTTGTTGGGTTTTATGTGATTTCCCAGATAAAATGGGCCTCTAGATCAAAATTAATGGGTCTAAGGGGCCTATAAATGTAGTTTTGAAGAGTAATTGGTGGAAGGGGACTAAAAAGTGGGTCCAATCATGCGTGAAATTGTCTCTTTTCTCAAGAGGGTCCAATTTTCTATGGCACAAGTTTTTTTCAAATCCATTATAAATCAAAGCCCCTGAAAATGTCAAATGTAAATGTGGGTTGCAGGCCATGAAAAACCATCATTCATCTATTACAGCGAAAAAAATCCACACAACCTTGCAAGTGTTGTCGTTGGATAAGTCAATGGTGGCCTTTTTTGACTTTGGAAGAAATCATCATTTAATGAAGAAGCTAATGGTCTCACACCTCCTCAGAACTGCTCCTCAAGTAATGTTTTCAGTATTGTCTCTTGTTCTCAATGTTTCCAGTATGGTTGAATGTCATCTTAACGATGACACTACATTTTGGTTTTTATTTGTTTTCATAATGTATGCTATTAGCTTTATTAAAAAATACTCTTTATTGCTAATTTCATCAACTTTTTACTTAGCCACGTGATTTTTATACTCATCTACTTATCAAGTACCTTAACTTTTTTCCCCCTATTTTTGATACTATTTTTCTTTGTTATACTCACAATATATGTTACATCTGTAATCAAGGGAAAATCAGATTTGTTAGATGGTTAGATCAATAACACTAAAATCCATTGAAATAACGAAGTACAAAGGAAAAATGATGAAAACAAACGGAACGATATTACCATAAGTCTTCCTCTTCCATGCTTCACCTTCGTTACACCTCCTACCTTGCAGTAAATAAATATGCCCTCAGATTCGTGTATGAGCAATTATGACTAATAACAAGACTAAAGCAAGTTTTGAAGGATTTATTCAAAATCTAAATGCCTATGCCTATTGCCAATGCCTATGTCTAAAACAAATGCCAATATTGAAATACTACAATTGCCTATGACCATAAATGTGAAAACAAATGCCTATAATAATTACGCAAAAATGTCAGCATGTGTGTGTTCGAAAAATGAGAAGAAGATGGCATTTTATAGAAAAGGCCATTTTGAATGGACGGCCGAGATAAATTATTGATGAGAACCTAAAATGAACGATCCAGATTAAACCTAAGAATCCCTAATTAGGGTTAGGGAAAAATCTTTAATCGAACGGTCAGAATAAAATTGGTCGACGGTGGAGAATAAATGAGACAAATTAATTAGAAAATAAAGATTTTCAAAAAATCAAGAAGATAAGATTACCTGATTTGCTTGATTCAAAAAATCAAAGAGATAAGATGTGAACTGAAGATAAGATTTGAAAAATCAAGAATCTGCCCGATTGCTTGATTTTTAGAAGATTAATTACTAATTTGAATTAAAATAATTCAAATTATGGATTTTGAGAGATAATAAATAATCTTTTTCAGATTATTTATCAAAAATGACTGACAGTTAAGATTGAAATGACATTTTAAATAATTTAATTTATTTAAAATGAGAAGAATATTAATTGGCAATTAAATAATTAAATTTAATTATTTAATTTAGACGATAAGATTAATTAATTAAATAAATAAATTTTATTTATTTAATAATCAAGAAGAATTAAATGACAAAGGGGAATTAAATAAATTAAGAAATTTATTTAATTAAAGAAAGACTTAGATAGTTAATGACGTATTCAATAAATAAATAAAATTTATTTATTTAATAATCATGAAGAATAAAAGAACATGAATTAATTAAATAATTATGAATTATTTAATCAATAGTCGAATGTGGACCAAGGACATAATTAAATGACATAATTATGCTAGGACAAAAGTGGTAAAAATGAAGCTTGTAGGCCTAGGTCATTTTTAGGTGTCTACATTTTTCCCCTCTTTGTCATAATGTCGCTTGTCGCATTGTGACAAAGAAAATAAGTCAAAAAATGCCCTAGTGCAAAATAAGATGAGGAAGAATGATGAGGAGGGTTATGGTATGCCCCCTCGAGAGGACAGATAGGTTCCAAGAACATGGGTGTGCTCTCGAAATGGACAAGAAGAGTAGAATATGAAGAGACAAAGGAATGTTAGTGCAAAAGATATGGATGATGATATGGATGCAATGCCTATATGAAATGAGTGAGAGAAGATGACAAGACTAAAGAAGATGCATGTTAGTTTGCAGACCAAATCCTTCAAAACATTGCCATAGGACTTTAATATTTATTGCTCTTAATCATCATTGGGCAGTAAAAATGACACAAATGGACAACAAACACCATGATATGACATAGATCAAGGTGTGCAAGGTCATCCACTTGAAAAATAGATAGTCACAGACAAGGAATGTCCTAACTCATACTAAGAGCAAAGTTTCCCTAGTCTTTTTGTCGAGACAATCCATAGATAGCAGTCAAAGAAAATAAAATAGGCCAGGAGACGTCATCGCACCTCTAAATCCTTCGTGGGACACCCTCGAGGTAGCTAGTAACATGACCAAAAAGACAAGACAGTAAAAATATAAGACAAAAAGAGACAAAATAGTCAAAATATAAGACAAGATAGACCAGAAAAATTAACAGCCATTTAATTTTGTTTGCCAATGTTTGTTTGCCAAAGATTGAATTCTTGCCAGTTTGACAGTTTCGACAGTTTAAGAGTTTTGCCAATTTGATGGTGTTG
>VDFB02086081.1:118658908-118875161 GCA_007258455.2 Sequoia sempervirens | reverse complement strand
TATGACTACATACCTGAAATGAGCACATTACTTGCATCACTTTGTTAACATTCTAGCCAATAAGGAACCATCACAAGTGGCACCCCAAACTTCTCTAACAAGTGTGACTCGTCCATAGGCCACCACAACAATTGTAGCTATCTCTTTACTACATAATATGTGACCGCTAGATTCCCATTTCTTCTTCCCATTATATTGCTTCTACATTCTTCACTATACTCCTACCCTAGTTTTTCACCATAGACCAAAATATAATAGTTGCACTGTCAATCCCCAACAAACTGTTTGCAGAAATCTCTTTAGGTACTTTGACAGTTGAACTTGATATAACTCCACCATAGGCTCTATTAATAGTTCTCCTACTCCTTTTTAACCTGGTGACCCTATATTCAACAAGACTAAAAAGGGAGATTCATTGAATTCTCTTGCCATTGATCGAGCATTTGGGTCTGTTGGACCTCTTCCTACACAACTCCAGATTACAAAAAAAAGCATAAACTTCTCACACTAAATCTGCACTCAAATTAAGAAATCAATTTATCAAAATACATCATGGTTACCTTAATTGATCTCTTCAGTCAATTCCAATGCCATATTTAGACTCTTTGTCCCTCTTATCTACTAACCACCTTTTCATAGTCCCCATTTCATCTCCACATGGGTGTGGGCCTCCCTAATTTGTTTCTTCCTATTCAATGTCTCCACTAAAATTGCTTTCCACATGAGTCCTCCACTCTACATTAATATATTATATCACCTCTTAATTGGTGGGAAAAGGTATGCCATTGATAATGCCTCCAATCAGCTTGCGTACATACCATACACCTACCCATTCAAATTTTCTTACTTGCAGGAAAGCTCATATAGCGTAGGCAAGAAGAATATTGCTACCTCCAAATAATTTTTCAAATCTTCATGTGCCTTCAAATAGTTTATTGCTGCCAATAGTTGACATGCATCCTCTTAAAGATTATATATGCACCTCTTCTTCACATGTTTCCCATGATCTTCACTTGATAATTTTCTACTACCACACCTTAGCTCATTGTAGCCTTCAAACATGTGTGTGCCACCTGTCCATGTGCATTTGAAACCTCCTTATACACATGCGTAGACACCATATACTCATCATTTTTTAATGCAACCCCTTATTGTTTATTCACAACCCATTCAAGGATATATGCATCCTTCCCAAGGTCTTTCCTCCAACCTTTTTGATATTCATATGCACCCTGAACAACAAGAAGTTATTTTTCTCTGCTCCCTATTCCCTACTCCCTAAACACCTTCCTCAGTCAAAATTCTACCTAGAAAATAATTTATCTACCTCCTCAATAACTTAGGAAACTCTACACCAATTTCCCAACTAGCTATACTACCAATCTCCTTCATCGAGTTTCTTCACCAAGCTCTGATACCAATTTTTAATAAAGAAGTGCAGATATATAAACATAACAGTAGAAAGAACTTAGATGCAAAAGAGACAACACATAACATAGATATTATGTGGTTCACCATAAATGTTACATCCATAGGAAGCAGGGGAATAGATTTATTAATGTAACATAGTTTTTTGGCACTCACTTGCTTTCTATCACTTCTAGGGTTTTTCACCTAGAAGGAGAAAGATGGGTCAAAAATGATTATGTTACATTCAAAGTCAATGCAATATGGATAGAATAACAATGCAATATTCATAGATATAATCCTTGAATTCAAGAAACAAATGATATTGATTGACTAATGAGTTAAAACTAAAGGAAAACCACTTGTTTGAAAACACATTGTGTAATAAAAAATCACCTAAAAATGAATGGAAAACTGCAACATTAATGAATCAGATTGAAAGTGTGCATCTCAAACCTTGAAGGAGATTGGAAATTTCTTTTGAAATACTGCTGATGCTGATTTTCAGGCCTAGAGGGACTCATTCACCATTCTAGGTGAATCAGTCCCAGTTCTTCTAAACTATATTGGAACCTATTTTTGACAAATGGGTATCTAAAAGTGTAAAAATCCAAAAATTGACCTTGGGATGGGACTCATTTTCCACCCATGCTGAATGAGTCCACTTTTTAATTTTTGGATTTTCAAAGGTGGATTCAAAAGCTTTCGATTTGCACTTTAATGCCCTATAGGCATCCACTTTCGAAACTCTGATTTATGGGTCTTAAAATAATATGTTTTTGATTCCTTGACTTTTTGAATTAAGAGAAGACTTGAGTAATCTTGTAACTTGATCTTTAATGATTTCCATGCTTCCAAGGGACCTAAATCTACAAACACATGAGAAGAGGAGAAGAAATGTTGAATGTTAGGGCATGGAGGTTTACCTTGGTCAAACCCCATTTAGGTAATTAAACCAAAATGATGAAAGAAAGTAATTAAACATGTAATAATGGAGTTTATTACCTTTCCATGATGTTGATCTTGAATTTTTGCAACAATGGAGGAGGATTTAGCCCTTGAATGTCCTTAGAAGCTTTCTTAATGACATGTAATGACAAAACCCTAACTTGCTTGACTTGAAATTAAAGATTGGTGGATGAATATGTGAATTAAGTTAATGGATGTAAAAATGAGTTAAGAGAGGTGATTTTATAGGAAAGTCACCTTATTTTCCCATTAATTGGATCCCTAAGGCCAACATGGAGAAAAATTAAACTTAAAACCTAATTTTTCCCACTCAAAACATTGAAAATGGCTCAAATGGGATTCATTCACTACTAATAGTGAATGGGTCCCACTTAGATGAGACTAATTCATGACTAGTAGTGAGTGGATCCCATAGGGACCATTTTTGTTAGCTGGAATGTCGAAAAGTAAGAAAATTAGGCTTACATGATGACTATGTCAGTTATTTGATCAAATTATGCCTTAGGATGCACAATATGGGTTAATAGGAACCTATTAATGATGATGTAGATGTCATTTTGGACTTGGGACACAAAATTCAATGTGAAATTATGATTAAATACACTTTACAACACTAAAATGAGGTCCACATAGCCTAGGAAGGAACACGAACCAATGAGAATGTGAAAGACACATTACAACACTTGTTTATCATTAAATTTGTCTTGCAAACCTTCTAAGTTTATGTAATAATGTTATCAAACACATTTTATAATGTTGAATTAGGAAGAAATTGGTTCATTAAGTCTAGAAAATCATGACAGTCCTTTACGAGACTTTACAACACCTTTACAAGACATCATTAAAAGCATGTTATTCAATTTGCAAGGGTCCAAGACCTAGTGTGGATGCATAAAATGCATCATGACACTAGATTAAGACCTTATTAACTCCATTTTATCATGAATTAATCCCATGTCAAGTAAAGCGCCCTTTTTTCTATGATACATTTAGCCCCCACTTTAGTGAGAGGATGAACTTCCTTCAAACTCACACTAAAGTAGACATTCAGGAGAGATCCTCATGTATAGATGCACATGACAAAGAATGAAAAAGATGAAGAAGGTAGTCAAGGCCCATGATCTAAGATCCTAAGTCAAACTAATAAGATAAAAAATCATGCAATGGCAAGAACTAAGAGGAATGAAAATGAGGTGGATCAATCTTCGATCATTTGTCTAGCTAGTTGTGGATCAAATCTAGGCTTGTTTTGTTAAAAAGAAATGTATACTCACTCTAGGGCCATAGAAATTCTGGCTATCTGTGGGGTAAGTTTAGACATGAAAAATTTCATGATCAACTAACTTTGATTCTTCTTTAAATCACCCCTTTATTAACTACTTAATTAATCCATCTTAATTCCTCTATTAATCAAATCAATCAAATTTCCTTAATTAAATCATAAATCAATCCTAAGGTCCCTCTTTAATTAAATAAACCAATCCTATTTAATTAACTTCTAAAGTTCTTCATTTAATTAAATAAATCAAACTTATTTACTTATTTAATTAAACCTCTAACATCATTCCCTTTAGCTAAATAAATAAAAAAAACTTAACTAAGTCTAAATCACTTTTCATCTCCTTTTGATTTATTTTAATCCATAAATCTAAGTCCAACAGTCAAATCATTTAATCCCTCATTAAATTAATCTAATCCTAGTTAATTTAATCTAAACTCATGTCACATCCTCTAGCTCGTCCCGCTTGCACAAATAAATGATTTTAATTAATTTGTTTCATAGAGTGTCATCAATGGTATAGAATGCCCATGGAACTCTTTGACCATTCTCAAAATTGTACTTAATCCACATATACACATAGTGAACAATCTCATTCTCAGAATCACTTTGTACAGATTCCAGGTCAGTTGCTTCATTTGGGTGAAACTCAATATGAATACATACCTATTACAGAGGAAAACAAAGTTCAACTTTTTATTCATTAGAGGCTCGTCTCTTCCAATATTTCTCAATCTCTTCAGTGGTTCAACCAGGAAGCCTTCCAGAAATTAGAGCCCATCTATAGAACATTTTAAATTATCATTAAAACAAGGCAATTAGTTAGTATTAGCATGTCCTAATCCGAAACTGGCCAAGTTTTCAAACCCATTTCAAATTTTAGCAGAACAGAGAAAATACAATACCTGTCACCAAGCAGATTATATAGCCTTTTTATCAGGTCTTTTTAATCTCCTAAGAAATAGTCCTCAGATTCACCATTCTTAACATCACCTGCACTTTTCATCACACAATTAGTCCTCCTGATTGAGTTTCTGAGAAATTTGTTAGCGTAACTACAAGCACCAGCTACATTAATGTTTCTATTTATAACTGAATCTAATAGCAAGAAAAGTGGTCTTGCCATGGGCCATAGTAGCTAAGTGGGCTTGACCATGGGAAAACACAATGAGCTAATTGCACTTTGTGGAAAATTCTCTGAGCTGAGTGACAAGCTAAGTGACACGCCACATATGATGGTCTATTAGAGACACCGAACTTCTCACACTTTTTTTTTCCATGTAGAGTATTACGTAACATTTGAATTAGGTTGAGGTTCTATTTTTGGCCTTTCTACAAGTCTTTGGTTTTTATTATTTCTAATGAGAGCAATCTGAGGGGTAACTTGTTGATTCACTAGCCCATTTTGAATTTTATGATTTCTCACGTTGTTGATAATTGAATGTATTTTCCCTTAATTTTTTTTAAAATCTGGTATTTTATCTATGTATGTAGGAATGTGTTAGGCATTGAACTTTGAAGGATGGATCAGAAATTTTTTTGCTAAATTGAATTATTGTGTTCAAGCCATCAGAACAATTGATTTGCCTAGTGTTGAATGGAATGAACATAATTCAAATTCCACTGCTTATTTTCTAAATCAAAGATGGTGAACAACAATAAGACACTTGAAAATCCATAAATGTTTGCTTGCATATTATCCATGGTGATCTGGCTAGAGGCCATAGAACACTTGAGGGATACAAACATACACACCTTTACAGTTAAAATTGTACATGTAGTTAAAAGGAAATGTTGGGGCTAGCCATTTTTTCCAAGTAGTAGAACCATAATAGCAAGAAACTGAAGGTGTAACTCATCATTGATGTTTAGAGGTGAGTGGCTGGGTAAAAATTTAATATTGGATATTTTTTAGTCTATTTTTTTAGGAAATGAGATTGCTCTATAATCAGCTATTGTAATTCTTTGCCTCCATACCAATGCATTCTTATGCAAATCTAATGTTTGAGCCAATGAACATAAAAAACCTCATCCTACTTACACTCTCCACTTTTCAATGCTTAAAAGAAGATACAACAACTCAAAGTTCTCCATCTAGAACTGAAAATAAAGGGAAATAGAAAGAAACACAATTTTTTTTATAAGAGATGGGGAAAAGAAAATACTCCTGTTGAATGATTTGATCCTCATTGGCAGTGCTCCTCCTATAGTGCCATTGTTAAAAGGTCAAATTGGTTGCCTCTATCTCATCTAGTAATTTTCAACAGCGCTTCTTTCACCAGCCTCTACCCCTCTTTCAATGGAAAATGTGGCATTGAAATGCTTGATGAGACCCAAGTTTTGAAAAATCTCGCTGGGCTTGTCGGAGTCGCCTGTTGATGAAGAGACAAGAGATGAAACAACCAAATCTAGCCATTAGAGAAAAGCTCCTCCACTGTCCAAAAAACTTCATCTGAATTCCTCCTCTCATCCTATGCCATAAACCCTTCACATATACCATGACCCTTGAATGTGGACTATTGGATTTGACTATTGGCATATAAATGAAGCATGTCACCTACAATGCTTGCCTCCCCACTTTCACGTGAAGAGACACGTAGGTTACCGTGCACAGTACAGGGAGCCTCTTGAGGAAAGCCAAGGGTCAAGTAATGCACATAAATATTGTCCATGCAATCCCATCGTCGAAGGTCCATATTTACTGGCAATCCCATCAGAATAGTCTTTCTCAACATTAGATAGTAGACTTTTTCGGTGGGAATTCCCACCTATAATAGCCTATTAGCTAAAAATATTAAAAGGTAAATGTTAATCTAGGATGTGTAATTGTCTTAGTATTATTGATAACCACTATAGTTCTATTATAGATTTACAGATGAATTTTGGTATCACATTTTACTGATGGAACATAAATATTGTAGTGGCTATCATAATACCCACCAATACAAATAAGTCAGTAGACAGATAAACATCTTGTTAAGGAGGCTGCTTCTTGGAGACAGTGAAGTATTTGTATTTTAGATGTTTAAGTTTTTGTTATTAGTGTTGTTCAATATCCTCTTCTAAAAGATATCCTTATTGTATTTGTTGTAATTATTATTTCTGCTATAGCAGCATGTCTTGTTACTTTTGTACATTCTAATGATGATTTGTTTGACACCAATATCTTGCATTTCTATTTTCTCAGTGATATAATTTAATTTATTCTTCTTTATCTATATATATATATATATTTAAAATAATATTTCAATTCAATATCATAAATTATTACCCACTAAAAATTCTTGCATGAACCAAACATATTTCAATTCGAAAAACCTAAACCTAGGCTACTTTTATGGCCTGGTTATTGATTGCAAATCTCTTAAAGTCAAGCTACTGCACTAGTTGCAGTCTTAAATTCCTGAGCATGCTGCTCCTTTCCCCTTGAAATTATAGTTGTAACTCTCCCATTTCTAATTTCCCAAAGCCACGTACCATGCTCTAGAATAATCGCTAATACTTGGGGTTTAATCATTTGAACGATAATGTCTATGTCAAGCCAGCTCATGAAGCATCGTATTAACAAATTTTTTTTTTTTAAATACTAGTTATTGCATGGGCACCTTAGTGTGCAATGGGTACGCTGAAGAAGTGTAGAAGGTTAATTATGATAAATTTTGGTTTTTTCTATATATATATATATAATTTTAAAATATAATAATATATATTATATATATTAATTAATTATTTAATTATTATTATTATATTTAAAAAAAATTGAATGGTAGGGCTTTCACGAAGTGAATGGCATCTTCAGGTGTAGGAGGCGGTGCCTTGTCTAGGGCTTGAGTGGTGTACAAGGTCCCCGACTATGAGAGAATGTCAACGACGTTCGGTCTAGTCACGAGTGTGCTGCAACACGTTCTGTATTTTGATATTCAATAATTGGCTATTGGCGGTGGCACTCCTAGGTGGTTTGAGATGTTCACTATCTAAGTGTTCACCATATTTGATGACATTTTCATCCACTATACATAGATATTTCATTATTCATACTTTTCTACTTAAATTCACAATTGACAACTTTGTGAAGTCTCTTAAAATGCTTAGGACCATTTCTACTATTCAATTAAGTATAAAAGGAAGGAAAAAAACAAGGACGACTAAAGTTATTCTATTCTCTTCTATATCACCACAAATTGTTATGTATGAAAATACCACTTTAAAATTAGAAATTTTCATGTTACTATACGAAACTTCTTAGCTAAGTGGTACACAATAATGATCGGGTAGAGTTTGGAGGAACAAAAACCAATAGCTGTGAGAAAGCAAAAAAAAAAGAGTTTTGAAAGCTCAAATAAGGAAATGCCTTCAGCATAATAAATTGTAGTTTAATATTACAATTATTATTTATTTAAAATTGTTCTACATTTTTAACATAATGTTCAAATGAAATAAAATAAAATAGTTGGCATGTGTTTTTCACAGTTCATGAGTGTCATCTGAAAGATTAAAAAGGATACATAGTTGAATTCAAAAGTTTGCTCAACAAAATAAAATAAGTTAAATAAATCTAACTATTAAATTTTAGTTGAAATTTATAAATTCAATACAATTATTTTTTCTATATATTGTGATATAATTGATCTATTTATAAATTATTGTATTTATGTATGTATATATTTTAAATATAATTATTTTCCATTTTGTTTGATTGTCTCATAAATATGAAGATTAAAACATAATTATGATTTTTTTAAATTACACTTAAATAGTAAGAGATTGTAATATAAAATTATGTAGAAACAAATATTTTATAGGTAGGCTAACTTGTGAAAGCATTATTCAGGTTTGATTAATATTTTCAAAAACATGGAATAAAAGCACCCATAAGAGTGTTAGTAAATAAGCGCAGATAAATAAATATAACAATAGAAATAAATATGTAAAAGAGATAACACATAACACAAAGATTATGTGTTTCACCATAAAGGCTACATCCACAGGAAGTAGGGGAATAGATTTGTTAATCTTTGTTCTTTTCAATATACATTATCGTACATCATCATATATATAATATTCCTTCAAGAGGAAATATGAAAGGTCAAAGAGAAAAAGAATGGACACATCTATCCATTAGGCTTCATATACCCAACATTCTCCCACTTGAATTCCAACAACTACTATAACATATCAGATATTCCCCTACTTCTCTCCCATTGTCACATCTTGACTATATTGAGAGAAATCCAACTTCATCTTGAAAGAAAAACACCAAGAAATCTATCACAACTAGAATGAGGGAATTCACCACGTCGCTTCATTAACATTATACTTGCCCACATGCTGAAACTTCTCCCATTATACTTTCTTGATCAATGCATCTGTTAGATTGCTCAATACTTCCACTACATGAACAATGTTGGATGAATGCATACCTGGAATGAGAACATTACTTGGATCACTTTGTTAACATTTTAGCCAATAAGGCACCATCACAAGTGGCACCCCAAACTTCTCTAACAAGTGTGACTCATCCATAGGCCACCACTACCATTGTAGCCATCTCTGCTACAATAATGAGCATCTCAAGAGCTTCTCATTTCTTCTTCCCATTAGATTGCTTCTCACATTCTTCACTATACTCCTACCCTAGTTTTTCACCATAGACCAAAATATAATAGTTGCACTGTCAATCCCCAACAAACTGTTTGCAGAAATCTCTTTAGGTACTTTGACAGTTGAACTTGATATAACTCCACCATAGGCTCTATTAATAGTTCTCCTACTCCTTTTTAACCTGGTGACCCTATATTCAACAAGACTAAAAAGGGGGATTCATTGAATTCTCTTTCCATTGATCGAGCATTTGGGTCTCTTGGACCTCTTCCTACACAACTCCAGATTACAAAAAAAAGCATAAACTTCTCACACTAAATCTGCACTCAAATTAAGAAATCAATTTATCAAAATACATCATGGTTACCTTAATTGATCTCTTCAGTCAATTCCAATGCCATATTCAGACTCTTTGTCCCTCTTATCTACTAACCACCTTTTCATAGTCCCCATTTCATCTCCACATGGGTGTGGGCCTCCCTAATTTGTTTCTTCCTATTCAATGTCTCCACTAAAATTGCTTTCCACATGAGTCCTCCACTCTACATTAATATATTATATCACCTCTTAATTGGTGGGAAAAGGTATGCCATTGATAATGCCTCCAATCAGCTTGCGTACATACCATACACCTACCTATTCACACTTTCTTACTTGTAGGAAAGCTCATATAGCGTAGGCAAGAAGAATATTGCTACCTCCAAATAATTTTTCAAATCTTCATGTGCCTTCAAATAGTTTATTGCTGCCAATAGTTGACATGCATCCTCTTAAAGATTATATGCCTCCTATTTTATTAGGAAGGTTGGTTAGTAGTTAGGGATTAGTTTTCAATAAATAGCCTATTCCTCCTTCTCGTAGAAGGCAGCTTTTCAGGAAAATCCACTTTTGTAATATTAATTCTTTAGTTTCAGAATTCAGCCAAGAGATTGTGTCATGTACTTGTTTGCACAAAAATCAATAAAGCTTATGAAGTTTTTTGCCTAATCTATTGTCTGCTTTTGGCACTACCTAAGGGGGCCCACTTAGGGAACTATCCGTACTTTCATTCTGCAAGATAGAATAGCTGCATTTTCCTTCATAGAAGTTAATGTGACTATTCCTGTAGCTAGCAAAAACACAGAGCTGTCAACTGTTCCTACAGCCACTAGAGGCAGAATAGGTTATCTTATAAGTTTCTTTCATTTCCAAGTAAAGTTAAACAATAAATTTGTATCCAATACTTAAATTCTAGTATAAGGCATTTTAGGAATCATGTATGTCTGGAAAGGTGATTAGTGCATATCTTATGCTATCCCATTTCAAGTTTACATTCCTGGGTTGATAATTAAATGAGGTTGCCGATGGTGTCAAACTAAGAACCTATTACAAGCATGCTAGTAAAGAGTTTAAGATTCCATTCTTAATACTTTTAGTTTAGAATTTTGCATTCCAGCATCTCCATAGTTAGTTTACTTTTGTTGTATGCATAGAAGAAGAGACCAATTTGGAAGATTCCTTCCTGGGAGCATAGATATTGAAGAGATTGAACCAAACCTATTCCAAGACGACTCATATCTGGATGCTGGCCAAGACTTAGTTACTTCATCTTCTTCCTCTGAACTAAGCTTTAACCTATCCAAAGGAATAGAATCAAATAATCCACTTGCTCTTGTAGTTCATCAACCAGGAGCTAATCCAAGAATACAACCAAGAATGGCAAATCCTGTGGCAAATCCTATTTTTCCATTTCCAATCCCTGACCTGCATGGCAATAATAATCTCAAGAACATCCCTTCCTCTTTACTGCCAAAGTTCTATGGACTTATTACTGAGGACCCTCATACCTTCTTGTTTGAATTTGAAATCCTTTGTAGAAGCTATGACTATACAACCTCAGCACACAAGCTGAAATTGTTTCCCTCTACTCTAAAGGAGGCAGCCTTGAGATGGTTCATGGGATTGGGAAGTAATGTAGCTAACACTTGGGATCAAATGAAGACTCTGTTCTTGAGTAAATATAAAGAGTATTGTAGAGGAAATGATCTGAGAGGAGATGACATCTTCAAAATGTCACAAAAGGAGGATGAAACCTTGGAGGATTATGTGTCAAGATTCTTGTTTAGCATGCAAAAAAATACCCATCATGAGCTGAATGAGGAATCTCAAAAACTTCTCTTCTTAAGGGGAGTCAATGATACTTGTATGGAGGCTCTTGACCTCATGGCAGGAGGTGATGTCACCCAAAGTGATTGGGATGATATTAAGAAAATTTGTCTCAATTACTCTAGAGTAGCTGTAAAGAAGGGAAGGGGGTTTAGACCTTCTTCTATAAAAGGAAGTGGCTCTGGAGTATCTAAAGTGGAGATTACCAATCTCTTGTCTGACTTCAAGCAGGATATCATCAATGATGTAGCTACTCAACTGGATACTATGCAAGCTAGAAGGAAGAAAGAGGAAGCTGAGGCAATGTTAGTTGAATATTGCCCCCACTGCCGACAAAAAAAGAAAGACTGCCGATGCAAAGCAGTGGCCAATTTGGAGGTAAAACATCTCCTGACTAAGTTCAAAACCATTGAAGGAGAGGAGGAAGTGTTCTTTGTTACTCAACGCAGGCCATGGGCCCCAAGACAAGGTATGCCTCATGATCCTTTGCAAAATTTTGGTACATATAATAGTCAATGGCAAAACCAGTACCCTCCAAACTATGGGCCATACTCCCAACCTCAGTGGAATAACCCTTGGCCAAATGCCCAACAAAACCATTGGCAATCCTCACAAGGGAATTGGCAATCACCACAGCAAAATCAGTGGCAGCCTCCGCAAGGGAATTGGCAGCAGCCTAACCAATGGAGAGGAGGCCAGCAATGGTCAAATCCACCCACTGGTTTCCTGTAGCAACCACAACAACAATCCATTATGCCACCTCCTGCAGCTAATCAAGGTCAGAATCCAAAATCAACCCAACTACCTGCTTAGGTAGCACCTAATCCAAATAACCAGCAACCGCAGTAGCAGGAGCAAGTCTATTTTGCTGATCCTAATCATCATCCTGCCTATGCTCTTAATCTGAATAATATTAATTTACGTTCAGGAACTGTGCTACCCACACCATCTCCTCCCATAATCTCAGAGTTTCCATCTGAGGAGACTGACAAAAAAGAAGATACCAATGACCAAGCCCAACCAAATGAGCCAGTTCAGATTCCATCATTACCTAAACCATCTGATAAAGTGTCCCCTCCTTTCCCACAAAGGTTGGAAGGTGAAAATGTAAAAAAATAAGAGGAACCTACCTTTGACATCCTTGACCAACTAAAGCATATATGTGTGAAAATTCCCTTTTTCCAAGCAATCAAAGAAGTACCTATCTATGGCAAGGCCATCAAGGAGGCATGTTTGAAGAAACTAGGGAGGAAAAAGAAAGACCCTCAAACTGTCCATGTAATAGGCCAACTCTCTGACTTAATGCTAGGGAAGCTTAGCATCTCAAAATATTTAGATCTAGGAAGTCCTGTTGTGGAGATCAATGTTAATGGGTTGCAAATTAAGAATGCTTTAGTAGATCTTGGTGCAGCTATCAATGTCATGACAAAGGATCTAGTTGTAAAACTTAATATTTTAGACCTAAGGACTACACCTACAATATTACAACTTGCTGATAGCTCAACTGTCAAACCTGATGGGGTAGTAGAAGACCTGGTAGTCACTTTGGATTCCTAGGAGTACCCTGCTGACTTTATGGTCTTATCTCCAAAGGCATCATTTGGGGGATACCTTGTCATACTAGGAAGGCCTTGGTTAGCTACTGTTGATGCTTGCATTGGTTGTAGGTTAGGTAACATGACAATATCTGATGGATATAGCACAAAGAAACTTACCCTCTATTCTCCAGCCCTACCCCAACTTGAGTCTGGAGAGGTTGTTTGACCAGATTTGGGAGAAGAGGAGGAAGTGAACTCCATGGCCAATTTAATGATGATTACCAAAGAGCCTTTCATTGCACAATAAGAAGAAGAAGATATACTGTCCAATATCCTGCTGAATAACTATGGTACTGAATACTTTCATTGTGAAAAAAATCTATTTTCCTTGTAGATTATTCTTCTTTCGTCTACATCAACTCATTATCCTACAACAACTGATTGCTTACACACCTTACTACCCCATGAGGTAGACATGCCATTTTTGTCTGAAGTATCTATGGTAGACTTAACCTCCCAAGTTGAGGTAGCTGTAGGAAAAACCTTGAGAATTAATAAAAACCTCACCAGTGAGCAACAAGAATCTATGATCAAAATGCTTACCAGTCATAAGTAAACTTTTGCTTGGGAATATGGTGACATGAAGGGTTTAGACAAAAAACTCTGTACACATCGCATATACATTAACAGTGAGTTTAGACCTGTCAGGCAGCGTCAAAGAAGAATTAATCCAGCTTTGAGAGAAATTGTTAAAGAAGAATTGTAGAAAATGTTAACACCCGGCTTTATCTACCCAATCACGGATAGTCAGTGGGTTTCCCCATTGGTTATTATTCCTAAGAAAGGAGGAAAATGGAGGGTATGTGTAGATTACAGAGAGCTCAACTTGGCAACAAAGAAAGATTACTTTCATCTTCCATTCATTGATCAGGTTCTAGATAATTTAGCCAGGAAAAAGTACTTCTCATTCTTAGATGGTTTCAGTGGGTACAATCATATTAAGATTGCTCCTTAGGATCAAGAAAAGACTACTTTTACATGCCCTTGGGGAATGCTTGCCTATTCAGTTTTGCCTTTTGGTCTCTGCAATGCACCTGCAACTTTCTAGAGGGTAGTCATAAGTATCTTCTCAGACATCTCATATGATTGCATGGAAATATATATGGATGAATTTACTACTTATTGTACAACATTTGAGGAAGCTTAATCGAATTTGGAGAAAGTACTACAAAGATGTGAAGATCACAACCTATTGCTGAATAGTCAAAAGTGCTTCATGATGATGCAGGAGGGAATAGTACTTGGTCACCATATTTCTGCTGTAGGAATACAGGTTGATCCTGCTAAGATTGAAGTAATCTCTAATCTACCCTTTCTTGCCAAGCAAAAAGAAGTAAGGAGCTTTCTTGGCCATGCTGGATACTACAGAAGATTCATCAAGGACTTCAGCCAAACAAGAGGCCCCTTATACAATTTGCTGAAGAAAGATGCAGATTTTTCTTGGACTGAAGAATGTGAAAAAACATTCCTTGATTTAAAAGTCGCCCTTACACAGGCACCTGTTCTGAAAGGACCTAATTGGTCACTTCCATTTCATATTCATATTGATGCATCAGATTATGCCATTGGAGTAGTGTTAGGGCAGAAGGATGGATCAACAAAACATGCACTCTACTATATAAGCAAAAATCTACAAGGGGCTGAATTCAACTACACTGTTACAGAAAAAGAAATGTTGGCAATCATCTATGCCCTCAATAAATTCAAGTATTACATCACTGGTTATCAAATATTTGTCCACACTGATCATGCAACAATCTGGTATCTCATGAACAAAAGCTCAATATCCGGGAGGCTGGCAAGATGGTTATTGTTGATGCAGGAATTTGACATTACAATTGTGGACAAGCTAGGTAAAGCCAATGTGGTTGTTGATTTCCTTTCTAGAATTCAAAGGCAAGATGACTCTGCACTTATTGAAGACTCCTTTCCTGATGAGCACCTATTTGCAATCAAAGTTATTCACCCATGGTATGCAGATATAGCAAATTATCTGGCCATAGGAAGAACTCCTCCTCAATTCTCCCCTAAGGAAAAAAGATTATTAGCAGAGAAAAACTTTAACTTTTCTTGGATTGCAGATTGCATGTTTTATACAAGGCCAGATCAAGTTATGAGGAGATGTGTACAAGAGGACACTCATGATATACTGCATGCAAGCCATGATGAGCCGTGTGGTTGACATTTTGCTGCCAAAAGAACAACAATGAAAATTTTAAATACTGGCTACTATTGGCCAACTCTGCATAGAGATGCAGCCAAGTATACCAGTAGATGTGACAGATTTCAAAGGATGGGAAGACCAACTCAATCTGATGAGATGCCTCTATTTCCACAAGTTTTTGTTACACCCTTTGATAAATGGGGACTGGATTTTGTAGGACCAATTGATCCACCTTCCAATGGTAAATCCTACATCCTTGTATGCACAGATTATGTGACAAAATGGGTTGAGGCTAAACCTATGAAACATGCTAGGGATAATAAAGTAGTTGAATTCCTCTATGAGGAAATATTCACCAGGTTTGGTATTCCTAGGGAGATAGTGACAAATCAAGGAGCACAATTCACTTCTACACTTATCACAACCTTAGTAAATGAATACAATATAAGGCACAGGAAATCAACTCCTTATCATCCCCAAGCCAATGGCTAGGTTGAGGTCACCAATAGGGACATAGAGGCCATTTTGACTAAAACTATAGATTTGCATAGGAAGGACTGGGCTGCAAGGTTACCAGAAGCTATATGGGCCTACTGTACTACATGGAAGATTGCTATAGGATATACACCTTTTGAAATGGTGTATGGTAAAACAGTTGTGATGCCAATAGAATTCGAACATAAGACTCTAAGAACAACATTAGAGATGGACATAGATTTCAAAAATGCACAAAAGGACAAAGTCATGCAACTTAATGCTCTGGATGAGCTCCGCAAGAATTCCCTGCAGCACACTGAGATGATACAAAATCAGAGAATAAGGTGGCATGATAAATACATCAAGGAAAAGAAATTCAAAGTAGGAGATTGGGCTCTACTTTATGACTCACGATATAAGGATAGTCTAGGAAAACTATAAACCAAATGGTTGGGTCCCTATGAGATAGAGGAGGTATTCACCAATGGTGCTATTCAATTAAGGACCATTGATGAGGTCTGATTCAAGCTACTAGTCAATGGGCATCTCCTCAAGCTCTATTCTAAACCCATTGACAAGGAAACATTTCTGAGACAGTTCGAAATTGAGCAGGATAGCAGCAATTCTATAGCCAAAGAAATTGAGCCTCGACTCAAATTCCCGGGCCATGCATAAACATGCATACCAAATAATAATAAAAGGGTTATCTAATAAGATCCCCATTTCATTCATTCACTTCATCCACAATTCATACTCACTCTCTCTCTTCCACATCATCCACCTGTCATTTTCCATATCATCCACATTTCTTCATGTCATGTGTTACAATGAAGGAGGCCACATCAGATAATTATGGCGATTCTCTCCAGGTACACTTCACTTCACTTTAAGATTGCTTCAGTTACTTTATTTTATTGCATTTAATTTAGTATTAATTAACGTGAATAATTTTCTATATGGTTGCCATTTCCTTCGGCTCATTTGCATGATTGAGCACATTTTTCTATGATATTATTTCATCATGTCCTTATTCTCGCCGCCATAAGCTTGTCCCGTCGTTGTCAGGAACCCTCATATAGCCTTTCCTTCCTACAATAATGAACCTACATGTATTCTATTTATCCATGATTACTCTCTCCCTAAAAGATTGTATGATCACGTTGTTTTCCCTATTTTTCTGTCACTTTTGAAAAGAGGTTCAAAATTTTTGGTTGAGGGGAGGGACAGAGTGTTGTAAAATTGCGAAAGGGTTCATTAATTGGGTTACAAGAGGTTTAGTTGGAAAAGCCAGGTGAGCATTGCTTAACGCATTTGATTACAGAAAGAAATGGGAGGTCAGCCGATTCGGCATGAGCCTACAGACCATAGCATCCTGCTATAGGATGTGCTGCATGTACCATTATTCAGGCAATATGGGTGGCTTGATTACTTCCTGAATCTCGAGACTTTTAATACAGACATTGCAGAGGAATTCACAAGGACATTTCATGATGGGGAAGCAAAAGTTAGAGGCATAACAGTCAATGTGTCAATTGATAGAATTGCTGAGGTAACGAGATTACCTCAAGTCGGGGAACCATTTCCCAGGGGAAGAGATACAAGAAGCGCTAGGTTGAGTTCACTCAGCCAAATGACCCTCCTCTATGGGTAGATAAGCAAGGCACCCAAAGAATGAGTCTGCCGCAGGACTGGGTGTCACGGGTTGGATATATCATCAAATACATAACCTATGAAGGTAGGTTTTTAGTCCTGCATTCTCATCACTTCAAACTTTTGTCTCATTTGCACCATGGATTGTTGATGAATATTCCCAACTTTCTTTATAATTTGCTATCCAACAGTGCTGCTGAATTTAAAAAGGGTAGGGTTAACTTTGTATCTCACCACTGCCTTATTAAATTACTTGTTGAAAAATCCATTCAAGATGCATCAGGGATGACCTGGGAGGAATTCACGGTCCAATTCAACCCTAGAATTCAAAATGTAGTACCTAGGGGTAAACCTCTTACCTTTAAGCAATGAACCTCCCAGTCTGTAGGCCAAACCTCTGCTGCTATGTCCTCTCCTCAGGAATCATCTGATTCACAAGATGATGTTCCTCTTTTTGAAAGAACTTCCAAGCAGCCGGCACAAGGTCCTATCAAAATTCATGAGCCATCTCCCAAGGATAGGAAAGGGAAGTCACCTTTTGTGGCAACCCCTGAACCTGCAAAAAGAAAGAAAAATGATAACTTATCTGTTCCTGTAGCAAAACCTTCCAAAAAGCATAAAACAGTTCCTACTTCCATAAGAAGGAGCTCTAGGCTCTAGAGCCAGGCAGCCCACCAATCACTTAATACTACTCCTGCCACACCGCCTTCAAACCCTTCCAGTCCTGAACTGAGAGAAGAAGAACCTATTACCGAGGAGGTTGTGAGAACACCTGAAGGGGCTGGCCTGAATAATTTGGTTGCCATTGCAGAGCAGCTACAGGAAGATATGGAATGTGATGAAAAGGATGAGGAGCCGGTTGTGTTTCTGTCAGAAGAAGAGCAAGATAAGGCAGATGTGTTTGAAGAAGTACAGGAGACACTTGTGGTGTGCTATAACCATAGACCACCACTCCATGTCATAAAATTTGCTGTAGGACTGACATGTTTTCAAGAACTTCAGCAACAACAGACTACTTCTGCACTTGAAATTGAGAGACTACAAAGGGTAATCTAGAACAAGAATCTGGAGATTGCTAACTTGAAAGACACTCTCAACCAGTTGGTAGAACTGGTTCCACAACTGATGCAATGTCGTGCACCTTGACCTATCTACGCAATGTTTCTCAAGGAGCTATATTTAAACTTCCAACTAATCAGAGTCTGGCAAGGTAAGAATCCTTCTTTGGATACCTCTGAGGAATTTTATGAAGCATACAGGGATTCACCTCTACACATCAGGAACCTCGTGTGTGAATTTTATCTGCACAATTTGGCTATATCCTAGGATAAGGAATATAATCCCTTATGTTATGTCGGTGATATTCATATCAGCACTCTAATCTCCTAGATCACCAATGAAATAAGCATAGGAGAACAATTTGATAGCCATATGCATGATGAAGTAAATATGCCATTGTCTATAAGAAATGAATCTAGTAATGGAATGGGCATTTACTTTGATTGGAAGAAATTGTGGAGAGATGAAAGAGATAGGCCACTGATTGAGCCTCTAAGACAAGAGGTATTTTCTCAATACTCCCAAATTATAAACAGTGATTTTAATGCTGCAACTTTGCACATTCAAAACAGATGGGAGCATCTTTCATTTCAATTAAAGAAAGCAGAACCACATACTCCCAATACCTTGTATTCAGCAACCAGAAGGGCAGAGAGGTACATGAGGAATGCTAGAAAAAAGAAGGAGAATTGGTTGCCCTTAGTTATGCAGCCGCCTATTCTCCTATGGCCATTATTGGCTATATAGGGGGATAACAAAACTTATAACAGAAGTTCTGAAGATAATAGATGGCAAAGGCTGGAGGCAATGTGAGCTCACTTCTGGAGTTTCCAGAATGGTGAATGTGGACAACAACTAAGTGCAGATATGAGAGAGTTTGCCAAAAGAAAGAATGCTAGACTTGCTGAAGGGTCCAACAAGTAGTTGGTTGAGGGGAGTGATGAGCCAAGTCTTTGGCACATTTTGATTATACTTTTATAAATACTTTGTTGTTTTTATTATGCTAAAACAAACATTCAGTCTGTTTATGGGATAGATATAGACCTTTTTATGACTTAAATATGATAAGTATATTGTGATAAGAAGTCCCATGATTATTACCTTTAATGTTTTATTAGTCTGATAAATACTTTATGGTTTTGTGTGATCATAAACCTTCCTGTAGCCTCCGCTACCAAAACTTCCTGCAGCCATATCTGAAACAATGTTTGCCTTAGTTTAATACTTAATTAATGAATGAATAAAGTAATGGATTGTCTTAAAGGATGAACGCGTTGAGCTAACCTTCTTCCTCAGGAAAAGATGGCAAGATATTTTGCAGGTACCATGATTGAAAGAAATGAAGTCAATTTCCACTTGAAGAATTGAAGACCAAATCCATAAAGACTGGTTCAATAGCAAAAGATGAGGAGGCAGTTTCAACTCATCCGCCATGCAGGGAGAGTGTTCCAGAAATCTAGGCCAGTCGTCTTGGTGGTGCATAAATCTAGGATGATGGCAATTTAAGACTGCTCAACTAATTTGACTTAGTTCTTCATTGTCATTCACCTCTTTACTTAAGTTAGTTAAATGTAATAAATGCCTCCCATTTTATAAGGGAAGATTGGTTAGTAGTTAGGATTAGTTTTCAATAAATAGCACATTCTCCTTTAGAGAAGAGGCTGGAAAAATCACTTTTGTAATACACTTTCAGTTTTAGAAATTCAGCCAAGAGATTGTGCCATGTACTTGTTTGCACTAAATCAATAAAGCTTATGAAGTTTTTTGCCTAATCTGTTGTCTGCTTTTTGGCACTGCCTAAGGGGGCCCACTTAGGGAACTATCCATACTTTTATTCTGCAAGATAGAATAGCTGCATTTTCCTTCATAGAAGTTAATATGACTGTTCATGCAGCTGGTAGAAACATAGAGCTATCACATAGAGCTATCAACTGTTTCTGTAGCCACTAGAGGTAGAATAGGTTATCTAACAAGTTTTTCATTTCCAAGTAAAGTTAAACAGTAAATTTGTTTCCAGTACTTAAATTCTAGTATAAGGCATTTTAGGAATCATGTATGTCTGGAAGGGTGATTAGTGCATATCTTATGCTGTCCCATTTCAAGTTTACATCCCTAGGTTGATAATTAAATGAGGTTCTTTAGTAGGTCATGACTGTCAATTGTGATGTTCAATCCTTGAGTAGAGGAATTCATGATTCCTAGTTATTGAACTAATTAAAGAACACTACACTTGGGTTGTGGACACTGGCGGTGGTGGCGGACCGGTGGTCGCCTAGTGGCCACTGGGCAGTGGGAGCCTTCTGAGCTGGGAGCGCCAGTGTGAAAACCAAAAAACACTTTTAAAAAAAAATTCTTGATTTTTGTGCCTCGGTCTATGTGCTGGGGAGGCTATACGACCTCCCTGAATTTTTTTTTCCTTCCAGACCAACTTCTCCAAAATCGATAAAACAAAGGGCGATCTTAGGGTTTTTGGCCATTGCGAATGCAATGGTGACCTCTGTTTGTGCCCAAAATGCTCCAAAAATTTGGCTACCCCCAGAGCTTGCAACAAATCTCCAAGCTTGAAACCCTCATAGATCTGGCAAACGATGACCAAAATATGTGAAATAAAAGTCAATCGTGACTTTTTCTAGCACTTTGAATCCAATGGAAAACCCCGATCTGATCCAAGATGTTGCATGAATATGCTCAAGGAATAAAACCCTCGAGGAACCCCAAACATGCTCTACAATGTATTTCTCCAAAAAAGATGAGAAGGGGTTCCAAATCAAGGCTCTAATACCATGTTAGAAACCAAGATGAGACATGCAAACCAAAAAACCTTCCACAAAAGAGAAAATTAGAAAAAGAAAAGTTATTGCAAAAAGATGTGCAAAATATTATTATTCAGGAATTCATAATTACATGAGATGATTTTCTTTATAAAAGCAATGTATGCATAACCCTAATTTTATCTTTTGCAACAAGATAGCTCAACAAGACAAGGATGAGAATAATTAACCTAGGAATTAAAATAATTCCTAAGTAAATTTATGCAAGTGTAATTAAATATTAATTACACTAACATTCTCATTGTAACTATTAGAGGATGAAGTGAGTGAGAGGAAGTCATGAAGGACTTCATCTAACTTATCAACATCATCACTACTAAGTGGCTTGGATGAGATGTTATTTTGAACGTGAATCATGTGTTTAATTGGATCATTAGAAATGTGATTCGATTGGTTTTGGATATTTGCTATATTTTCCTCAATGTAAGTTGATTGAAATAGACTACAAAATATTACTTAAAATGGAAATTGCAAAATTCTAAGACTATCCATAAATGCCATGAAAATAAAAGGAACTTAATGCTAGGAAAATAGAAAGAATTGAACTATAACAGAATGCAAATGACAGAAAACATAAAAATGCAATGCAGGAAATGGAAATCGGAAAGTACTATTTTAAAACTGCAAAGGGACTGATTCACCCTAGGTGGCGAATGGGTCCTAAGATATAATTTTTTTTATTTTGATTTTTTTTTTTGTATTTTTTGTAAGATCTGAGGTTTGTACGATGCAAACACAGAAGGAAAATGCAGAGATTTAGAATGATTAAATGAAATGTAATGATGAAATCTAAAGAATGCTTTTATAAATGCAATGTTTAAGAAACCTAAAGATGCAAAACAATGCACAATTATGAAATAATTAAATCCTAAGATGCAAATAGAAATATAGATTAGAATGATGTTATGCTCAAAAGTTAGGTTCACCAAAATGAACCGTCGATTTTTGGCTCTTAAGACTTCCCTTACACTTCTAGGGTTTTTCACCTAAAATTAGAGAAGTAGGCCAAAAATGCTATAGGGTTCATTCAATTATGTATTGTGGAATGTTAACTAAGCTAGATGAAATGAACTAAATGCAATTAATTGATCTAGACGAATGAAAATGAATGCCAAACTAAGATTTACACTATGTTTGAAAACATGCTATGATATGCAAAAAGTATGAAAGAATGAATAGAAATGCAAATCAGACCAAACAAAATGTTGTTTCTTAGAATATGTGCACCTAGTAAAGTATAGAAAGTTGAAAAATGATCAAGAAGATTGATAAAATTTTAACTTAGGCTGATTGGGACTCATTCGCCACCTTGGGTGAATCAATCTCAGATGAGGACTTTTCTGCACATAACCTATTTTCTGACAGTTGAGGATTCAAAAATGTATCTAACTCAAATTTGCATCTCAGGAGGGACTCATTCACCACCTTGGGTGAATTAGTCCACTTTCTGATTTCTATAAACACAAAACTCTATTTGGAACCTTGACACCTGTACATCAATTTTTGACGGAAATCCAATTTCGGATCTCAAAAAGTTCCTACAAAATACTTCTAAATTGTGTCTAATGGGGGGTTTTCCTTGGTCAAACCTGTACTTGGATAATTAAATCTTGAATAGAGACAGAAATTTGCATAAACCCTAGCCTTAGATGTATTAAAGACTAGGAAAGTCTGAATCATGACAAAAACCCTATTCTATTGATCTGGAATAAGACATGCAAGAATACTTTACATGATGCAGGATCTCAACCGTAGAAATCTCACAACACATGAAAAAGAGGGATGAAATGGCATACAAATGAAAAAAAAAAAAAGATGCAAACCTTAATCTGAAGATAGAGTAACAATGGAAGATGGAATCAATAGGAAACCAAGTCCTTAGGCATGATTTAGTGGCTAGTTGCACCTCTTCACCCTAGATTTCTTCATGATTCACCATAGGAATCCATCATCAACCCTTTTCAATGTTTAATCTTGATCAAAATAGTGAGCTTCAAGACTTGCAGAAACTTTAGTTTTCTACCCTAAAACTTCAACTTTACTTGTGATAGAAGATTTGACTTTTGAAATTGCTATTGAAAAGTGATAAAAAGATTAAAATATTGTGAAAAATGAACAATAATGAGTATTTATAAGCAAAAAAACCTTATTTTCTCATTAATTAAACCTAAGAGGTCAACATCTTCCAAAAATTAAAGTTAAATTAATTGAATTCCCTCTTGATTTTGAATTTTCCCTCAAAGGGGACTCATTCACCACCCTTGGTGAATGCGTCCCACCAGAGCAGACTCATTCCCCAAGGTGGTGAATGGGTCCCACTATTACTATTTGAAGATGGGTTGTCGAGGTATGATGTGATTAAATGTTGTTTGTTGGGTTTTATGTGATTTCCCAGATAAAATGGGCCTCTAGATCAAAATTAATGGGTCTAAGGGGCCTATAAATGTAGTTTTGAAGAGTAATTGGTGGAAGGGGACTAAAAAGTGGGTCCAATCATGCGTGAAATTGTCTCTTTTCTCAAGAGGGTCCAATTTTCTATGGCACAAGTTTTTTTCAAATCCATTATAAATCAAAGCCCCTGAAAATGTCAAATGTAAATGTGGGTTGCAGGCCATGAAAAACCATCATTCATCTATTACAGCGAAAAAAATCCACACAACCTTGCAAGTGTTGTCGTTGGATAAGTCAATGGTGGCCTTGTTTGACTATGGAAGAAATCATCATTTAATGAAGAAGCTAATGGTCTCACACCTCCTCGGAACTGCTCCTCAAGTAATGTTTTCAGTATTGTCTCTTGTTCTCAATGTTTCCAGTATGGTTGAATGTCATCTTAACGATGACACTGCATTTTGGTTTTTATTTGTTTTCATAATGTATGCTATTAGCTTTATTAAAAAATACTCTTTATTGCTAATTTCATCAACTTTTTACTTAGCCACGTGATTTTTATACTCATCTACTTATCAAGTACCTTAACTTTTTTCCCCCTATTTTTGATACTATTTTTCTCTGTTATACTCACAATATATGTTACATCTGTAATCAAGGGAAAATTAGATTTGTTAGATGGTTAGATCATAACACTAAAATCCATTAAAATAACGAAGTACAAAGGAAAAATGATGAAAACAAACGAAACGATATTACCATAAGTCTTCCTCTTCCATGCTTCACCTTTGTTATTCCTCCTACCTTGCAGTAAATAAATATGCCCTCAGATTCGTGTATGAGCAATTATGACTAATAACAAGACTAAAGCAAGTTTTGAAGGATTTATTCAAAATCTAAATGCCTATGCCTATTGCCAATGCCTATGTCTAAAACAAATGCCAATATTGAA
Source organism: Sequoia sempervirens (assembly GCA_007258455.2). Classification (NCBI taxonomy): domain Eukaryota; kingdom Viridiplantae; phylum Streptophyta; class Pinopsida; order Cupressales; family Cupressaceae; genus Sequoia; species Sequoia sempervirens. The sequence goes on along the minus strand of VDFB02086081.1, from coordinate 118,850,641 downwards.
ATACTACAATTGCCTATGACCATAAATGTGAAAACAAATGCCTATAATAATTACGCAAAAATGTCAGCATGTGTGTGTGTTCAAAAAATGAGAAGAAGATGGCATTTTATAGAAAAGGCCATTTCGAATGGACGGACGAGATAAATTATTGATGAGAACCTAAAATGAATGATCCAGATTAAACCTGAGAATCCCTAATTAGGGTTAGGGAAAAATCTTTAATCGAACGGTCACAATAAAATTGGATCGATGGTGGAGAATAAATGAGACAAATTAATTAGAAAATAAAGATTTTCAAAAAATCAAGAAGATAAGATTACCTGATTTGCTTGATTCGAAAAATCAAAGAGATAAGATGTGAACTGAAGATAAGATTTGAAAAATCAAGAATCTGCCTGATTGCTTGATTTTTAGAAGATTAATTACTAATTTGAATTAAAATAATTCAAATTATGGATTTTGAGAGATAATAAATAATATTTTTCAGATTATTTATCAAAAAGAACTGACAGTTAAGATTGAAATGAAATTTTAAATAATTTAATTTATTTAAAATGAGAAGAATATTAATTGGCAATTAAATAATTAAATTTAATTATTTAATTTAGAAGATGAGATTAATTAATTAAATAAATAAAATTTATTTATTTAATAATCAAGAAGAATTAAATGACAAAGGGGAATTAAATAAATTAAGAAATTTATTTAATTAAAGAAAGACTTAGATAGTTAATACGTATTCAATAAATAAATAAAATTTATTTATTTAATAATCATGAAGAATAAAAGAACATGAATTAATTAAATAATTATGAATTATTTAATCAATAGTCGAATGTGGACCAAGGACATAATTAAATGACATAATTATGCTAGGACGAAAGTGGTAAAAATGAAGCTTGCAGGCCTAGGTCATTTTTAGGTGTCTACATTTTGCCCCTCTTTGTTATAATGTCGCTTGTTGCATTGTGACAAAGAAAATAAGTCAAAAAATGCCCCAGTGCAAAATAAGATGAGGAAGAATGACGAGGAGGGTTATGGTATGCCCCCTCGAGAGGACAGACAGGTTCCAAGAACATGGGTGTGCTCTCGAAATGGACAAGAAGACTAGAATATGAAGAGACAAAGGAATGTTAGTGCAAAAGATATGGATGATGATATGGATGCAATGCCTATATGAGATGAGTGAGAGAAGATGACAAGACTAAAGAAGATGCATGTTAGTTTGTAGACCAAATCCTTCAAAACATTGCCATAGGACTTCAATATTTATTGCTCTTAATCATCATTGGGCAGTAAAAATGACACAAATGGACAACAAACACCATGATATGACGTAGATCAAGGTGTGCAAGGTCATCCACTTGAAAAATAGATAGTCACAGACAAGGAATGTCCTAACTCATACTAAGAGCGAAGTTGCCCCAGTCTTTTTGTCGAGACAATCCACAGATAGCAGTCAAAGAAAATAAAATAGGCCAAGAGACGTCATCACACCTCTAAATCCTTTATGGGACACCCTCGAGGTAGCTAGTAACATGACCAAAAAGACAAGACAGTAAAAATATAAGACAAAAAAAGACAAAATAGTCAAAATATAAGACAAGATAGACCAGAAAAATTAACAGCCATTTAATTTTGTTTGCCAATGTTTTTTTGCCAAAGATTGAATTCTTGCTGGTTTGACAGTTTCGACAGTTTAAGAGTTTTGCCAATTTGACGGTGTTGACGGTTTGACAGGGCCTATTGTCAGGAAGGACACATCCTAAAAAGGAAAAGGACATTTTGATGAGGTCTAACTCCAAGAAGGACACATCTTGAAGAGGACCAAAGAGTGACGAGACTGACATTGTTTTGAGTAATATGTTTTGGCAAGTTGACTGATGTTGACTGTATGACTGATTGGATTGTGTTGTCTAATTTTGACCAATTTTTGACATTGACATTTGGAATGATTGTCTTGTGTCTAAGTTTGACTATGTCTGACTTATTTGACCGATGTGATGATTGTGACAAATGCTATGATTTTATTTGGACCAACCTAAAAAGACTAACCTAATGTCTCAGAGACTCATCGATTGATGGCCTTGCCTATGTAGCAAATGCACAGAGACAATGTAGTTCAACAATGACATGGATTGATTGACTTGACTGACTTTGACTCCATGTGACTGACTTTGACATTGATTTGGATGTTTTTTGTGTTTTTGTTCAGGATGTTTTATGATTTTTAGGTCTTTTTTAGGACATTTTATGATGTTTTTGTCTTTTTTCAGGACATTTTATGATGTTTTTGTCTTTCTTCAGGACATTTTATGATGTTTTTGTCTTTTTTCAGGACCTTTTATGATGTTTTTGTCTTTCTTCAGGACATTTTATGGTGTTTTTGGTGTTTTTGTTGTTTTATGATTTTTTTTGGATTTTGATGTTTAAGAGAATCGTGACAAATGCAAATGACCGATGCCTACACATGAGAATCCAAGGACAAACATGATTGTGCCCCTAGTCAAGCTAAATACCAATTGACATGTGATGACAACGTTGTTTGACGTGGGAAGGATGCATCCCGAAACAACATGAGGATGATGACGATAATGTGACGAAAGTATGGAGGTCTATAGCTAGGCCAGGAACAAAGTCAAGTAATGTTTTAGATAATGTGCTTGTATGCATTAGACTCGTTGCATTTGGAATGACTTGGTTAGGACTAGATGGGATGATGATTATACTCAGATCGTTTGAGAAGGGAAAGCCAAGATAGGTGACAGACATGAAAGCTGATAGGGAGTGACCTTAGTAAAAGACGAGAGACATGAGACTAAGGGAATTGTCATATGATTTTCAAGGACTATGTCGTTTAAGGAAAATAAGACTATGACGGTCAATGACATGATGTTTCGTGAATCGTGTATGACCGAAGGATAGACATGTCAAGAGTTTTCCCAAAGCATGATTTATGTGTGCCAGTTTTATGTCAAGACCAAGGTAGGTGGAAAAATGGATAGAAATGATAGGGCTTAGATGGATGTCAATGTCATGAGGAAGGCATAGGAAATGAGACAACTTTCCCCCAAGTGTAAGAGTCCACATAGACGATTTATTTTACACATGACACCTGTTTGCCAAGTTTTCATCATGGTACTTATCTAGGGTGCCTGTTTGCCAGGTTTTCACCATTGGATGAAATTTTTCTCTTTACTATTTTCTTGACTTTTTAATTTTTTTGGCATCACCAAGATGCCTGTTTTCAGGTTTTCATCGGGTGACGATTTTTTTAATTTTTTAATTTTTTTTTGTATTTCTGATTTTTCTGGATAGCCTGGATGCTTTAGATAACCACTGACTATTCTGAATCCAGACGGTTCCAATTTAGAGTGTGCCATGATATGCCAATAATGACCTTGCTGAAGGAGTTGTCTTGTCAGGATTGTAGCACTTGTATACAACTGATCAATGTCATCGTTATCCTTTCTGATACTAGCATTGGCCTTATCAAAATACGCACATCGCAATAGAGTGCCATGAGAGTCCTTGCGGTAAAGAGTTGCTGCCAAGATGTGATAGATTTGTGACGTGGAATTTTTGGACTTTAGACGAGATGTAGGATTATGACAAATGATGGTGGACATGGAAAGGTTGTTTGGACATTTGGACGAATCAATTTTTATTTTCCAAACTTGGGATGGTGGATGACGGATTTTGGAGGGATGGTGTTTGGAACCAACACTCTTAGATGCCTTGTTTGATGACCATTTTGAAGGAGATGGACATGTGTTATATGTGGGAGTCCTCTTGTCTTGTGGCTCCACATTGTGATTGACTTTTGTATTTGACTGGGTGTTTTTGTTCGATCCATCTTTCTTTGGGATCCATTTTAATTTCATTTGTCCACTTGTCCTTTTGTTTGATTCAATCACCTTTGACATTTGATTTTGATCTTTTGATTTGTAAGACTTTTGTTTTTGTTGGTCCCAAAGGGGAGGTTGATTCATGATAGAATGATGGTTTATGGTGTGGGTGGAGGGGGTGTTGGCAACAATCTTATGACAAGGATTTCTCATGGACTCCATTTTGATGTTTGTATCTGACAAAGTTGCCCCCAGTATCGAGGAGGTACCATTGACATCGTTTGATTTACTAACTGAGGAATAGCCAAGACCTTGATGTCTGTAATTTGTCAGAAGCTATATTGGTTCTAGAATGTCTTGTTCATGTATTCCTAGTCCTTTTCCTTGATATTGCATGCTTTGACAGATTCTAATTGCGATGGGGTATTTGTTGCTTTGAAAGCAAGATGCTAACCCATCATGATGTCTATGGACACTATCACTTGTAATATTTTCATCTGTAAGAAAGCCTGCTCTGACAAAGATAGATGACCCTAGTTGATAACATGTCTTCGCTTCATTGTCATGTTGGACATATTCCTGACTGTTATCTTTGGTCTGATCATGTGACATGTCAAGTTCATATGATTCTATTGGTGCTTCCAAGGCAATGTCGAAGCCATCATTATGTTTAGTGTCATAGAGTCCCATGATTTTAGCTATAACTTGATCATATGCCAGTATGTCCCTAGTGGAAGATTATTTTTCTAGAGGAATATCATCTATGTGTCCCATGGAGGCAAGTGTCTCATCATGGGAAGTGTCAATAGTCAAGGCTTGTATAGGGTCGGCAAGTGTTTGATCATGAATGGCATAAAGGTCAAGGAGTGGATCATTTTGGACTTCTTTGTCAATGGTAGGGTCTTGGTCGAAGATGGGGTTGTCATGGATTTGGACTTCTTGGTCAATGATGGGGTCTTGGTCAAAGATGGGGTTGTCGTGGATTATATAGTTAGAAATAGAGTCGTTGTCAATGAGATGTGTGTTTTGGATGTCATGATTGTCTTGAAGGACTTCATGGATGGACTGAAAGATAGGGTCATGGGATGGACTACCTTGTTCTTGACATGAGGGTGACATTATAATGTCATGCTTTGGGCTTTCATTTTGACATGTATCCTCAAGTTTATTAAATGGGATTTGACATTGTGTAATGACATAATTTTCATGACTAGACGTGGCTTGTGAGGGGGTGACTTGAAAAGGATTAATGAATGACAAACTAGGACAGGACGTGGGGACTTGGACGGGACTAGTATGTGGAGGACTAGGATATGACATGGGTACTTGCATTGGACTAGTATGTGAAGGACAAGGGTGTGACGTGGAGACTTGGACCGGATATGACATGGAGTCTTGGACTGGATTAGGATGTGATGGTATAGGATGTGACATGGGGACTTCGACCGGATATGCCATGGAGTCTTGGATTGGATAAGTGTAAGGTTGACTAAAATATGATGTGGAAACTTGGACTGGATTGATATGATATGATGTGGGGACTTGACATGAGTTGATAGATGGTTGATAGGGCATGTAGACGTTGACAGGATTGATAGGTGAAGGACTAGCATATGATGTGGAGACTTGGAATGGACTAGTGGACAATTGCTTTCCCTTGTCAAAGTTAGGATAAGGATGATAACTGGACGTTTGTTGTGAATTAATGGCAGGATTTGTGTCAAGTGACTGTTGATTGTGAGGGTAGACAGATGGTGGCAAAGTATTTATGTTAAAGCCTTGTGGTAACTTAGCCCCTAAGTCCAAAAGCATGGCTAGATACCTTTGAGGGTCACGTAAGATATATTTTTTTACAAAGGAGACTATGTCAGGATTTTGTGCTGCAGCTTCTATGTCTTTGAAATATACTCGTCCATTTTGGTCTCTTTATATGAATGGTTCAAAAATGTTTTTTGATGAAGATTGCATGTTCATGTTGTGAAATGGATCAGAAAAGGTCCAATGTTTGACTTGGTTGTTTCTAGATGTTTGACCGTTGTTTGGTTTGTTTCAGTATCCAGAAAACACTTGCAAACACGATATTTTGACTGTAAGCAAGCACACATGAGACAAGTACAATCCTAAAAGGCCAAAAGGCCAAGGGTTTGTATACTTGGTATAGCCCACCGATATACCCCGGATTGGTGATAAACACCTTTCCTTCTCAAGAGTGGATAGCTTAGAATTTTGGTGGCATTGGCTCCCCTCCACGGCTCATTAACATCATTCGAGCACACCAAATTCAAATTCTTTGGGTAGTGACATCCCAAGAATTGCTATCTCTACTCAAGGGGATCAGTAGTGAGTGTCTTTGGGCATGATATTGTACCCTGCACTATACCAAGCAACGACCAATAGAACGGTTGGACACTAAGACAAGAGGTTTTTAATTCGGGCATTCCATTCGTGGGGCGTGATCCATGCGGTGAGAGTCCCCTTTCGGATCCATCTTGTCGGAACCACGCTCGTGATTCTTGGGCTTTCCCCAAGAACCCACTTTTATATACCGGTTGGAAGTCCCTCGGTGTCAGGGTGCTACCGATCTAAGTCATCCTGGCGTGAGTACTTTTTCCCACCAGAACTGGCCTAAATTCTAGAGTCAGTAACTGTTTCTCTTACACCTAGGATCGCACGAATGCGCAAGGGGAGAGGATACTCCGATATACCGAATCGTGAAGGGTAATTAACAAATAAAGATGGGTTTGGTTTTCTGATCATGAGGTTTTCACCAAGTGAGAGCATACTCACCTACCATCTTGCAAGCACAATCAATCAAAGAAGACATGTGTTCTTTTTATATGCACCAAAATCAAATGTTTGCTAATCTATGAAAGAAAAACAAGCACAATGTTTGTTTATCTTGTCTTCGACATTCGAATCTGCAAACAATGAATTGGTAATCTCTTTAATCAATGGTCTTCGACACATGAATGGGGATCGCCACATGCTACAAGAGAAGATTAGTAACACACAAAAAAAAAAAAAAAACAATTTAATGACAGCAGCAAATTAAAACAGCAATAACTTGCTCAAAACTTAATGAAAACTTAAAGTGTAGATATCTATAGAAAGCTAAATGATAGACCTTGAAAACCCAGAAAACGTTTTCCACGATTCTGCACAAAGAAAACATTATAGACAAAAGAAGATTCGGGTTCTAACAGTTAAAACTTAAAAAACTGCGATCACTAAAATGGCCATAACTTTCTCAAATCTTAATGAAATTTTGAACCATTTGAAGTTCTAGAAAGCTGAGACCATGATATACAAAACCCAGAAAATATTTTAAATGATTCTATTCGCCTATTTTTCTGTGCTCAAAAGATGGTGACGGGATTTCAAATAACTTCCTAGCTGTAACCTACAAAATAGTGAAAACAAACAAGAAAACACAATTTTTTCTACAAAACGTCGGATTCACCAAATGTAACTAAGGGTAATTTCTAAGGTTAGATTAGATCTATTAAATCAATATAAAAGACAAAAACCCAAAGATCTATCGAGTACAAAGGAAATTAAGCAATAAAACGGTTATACCTGTAAATCGCATTTTCCATGATTACCTCCATGACACCTTCTTACTTGCTGGATGATGTTGCCTTCAGATTCGTTGTGTGAGCAATCTGCAAATGTCTAAGACCTACAACAAGCTTTGAAGGATTTATGCAATGTCTATGAAAATAATGACTTCTAATGCCAAATGACTATAATGACTATTAAATTAAAAATGAAGTTGTCCGATCCCGAAATTATGAGCAAAATTGTCTTTTATAGAAAACACAATTTTGAGCGGACGGATGAGATTGAATTCTAAGAAAGACCTAGAACGAGAGGTCCAAATTAAATCTGAGAATCCCTAATTAGGGTTAGGGCGAGATCCTTAATCGAACGGTCAAAATAATATCTCAGATAATTAGATCGACGGTGGAGAATAAATGAGACAAATTAATTAGAAAATAAAGATTTTCGAAAATCAAGAAGATAAAGATTGTTTGATTTGCGAGATTTGAAAAATCAAAGAGATAAGATTTGGACTGAAGATCAAATTTGAAAAATCAAGAATCTGGCCGATTACTTGATTTTTGGAAGATTAGTTACCAATTTGAATTAAATTAATTCAAATTATGGATTTTATGAGACAATAAATAATCTTTTTCAGATTATTTACCAAAATCGACTGACAGTTAAGATTGTGATGACATTTTAAATAATTGATTTATTTAAAATGAGAGGAATATTAATTTGGCAATTAAATAATTAAATTTAATTATTTAATTTAGCAGATAAGATTAATTAATTAAATAAATTAATCAATTCATTTAATTAAGACAATTAGTGACATATTAAATAAATAAATAAATAAAACTTATTTATTTAATAATCAGGAAGAAATAAATGATGAAGGGAAATTAAATAAATTAAGAGATTTATTTAATTAAGGGAAGACTCGGACAATTAATGACGTATTTAATAAATAAATAAAATTTATTTATTTAATAATCATGAAGAATTAAGGACATGAATTAATTAAACAATTATAAATTATTTAATTAATAGTCGAATGTGGACCAAGGACATAATTAAATGTCATAATTATGCTAGGACGAAAGTGGTAAAATGAAGCTTGCAGGCTTAGGTCATTTTTAGGTGTCTACAACATCTACTTGTGTAAGAAAAGTAATAATGCATTCATGCGAGAGGAAATGGTGCAGAAGTTAATAGCTTCCATGTATCTTGAGTTGAAGGAGTCTACAAATGATATAGTGAACATGAGCAAGATCATTCTTGATAACTTGTTTCCCTTTGCTCTAAATCAAGTAACTTCCCATATCACAGTAATATATAATGTGAAAGCACCATATTTGGAACATTTAAGCCTATATTGTTTGTAGTTTACTATTAAATTTGGAAAGCCTCATCCATCAAATACGTTTGTAAATTTGATAAAAAAAAGTGGCAGAATGTTTGTTAGGTCAATTGGTTACTTTTTTGATACCACAAAAAATTATTAGTTCAATGGCAGAAAGATTGTCAGTATAACTGGTAAATTATTAGTAGATGGCTAGGTTGCTGCTAGTTATTTGTTTATTTACATTACAAATATTGAATTAATTTGGCTTAGATTGCAGGTGATAGGAAGAACTGTGGAGCCCTTATATTTTGAAGAGTTGGGTAGTGAAATTATATCGGTGCAAGACATGTATAATATTATAGTTGGGGTACCTGGAACTGGTTTTCTAGAAATAAATTGGAGAGACTTCATTCCTTATGTAAATAAGTTGTTGAACAATTAAGGGCTACTTTTGGGGTAGTTAATGGCACTTTTCAAGCATCTTATGAAAGTAGTTTAAAATATTTGGAAGGAATTTTGACCAATTATCCACCTATCTAGTAGATGAGAGACAACAATTGCAGATATTTAGGCATGGAAGGAAACTTTTGGAGTCTTTTAAGCTACTAATGAAGGTTGAAAAGGTCAAATTTCCCCTTCTGCAATGCCATCAAGGAGTTTTTAGTTGTCAAAAGCATGATGAAGGTAGTTTCAAGGTAGTTTCAAGTGCTCAGTTGAAAAGAAATAGTCAGCAATAGTTTTAAAAGAGTCATTTATGGTCATTAGATGTTGTCCTACATTCTCTCCAATGTAGGATAGCCAAAAGGGAAGCTAGGCTTACTTTTTTAGTTAGTTCTTACTTTTGTTGTTGTATGTTGTAACCTTTTTAAGTTCTCAATAAAACATTGTACTGTAATTCAAAAACCAGTCTTTGAGACTGAAGAAATAGATGTAATTTTTTTAGATTTTGAAGGAAAATTAGTCATTTTCAGATTTGTATCTACTGTTAAAACACTTCTTCTCAATAAAATTCAGTATTTTTTCCTTATTAGAAATTGTTCCATTATATGCAAATGGATGTTTGGTATGAAATTCTTTGTTTTATGCTAAAATTTCAAATGCATTGTCTCATTTCCAACACTTTTAGGCAGAAATGTATGTATCATGCAACTTAGAAAGGGTGTGTACTAAGATGTTAACAATAATGTTGAATTCTCTTTTCTATGGATGATGAGAATCTAGAAACATTGAATGTTGAAAACTACACTAAAAAATATTGAATGTAGCATTAAATGCAGCATCACCTTTATATATTCTTAGTTGTTAATTAAATTTCCCCAACTCTTTTCTAGCAAGCCCAAAAAAGCTTGAAATACTTATGTCCTATAATTAATTAATTGTGGTTATTTTATTCTCAATGGTATTGAATGAAGATCCTAGTGAATATATTAACTGAAGCATTTCCTTTCAATTCATTCCATGTCTCCCAACAATTTGTCTTGTAGCCTTGTAACTACTACCAATTTCTTTATCTTCCAAATTCCATGTTACCCTGCTAATTGTCACACTATTTTCTTTTGTATTGCCACTTCCCTTGGCCCAGGTGGCTAATAATATTTGATCTGAATTACTTCTTTTCTCAAATTTTTGAAAACTTTATGCCTTACTATTCTATTGACAAAAAATGCTTTGAAATTTGGGAAACGACTGTGTATTAATGAGCCTGTAGTTGCCACGTAATAGTTATAAACTCCATGATGATAATACAAGTAGCTAAAATGAGACAAAGATGCTATGCAGCTCCAGGAATTTTTTTCCTATATTCCAAATATTTGGTATATATCGCCCCTATAGATATAATACTAACATTAAAATTCCCAATGATACTTCCCTGACACCTCAATTGCTTTGGCTAGCTGGGCACAGTCCCTTCAAACAATTGATCACCCTACCTTCCCTCTTTCCACGTCACCTCACAAGAGATGGAAATGATGATCAAAGAATAGACTAGTTGAACGGTAGTTGGTTTTGTGGCAAACTGGGCCACACAGAAAAATTATTGGAATTATAAGAGGGCACAGGACAAAGTCAATAACAATGAAGCAAACATTGCAGCTGAAAAAGACAATGGAGTTTTAATCTTGGCTACTGGAGACATGACTGTAGACTCTTGGGTACTTGATTCTAGAACTTATTTCCATGCTACTTCATGTCGACACGCTTTTACAAATTTCAAAGAAGGTTCTTTCAGTAAGGTTTTTCTTGGTGACAATAAGGAATGTGAAATTGTTGGTAAGGGTGATATACTTTTGAATTTGAAAAATGGAAATCAATGGCTTTTAAAGGATTTGAGATATGTTCCTTTATTGAAAAGAAATTTAATTTTTGTAAGTCAGTTAATTGATTCTAGGTTTAATGTTAAATTTTCTTTAGAAAATTGGCAAGTAACCAAGGGGGTTTTAGTGTTTGCAAGGGGAAAGAAGTTGGGTAATCTTTATATTTTAAAATGCCATGGTGAAGTGGGAGCTAGCATGATAGCCATGGACAAAAATTCAAAAATTTGGCATAAGAGGCTCATTCACATGAGCAAGAAAGGGCTTGAAGTAATGCTTCAATGAGATCAACTTCTCGGCTTGAAATCAATGGATTTGAAATTTTGTGAGCATTTCCTTTATGGAAAACAAAGGCAGGCTCACTTCTTGAGGACAGGCCATGATCAAAAAACCACTCCTTTGGAACTTGTGCATTCAGACGTTTTTGGTCCCACTGAGGTAACTTCTTTTGGTGGTGAAAATTACTTTGTTACATTCCTTGATGATTATACTTGAAAATTTTGGATCTACATGTTAAATAATAAATTAGAAGTTTTTTCAAAATTTAAAATTTTCAAGGCTCTTGTTGAAAACCAAATCGGGCATAAAATTAAATGCCTGAAAATTGATAATGGAGGAGAGTTTTGCTCCTCAAATTTTGATAATTTTTGTGTAGACAATGGCATTCATAGAATAAAGGTGGTCCCATTCACCCCTTAGGAAAATGGTGTAGTTGAGTAGTTGAATTGGACAATTCTAGAAAGAGCTCGATGCATGCTTTCCAATGCTAGTTTTGGAAAAGAGTTTTGGGTAGAGGCATGCAACACTACAGTATATTTGATCAACCATGCTCTATCATCCCATTTGGATTTCGATATTCCATAGGAGAGGTGGCTTGGGAAAAGAATTTCATATCATCATTTGCGGGTGTTTGGCTATGAAGTGTTCATGCATATTCCCAAAGAACAGCGAATGAAACTTGATTTCAAATTGAAGAGGTGCACTTTTCTAGGCTATGGAGAAGATCAATTTGGTTTTAGCCTATGGGATCCCATTGCTAAGAATATTGTTCATAATCAGGATGTTGTCTTTAATGAGAAAAATTTCCTAGGTTTGCAGCCTCTGGACAAATCTTCTGATGAATATTTTGAAGTTGATTTCTTTAATAATGGTCATGTCGAGAAAAATTTTGTTACTTTCTCCCAGCCTTTAGTAATTTCTTCAAACACAACTACCCCTATTTGTTCACAACCATCTATTACAAACACTCTTCCTTCAACTATTGTTTCACCTATTTATTCTAGCACACAACCTCTTTGTACTTCAGAAACACCTCTATTTAATACTACATAGCCTTATTCACACTCTTCATAGCCTTTACCATGTTGTATGCAACCTCCTATACATCATTCGCTATCCTCACAAGGTCATACACAAAATTTAATAGACAAAGCGATGCCTTCAAATTTTGATACAAACCTTTAATGTATCAGTCACTCCCTTTATTCAATCAAATGCAGCCATCTCAAAATCATTGGTTGCCATATGAAAAGTCAACACAACCTTCTAAGATGAGTTTTTTTCCCTCTCAACTATCTGTGCAGACCCCACCTCATGGGTACTTTTCTCATTTGCATGATTTGCAGCCTCCTATTTATGACCAGCTTCGAACTTGGAATGCATCGCCCCTTTTCATTAGTTTGAAGCCTTCTATTGAGTAGATCGGAGATTAGGGACAACATCATGATATGCAGGGGCCGATTTTAGGAGATATTTTGCAAGAGTTCAGAGTATTGTACACCTATAGAGCAGTGTACAAAAAAGTGTAGGAAAATAAGGAAGTGGTCATCATTTACAAAATAATCAAGAAAACATAGAAACATAGGGTAATTCACAGTAAGAGATTGGTCCTCAATTGAGGAGTTCAACACAGAAGAGAAAGCCACCACCAAAGTTTGATGATTATGAGTTATTATTGTTTGATAATTATGATTATGATTTGTTGCTTTGTGGTGAGGTAGAGCCTGCAAATTTTAAACAAGCCTGCAAAGATGCAAATTCAGTCAAATGGATGGAGGCAATGAATGAAGAAATGGAGTCTTTACATGCAAATGACACTTGGGATTTGGTTCCTCTTCCACAAAATCAGAAACCACTGAAGAATAAATGGGTTTACAGTGTGAAAGACGAAGATGGAGGCAATCAACGTTATAGGGCCAGATTAGTTGTGAAGGGTTTTGTTCAAGAAAAAGGAATTGATTTCAATGAAATATTTTCACTAGTTGTGCGAATGCAGACAATTCAAGCAGTGTTAGGCTTAGCAATTGTTTGGGATCTTGAACTTGAGAAATTAGATGTCAAAGTTTCTTTTCTTCATGGAGATATTGAAGAGCAATTATGCATGGAGCAAACTGAATGTTTTGCAAAGCTGGGTCAAGAACATTTATATTGTAGATTGAAGCAAAGTTTTTATGGGCTCAAACAAGCCCCAAGGCAATGGTATTTAAAATTTGATAGCTTCATGACTCAGCAACCTTTTACTCATTGTGATTCATACCCGTTTGTTTATTACAAGAAGCTTCCAAATGGTGAGTTTATTATTTTGTTACTTTATGTTGATGATATGTTGGTTGTAGGCAATAGTGTGAGGATAGTTCGTGAGTTGAAACAAAATTTATCTCAAATATTTTCCATGAAGGATTTAGGGGAAGCAAAGAGGATTCTTGGGATGAATATAATCAGGGATAGAAAAAGGAGAGAACTTAGATTATCTCAAGAAAAATATATTCTTAAAATATTAGATAGATTCAATACGAAGACTGCCAATTCTATGAGTACTCCTTTGGCTGATCATTTTTGGTTATCCTCAGCTATGTGTCCTAAAATAGAAGAAGAAAAAGAAAACATGAAGCATGTTCCATATTCATTAGTAGTTGACAGTTTAATGTATTCCATGACTTGTACTCGTCCGAATATTGCTCAGGCACTGGCAGTAGTGAGCAAATTTATGAGTAATCTAGGTAAACAACATTGGCAGGCAATACAGGGGATATTTAGATATTTGAAAGGTAATTTTGATCATGATTTATGTTTTGGTGGTAAAGACATTCATCTATGAGGTTATGTTGATTCAGATATGGCTAGAGATCTGGATAAACGATGTTCTAATACCGGTTGTGTTCACTTTTTCTAGAGTAGTGATCAGTTGGGTTTCTTAGTTGCAACAGGTGGTTGCACTTTCTTCTACTGAGGTAGAATACGTTTCTCTTTCTAAAGGAGCCAAGGAAATGATATGGCTGTAGCGGTTGTTAGGTGATTTATGGTTTCATCAATCAATTTTTACTCTCTTTTGTGATAGCAATAGCACTATTCACTTGTCCAAGAATTCAGCCTTTCACAATCAAACGAAGCATATATAGCTGTGATATCATTTCATTCATCATTGTATTGAAGAGGGTAAGCTGCAAGTGGAGAAAATTGACACAAAGTTGAATCCAACTAACATGTTAACAAAGGTAGTTCCCAGAGAGAAGTTTGAAATATGTAGAGCTTCTCTCAGACTTGTGCAACTCTAACATTAACTCTACAGTGGTGGGATATCTTTGAGTAGCAATTTGGTCTTCAAGTGGGAGATTGTTGTTTAGTGAAGCCCAAATTAGCATGTTTCCCTCACATTTTGAAATAGTTTCTATTGGCATGTGTGTGAACCCCAATCTTAATACCTGCAAAACAATAAGAACAAACACATTAGAATCTAAAATGCAAGCAAGAACAAGGATTCCCCATGGAATCCATTTACAAAGTTCAAATTAGGAAAAACAATAAAGAATACAATAAGAAATCAAAGAGAGAGATCGAATCCTAATTAAACAAGCAAACTCATGATCCCATGGGGGAATTGATGCCAATTTGATATGAAAATTGGCTGTTTCCCAACTCCTATGATGCAAGCTTGATGAATGTTGATGAATGATCCACTTTGTTGATGGTTGATGAGTACTCCAATGGGAAAATCTGCATAACCTAGCTAAGATTCAATGATTATGGATGGAATTTTGCTAATAATTTGAGCATAGTAAGTTTACTCAAATTGTGGATGGATCAAATGAAGGATGTGCTCTTCATTTATAGATGAGATTGATGGATGAATGTCCAAAATAGAGCAATGTGGGACTAATCTTCAACAAATGAGAAGAAGCCACATGTCATCATGTGAATGGTTGAGGAATGAGCACATTTTGAAGAATGTGCAAAGAGAGGGGAGATTCAAATTCAAAATATGGCTTGAAGGATGAGTTGAAAGGTGAAGCAAATTTACATGGCTCAAGAAAAGGACATGTAAGAGATTTTAAATGCTTTGTTGGAAGGGACAAGTCTTTTTGGGGGGAGATTTCAAATTTGAAGAATATTCCATCTTTGATACCTTTTTGAATGAAAATAGATGATTTATAAATTCATTTTCATGTGCAAGTTGCAAAATCTAGAGGATTTGATGGATTAGGACTAAGATTAATCAGGATTTGATTAATTTAAAGGAGATTTAGCTGATTTGACCATTTGATTTATATTTTAGGATTGAAATAAATCAAAAAGAGATGAAAATGATTAAGACCTAGTTAAATAAATATTTTGATTTATTTAACCAAAAGGGGTGATGTTAGATTAAATTAGATAAATGTTTGATTTATTTAATTTAATTAGATGAACTTTAGAAATTTAATCAAATAATATGGATTATTTAATTAAATAAAGATAGAAAGATGAAATGACCTAGCTAATTACATAGAGATGATGATTTAATTAAATTGAGGCATTTATTTAATTAAAAGGGGAATTATGATGACTTTAATCAAATAAGGCTATTTGATTAAATAGATAGAGGGATAATTTAGGATGAAGCGATGTTAGTAGATCAAGATCGAGTGTGATATTAATCTGTATATTTTGTATGTCTACAACATGTGTTTGCCAATTTAGAAGTTGTCTATTTCAAATGGATTTTTACATTAATTTGGTTAGAGACTAATTTATAATTAAGTTGTTGGCTGAATATGTAATTCAATTCAGAACTTGAGAATTAATAAGAGATAATCCTTGAGTGTGGACTTAGCCATTTATTAATGGTGAACCACGATAAATTTTGTGTTCTTTCTTTGTGATTGTTTTTAAATTTTTATTTCTGCAATATCTTTTTCATTTGATTATGCAATTATATTCAACACATTCGACTTCCCAATTCTCAGTCTCCAAGTATTTTGAGCGGTCATCTAAGACCCATGCTATTCTTCATTTACTCAGCATACAATTTCCAAAGGATTAGTATTATTACTAACTCAGTGCCAACATAGGTTATATGAATCAATATTGGCCAGTGCCCCTAGAAAGGATACTCATTGCCCGTTAATGAATTTGACAGAATTTGTGAATTAAATAAGGATATAACTTCTTATGCTAAAGGAAAATAATATTTAATATTAATTTAATTTGAATGTAAACTGGCTTACTATAGTCTAGTGCCCATATCACTCCCTCAATGGCTTAACTACTAGAAGATACATCCTCTTATCATGTTGTATCTCCTTGGTATTTTTGCACTATAATCCTTTCCCTTCCTTTTGTGAAAACTCCTATATAGAGATGGCTCACTAAAGAAAATGAATACTTCTACTCATCAATGATTATATAGCATCAATAATCCACGCTCCAAATATCACAACTCCTTTAATTCCTTTAGTTTCGTAAGTCCTTCTTTGATGGCGGCAAGAGTAAAGAATTGTAGTTTATTTCAAACACAACTCATTAATTTTGTTCAAATTTTAATACAACTCCCATTCACAATAATAGATAATTTCAAAAGAAGATGCCTCCTTCCTCGATTCTATATATTCTGAGCGGCCTTGAATTATGCAAACAACTATTATTCTTTATATTCTATTATGTGGTGCCTCCTATAATCACATTTGAACAAGTATAGCTCGCCCTATGATTTACCTTTGAACGACTATAAAAAGTCTCATTCAACAATCTTCATCTTTGAACATTCACTATGATTATGATATGAGAAAATATTTCCAAAGAACCACAACTACTCAAACAAACTATAAATCAAGTTTCTTTCTCAAAGAACAAGATTAATAAACATAGACTTTTAGATTGACAAACCCCCATTAAACTAAACTACTAAGCACCAGCATAACCCCTAAAATAAGACTTGTGTATATTTTCGCACACACGCCCCACTAGGGGTGAGGACCCTCTTTTTTCTTTTGCATCTCTACCTCTTGGCTTGGTCAAATTTTGGTTTTGCTCTTCTTGGGAGGTTATTTTGGGATTAAGTCTAGACTAGGTTTGATGAGGACAATACTTTGAGGCTTTAGGAGAAATTCACCTATCTTGGAATTTGAAAATGGGGATTTTGAAGTGAATTTTCAATGTTATATGATCATTTTTGCACCCATGGATAGAGGATGAAAAATTAGGTAGAGTTGCTTTTTGAACTTTTTGAAAATTCCTTCTAGAAAAAAAGTTATGAGGTTTAGGGGATTTTGACCCTATAGGGAATCCGGGAATTTCCGTCCCTGATGGGAAATCCCGAAATTTCCTTACCCCCCTCAAAATTCCAAAATTTCCATTTTGGAAAATTCCTTAACCCCCTCAAAAACCTGAAATTTTCCAAAATGGAAAAAATTAAAAATGATTTTTTTTTTGCAATTTTTTTCCAAAATGGAAATTTTTTTCTTGAAATTTTCAAATGTTCCCGAAAATGAAATTCTTGAGATGGAGGAAAAAAATTGAAAATAAAAAATTTATGAAAATGGAAAGTTCCCATTAAAAAATGATGATATCTATTTTTCAGGATTAAATAAATATTAAAAGGGGAACTTGCATATGGATTCATGCCAAAAGGGAAGTATGGAAAAGTTCAATTCAAATTTTAAAAGTGGGGCCTGCATATGAATCCATGCCCAAACTACCTACAACTGGAAGGAGTTTCTAGAAGACATGAGAAGCTGATTTCATCATCCAATCAGAATTTTCATTAATGATAGGCTGACATAATATTGGTTTCTCATTGTTCCACAATGTAACTGCTTTTATGCAATTGGATGATGATGTACTATGAGCTCCAAAATTAAATGTAACAAATTGATGCTTCTATAAGTGCAATTGCAACCATTGGATGAATTAAATCCTGGGCTTTGATTCAAAATGTAATTTTCTATAAAAGGCCAGTGCCTTCTCACTTGTAAGGGGGGTTAGATTTAGGGGTTAAAATAGTTGATTAAAGGTTGTAAAGGCCAGAATTGGCTAAGTTAGAGAAGTCAATAGCTGTAGGAGAGAGAAGAGACTGGAGATTGTTATGTAATGATGGAGAAGTTAATGCAATTGGATTGTTGATTTGGCAAGCTTTGTGTTACACTTTGGCAGTTTATGGTTTCTTGTTCTCAATTCTTAATGCTAGATGTTAGATTTCAGCTCTTTTGCAATAATGGTAAAATGTTAATGATGTTGATTGATCTCCGGTCCATACTTTTAGAAATTTGTTGATTGTAATTTGTTGTGTAAAGTTAGTTTGCACCTTATTTTGTGCTAAGTTCAATTATGGATGCTTGTTTACATTGCGCCAGTTATTGGGTATGTGGATGAATATTCATAGTCTAAAAATCTTTAGTTTCCTTAGAAGATTACACCATTTTTGCAGAGTTGTGGGCTTGTCCTTGATCAAGCAGAGATTGGTTTTATTGGAGATCTATCCATTTGCAGCATTCACCATTATTGTGATTGATCTTACATTTTAGTCTTAGAAATCTCTCTGAAACCCTTATCTCTTTTGTTGTTTATTTTGAATCTAGGTTAGTTTTAGGACTGAAAAAATCACCATATTGTTGCATCTAATGAAAGTACGCTTCTAGTATTGTTCATTTGTAAGGCCCCTTGTGATTACCAAAATTTTCACATTATCATTGAGTTGTTTATGCATTGTCAAGACCTGACATTAGAGACCTTGGGGTTATCTCTTGAGGTTTGCTGATAGAGATTTACCTTTCAAGAGAGTTAGGATTTCCATATTTTGTTTGAGTTGTTGTGCAGAAAACACCATCAACAGGACTGTCAGCCACCACCTTAGACGTATCTTCCAATGCTGAAGATGATCTTCTTTTAGAGGTCACCCAACCTTAGAAAGGTTGTGAACCATGTCTACCAACTAAACCTGTTCCAAAATCCAAAATCCAACCTGCTAACCATGAGCTCCTTCATTCTTTTATTCACCTCCTCCTTGTAACTCTTGATGACTCTTCGAATTCTCATCTTTTTTTCCTTTCACTTTTAATTTGAATTCTTTTTGAAAATTAAAAGTAACTTTATTTAATTTACTTAACTTTTCTAATCTTAATTTACTTTTTCTCTAATTAATTAATTTAAGTTGTCTTAATATTTTAATCTTTTTTGACAACACTAAATTAATTAATTAATTTAAGCTAACTCAAAATTGGGGACATTACATCTACACTTCCACAAACAACAATCATTCATCACAATTAGCACTAGCATGCTAGGTTGGTCAAACCTACACTAACACTAACAAGCAACTACAAACACACCTCTTTAGGTCTAGAAACATCTCATAGATTGCACCAAAACATTACCAAAATATTAGAATATTCCACATCATTAGAATATTTTCCACTACTACTACAACCACCTAAAACTTAAGAACACCTTCATTTTGTGCAACCAAACACACTAACACAAACATCCAACACACCAAACAACCTTGTAGATCACCATGACACTTGAAAGTTCAAGGGAAGTTAGATACATACAATATAAGAACATTCCTAGATCCACAAGACAAGAACCTTCACTGTGGAGAAATGAGTAGCAATCTCATTTTTGCCAAACACCCTATTTTACTAGATAGACATACTTTCAAACACATCTTTCACTGTAGAACTATCTAGAAGCTAAAACTCTAAATGTAACACTTTTGCACACCTCTGATCATCATGTAAAAATTGCATGGACATATCTTCAATCATGAAGAAATGAAAATAAGAACATTGAACACCACTCTGTCACACTAAACTCTCTCTTATTCAAATTTTCTCAAAAGCACGTGGAAACCAAGTGAACCAACTTCATCAAAAAAAATACTTATCAGATACATCAATGAAAAAATTTATGACAACACAACAACATAGTGCAATGCTCTCCAACATCAACAATCTCCCCCAACACAATTGAAACCAACAACCTTTGTAGCTATACTAAAGTAAGACATCAATGAAAACACCAGTACAATGTGTTGATGTCAATACCAACAACTCCAGGCTAGACATTATCAACA
The DNA here is from genome assembly GCA_007258455.2 of Sequoia sempervirens. Taxonomy (NCBI): domain Eukaryota; kingdom Viridiplantae; phylum Streptophyta; class Pinopsida; order Cupressales; family Cupressaceae; genus Sequoia; species Sequoia sempervirens. The sequence continues at coordinate 118,830,262 of VDFB02086081.1, read as the reverse complement.
CCATTAGTATCCCAACGCTCTCTTCATACAAGGGGTTGACATCAATGACAACACCCAAACAATTGACAAACAACTCAAGCTTCCAACACTATGTCTTGTTGTCCTATTTGGGCCTTTATTGCAACAACTGTAAAGGCATGTATATGTTTTTCTACACTTCTAGATTCTCTATGAATATGTTTTGGGTAGAATTTTTTTGGGTTCTTAGGTATTTCATGAAAACCACTTGGGATAACTTTATTTAACATATATGTTTCTTAATTAGTATATGTCCTTTTCTAAAATAGGGAAATAAGAGGATCTACAAATTTTACGTAAGCTTGTATAAACACTTCCTTTGCTATAGTATAGGAGGCATGTAACCTCTTATACATTATCTAGAATCTTTTATTTAATAAGGGTATGGGTTCAGTTGGTTCTTTTCGACAAGTGGAAAATTGATGATACAAGATGGTTGGATCTACATAGACTCTGAACTAATTGATAAATGCATCTTCAAGGTCTTGTCAACTATTAATTGAATGAGAAGGTAGACTTAGATACTAATTATAAGCCATATCTACAAGAAAATAAGGAAATAACCTACATATTACATGTCTTATTGTCCTATTTGGGTCTTTACTGCAACATCTTTAAAGGCTCATATATATTCTTCTACACTTCTAGATTCTCTATGAATATATTATGGGTAGATTTTTTTTTGGTTCTTAGGTATTTCATGAAAACCACTTGGGATAACACCCAAAGGTGAGTGATCTTCTTTAAATAACATCATTTGGGAAGGTGGGTTTGGTGGAGCTAACAATATTATAGCTAGTAATACTTATGGTGGCATAATTTACATTCTTCAATTACTCCTTACCCTTGTAGAGAATCCTAACTCAAAAAAAATCCTTTTTTGGAGGTCAATCTAAGTATTCTTTCAAACCTCTCAAGTGAGAAACAACTTTTAGGCTCTAGTTTATGTTTCTAAAGGCCTTGATTCTACCACTAGCTTTTTTTATGGTCGAATTGACATGAGCAACATAGGTAGGGTATAAATCACATTACCACTTTTGAAAACGGTTAATGATCACAAGATCAATCAACTTTTTGTCACCCAGTATTATTTGGCATTAATTTCATAACACCAAAGTTGACATATTAGGTTGTGCACATGGTGATCTTTTAGTTCAGTTCTTCTTGCATGAGTTTATATACCTATTTTGATCTATCTTGGCATCATCACTTACATTTGGAATATTCTAGTGATTGATATGTTTTACAGTTTGGTTATAGTAAGCTTGGCATATTGATTAGATTTCAGTATGATGGTATAAAGTTCATCAACATATTATATATCTTGGCATGTTTCTTAAAACTTCATAATAACATTGTTCAGGTGCAATGATAAGTTTTTTATCCAAATCATGTTCAAAAGGAACATTACATTTTTGTAAGGAAACACATTGCCATAGTGCATCTACAAATAAGGTTTGGTGATTACAAATATAATATGGGTATCATTGTGAGGAAATCGTTGATAGGTGGAAAAATGTGTTTTCTCAAAAATAATAATGAAATGGAAAAAGTTTGCAATGATAGTGTTTTATAAAGTCAAAATAATGTGATCATTGCATTTTTGGTGGAGATTATTTTGTTTGTTGAATGGGAATTTTTCCCATCATAATACTCGGACTTGAAAAGACATTATGTCGAAATTGGAATCTTCTATGAAGCTTTGATGATCATATATGATCAATTCATTTTGATAGGGTATATTACCCAAATCATGGCGGTAGTGATAAACAAAGTCTTGTTTCAGAAATCGGTTGCATGGTTTTCGAAAGGACAAAAAGTTGCAATAAAAAGCAAGACAGTAAAGAAATTTTGGGTGTATTCTTCTGACTCCAGGTTTACTCTTTATCATATTTTTTTTTCTTTTTCTTGTGTCTATGTGAAACTATGTGCATTAGATCTAGCTTTGGTGTTAATAATATCGATTAGTTTTAATCAAGTTTATTGCGTTTACCTAGGAATTTGTGGTTTCTGAGGTAGAACTGTTGTTAATGATTTGAATGTTTTATTTGAGCAACCTATACAAATCTTAATGTTGTGTTTGTATTGATAATGTTTTTTTAACCCTTAACTGGTTTCCTGACAGTTTTTAGAAGTTGTTTTTATTGAGTCAGTATAAAGAAGTAAAAACAAGTTCATGTTTACCCTTATGTCAAGTTTGTAAATACTTGTTTTGTTTTTCAAAAGGATCGAAAAGCAACACTATGTGTTTGGCTGTGATTAGTTATCTTTGTTAAGGGTGTCAGTTCTACAAGGTAAATGATAGTTACTTGTTGATTATTCTTAATGCATTCTTAGCAAGATGGATGTTGTATAGATCAGATGGATTTTGGTTAAGCATTGTGTAAGAAAATTTGTTCTTACAACTGGCAAAGGCAGTTTCAGTTTCAATTTTTCAATGGAAGTTGGTGATCCAGTTTTTCAAAAGGGTTTTGCCAATTCTATTTTTGAGAACAGAGAACATGTTAAATACTTCATTGTGCTCACATTCAAAATGATGAGAGATTGTGAAAAGAATATAATATATGTTTGAGAAAGGAAATATATATTGTTTTGTGTAGTTGGAATTTATGACTCTGATTCTGAGGTCATTGCAGAATAGAGTATGTAATTCTTGAAACAGAGATCAACTTTATATTTACAATTCTTTCATACTTGTACATTTCAAAAGATTGTTAGTGAGATAGCACCATTGTTAATGAGATAAATTATCTAGTGAGGCTTTGTACAAAGAATATTTTCAGATAAGGTCGGTGAGACCAAGTTCAAGTGGTTTTATTCCCAAAGAGGGTTTCCACTCAAGACAATATTTGTGTCGATATTTTATGTGTTTGTTCATTATCTGTTCATTTGATTTATATTGCATAAGTTCATTCATGATTTGAAAATTATTAAAAGAAATAAAAAGAGTTAATTTGTTTTTTAACACTGATTCAACCCACCTCTCAGTGTTAACTATACTCCAACAATTGGTATCAGAGCCAAACCATTGTAAGTTAAGTCTTAACATCTTAGGGGATTCCTATTCGTGGAGTACTTGTCATGGCTGGATATGTGCAAGATCATGATGGGCTAAAAGTGGCAATATGATGGGTATGTTTAGGGTATGTGGCTGACGACTTTTTTTTAACCCAAAATTGATGAAATGAAAAGGGTTTTTAAAGGAGATTCTCAACTTTCCACCAATATAAATTATGCTTTACTTTGAATTTAATAAATTATTATTATTCATTTTCTATTTGAATTAAGACTAAAGTCCTGATTGATAAGGTTGATTGAAAAACATCTATAGCTTTCAAACGATATCACATTTTTTGAATCCAAGACATGTGTCACATTCTATGATTCACATACTTTAGGATTAAAAAAAAAATTGAATTTCTTGAAGTTTTGACCAAGTTAAGGTGGTCAGACATACGAGTTTTTATATTTTTTAAAAGTTGTAATAAAAAATTCATAATTAATTATTTACTTGGAAAAAAATTACGAAAAAATATGCATCACATCAGACATGAGTCCTCTACTTATATATAAAATCTTATAAAAAATAATTATTATTTTATTGTGGTTAGGGTGGTTAGAAAGATACCTAATTCTTATTTTTTCCCTAAAATTTAAGTACTAATGCATGTAGAAGTTGTGAAAACCAACTTCGGAGTCCAAGAGCACCTGCATGCAAAGAGATACCTGTCACAAGGAAGAGAATGGAGAAAAAAGAAAGAGAGGGTTTTGAAGATCTATGATATGAAAGATATATTATTAGAACAATAGAAATGAAATATTTACAAACATCAATCCTTAAAAGGAGATCAAGAAAAACCTAAAAAGTAACCCTAATAGGTAGACATTTAATAATTAATATAATTATTAAATATCACAATATGCAAACTAAAGTGAAATATTAAGAGAGGAATAAAGGTAACTTTAACATAATTAAGTTAAAACCTTTACTCTAACACCCCCCCTTAAGATGAGCAAAAGTAACTACATGAAAGTAAAATTGGGTCCCAACAACTAGGCCTAATCAGGTACCCAAATACAACCAAATCTCTGTAAAGCGGAGTAAAAGAGAAAACCCAATGGGAAAAAAACTCCTCTCTAGAAAGAGATAAAGAAACATGCTAAAAAAAAACATGAAGGAAGGCCTCACTGAGACCCCCCAAGGACAACTTCATTCACCCCAAGCATGGAGCACAACTGAAGATAGCGCAGAGATGCCAAAGGTTTAGCAAAGATGTCTGCAACCTGCTCCTCTATAATAATGTACTCCAAGATGAGAGAACCATCCTGAATCAACTTCCTGATGAAGTGCATATGGATTTCAATGTGCTTATTTCGTTGATGCTCCACTAGGTTGCAGGAAATGTGAATGGCACTCTGATTGTCACACCAAATAATAGTGGGACTATCAGGAGGAAACCCAAACACTGTCATCAACTGCCGAAGCCATAAAACCTCCTGACTAGCTAATACTGCAACACGGTACTCAACCTCTATAGATGATAATGCAATAGCAGACTGCTTATTTCAAGACCATGTGATAAGACAAGAACCAAGGCGAAAAACAAAGACAAAAGTAGACTTTCGATAATTGACATCACCAGCCCAATCTAAGTTAGTGAAGCCAATAATGTGAGGGGATCCTGAAGTGTAGTGAATTCCATAATGAGTGGTTCCCCGAATGTACCTCAAAATAAATTTGGTTGCTTGCCAATGGCTCTCTAAGGATCATGGGAGAACCGAGAAACAAGGCCAACCACAAAGGAAATATCAGGACGAGAGTGTGTCAGGTACAACAAACTGCCAACCAACTTCCTATATAAAGTGGGATCCACTGAAGGAGTAGAACAAGTGGAAGAAAAAACAACACCTAACTAAAATGGAGTGGGGGAAGGCTTGCAATCAAGCATGCCAAATCTCTGAAGCATGTCAAGAGCATACTTCTACTGAAATATGGAAATCCCATCCGAAGACTAAATAACCTATAGACCCAAAAAGAAGTGCAGAAGACTGAGATATTTCATCTCAAACTGCTCCATCAAAGCTCTCTAAACACTCTAAATCATGGAGGATGAGCTACCTATAAGAATGAGATCATCTACATATAGCACATCAATCAAAAGATCATCCTCTTGATGTTGAATATACACTGTGTGATCGGAATGACAATGTGTGAAGTGAGAGGAAAGCAAGAAAGAGTCCATCTTCTCATTCCAAGCCTAAGGGGCTTGTTTGAGACCATACAATGAACATTGAAGTCAACAAACCAAAGAAGTTTCCTACAAAAATCCCTAAGGCTGCTCCATATAGATCTCCTCATGTAGGTCTCCATGCAAGAAGGCACTCTTCACATCCATCTGAAACACTATCCATCTCTGTGAAGTTGCAAGTGAAAGTACAAGGCGTATAGAGTTCATCTTGGCGATAGGAGAAAAGGTCTCAGAGTAGTCAATACCCTCTACCTGAGAAAACTCCTTCACAACAAGAAGTTCCTTATACTTATCAATCAAACCATCTGCAACATATTTGGTATGGTACACCCACTTGCACCAAACCAACTTTCTTCCCTTAGGAAGAGGACAAAGATCCCAAGTATGATTCTTGATCAAAGAAGAATACTCCTCATCCATGGCCCTATCCCACTCAAGGTGACCTGTCACCTTTGAAAACTTCTGAGGATCATCCAAAATGGAATGACTTAAAAGACTAGAACCAGATGTCTAAGCACGAGTATGACGAGTATCTAAAGGATCACCTACCAAAGAACCAACTACCTCAACAGTAACACAGGCCCACCTAGGAAAATGTTGAGTAGCTGGTGGTGGTGGAGATGGTGGATCATCATCCTCAAGAGATGAAAAGGGAGGAGTAGGTAGTGAGGGAGAAGCTGGTGATGGAGAATCCATCTAAGGATAGCACTCATCAAACTGGACATCCCGCTGAAACAAGACCTCTCTGGAATTAGGATCAAATAACTTGTACACCTTAACATCCTCACAGTAGCCAACAATAATGAGTGGTCGGCTCTTCCTCTCCATGGCTTTTCATTGAGCATCAAGAATAAATGCCCAAGCCTCACTACCAAAAACTCAGAATGTGGAAACATCAGGCTTGACATGGGTCCAATCCTCCTCAGGAGTCATATGTTGCAATGCCTTATGAGGCATCTGATTTTAAATATAATTGGAAAAATTCACTGCCTCAACCCAAAATGAAGAACTCATAGCTTGACATTGTATCATACTATGAATGGGAAAAAATATGTGTTAGAAAATGAGCAACAAACAAAAGAGTGCAAATAACCAATATAAACACCCTACACCTCAAGATTGGCCTATTTGGATTCAAAAACAATGTAAAGATAACAAATGGAGTTGATTTACCTTGTCTTGAATCAATTTTTTGGTTGGCCCTTTGATCTTTGATATAGTGTATGCTCCTTTTATGGAAAAAGATGCAAATGAGGGATGTAATATGGATGGAAAATAGGTGATAATGGATGCAATTGTAAATATTTGGCTAAGTATGGCTCAAGAGAAAATTTTGCAAGAGTTTCGCTAGCATAATGATCTTCCCCAAAATGAGAGAAAATAGGGGGTATTTATAGAGAATTTTGGATTATCTAGAGAGATGGATGGTTGGTATTAAGACAACATGGTCAAGATGTAGGCCATGGTGAGTTGAGAACTCACAAGCCCTCACATCTTGACATGTGGCATGTGAAGTGGCTAGAGAAAAATGATGTGTAAATGAGTTGGAGGGAGAGTACATGACATGGAGGTACTACATAGTACCTTGGGATTTGGACAAGATGTCCTCATAAAGGAGGTCCTTGTCCCCATGTGGGTGAGATGACATGTGAGGAATTAAAAATTCCTCAAATATCCACATGGGAATGAGAGAAGGAATTTAATTTTTTTTGGAATGCATTGGGTGATTAAATGTGAATTAAAAATTCACATGGGGAATGGAGTACCTTCTCCAAAAGGAGAAAGTATTTAATAAGGTTGACTTAGGACACATTCCATAAATAACATGCATATTAGGTTGACCTAATTAAGTGATTAAGGTTGTGAAAGTACTTGATTAGACAAATAATGACATATTAGAGGCAAGTGGGAAATTATGGAGGATGTGACCCTAATGATGATTAGGGGTGTGCACATCATAAATAAATTATGATTAGAAGAGGGTTAGATGGTTAAGATATATTAAAGGCCAACTTTCAAAAGTTGGAGAATGTGATACATCCTAATCAAGGATTAGGCATGTGCACATCCTTAATGATGAGATTAGGAGAATAATTAGGATTAAGAAGGGGATGTGACATGTGAGGAATTAAATAAATGTCATATTTATTTAATTCATTTGATGAAAAGGAGGATTGAAAGAGATAAGGTATTTATTTATTAATTAAATACTTTAGGGATTTGGAAAATTTAAGGATATTAATTAAATAATAGTGATATTACTTAATTAATGCAAATAAGAGAATGCTTAGATGAAAGGGAATAAATTTGGATAAATTAAATGTCCAAATTTAGGTGTCTACATTTTTCCCCTCTTTGAGATGGTGTTACGAAGTAGCATCATTTCAAAGAATATTAAAACATAGAACATAGAAGAAGATGGTTAGATTGGGAAAGATGCCCCATTCATTCAAAGGAATGACTAGGAAGGGAAAAAATGATGAAAATTAGGGATGAACAATGCCCCCTCGAGAGGACATATGGGTTCAAGAGAACATGGGTGTGCTTTCGAAATGGAGGAGATGATGCAAGGGGTATATGAGGAAGATGATGCAAAGTTTACATGAGGAATATGATGCGAAGTGATGGGAAAGAAAGAATGAAAAGATGGAAGGAGATTGGGAGGGGAGAGTGATGAATGATGAATGGATGGAGGGGATTTTGATAGATGAGAGGATGGAGATGAAATGCAATCCAAATTCAATTTTCCATCATTAGGAGCACTGATTTTTGCTATAGCAGAAGACATGATACACCAAGGTATAAAGGACCAAGGAAGATTAGTGTCTAATGCATGAAACAAACACAACAAACAAGAAGGCTATCCCAACACCCCAAAGTCACGATTGGTGGGGCCAGGTATTGGGATAACCGCAAGCACACAAGGATGCCCCAATGTAGCACAAGACCTCGGGGATCTTGGTGGGTACTACGTGGGACAACCGATAAGGCAACAACAAAGAAAATATCAAGATACGCCCCTATGTTGACTAGTCAAAGCACACCATCATATGACGGATCAAGGTGACCATGACAAGTGATGATAGGGAGCTCAAATGATAAAAAAGCCAAAAGAATCAAAATATCACAATCAATTTCAAATGTCATTTTCCTTAGGATCAAGGGGATGGATGGGATTGATGAGGTTTGTTAGGAAGGATGCATCCTATTGAGACTGATGATGGATACTAAGCTAAAAGATCGATATGATACATGATATTCAAAACTGATTGGATCTGCTGATACAAGTGGATCTTGTTTGTTAAGAACAAGCTAGATAAGGGCATAGCTTGATGACACGACACAAGAGACATGACACAAGATAGGAGACTAAAAATCCTATAGACCTAGGGGCTTGGGGGCTGATCAAAGATTAGCCTTTCCTACATGAAAGCGTAGAGCCCTCGTAGTCTGATAAAAAGCTAATGATAGACCATGATGGAGACTTTGATGGATGAAAGGATGGAAAAAGAAGAAATATCGATGATAGATGATAAAGGATCAGACAGAAAAAGCATCATGGGCAGATCAAAAGATCGACCTTGCCTACGTGAAAGTGCAAGGGCAATGTAGTTTGACAAAAGGCCAAAGACAAATGATGTATAAAAGATGATGAGATAACCCTAGATAAGGGGATAAAATGATTGGACTGACATGATGGGACAAGATAGACCTGTTAGATTGGATAGGATGATGGTGATCACGAAGCTCAGGGATAGGATTATTATCCAAATCAGTAAAGATGAAGTGGGAGGATGATATGAGGGATGAAAAAGGAGAGGAGATTGAAAAGATGTGCAAAAGAAGCATAAGTGATGATGATAAGATAGATGGAATTGGATTATGTGGGGAGTAACCTATAGCTAGATACCAATGACAAGGGATTATGAGATGGGATGAAGATAGAGGATGGGGGGAGGAAAAGGATTGTTTGGATGGATTGGATAGAGGGATAAGGATTTCAATGACAAAAAGGTTACCAGATGGATAAATGAAAAGGGATGCTATTATGGAAGGATAGGAAGATAAGGATGGGGAGATGGATATAAGGATTGTTTGGAGGGATAAAAGATAAGGATGGGGATATGGATATAACGATAAGGATAGGGAAAGGGAAGGGATTGCTCTGATGAAATGGATGATGTCTCCAAGGACTATATCACAAAGGAAGATAGATTCCCCCACCCTAGATATGTTATGTGTGAGGAGGCACAAAGGATGCAATAGAGAAGGATAGGAAAATAAAGGAATGATATGGATGAAGATAGGATGCATGGATAAGGAAGGGAGATGGAGGGTAGCATGACAGGTGGATAAGGAAGGTAGAAAAGTGTGAATGAGGATTAGGATAGTGTACAGATGAGGGGAATGTATGCTAAGAGGTGTCCAAAGCATGTTTATATGTTTTCCTCTATCGTTATCAAGATCATAGGGAGGATGGAAGGATTGAGATAAATGAGATATTCCAGGCAGGATGTGTAAGATAGGTAGGATGGAGGGGATGAATGGAAAGGATGTATAGAAGGAAGACAAGTGCATAGCTGGAAGAATAGCAAGAAGCATAGTGAATGGAGGGAACACATATCAGGAAGTTTCCCCCAAGTGAAAAATGGGGATTTACGCATGATGCCTGTTTTCGAGGTTTTCATCATGGTACTTATCCAAGGTGCTTGTTTTCCAAGTTTTCACCATTGGACGGATTATTTCTCTTTACTATTTTGTTTTGTTTTTTTTACTTTTTTTTTGGATTTTTTGACTTTTTAGATAGCATGCAAAAGGAGATGGATAAGGATAGGGAGGTGAATAAGTGGATTTAGAAGACATGCGATAAGGAGATGGATGAAAGAATCAAGAATCAAGTTCCATACAAGGTGTTAAGAGCCCATATTCGAAGTGACTGTTGGATGTTGGTACAACCTTATTAGGATAAATGGATGGTGCAAGAGGATGAATTAGAGGGATTTGATGGGGGAGATATGTGGGGTAATGGATGGGATGCTGGAAAGGGTATGGATAGAATGATGGGGTGTATGTGTGATGGGGTGGTGAGTTCAGGACCAACATTGGCACATATGGTGGTGGATGTGAAAAGATAAGAGGATTAATGGAGGAGATGGAATACTGAATTTTGGGACATAGGGACCCAAAATAGATTTAGGAGAGGGTGGATGAAAATGATTAGCTTTTGGATGAGCAATGTTGGATGTTGTTACATATTTTTCATTTGAAGGAATTGCATCTTTTTTCTTTGGGATCCATATGGTTTTGATCTTTGCTTTCGTGGGCCTTTGTGGCCTACGGATTTGATTTGGATTTAAATTTTTCTTTTCTTCACCATGTCTTTTAGAGGGGACATGGGGAGATTTATTTTTATTTATTTTTACTTTAGCATCCAAAGTGCTTTTAGTAGCAATGGGATGGGTGCAAGGATATGGGTGATGTGGAGAAATGGAGGTAGGATTATGAGGATTATGTGTAGATGGAGAATGTGTAGGTATGTGCATTTTTTTATCCTAATTAGGATGTTTATGATGGATGACATGGATAGGTGTTGGATGGATGAAAGGATGAAATGGAGGAGGTGATCTTGGGATATACAAACCCAAAGCAGATGGGGTGGGTGGAGGGACATAAGAACCCAAGATGGATGGAGTAGATGAAGGATGAGAGATGGTGGATGGAGGGATGTAAGGACCCAAAATGGATGGAGCAGATGAAGGAGGAATATGGATGGTTGTTGTGAGGTGATATGATAGAGGAGGAGGGATGGCAGCATATGATCTAGTGGAGTGATGGGAAGAGCCAAAATTTCTTTTGGAAAAGGCTCATTGAGGATGTCTAGAGGTTGTACCAACATATTTAGATTGTGTGTCTTGGGAAATAGGTCCAAGACCTTGCATAAAAATTTGTTCTTTGACTTGGATGGGCTCTAAAATACCTTGCTCATGAATTCCTAAACCTTTACCTTGATAGTTCATGTTCTTGAGCATGTGATCCATGATAAGATTTGTGTTATTCTGAAAACATGATGCGAGTCCATTATTAGGTGGAGGATGATGGGTGGTATATATGTTTTGTTTTTCTTCTGCGAGGAGGCCACCATGGAAGAATGTGAGAGTACCCAGAGGATATGCAAGCGGTGTGGGGATAAAAGTTTTAGGTGATGACAAGGGATCATGAGAGGGAGATGATGGGATAGCATCATTTGGATGGGTGGTATTAGGAGAGGGATTAGGGGATATGATAGGATCTAGATTTGCAGTAGTGGGATCATGCGATGGAGATGGAGATGGAGATGGAGTGTCAGAATCTTGAATGACAAGGGGATCATGGAATGGAATGGATGGGGGACTATGGTCTTGAGGTGGACTAGAGGGGATGGAAGGATCTTGATCTAGAGAAGGGGATATGTTGGCATGCTTTGGATCAGGCTCTTGGCATGACTCATCATGTGCGGGGGGCATGATAATGGAGTCTTGGTGGGACTCTTTAAGTGGGGAAGATGGAGGGATTGAGGATTCAAAAAATTCATGGGAATGGATTTTAGTGACACTAGGAGTGGAAGAAATTGATTGGATTTGGGTGTCGTCAATGGGTTCGACGGCTCTCAGAGTAGGAAGTGGGTGTTCAATGGATTCGATAGATGTGATGGTAGGAGATGGCGGCTCAGTGGATTCAGAGGATGTGATGGTTTCAATGGTCTGAATGGTGCTAGGGGTGGTATCATCAATGATAGGTGTTGTGGAGAAAGGTCTCATCACTAATGACCGTGGATGATGGGTTGGGATGGCACAATTCCACAACTTCAAGGTGTGGAGTGGGAGATTTCTTCTTTGTTATAAGTCCTTGGAGAACTTCTGGAGTGAGAAACTTGAATACTCTAGGGTGAGATGGTGTGGTAGGAGTGGATGAAGGATTATGGATTGATGCAGGATTAGGACTAGGGATTGGTGGACTAGGATTAGATGGGGGAATGGGATTGGATGCAGTACTGGGAATAGATGGGGGATTAAGATTAGATGAAGGGTTAAGATAGGGATATTGGAATGGTGAATTAGGACACAAGGATGTGAGTGGTGGATTGTAGTAAGGGTATTGGGATGGCGGATTGAGATAGGGAAATGTAGATGTCAGATTAGGATAGGAAGGTGTGAATGTAGGATTAGGGTGAGAAGATTGGTATGGAAGATTAGGGTGGTGGGTATATGCAGATGAAGGATTGATATAAGAGGATGTGGATGGCAGGATAGGATAAGAGGATGCGAGTGTTGGATAAGAGGATGATGTAGATGAAGGATATGATGGATATGATGGATATCACTTGTCAAAGGTAGCATAAGGAGAATGATTAGGAATGGATGAAGACATAACAAGATAACTCAAGGGGGTGATTAGATTTTGGAAAGCAGGTGGAGAAAGCTTACTAGCAATGATAGTGTCAAGGGGATCTATGTCATATTCTTCTTGATCGACAAGACTTTCGTTATCATTGTTGACATAATTAGGGTTTCCCTTAACTACTATTGATGGAGGATAAGGATTCATGATGATGAAAAGAGGATGGATCAAATATTTTGGATGGGAAGGAACCAAAGCTCAAGTTGGGATTCAGGTCAAGCTCATATTGGGATTGGATTAAAACTCAAATTAGGATGATTGGATGATACAATGGGATTAATTCTGACGATTGGATTTGATTATCAAAGGATGATCATGACACCAAGTCTACTTCTAGATGGAAATAGCTTGATTGGGTTGAAAGTGATTAGATAGGGATGCGATTGGATTGGATTGGATAAGATCAATTGATAATTGATAAGATCAAATTATGGGTCAGATAGGATGATGGAAGGGATTCTAAACCCCATTCAGAGATTACCCTAGGTGACTTAGGATACTAATTGATCAGATTAAAGGATAAATGGATGATTGTGGCACTGAATCCACTTTGAGATTGAAAATGGATTGACTGGGCCAATGATAATGATTAACTTAGGATGGATGACAATCCTAAGCGGATGTTGATGATGACGATCAGATTAGACACTTAGGTCAATTTGGATAATAACCTGAAATGAAGTTTAGAGGATTTGGATGGGGAAAACGATGATTTGATTAGAGAAATGGATGAAAAAATACTCAAAATGAGTAAACAATTGATCAGAATAGATGAATGACTACTCGAAATGAGTAAATGACTGCTCACAACAGATGAATGATTCTTAGAATGAGAAGATGAAGGTTTGGAATAGATGAAAGATTACTCAGAATGAGTAAAAATATGATCGAGAGGGATGAATGACTACTCAAAATGAGTAAACAACCACTCACAATGGTAGAATGATTCTCAGAATGACAAGATGAAGGTTTGGAATAGATGAAAGATTACTCAGAACAAGTAAACGATTGATAAGGATTGTTGAACGAGAGTTCAAAATGATTGAAGGAGGTGTCAAATGGATGAGCATTTACTTGGAATGAGTAAATGAATGATTAGAATGACAAAACGAGAATTTGAAATGATGAAAGGAGGTTTGAAATGGATGGACGTTTACTCAGAAATGGATGATTGGAATGACTAAATTAAAGTTTGAGACAATAGATGAAGGTTTGAAATAGATGAACGTTTACACAGAACGAGTAAACGAATGATCAAAAGAGGGAACGAATGTTCAGAATGGATGGATGAAAGGTTGAAAAGAGTAAACGATTAATCTGAATGAATGAATGAATACTCAGATTAGGAGGCTAACTTGTGGAATGGATGAAAGGTTGAATAGGATGAAGTTGAAGAATATGGAGAGAGGGATCTTAAGATTTGTTTCAATATCCAAAGATCTTGACTACAGATGGACTAAAGCTCAAATTAGAGTTTTGGTTAAGCTCAAATTGGGATTAGATTAAAGCTCAAATTAGGATTGGATTGAAGCTAAGAATGATTGGAGGATGTGATGGGATTGATTCTACACCAATTTTTTGGGTTTAAAGGACGTAAGGTGTTGACAATCAGATCTTTCAAGATTTGGCAATTTTCAAAAATTGTCAAATTTTGCCATTTTAGGAAACTTCACGGACATACTTTTAAGAGTCCATTTTTTTCCCAAGAAATACCCAAAACTAAGATAGGAAGAATTTCCAACTAACATCCCAAATTTGAGACATGCATTCCGAGTTATTAATGAAAATGATTTTTCAAAAATTGAAAAAAAACACTAAATAGAGATTTTGAGGGTCAAGATGAAATTTTGAGGCCCCGAAAATGTGGCAAAACAAGGCCTAGTTGGGAATTCACATGCCACCTCATAAGGCAACCACCCCTAAAATTTTAGCTCAAACAAACACTCGAGTCAAAAGTTATGGCCTCCGAAAATTTTGGCATAAAAATCAAAACTCTCGAAACGAAGTTCAGGTGATGGAGATGGATGATATGATGATGGATATGGACTCTAATGATGTTCTAAGTAGCACTTATGTGATTTTGGTGATGAAACAATGACTTACAAAAAAGTGTTGATGATGGGAAAATGGGTGCTCAAAACAACTGAATGAAGGGTGGAATGATGAAGTGGATGATAAAATTGACTGGTCAAGGGTTAGGTCTGCCCCTGGAGGGTAGGTCTGCCTATCCAGAGGTCAGGTCCACCTATGGAGGGCAGGTCCACCTATCTTGAAAATTTTTTGATCAAAATTGGCTAAAATAGGCTAAAAAAGGGCTAGTTCAAATGTCAGGTCCACCCCTGGAGGGCAGGTTTTCCTGTCAAAAGGTCAGGTCCCCCTGTGGAGGGTGGTTCTGCTTGTCAGGAGGGCTAGTCCTCCTATCGGGAGGGTAGGTCCGCCTATCAGACAAAAGTTGGTCAAAAAAAGCTGAAAAGGGCTAGTTTTCCCCTAAAGGGAAGGTCCACCTATCTAGAGGTCAGGTCCACTTGTGGAGGGCGGGTCTTCCTGTAGAGAGGGCAGGTCTGCCTGTCGGACAAAATTTGGTTAAAACAGGTTGAAAAGGGCTAGCTCAAAGGTTAGGTTTTCCCCTGGAGGGTAGGTATGCCCCTAGCTGGGAAAGTCCGCCTCTAGAAAAGGTTAGGTCCACCCTTGGAGGGAAGGTCTACCCCTGGTTGGGTAGGTCTGCCCCTGGCTGGGCAAGTCCACCCCTGGCTGGGTAGGTCCACCCCTAGGTGAAAATAGTCAAAAAAAGGGTGTACGGGTGCACGAAACGAGGAGATGGATGCTCGGAATGGATGGACGAGTGCTCAAAATAGATGAATGACTCTCAGAACAAGGGGAGGAAGATTTGGAACAAGTGAACGAGTGCTCAGAATGGATGAATGAGTAATCGAAACGAGTAAATGGTGACTCGGAATGAACGAAGGACTCTCATAATGACAAGATAGAGGTTAAAAATGGATGAATGTTTACTCAGAACAAGTAAACAATGACTCAAAATAGGGGAACAAATCTTGAAACGATGAGAGGGAGGTTCAGAATGGATGGATGTTTACTCAGAATGAGTAAACGATGACCCGAAATGGACAAACAACTCTCAGAATGAGGAGATAGAGGTTCAGAATGGATGAATTTTTACTCGGAATGAGTAAATGGATGATCGAGATGAAAAAAATGAGAGTTTGAAATGATAGAATGAGGTTCAAAATGGATAAACGTTTACTCAGAACAAGTAAACGAATGATTAGAACAATTGAACGGGAGTTTGGAATGATGAAACAAGATTTGAAATAGATAAATGTTCACTCGAAATGAGTAAATGAATGATTGAAATGGTAGAATGAGAGTTCAAGATGATAAACAAAGGTTTTAAATGAGTGAACATTTACTTGGAATGGGGAAGTGAGTGATCGAAACGGCAAAAAAAGTGCGTGAAATAATGAAACAGGTGTCTAAAATGATGAAATGGATGATAAAACTGATTGAACCAAGGGTCAGGTCCACCCCTGGGATGGGTCAAGTTCACCTATCCAGAGGGCAGGTCTGCTTGTGGAGGGTGGGTCCGCTTGTCAAACAAAATTTTGTCAAATTTTGGATAAAATAGGCTGAAAGGGGTTGGTTCAAAGGTCAAGTCTGCCCCTGGATGGGTCAGATCCACCCCTGGAGGGAAGGTCCACCCCTAGACAAGTCTAAATTTGAGTTTCAAAAAGAATACTAAGGCAAAGGACCCAAAAACACAACAAACATCAATCAAAGGATACAGTCGATTCAACTGAACAGAGAATTACTAGTTTCACACAAAGAAGATAGTTCAGATAGCATGATCCTAAGTCTAGGAGAAGGGATATGGTTGAAAAAGTCTTCTATTCTAGGATGAACATGGTTTTTAAGGAGTCCTCGATATACATCTGGTACGTGAGGCCCAAACCATGAACACCAACCCGTTACAAGCATGAGTCGGGAACCCTAGTGAGATACTAGAGGCTCAAACCAACTCTACACGTCATCCTGACGCTTCACCAATTACAACGTGGTTGGATTGAGGTACAAATTTTTCTCTCCCTCCTTTATATACACCACCAGTACGTGTGGTTGGAATCGTCCCTTCAGGTGATGAAATCCCCAAGCAAGTCCCGCTAAGAAAAGGAAAAAGAAGGTGACTCAAAAGGAGTTGGTAAGCTACAATTTCTCATCACCCAGGATCGCCAAATGGCACAAGGGGATTGAATATGTCAAATAGCTTACCAACAAGCATGAAAAACAAGATTAATTGACACCCCTAGTTAAACTATGTGCCTAAGTTATGGAAAACAACAAGTAGCGGTTGATAGATAACTAACCCTGCAAGAAAAATTGTTAGTGAATCTTGTCCTTGGTCCTCACCAAATGTCGATTAGATGCTTGCACAGTCTCAAAAAAGACACGTTATGGGGTTAGAAACATTTAAAATAGCCAAAAAGAGTGCAAAAAGATGAAATTTCACCTTCATGAAAAAATTGTCTAGGTCAGGTCCACATGTCTGTGAAAAATCTGCAAAAATCAACTTCTAGAGTCTGTCAGGTCAGGTCTGCCTGTCTAGAGGTTAGGTCCGCCCCTCTGTGAAAAATCTATAAAAAATTAACTTCTGGAGTCTGTGGAGGGCAGGTCCACCCCTGGGCAAGGTCAGCTCCACCCCTGGAGGTCAGGTCTACCCTTAAAGGTCGGGTCCGCCCCTGGATGGTTGATTCTACCCCTGGATGGTTGGGTCCGCCCCTCCACAATTTGGGTCTACCCCTCTACAACTTGCACTTGCAAAAAGTGAAAAAAATAGCAAACGTGAAAGATACAAACCCGTTTGTGGGTCCCGCCGGGCATGCCAAAAATGTGAACAAGAAAAAATATTTATTATAAAATGAGCAACAAACAAAATAGTGCAAATGACCAATATAAACACCCTACACCTCAAGATTGTCCTAGTTGGATTCAAAAACAATGTAAAGATAATGAATGGAGCCTTATTTACCTTGTCTTGAATCGATCCTTTGGTTGGCCCTTCGATCTTTGATATAGTGTATGCTTCTTTGATGGAAAAAGATGCAAATGAGGGATGTAATATGGATGGAAAATAGGTGATAATGGATGCAAATGTAAATATTTGGCTAAGTATGGCTCAAGAGAAAATTTTGTAAGAGTTTGGCTATCAAAATGATCTCCCCCAAAATGAGAGAAAAGAGGGGGTATTTATAGAGAATTTTGGATCCTCTAGAGAAATGGATGGTTGGGATTAAGCCAACATAGTCAAAATGTAGGGCCATGGTGAGTTGAGAACTCACAAGCCCTCACATTTTGGCATGTGGCATGTGAAGTGGCTTGAAAAAGATGATGTGTAAATGAGTTGGAGGGAGAGTACATGACATGGAGGTACTACATATTACCTTGGGATTTGTACAAGATCTCCTCATAAAGGAGGTCCTTGTCCCCATGTGGGTGAGAGGACATGTGAGGAATTAAAAATTCCTCAAATATCCACATGGGAATGATAGAAGGAATTTAAAATTCCTTGGAATGCATTGGGGGATTAAATGTGAATTAAAAATTCACATGGCAAATGGAGTGGCTTCTCCAAAAGGAGAAAGTATTTAATAAGGTTGATTTAGGACACATTCCATAAATGACATGCATATTAGGTTGACCTAATTAAGTGATTAAGGTTGTGCAAGTACTTGATTAGACAAATTAATGACAGATTAGAGGCAAGTGGGAAATTATGGAGGATGTGACCCTAATGATGATTAGGGGTGTGCACATCATAAATTAATTATGATTAGAAGAGGGTTAGATGGTTAAGAGAGATTAGAGGCCAACTTGCAAGATTTGGAGGATGTGACACATCCTAATCAAGGATTAGGCATTTGCACATCCCTAATGATGAGATTAGGAGAATAATTAGGATTAAGAAGGGGATGTGACATGTGAGAAATTAAATAAATGCCATATTTATTTAATTCATTTGATAAAAAAGAGGATTAAAGAGATAAGGTATTTATTTATTAATTAAATACCTTAGGGATTTGGAAGAATTAAGGATATTAATTAAATAATAGTGATATTACTTAATTAATGCAACTAAGGGGATGCTTAGACGAAAGGGAATAAATTTGGATAAATTAAGTGTCCAAATTTAGGTGTCTACACATACAATTTTCCATCTCCCAGAAGGTTTTGTTCTTTCTCTCAGTGACACCATTTTTCTGAGGGGCGTAAGGTACTGTAAACTTATGTTGTAAACCATGCTCAGTGAAAAAATATTTGAAAGCCTGATTAACATACTCCCCCCATTATCTATGTGTATGTTGATGGTGTTTTCTGCACAACAACTCAGACATAATATGTCAATCCTATCTCTCTGGAAAGGAAAATCTCTATCAGCAAGCCACAAGAAATAACCTCAAGGTCTCTTATGTCAAGTCTTGACAATGCATAAACAACTCAGTGATAAATGTGAAAATGTTGGTAATCATAAAGGGACCTTACTACAAGCAAATACTGAATCCTTTAATTTATCAGTTCTAGCAATATGATGATACTCCAATCCTAAATCTAACTTGAATGATAAAGAAATAGCAAAAGATAAGGGTTTCAAGAGACGTCTAGATTTAACACTAACCTTAAGATTAACAATGAAAATAATTAACACTTGAAATGGACCAATCCCTCAGTAACTAATTCCTGGTTGACCTAGATGAATCTGCAATCTCACATAAATAGTGCAATCTTCTATGGTATTAAATATTTTTAGATCATGAAAATTCATCCAAAAAAACCCTATTGCAATTGAAATGAATAAACCTTCACAATTGAACTAAGCACAATAAACATAAGGTCCATGCTAACTTTGCAAAGCAACCAACATTTAGCTAGCTACAAAAAGTATGGACCAGGGATTGCTGCAAACACTTCAAGCATCAAACCATAAGAACCATTGAATCATATCTAATTCTAAATCTAACATATATCTAATATTTTTCAAGCAATCTCAAAAGATAGAACAACAAGAACCGTGCAAGATAAATCAACACAAGAGAATTCACCAAGATCACAATGTCTTCAATTGTATTGAATCACCCAATAACAACAACAATTCCATTGTTTTGTGTTACATCAGTTGTCCAAAATGAACTAACTTCTAACTCTTTCTCTACTACTTAATTCGCTCCAATATCCAAAAATATCTATCTAGCCCTTACAAATGAGGAAAAATGCCATATTTATAGAAATCCCCAAGGCATGTCGGCCTAATTAGAATTTACAATAATAATAAATTTCCATAAAACAAGTCGGACAAGAGGAATTCAAAATAAGATAAAATATGCATTAAATTCATGAACTCCATCCAGGTCATCCTGGGATCTCCAATATAATTCAGACCAATGCATGCAAAATAATAGGGAAGCACAAATTCCAATGTCACATTGTATTAACTGCTTCCCCCTCTATCTTTATCTATTTGACCTTGCACCTTCAAGAAGATTCTAAGTCGGCCACAGGAGGCATAGGTAGAATTTTAACCCTTCTTTCAATTGACCTTATATCATCTTTTGACTGCTTCACCATTTTGTCCCAATCCACCTTACTGGTTTGGTATTTGTCAATCACTGCAATATAGGTAGCTGCATCATCTAATTGATGTACAGTGATAGGGCCCTCATTTACATGAGCATACAAATCTCACCACCATCTCCTCAATTGATCCAAGCTGAGATGTTTTGGCACAAATTTCTTTCTCCCTATCATGACCTCAAAGAAGGAAATACACTTGTTGTAGATTTCAATCAAGGTGTCTTCAATTTGTTTCCTTTGTTTATGCACTTTCGTCGAAACCTTCTATCTAATTTGCAAAGCCTCATACCATTCCCAAGGCTCTGTAACTCTGGAGAAAGGAAGAATTCCATCACTCACCAATTTATCTTCAGTGTACTCCATGATGATTTTAGTCTTCTGCAATAAAAGATCCACATCCTCCTTATTCTGAGCTAACACACTCTTCATCCAATCTAATGATCTTGTTGCATCACCTCCAGTTGGGAGAATATACTTAATAGAATCATCCCCTTTATTCTATACTCCTTGCAACCAAGCAACTATAGCATGTGTGGTTCTCTTCATTCTTTCCAACTCTGATATTGTCTCTTGTGGCAGGAAGCTGGCAGCAGATGGTGAGGAACTAATAGATTGCAAAGTATTCATCAAGTCTTGCAAATACCTTTTAAGCTTATCATTTTCCCTTTTTAACTCTTGTTTATTCTGTGTTTCTTTCCTCAATCTTCCCAAAATCATAGCACTAGAGCCTTCATACTCTTCAATATCCTGCTCCATAGAAGTAGGCCCTAGGTTGATGGTCTGCACATTGTAATAATTTCTAGTCACCTCATCTTTGTTCTTATCAGGGGCAGGAGTAGCAATGTGGACTACCTTGTTGTTAGCCTCATCTCTTTCAATCTTGGAAATGACCTTGGACTTCTTCTTTCCTTTTCCCTTTCCTATACTTTCCAATAGCTCATCCCAATTGGGAGGAGTGCCATCAACAAGAATTTGTTTGCTCTTCAATTCCCTATCCAACCAACCTGGAACAGTGGATCTGACTGTGCTTTACTCTGTCCCACTTCATCTTTTTGATCCTTAGGCATATCTTCACTCAAATTATGTTTCTCAAGGACCTCCTCAGATTTATCCTCCTTTTCTTTAGTATTCTCTTCTACGTGCACTAGTGATGGAGTCCCAACTGGCACTTCTTCCCTTTGAGGAGATATATCTTCTTCATCTCTAATAGGTGAGTCCTCATAGGTCACCAAGGTAAACTGTAACACCTCAATTTTTTCCTCAACGCTATAGATTTCACCTTCTTGAAATTCTTCTCCCTCTGAGTCTTGATGAGCTTTTGCTTCTTTGGATTCACCTAGCTCATTTGGCGCATTGCTTGCTTCATGAGGAGGAAGAACATCATCATGTTGTTCTACTGCAGGAGGGACTGGAGGAGAATCCTTCTTTGGTGCACTGTCTTTAGGAGGAGTTCTTGATTTCCTTGTATACACTTGTGTCCTTTCTCCTAAACTCTCCACATTTATCATAGGTGGGCTAATTTCCTCTGCTGCCTTGGAGCTTTCCTTTTCCTTCTATGACAATCTTACCACCCTTCTTCTCTTTGGCACAAAAGCACTAACCTCTTGATCTTGATTTTCAGCTTCATGTTTTCCTAGCTTCTTAGTCCTTGAAGTGTGCCCCCTTTCCTTGGCAATATATTTTCTTTGTTTTCCTGTCTCTTGTACTTCCTTTGCTTGAACATCCTTAATCTTAATTTTAAAAGGAGAGCTCACCTTTCCCTTACCCTTAGGATCCTGTTCAGTTGAATTTTCTGAGGTAGAATGAGACTCTAAGTCTCCCATCAGATCATAGGTGCATTGCACACCTTCAATTTCCAGTTCCCATAATTTATGCTTGAGCCATAGTTTTGTATACTTAAGCACTGTATTCATGAGTTGTTCTAGCTATGTTTTCTCCTCTTCCAACTAGTGTATTTCCCCTATCGGTTTTTCTTTCACTACCTCATAAGCATGGCCCTGAATCATATCCCCATCATCTTCAACTTGATCTGGGATGGCCTTCACATTATATAACTGAACCAAGTTAACAGGTAGCCTGGAAAACTTCTTTCTAATCTCATACTCATCACTGCAATTAGCCCAATAGTCTTCTATATCATCCTTGTGGCTATATTCTCTGTTGGCCTTCTTTTGTGGTTCGCCAGTTCTATCAAACCTAGACCTCTTGGAATGGAAGGATAGCCCAAGGGTACTCATTTCTTCTTCAGAAGCATGGGATGAGTTAATGGAAGGGCATGCCTCACCAGTTCCTATCCTCAAAGGGAAATATCCACCGAATCCAGTCTTATGCTTGTCTTTCTTCAAAATGGCATCAAAGTCACATATTTTTCTTATGACCTCCAAGAGTATGATATGATCTATTGGATATAGGATAAGAAGTCGATATGGAGCCCTTTGACATCCATCTATCCTTATGTAAGAGAAGGTGGGAAACTGTATGAACCAAGCCCATACCTTTTGATTAGCTCCTTGGCCTGGTTAGATATCCTCACATGCTTTGCACCTTGGAGCAACCTAGTGATGTACATGGTGAATGCATCATTCACCCTCCTATAACTTGAATTACCAAGGTGTAGCTGTGGATAAACCTCATAGATCACATCCTTCCCAAAGATGCCTCTGGTACTTAGTCCCTTGTATGGATGAAATCTTGAAAGTGCATAGACTAAGTAGGAAGTCATCGTGAAGGTCTTTGTTTGCAATACATTGCACATTTGTTCATGAATCATGGCACTTATAATGCCTACCCAATGATAATTTACATTTGCTCCATCCTTACAATGACATGAAACATCCAATTTTCAAACATTCCAGCACTATTTGACCCTACCACCTTGATGAGAAGGGTGATAACATCATAGTATTCCTTCTTGAATTTTTCTCTAAATAGTTGTTTGGGTAGCTTAGAATAGTGAGATTTAGGTTTCTCCATCCAGGAATTGATGACTTGTTGATACTTGATAGTATCCTCCTCATAGAACTTCTTTGCCATATCCATATCAAAAGCCACCACATGAGATCTATCTGGCATGTCAAAGGTTTGGGCAATAGACATAGGATTCAAATTTGCTACAATCCTCCCTTGAGGGTTAACTATCCTCTGTGTACTCTTGTCATAGTTTTTGGAACATTCAAGCACTAATTCATAACACTGCACTATAGGAGGGAACCCAACTACATGCGCCAACCCTGATTCCAATGTTATTTTAGCCACCAAAGGAAGGTTTTGTGCTTCCATCCTAGTCTTGAACTCCTCATAGTCCCATAGTCCAACATTTGTATCAGTCACTTCTGACTAGATGGAAGTAATATTGCTCTTAGGGATTCTACTCTTAATGTCAATTTTGATTCTTTCTTCCTTGGAAACAAAAGATACCTCCGCACTTGGATCCATCACTTTACCCTTAGCTCCACCAGTCACTTCTTTGCTTGACTTAGCCTGCACTTAACAAGGAAACCATAGTAAAGATCACACAAAAGCCAAGTTAATTAATCACAAATAACATATTCAGCCTCAAAATGAATCCCAAGATAAGCAAGATGCCCTTAAATCTCATAAAAAATGATCACATCAAATTTCAGGTTTTAAGTCATCCTGCGGAATCTCGGCTAGATAGGAATTCTAGAAAATTCCTAGCTAAATGGATTTTAGCGAATAAACATGAAATCCCTCCAAATAACCATTTGATCAATCATCATAACCAAAGAAACAACATTAGATATCCCTAAAAAAACTCAAATCGATTATACAATGCATAATCATTTGTTAATAAACCATGCTATCTCTTAATCCTTCATTTTCCACTAAATTTTGGGGAATTCCATCTAGGATGGATTTCCTCAAAAGAAACAATAGTTTGAAAATTCTGGAAAAATGAAGTGTCAAAGGATTTTTGGAAAAATCTATGAAGAAGGCATAACTCTGAATCTCGACATTTTCTCATGATTTCACTCAAATTGATCGAATGATCACAAATTTGAGGATCTTTGGCTAGCAACCAGTGTCACTTGAACCTCCCATAGGTCATTTTTGAATTTGAGGCTCACCCTAAAGAAAATCAAAAGGAAATGGCAATGCTCTAAGCACAAAACCCTAAAGATCCACCATGAATGCATAGGACAAGCTTGGGTTTAGGTTACTCAACTGCTAGGTTTTCAAAGGATTTGTTATAGCCCACAATCAAGCTACCTCATGATGCAAATGAAAAAACAAGCTTGAAACTCACTTGGGGAATCATCAATCTAATAGGATCAAGCAACCCTAGCTTCGACATACTCAAACATATAGAAATTTGAACCCCAAGCACACCCAAAATGGAAAGAATTACTCACATTTGACAATCAAAAATCAGGGTAGTAAGCACATACCATTGATGAAATTCAAGTTGATTACAACAATAAAAAACATCAATCCTGAGCACCCGAGCAAACAAAAGAAATTATGATGCCCAAAAAAATGACCACCAAATCCAAAAATTCGTAGACCCAACATTCCAATCCAGCCAAGAGTCTCAAGATCGAGCACCTCAACTCAATAGAATGAAAATGATAAAGCATAATGGCAAGAAAATCCCCAAAAATTGACTAAATACCCCTATAGAAATCATACAAATGACATTAATGTAGTCGACAAGACACTCTGACAAAACCCAGGGATCCGATAGGATGACAAAAATTTAGAAAAATCTAACCACCACAGAATTCCGTGAAGACTACGAATTCTTGAACTATAGTGCAAGTCAACCAACACCATGTTTAGAGAGGATTTGGGTAATTCCACTAGGAGTTGATTTTCCCGAAAGCAGTGAAAAACCCGAAATACGCCTAACACTTAAGATTTTCAATAAATACCATAAAGGGATCATCAAAGAAAAAAAGATAAACACTCAATCTCACGCCAAGGCAAGGTAAATCCCCAAAATCAAAGGGCTAAAACACCAGGAATGAAAGAAAAAGAGGGTCCCTGCTTTTAGCGGGGCGTGTGTGCAAAAACTATACAACAGTGTATCCTCCTAATAGAAAGTTCAAATTGCTTCTCCAGAAATGTCTTAAAGGTCCTGAATGAATCAAAGACATCAGACTTGTAGTTAAGAAAGTACACCCATGTACATCTAGAGAAGTCATCAATAAAAGTGAGCACATATTGGGCCCTTGAAAAAGGAGTCAGAAAGAACATAAGATCATTGTGTACCAACTCCAGGGGTTCCTTAGCATGTGTGGGTCGTCCCTTAGGAAAAGGATCTTGATGATGTTTTCCAAGAGCATAACCTCAACATACACCATCAGTACAGGAAATCTGAGGAAGCCCAATCACAAATGCCTGAGTACTCATCTATTATAGATATCTGTAATTGACATGGCCAAAACGCTCATGCCAAAGCCTGCTCACTGAGTGTGTATGTGCTATAAGAGAGGAACCAATAGTGTCTGAACTCTCAAAGCCACCAAATCTATATAAGTGAGATGCAAAATCAACACTTGCAGTAGCCACAACCAAGTCAGGATCATGAAGGTCTTGAATAACCACATCATGTGGTGAGAACTCAACTATCTTACCAGAGCCTAAGTGGAAAATCTCATAAATGGAAAGAAGGTTTGTTTAAATGTTAGGAACTAGAAGCACATCCTGAAGACAACCACCATCCAATGAAATAGTACCTGAACCCTAAACTAAAAGTTGTGTTGAGTCACCAACTACAATATGTATAGTGCCAGTACGGGCAAGTGTGGTGACCAAATCCTGTGTGTGTGTCATATGGTGAGAAGCACCAGAATCTAGAATCCAGGTGGATCCTAAGGACAATTCTCATGTATAAAGAACATGACCTTTCCCTGTGGGTTGGGAAGGAGGTTGTGGTGAGGTGATATTATGTTGTTGCATGGCTTCCTCTAAAGCCTCTAATCATTTCCAACACCTGTAAACTAGATGTCCTTCCTTGCCATAGAAACTGCAAGGATCACCTGATTTCTTCTTAGTCTTGGAGGAAGACTCACCAGACTTCAAAGATTTTCCCTATTTAGAATTGAACTATGGTTTTGAATCATTCTTAGGAGGTGGCTTGGAGGAACTCTCATTGCCTGCTGAATCTATCTTGGGCTTCGGTTTCTGCTTCTTTTTTCCTTTAGATGACTGAGCTACCAATGCTTGGTTCTTAGATCTTGTGGGAGCATCCAACTATGATATCTTGGCCTGCTCTCATGTCAACCAATCACAAAACACCTCAAAAGTAGGCATGGTAAAGTAGTTTTCCAATGCATCCATGGTGGAATAAAATGTCCAAGAGAATATTTGAAAAGGACCTCGAAGCTTAGAAAGAATCAAGTAAATACACTCCTCATATATTTTGTTCTTACCACAACCCTATAGAAGAGATCTCTATTGTTTGAATTTCATCATAAAGTCCTCAATAGAGGGAAAAGAATCAGGTACAAGTGAAGTCAACTCTTCCTCAATCTATATAGCACATAACTGATTGATGGTACCAAATAAATCATTGAACTTGGTCCACATTTCAAGAGGACTATTACACCCATCAAGATGAAATGATAAGCTATCTGAAACATGTAAGGAAATCAAACCCATAGCCTCATCCTTCTTATTTCTATGTTGCATAACCTCGTGTCAAAACTGGTTGAACTATATCTAAATAGGACCATAGCCCCTTTGATCTGAGAAGACATGTCATGAATGCCTTCCAAGTATGATAGTTATGAGGTGTAAGAAGTTCAATAGAAGAAGGGCTTTTGGCCATGTTTTGAGAGGTTTAATGAATTTTTAATGTGAAGATTTTCTGGTTTTCTAAAGTAAATGATAGAAAGCAAGAAAAAAACTCCCCCCACAATGCAAGAAACCAAACCCCAGTAGTGATTTTTTAGCTAAAAGTAGGAAAAAAGAAAAAAAAGGCTTTAGATTGAATCTTGTTTACTTGATAATTTTTCTAGGAAAATTAAAAAAAATATCTGAATAGAGCATGAGAAGAGCTTTTCGACACCTATTCATTTTTGAAAAACATAGCAAAAATGAGCAAGTTATGCCCCCTAGAGTGCAAAACAATCATCTGAATTTGACTGCAAAAAAAGGTAGCCAAACTGGAAAATTTTGAAAAAAATCCTACATCATCATGATGGGCTCGGAGCTAGCTTTCCAATGCCTCTTTTTTTTCAAAAATCTGAGCTAAAACACCCAAGTTATAGCCAATTTACTGAAAGTTGTCAAAAAAAGACCAACAAGCCCTTTAGAGCCCTCAAGGGCTAAAAAAATATGCCCCTGGTCCAGTGAGCGACCAGGGGGCTAGCAGAGCAACACTCAGACGGCGAGTTGGCTACGCGTGGGTGGTGGGTGATGCAAGCCGATAGTGGGTGGGAGGCCGCTCGGCTGTTGGCGGCACTGCGTTGGCTGCCGAGCGGCCAAAGGGTGGCGCGACCCTTTTCAATAGGTAGCGCTTTTTTAAGTGCAAAAAAAGAATTTTTTTTAATATTTTTTTTTCATTTTTTGCCTTGAGAAATGTGCCTTGAGGCTGTACATCCTTGGGGCCAAAAAATTTTTTCCTCCCTGATCAACTGTGGCCAAATTGGACAAGCTTTATATGAAAATAGGGATTTTTAGGCATAATTAATCCAACAGCGAGGTCCATTTGGGCCCAAAATGAACCCAAAGAATGAAGTAAGCCGGATCCACAAAAAAACAACCCAAAAACGTATGAAAGCCTGATCAAACCCTCATAGCTCCAAATTCTTCAAAACAAGAATAGGTTACAACAAGCCCACACTCTGATACCATGTAGAAGTTGTCAAAACCAACTTCAGAGTCCAAGAACACCTGCATGCAAAGAGATACCTATCATAGGGAATAGAATGGAGAAAAAAGCAAGAGAGGGTTTTGAAGCTCTGTAATATGAAAGATATATTATCAGAACAATAGAAATGAAATATTTACAAAGATCACTCCTTAAAAGGAGATCAAGCAAAAACCTAAAAAGTAACCCTAATAGGTAGACATTTAATAATTAATATAATTATTAAATGTCACAATATGCAAACTAAAGTGAAATCTTAAGAGAGGAATAAAGGTAACTTAATTAACATAATTAAGTTAAAACCTTTACTCTAACACTGCATTGAAATTTCAAATTTTCACCAAATATATATATATTTTTAAATAAACCTTGTAGTTTAGAAACTACATTCAATTGTCTACATATTCTATTCTTACATATTTTTGAAATAATATAGATAGCTTATTCAAATTTTTACGTCAAGTTTCCTAACTCTGATTTTTTTGAATTTTTTGCCACTTAAGGGCCCGTTTTTTCCATGATGATCCTACACATACCTGGCTAAGTGCAAAAGAAACAAAGTTGAAAAGAAAAACACTAGTGTCAAGAAAAAATATAATCAAACAACTCCTGTCATGTCTAGTGAAGCCTCTTCTCAAGAAAATTTCTTGTTAATTGATTTTTTAAATGTTAATAAGAACAATTTTGTAGAAGACAAGGCGTCTAATATAGATGTTGATGAATTCATGGTGAATATGAATGAATTAGATATAGAAGTGTGTGGTATTAACCCTAAAGGAGTAGTTGATTTTGAAGGAGAGCTTGTCTCTGCTCTAGACATGATTGGAAAACTTGAAAGAGAAAACAAGAAACTCAAGGGTCAAATGGAAGAAAGAAAAAGAATTGAAGAAGAAAAAGGAGTCAAGTTGAAAGCTAAAGAAGAAATGTGTAAAGAGTTTAAGGATGAACTTGATTCTTTGAAAAAGAGTGTAGAAAATAATTCTCTGTTAATTTGTTCTAATGATTTAGATAACATAAAATTAAATCTGAAAATAGATATTGAGGAGACAAAGAGGATAGTGGAAGTCACAAAATCTAACTTGGATGCCAAAACTCTTGAGTGTCATAAGCTTGAAGGAGAAGTTGTTGCTTTAAAGAAAGATCTTGAGGATCATAAGATTCAGTTAGAAAAGTATAAGAATTTTGAGAAAAGTATTAATGCATTGGATGATATGTTATGTAAGAAAAAACATTCTAGTGATTCTACTAGTCTAGGATTTGAAATAGGACAAATCTCTTCAAGTTGGAAAGAGTCAAAAATTGAAATAGTTTTTATATCTGCAAATGAAAAAGGACAAATTTTTTAGGTCAGAAATACTCCAAGAAAGAAAATAGACTTAAGTTATACTTTTGTAGCTTCAAAAAGTGACGACAATAAGAAATCAAAAGAGAAAACTATTGATGTTGGAAGAAGAAGAACAAACAAAATCTCACAGCCTCCACCTATCAGACAAAATCATTTAATGAGGTACAATTAATCTCAATTTCATGGCTATTTCTATTCTTGTCATATTTATGGCCATAGAGCTAAAAATTGTAGAACTCACTCAAGAAATGGTTCTAAATGGAATAAGGGTAAGAGTTCTTATAGTTTAAAAAATTAGGACTATAATAAAAATTTTTATAAATGTAATAAATTTAGTTATCTAGCAAGAAATTTTTGGAAGCATGGAAAATATAATTGTGGAAGGACTCTTGGAATATCAAGAAATGATCATTCTTTTGGTCTAGATAGCAATATCATATGCTATAGGTGTAAAAATCTTGGGCATACAACACAATGTTGCAAAAGAAACCCCATGAAGTCACCTAATCACATTAAGAAGTCAAATGTGATAAAAAAGAAAAGGAAAGAACCTTTGAAGGTTTGGAGAAGAAGGTATGAGAAAAAGGAAGAAAGCCCTAATCATGTGAATATTGCACAAGGATCATTTCAAGGTGCATAAAATGTAACTTGAGGTAATGGGTAGTAGGTTAGTGTCTTACTCTTCAACCCCTAGAGAAGATCAAGAAATGATTTATTAATTTTGTGCTCATGTTGCAAGCATTACTAGTGTTACATACGTAAAGTAAGTGAAACATGAACACAACACTTTGCATGATGATATCTTATTAGGATAATGCAAGCATTTCTTGACAGTTTTCGTGGAAGAAGTTTTTGGGTGTC
This sequence comes from Sequoia sempervirens, assembly GCA_007258455.2. NCBI lineage: Eukaryota > Viridiplantae > Streptophyta > Pinopsida > Cupressales > Cupressaceae > Sequoia > Sequoia sempervirens. The sequence goes on along the minus strand of VDFB02086081.1, from coordinate 118,799,877 downwards.
TTTTTATTTTCCAGATCAGAGCTTCTTGGATTATGTGAATGTTGGACATAACTTACAATGATTTTGTTTCATAGTAATAGTATTGTAGATATCATAGTGAACTCAACATTTGACATATTTTTCTTTTTTGGTATCTTTCTTGAAGAATGGTAAAATGATTAGAACAATAAGGTGTCTATTAAATATATTGATGGCCTTGAGAAATATAGGGGCATATTTTGTATATTCTTCATCATATCAGATATATAGTGATATTTATTGCTTGGTTCTATGGTACAAATATTTCTATTTTTCCTCTTCTCTAGTAGTTAAGATAGTGGCAATTTGCTTTGAAAATGATAAATAGCGATGGCATGAGCAGTGAGTTACAGTCATAGAAGTTTGGTAGCAACATTAATGTAAAGCACTAAATGAAGTCAATATTGAAAATTTTGTTGTGATCACAGTGCAAAAGGTGTATGGAAAGTGGATTGAAATAATAATCAAGTCGTTGTTCTAAGAGATATGTTATGGACCTTGAACAATGTTCTTAGTTGACAATGATACTATGCACTGGATTGCAATGACTTTTGTTTCAATGATAGGTTGTTAAAGAATAAATTGCTTTGTATGTTTTATTTGGTTCTTGTCAGATAGTGTACAAGAACTAATGGTGACAAGTGGCTTCAGGTGGAAAGGATCGCATGATATTTTTAATGTCTTAGCTTTGAGAGATTCTTGGTGCTTTCAGTTTCCTTTGTTTTTAGTAGTCCTAGTGGACATTTGAGTTTCAAGGATGGATGACAGGGTTTCTCAATGATCTTTTGGTTTTACTTGTCCCAAGTTGACAATGCTACTCTTGAATGTGATAGTTCTTATAATGTTTAGACAAGCCACATATTTGATGGATACTTGGTTCTTGTATATTGGCATTCATACTTTCTCTTTGTAGAATATAGTTGAACCAGTGATATTCTTTCTTTTCTCTCACTTGGTATAGGTGAGTATAGGTGATGACATCTGTGATACATGTGATATCTTGTCAATGTAGTATTTATATTGACTTCATTAGTATGTATGTTGGTCTGACATTTCACTAGGTAGCAATAGTCAATACATGTTGACAATGATTAAGGAATCTGATAGTGATTTCAGTTGTTTCTCTTGTGCATTTAGATAGGGGGAGTATTTCATGCATATTATTTTATTCATCAGTATTTCTTTGGAATTATGAGCACATTTCATGGTTGGTTTAGTTTCTTTTCCTTTGGCATTGTGTCAAAAGGGGGAGAATTTGGAGGTTTATTTTGTAGTGTTCATTTTAGATTATGTTATGGAAGTGATAAGCTCTGATTATGTAGTTTCTTAGTTGGTTTTGATGGTTTCTTAGATATGTGATAGGATGGATATGTACTTCATGCAATCATCATGTTCAGGATAGGTATATTGCATCTATGATAATTGTTGGTGTAATTAAATGTCTTGTACCTTGTCCTAGGTCATAATTACACCTTAGTTAAGTTTACTTAGGGACCACATAGGAGGTTGTTGGAGAATTTCCACTTTTGGCGGACTTGACATGTCATTACCTCATCACTTCCACCTTTTGTGGACATATCATGTGATTATCTCTCCACCTTAAGTGGAGTGATAGGTCTTCATAGTTGTCTCATGTCATAAAATTATGACACTTGTCATAATCTTATGCCCTTCTATGTTCTCACCTTGGCTATATAACCAAGGGGTTTCTCTCATTGTAATAATCATAATCATAAAAATTTATGTCATATCGAACACATTGAATATAGTTTATTCTTGTCATATTTTCTCTCTCTTTTCTTGTGCTTTCCATTTGGTCCATAGATCTTGGCATCCATAGCCAATTCTAACATGGTATTACAGTGGGTTGGGTGCCATTGGAGAGTCTTATTCTGAACAGAGATTCCAGATCTGAGGAGGTTTCGTTTGTGGCTCTTTGTTGCAGGTTCATATCCGAGCTTGCTGATGCAAATCTGAGCTCACCATTGCATCTGAAAGGTTTGAGATAGTCGATTTTTCCTTTTGTTTTGTCCAAATTGGACATACGAGGCCAAATCTAGGAGGGTTTGAAGTTGAAGTGTGGTTACTAGATCCAGAAGGTAGCTACAATTTTGGAGCATTTTGAGTCAAATCCGACCTTGCCATCGCGTCTAGAAGAGCCAAAAACCCTAAGATTGACTATCAATTCATCCATTTTGGAGCAAGTCATCTGATGAAGCAAATTTTTTTTACCCGAGAGCCGTACGGCCCCCAGGTCGTCATAAATATTGACGGTACGATTTTATTAAAAAAATGTGTTATTTTCTGCAAAATAATTTTTCAAAATTTGCTTTAAATAATTTTGCAGTTTTTATATGAAATTCCTTTGGAATTTTTTATTGTAAAAATCAAATAAAAAAACGGTTATAAAAAAATTTATGAGTACAAAGGTACTCTGCGTACCCTGTACTCAGAGTACCAGGGTACTCGCAGCCACGTGGCATACCATCGTGGCCCACATAGGCCCTGGTCCCCACTCCCATGGCTGCCATATACCAGCAAGTGGCTGGAAACATCATCCAACATTCAATTTACCAGTGTCAGAAAACAAATCCGAAGAATATTCTGTTCCTGCGAAGAATATTTGGCAAGCGTAGATTCCGCAAATAGTCTGTCACAGTCCAGGCTGATGCGTGACGTCCAGACGGGCGTCAAATTCAGGCAAAAGTCATTTTTTGGCCTGACGGCCATTTGAACGTCAACTTTAAGCTCCCGTATTGCTGATGTCAGCACCACGTCATCAAATTTTCAAATTTTTAGTACCCCTCTCCATTTGAGTTTTCATTTTTGCAGTTCAACTTTGGAGGCTCATAACTTGGTCATTTTGGCTCCTTTTTTCGAGCAATTTTTTTTTATTTGGGCTAGAATTTCATGCTCTATGCATTGGTGCAATCAGTTTTTGGTTTTGGTGCTTGGTTTTTCCAGAAATTACAGATTCTCACAGGTGTTGTTGTTTCATCCTCATTTTGGGAACTTCGGGAGCTCATATCTTGCTCCTACGGTAACATTTTTGTGTGCAATTTTTTTGAAAGTGCATAATTTTCTGTGTACTTCTTAGTGGTATGATCAGATTGATCTCATTGTGTACCAAAAATTGTACTTGATATTGTGGCCTATTTTGGCATTTGTAAGCACTAAGATCAAGTCTAGCTTGCTATTTTTGGCATCTAGCAACTATAAACGCACTAAATATAAAGTGCCAAATCAGATATTGCTTGGGGGGTTTCTTGATTGAGTGATTTGGGGGGGTCTCTTGGTGCATTGTTTTGATCTGTTTGCTTTTTCTCTTTCATTCTCATGGATCATTCTAAGGTTCCTTTGCTCACATCATATAATTATTCAACATGGCATCAAAATGCATGGAATATATAATGATAGAAGGTCACTCTCTATATGTTGAAAATAAGGTACCTGAACCTACTGATGCAGATAAAAAGTTAAAATGGATGATCAAACATGCCAAAGCTCTTGGGTGTCTTCGTAGGCTAGTTTCTCAAGATTTGTTGTTCCAAATTGAATCATGTCAAAATTCTCATGAAGCTTGGGAAAAATTGAAAACATTGTATGGTACTATAGATGAAGTAAGAGGCTATCAAATTGATAATGATTTGATGAATCTTGATCCTAAGAACTTTGACAACATCCAAGACTACATCACTGAGGTTAATGATCTAAAAGAGCAATGTAAAGCATGTGGAATTGATAAGAAGGACATCCAGTTGGTGTGCAATACAATGAACAAACTTGGTCCTGATTATGCTTCTTTTGTTTCTAGCTTTCATACTCATAGATTGACTATGGGGTCTGCATACACTACACCTTCATTTGCATCATTTTCTGAGATGTTGATACATGAGCAACAAAAGCTTATCTCAATGGGTCTTATCAAGACTTCTAAATCTCAGGCATTGGTGGTTAGTCAGGTGAAAGAATCAGAATCAGATAAGAAACAAAAGAAAGCAAAGAATAATCAACATTCAGATCAAGTAAAGGATAATCCACATTCAAATCAATCAAAGAAAAAAATTTTTCAAAAGGAGAATCATCTAAGAAGGAGAGACCTTTTTGTGCATATTGCAAGAAGGATGGACATGAAGAACACTATTGTTATAAGAAGGCTATTGATCAGTTGAAGAATCTTCTCAAAAAGAATCACATTGATTTGCCTTCTAGAATGTCTGAATCTTCTTCTCCTTCTACTTCAAAACAGTCTAAAAAGAACAAAGGTCAAACATCAAGATATAAAGGACAAGCTCTTTGTGCTCATTCAAGTCCAGGATCAGGAAGATGGCTTCTAGATTCAGGAGCATCACATCATATGGCATCTTCATAGACTATCTTCTCTTCATTTTATCCTTGTAGTATGTCTCCTATCTTGATGGGAAACAATACATACATGAGTGTAACAGGGAAGGGATCTATTAGCATTGGGGAAAACACCTTTCAGGATGTCTTGTGTGTTCCTCATTTGACGAACAATCTACTTTCCATTTATCAGATTACACATGGTGGAGATGGAAGAACTGTGGAGTTCACTCCTGATTCTATCAACATTCAAGATTTGGAGAGTCGAGAGATCATTGCTATTGGGGTGGTTGATAATTCATCTCGGTTGTATTCCTTTGCATAGTTTGCTTCTGATGGTGACAATGTTCCTTCGACTGTTGATCACATACACCATGATTTAGAGGAGACATTTGGATTTTTGAACTTGGGCATACTCACATCAGATCCAATACTTGAGCCATGCACTTCATCTCCTCCACCTACTATTGCAGTTGATGATGCTTGTGTTGCTACAGTTTTGGCTCCTAGTGATTCAGTGCAGCAGGATCATGATTGTCTTCCAGATATGGCTACTTTGGATGATTTCCTTACAGGTATTTCAGACTTGTTTGTGGAGTCACATCTTGCAGATTTGGAGGACACTCTTGATAGCATTCATCTTCTCTTTGATGAAGATGCACCTTCTTCAGTTGTTGTGAGGGAACACCTTGACCCTCTTGTTCATTCTCTACATGATCATTCTTCAAAGATTGGCATGAGTGTGGATTATTTTGGACAGCATTTGGAGGAGGCTTCTTTGTCTTCAGAGGGGATATCATTGTCTTTGGATCATGTTCTACATTCACCTCTACTAGATGTTGGATTGTACTCTTCAGCAGTGTGGCCTAGAATGCTTGATTGGAGTGGTTCAGCTTTCTACATCAACATGGAGACACTTGAGCATGCTTCAGAGACATCATCCATCATCTATCTTCATGACATCCTGCATACATCTTTGGTTTTGTTTCTTCCTAAGGGGAGGAACGTTGTTCGGCAAGATTGGATCATCTTCAGCATTCAATGTTGAGCTTCTACCATCATTGCAGGAGTCTCAACATTGAAGGGGGGTAGTCTTGTCTCTCTTATACTTCTCTCTTATGGGGGGGCCTTTTTCCTCACATGGGGTTTTTACCTTCTCATTCTTCATTGAGGGCATTTCTATTTTGTATTTCATCTCTCTTTTGAGGGGGAGTTTTTCCCATGAGGTTTTCTCCTTTTCCTCTCTTGTGAGAGATTGCATTGCATTTGTACATGGGTACCTAACATGGCCTAGCATTGTTTTCATTTGTGTACATTCTCCCTAAGTTGCACTTAAGAGGGGGTGTTGGTGTAATTAAATGTCTTGTACCTTGTCCTAGGTCATAATTACACCTTAGTTAAGTTTACTTAGGGACCACATAGGAGGTTGTTGGAGAATTTCCACTTTTGGCAGACTTGACATGTCATTACCTCATCACTTCCACCTTTTGTGGACATATCATGTGATTATCTCTCCACCTTAAGTGGAGTGATAGGTCCTCATAGTTGTCTCATGTCATAAGATTATGACACTTGTCATAATCTTATGCCTTTCTATGTTCTCACCTTGGCTATATAACCAAGGGGTGTCTCTCATTGTAATAATCATAATCATAAAAATTCATATCATATCAATGACATTGAATACAGTTTATTCTTGTCATATTTTCTCTCTCTCTTTTCTTGTGCTTTCCATTTGGTCCATAGATCTTGGCATCCATAGCCAATTCTAACAATATTATTGATTTTTTTTGTGTTTGACATCAATGCCAAAGGGAGAGTTTGTTGTCCCTCAGTATTATTTGGAATTAATGTCATAACACCAAAGTTGAGATATCAAGTTGTGCACATGGTGATCTTTTAGTTCAATTCTTCTTGCATGAGTTTATATATCTATTATGATCTATCTTGGCATTATCACTTGCATTTGGCATATTCCAGTGATTGATATGTTTTACAGTTTGGTTATAGTTGGCTTGGCATATTGATCAAATTTTAGTTTGATGTTATAAAGTTCATCTGCATATTATATATCCTGGAATTTTTTTTAAGACTTCATAATAACAATGTTCAGGTGCAATGATAAGTTGTTTATCCAAAGCATGTTCAAAAGGCACATTACTTTTTTGCAAGTTAACACATTGCCATAATGCATCTACAAACAAGATTTGGTGATTACAAATGTAATATGGGTATCATTGTGAGGAAATCATTGATAGGTGGAAAAATGTGTTTTCTCAAAAATAATAATGAAATGGAAAAAGGTTGCAATGATAGTTTTTTGTAAAGTAAAAATAATGTGATCATTGCATTGTCGGTGGAGATTATTTTGTTTGTTGAATGGGAATTTTTCCCATCATAATACCCGGACTTGAAAATACATTATGTTGAAATTGAAATCTTCTATGAAGCTTTGATGAGCATAGATGATTCATTCATTTTGATAGGGTTTCTTACCCTAATCATGGAGGTAGTGATAAACAAAGTCTTGTTTCAAAAATCAATTGCATGGTTTTCAAAAGGATAAAAAGTTGTAAAAATCAAGACAGTAAAGAAATTTTGGGTGTATTCTTCTGACTCCAGGTGTACTCTTTATCATTTTTGTTTTTTTTTTCTTGTGTCTATGTGAAACTATGTGCATTAGATCTAGATTTGGTGTTCATAATACCAAGTAGTTGTAATCAGGTTTATTGTGTTTACCTGGGCATTTGTGGTTTCTGAGGTAGAATGGTTGTTAATGATTTTAATGTTTTGTTTGAGCAACCTGTACAAAATCTTAATGTCGGGTTTGTGTTGATAACATTTTTTTTAACCCTTAATGAGTTTCCTATAATTTTTTAGAAGTTGTTTTTGTCGAGTCAGTATAAAGAAGTAAAAACAAGTCATGTTTATCCTTATGTCAGTTTTGTAAATACTTTTTTTGTTTGTCGAAAGGATAAAAAAGAAACATTATGTGTTTGACTATGATTAGTTATCTTTGTTAAGGGTGTCAGTTCTACAAGGTAAATGATAGTTAATTATTGATTATTCTTAATTCATTCTTAGTAAGATGGATGTTGTAAAAATTAGATGGATTTTGGTTAAGAATTGTGTAAGAAAATGTGTTCTTACAACTGGCAAAGGAAGTTTCAGTTTCATTTTTTCAATGGAAGTTGGTGATTCAATTTTTCACACAGATTTTCCCAATTATTTTTTTGGGAATAGATAACATGTTAATACTTCATTTTCCTCACATTCAAAATTATGAGAGATTGTGAAAAGAATAGAATATATATTTCATAAAGGTAATATATATATTGTTTTGTGTAGTTGGAATTTGTGACTCTGATTTTGAGGTCATTGTAGATCAAAGTATGTAATTCTTGAAACAGAGATCAACTCTGTATTTACAATTCTTTCATACTTGTACATTTCAAAATACTATTAGTGAGATAGCACCATTGTCAGCAAGACAAATCAGCCAATGAGGATTTGTACAAAGAATATTTTTAGATAAGGCCAGTGAGGCCAAGTTTGAGTGGTTTTATTCCCCAAGAGGGTTTCCACTCAAGACAGTCTTTGTATCAATCTCTTATATGTGTTTGTTCATTATTTTTTCATTTGATTTATATTGCATAAGTTCATTCATGATCTAAAAATTATTAAAATAAATAAAAAGAGTTAATTTCTTTGTTAACACTGATTCACCCCCCCTCTCAGTGTTAAATGTACTCCAACATAACTTCTAGGATCCTAGGAGTTGGATCACAACATTGTTGGCTACCCGTGCAATCAATATGGTTATAGAGTTCAAGGGGACTATTGGTTTTTAGCTCAAACTATGCAAATTTATTTATTTTTTAACTAGATCTAATCCTAACAAAAATTGTTTTTTAAGAAAATTCAAAAGATAAATCAAGGAGTGCAAGAGGTTACAAAGATATTTATCTTACAAAACCAATTTATTTATTACTAGACATATTTTAAGTAAAATATACAAATAAGTCAAACCTATTGCATACAATCCAATTCATTCATAATGCTAGTTCCTAGGGTAATATTCACAATCAATGAGAATATTTATCCATTTTAATTACCATATCCATTTACAAATCTATGATGAAATTCCAAAGAAATTTTATGAAAATATTGAAGGGCACACAATATATTGAGAGGAGGGGGTGAATTAGTATATGAAAAAACTCTTTAATTCAACATTAACTACCGTTAATAACTTCTCAAAGTATAAACCTTAAACATCAAAGTAGAAAGTATTAATTGCTTCAATCATCATGAGACACAAATAGATGCACATATCCACACAAAGAACACTAGATATATGTGGAAACCCAAAATGGGAAAAACCATGGTTAGAAGATCTTCTTGGAGCTACTATGCAAATATAGCCTCATAAAAATAATGAATCACTTAATATAATGAATTAGGCACAAAACTACCAAAGACACCAATCCCTAATTGTATTTGTAGGCACCAAACTATAGGAGACATCAATCCCAAATATATAGATTCAATCACCAACTCAATAGGAATGACACCAATCCTACTTGATTACAAAGATATGAATTGCAGATCTTCAAGATTGATTACACAACTTGCACTTTATTTGGCCTTCCTTTAGACAATCTCCTACATAAATATGGTCTAATAATGGTGAATAGTGATTGGGATGCAACTGCCATTACATCAATCAAATATAGCTTTCATACTCGCATACACACACTTACATTTATTGAATGAATCATAGTCATAAATATATACATTTCAATACATTAACAATATTTCATGTCAACCAAGAACCTCTTAACACCATCCATAATTAGCTAGGTTTGCTAAGGGTATACCTAAATTCAAATTGACATGAAACATTTAGTAGGTTGGTGCTAGATGAATTTTGTTGCCACCAATAATAGATGATGTTATGTGCTTCCTTCAAAGATCTTAAACTAGATCTATTTCATCTTCATGCACTTCCTTCAGTTTTTCCATGCTTCCTTTCTCTAGCAAAAACACTCAAACGTTATTCATCGTTAGCCAGTCAACATAGATAATACTTTGTTACATATAACTTTTTGTCTGCTAAATCTCAACCTCTAAAACTTTGAAATATGTTACAACATGAGTATAACTTTACTTCACATCCAAACCATAGGCCATATCATTCAATTATAGTAGAATGTAGAGAAAAACACTATTACACTATAATACAGTTCATGAGCAACAATCCACAAAATACTTCAACAAACACTTCCAAACTACTTTAGGTTGTTTTATCCACAATATAGATCACACTAGAATGTTGTTCTCAAACACTCTGACATGACATGATAGTAATACTTATTGAATTTGAAATCTCAAACATGATAGAAGTATTTACATTCATTTCTCACCGATTTGTTGGCATCACTCCTTTAACATCAATGAGCTATTTTGACATCAGTGAAAATTTTTGTTCAACAGTCTCCCTCTTTGTCATTGATGGAAAACAACAAAATGTTATTAGTGCACCAACACACCTAATCTATAACTCCTCCTATGAGATACAATTTGGAGTTCTCGAGATTTTGAAAGATATAACATTTTGGATTCCTCAAAAATCCCTCAAAAAGTAATAAACTAGATTAATAGGAATAATACCATTTGCATACAGAAAAAGTTTTGAATAGACAAAACTAGATGAATTTTATTATCTCCTTGAGACAAAATATTTCTACAAACCCAACAAAACTTCACTGATACAAATATTTTTCCTTTCTAAGATCAACTTCTATGAAAATACATAACAATGAAAATGCAATGAAGCAAATTCTTTTACTAAAAATATATTCTATTGGACCTCCAATATAATTCTCCAACTTTTGAAACCCTAGAATGAGAGAGAAATTACAATAAATAGGGAGGAAAATGTGTAGTTTCCTCAAAATGATGCTATAACAAAAAAATACAATAAAGCATAAGAAACAACCAATAGAAAACCAACAACCAAAAGACAACTACCTAGCAATAGAAAATCATAAACAAAATAAACACCAAATCTATATCATATTTTTCAAGGTGTTGGCCACCTTGATCTCCTAGTTGTAGTGCATGTTCACCATGTCCATTATCTCTTTCTTCTCTTCCTCGAAGGACTTCCTAAGGCCCCCCTTTGTTTGAGTGCATAGGCCTTTAGCCTCCTCTTTGGTGGTCTTCTTCCCCTTACTTTTAGAGGTTACGTCATTCTCAAGAATATTTGCAAAGTATATCTAATCCTCCCTAAGTTCACTAATCTTACCAAATATAACCTTTAGGGACTCTGCACTCTTTTTAACCGAGCTATGGCGAACCTATAGTAACTTCCTAATATCCTCATTTATTTCATTTATCCTTCCCTCCATTTTTCCAAGGTGGCTCTCACATTGGGCTTTAAAATATGAGAAGGAACATTCTAAGTCAGCCAACCTATCAATGAGAAGATCATAAGAAGAGCCCTTCTATTGGTTTTTCATGTTCCTCTTCAAGCCCTTGATCTTGATATTGACCTTGTTAAATTCCTAAAACATCCATTTATCGATTTTACAGGTGCATGTCGCACCTGATTGAGCCATATCCAATAGTTCAAACATGGAGGTATTGTCATCATTCAAATAAGAAAAATACTAAGAAAGAGGATTAACCTTCTACGGTTCTGGCTTCCCAAGGTTAGGGTTCACCTCAACATCATCATAGTTTTCTCAACCCAGACCTCCTCACTGCTAAGAACCCCATCACCCTCCCCATGAGGAGAATTCTGTCAGATAGGGGAGTCATCAATAACAACATTAGTTTCAGCCACATCCTTTACCTATTCCTATTCTAGAGTAACCTTCTTTCCCTTCCTACAAGCTTTTGAACCTTCTTTAAATTAGCAATCTTTCTAGAATCCCTACATGGATTCTCCATCACTATGTCAACCCTAGCCTCCACAGACCGGTCCTTCTCCTTACTACCATATGCACTAGAACCCACCTCATGCTTCTTAGCATTCTCCTTGGATTTCCATCAATGAGAACCACCAAAGCTAATATTAGTATCTTCCCCATCTGACGGGGACCTACGTGAATCTAAAATGTAACACTAACTTCTTGGCAGGGGCCTTCTTCCTTAAATTTCCCTTCTTTCTCTTTTTAGATGAGGCCTCCATAGGGGACAAGGACTCCCCTATAGTGTTATCCTCCTCCACATTCCAATCAACATCCCCATTAGCACTCATCTCTGAGCTAGTCGAATAGGAGTCCTCACTCATGGCCTTCTTCTTTCCATTAATAGAATTGGAAATTGTATGAGCTCTCACATGCTCCATTATGAGAAAAATGAGGCCCTCATGAAGGATAGGGTCCCTACGGTTCTTCAAATGGGAATAAACTAAAATTTCCAAAGATGACAGGAGAAAAAACAAGAATGACACATACAACCTATGTCTAAAATTATTAAGCAAGGTAAAAAACTTCCGTGTAATAATAGTGAAATGACCTTCAAGAGTAACATACCACATAATAACCTCAACCACTTCAACCAAAATATGCTTCAGAGAAGTCCATTCATACCCCCAAGCTGGCATCTTAATCAGCTTTTCTTGTTCATTGTCCTTGAAGAACTAGTCCATATCCTTATTGTTGTTCTTCCTTTCCTTGTAAAATTTATGGCCATCCATCGATATCCCAGTGATAAAGGAAATTAAATCTTCATTAAAAAACTCCACTCCCTTCACCTTAAAAAATCTATTGTTCCAACAATGAACAAACTCTATAGAGGCCTTGGGTTCATGGCCATGAAGCCTCTCTAGGAAATGCATAAACTCCCCATGCGTCAAGATTCTTTTAATTTTTTGCTTCTTCTTCCAACCCTCACAAGAAAGAGGGTCGACTCTACTTCTATCTCTTCCCATTTCAACAATCACCATTAACAAAAACTAGATCCAAAACACTCTTGCAAAATTAAGAATAAACATAAGATTAGGAAAAATATAACACACAAAACATATGGTAATAGGGAGGGTGATAATTGCTCAATCACCCCAAATCACAAGCTCTAAATTAGCTATCATTTTGTGTTAAAATATTAGATTCTTCGGGAAGGAGAGAGTTCTCTTCCCACACATTGAAATTATTAAGGCTAAGAGCCTTATTTACAAAAAAAATCAGCCAAGGAATTACCTTCCCTATAGATATGCATGCCATGGATATCATCAAAGGATCTTAGCATCATTATGGAATCCATAATAAGATGTTCAACCCAGCTCAGCTTCTAATTTCCAAGTAGGAAATTGACAATATTGAGGGAGTCTCCCTCCACCCAAAATGTTGAGAAACCCTTATCCAATGCAAACTTTGTGTTGATAAATGTAGCTTCGACCTTAGCATGATGATTGGTCTGCATTCCCAATGGGATTTCCACTGTGCTTGAAAGAACCTACCATCTTCATTTCTCAAAATTAGATAAATCTAGATCTTTCCCAAAATGAACACCAGTTAGCATACAACAAAAAATGACTTAAAAAAATTATCCTTAGTTATCCCTAGTTATCTTTTGTTTCAACATTGTGTATCCTTTTTAAAGTAAAGAATAATAATATGGAATTATATTCTTTATTTAAAATAACTTATTCATGCCTAAGCCTATAGCCATTTATATTTTTTCAAATTAGTCAGCACCTACCTAATTAACCCATTCTAGTCAAAACCTAGTATTTTTAGAGCTATTGGATATTCTTGTCATACACCTTTCTAATCTTTGGATGTTATCTTTGACCCATCTGAGATTAGACTTTATATTCATTAATCTCTCTAGAATTTTTTTTTTGCTTCTTGTGCCAAGTTGATTTCTCCTTCTATCTTCTTTTCCCAAGCACTCTTAATAGCTTTTAGGGTGTCTCACCTATGGTTGTCTTGTAATATAATATCTAGATTGATAGTTTTGATCACAAAACTTTAAAAAATTGAAGATTTTTCATGCATCGCCAACCTACTCTTACCCATGATGAAGAAGTATATGTAGACCAACCCAAACACTCTCCTAGATTGGAATCCTTTATTCAAGATCCTCATAACCAACAAATAATTCAAATAATATATGAATTTGAAAAGGATACCATTTTATTAGACCTTTAATCCAAGGGATCTAGACTTTGGTGCAAGGAACCTAGGTATTCATGCAAAAAAAGGTATAAGTGTTGATTTTTGTGTTTTTAAGTCATTTTTGTTTGTAATAAGGTCTTTGAAGAGCATGTCTTATGTTTTATGTCATGTGGGATCAGTTTTGTTAAAAGGTGTCAATTTTACAAAAAGTTGCACAAAAAACTTTGCATTTTTGGGTTATTATGGAAGTTGAACCATTGGGTTTTTGAAAAGAAATTTGGAACCATTGGGATATGTTATTTAGTGTTTAAATAATCCTTTTTGAGGTTTATGCAAGGTTATTTTGTTGCATTTTGGAAGATTGAGTAATAGAAACTCTGTTTTTCTTATGTTTTTAAATTGTTTTTGCTACTACACAAAATAGTATGGCTTTGTACAACCTGAAAATGGTCTAAAGCTCATTGAAATTTATGGTGTATTGAATATTCTATCTATTTCAGTTTATTTCATCTATTTTCATTAAGGTTGGAGTGATTTAGAGCAATTTTATTGTAATCAGCCAAAAAACCCTAGTTAGGGAGGGTTTGATAGAATGAAAATTGTTTTTGCCTCATTCCATTGGTGAAAAGGCCTCATGATTGGTGTAATGGATGTAGATGGGATGTTTATTGTGTTTTTAAATGTTTCAAGAGTAGGGGTGGAGTTGGGTGCAAATTTTGGTAATTCCCTAGCCTAATATCATCTTGTATTAGGCTTAGGAGTAGAGTAGACTTAGGGTTTTGTGGAAAGACCATTTGGAAATTGTTCCAGATGTTGGAAGTTAGCTATTCAAACCCCATGTAACATTCTCAAAGCTTTGGAATGAGGAATTGAATCTTGGAGATATAAAAACCCATTGTTTCCTTGGTGCTCAAACCTAATTAGGCCTAATTGGAGCGGTAGCAATCCAAATTTGAGTGGTGGCATATGGGACATCTGATCAACCAATCCCCGATGATTTTTAGCATCAAATTCTTTGTTTCATGAAAAGGTCCCCATCCTTTGTGTTATTGTAAAGTTTCCTTAGTTATAGTTTTAGCCTATAATATCTTTTGGGATCCAAACCTAATTTTAGCCCGATTCCCCAATCACCTGATAGTCCAACCTCTGATACTAGTCAGTCCTTTGGAGTCTGTCAAAGGGGAGCCTCAAAAGTACATAATATGGAATGATCACACTTGTAGTATAATATTTCACACACCTAAATGGTTCCATCCTTCAAAATTGTTGATCACTTGATCTTCCAATAGGAAATAGGTCAAAGAATCTGGAGATGTTAAATTAATCCAATCCTTGCTCTGCATCAAATTGGTATTAGAGCATAGGTCTGATCAGAAGAACAAAATACCTCCAAAAGGGAATGCCATTGATAGAGAAGTGATTATGTTGAAGGAGAAACAAGCTAAAGATGAGAGAGAGATGAGAGAGTTGAGGGAGAGGCTTGCTACCCTGTAAACAAGTTAGAAGAGATGTATGGTCACATGAGACTTGAGTGACCAAGAAGAAGGGGAAGAGGAAAGTTCCCAAGGATCCAAGGAAGAGATGGATTCTGATGACTTGAGGATGTCAAAACTCCTTAAAGTAGTCAAGGGAGATGAGTAGAAGATCAAAATGGATTTACCTATGTATGGACGAAATATGGATAGTGAAGAGCTCCTAGATTGGATAGGAGTATTGGATAACTATTTTTACTATGAAGATCATGTGCCTGATGATAAAAAGGTGAAGTTGGCCAAGACAAAATTGAAGGGGCATGCTTTGCTTTGGTGGGATTATGTGCAAAGTGAAAGGAGAAAGAAAGGGAAGTCAAAAATCACCTCTTGGGATAGGATGGTGGCTAAACTTAAAGGAAATTTCCTGCCTGTTGATTATACAATTCAATTGTTCAAGCGACTTCAAAATCTCAAGCAAAAGGAGATGGATGTGTAAACCTATATAGAGTAATTCTATAAATTGAGTATAAGAGCAGGTCATACAAAATATGATGAAGAAATAGTAGCAAGATATATGAATGGGCTGAGATACAACCTCCAAGAGGAATTGAGCCTCACCACTGCAAGAATGGTGGAAGAATATTACCAATTGGCCATCAAGGCTGAGGAAAATTTGAAGAAGAGGCAAGAGAAGCAAGGAAGTGGTAGAGGAAGAAGTTTCAGAGGTAGAGGAACATTTGGAGTAAGAGGAAAATCCCAAAAACCATAAGGAGAGACAAGTTATCCTCAAGAACAAAATTTTGATACAAGGGGCAGTTTTAGGGGAAGGAGATCCAATAGTAGGGGCATATTTGGAGGTCAAGGAAGAGGATCAAATGCATTCACATGAATGTGTTATCAATGCAACAAGTTTGGCCATCAAGCATGGAAATTTCTAGAAAAGTAGCCCTCTACTTCACATGGAGGAGAAAGAAGAACTCAATTGGTACAAGAGGACAATGAGAGTGTAACCTCTCCATCACAACATGTTGCTCTAGAAATTGGTGAGTCTCTAATGGGTGGAATTTAACATAGGAGGGTGCAAGGACAAAATTATGTGTGACATTATCCTAATGGATGTTTGTCATTTTCTTCTAGGGAGACCCTAGAAATATGATAGGAAGGATAAACATGATGGGAAAAATAACACTTATGTGATAGGAAAGGATGGGATCTCATTCACTCTCACACCATTGCAAGATGAAGGCATAGATACACAAGTATGGTCTGGTGTAATGCTGGTAGGGGAAAAGGATTTTTTGAAAACTATGAAGGAAGAGGGTGGGGAAGGTTTTGCTATTGAAATCAGACCAAAAACTATGATGATAGTTTTATACACCTAAAAATGCTCAAGACATTTAATTAATTAAATGCTCAAGTATCAGTACATCATCAAGTATCAATACATCATCAAGTCTCAATACATTAATCAATCCCATCCTGGGGCATATCAATCAAAGATGATAAACCACATTGACTGATAATATCTAAATCTATCTATACTAGATGTGAAATCATGTCCCATGTCTTTAGGAAGCATTCCCTAGACTGAAGAATTCTAAAATCCTCCTATGACCACAACATATCACAAATTAGAAATCTTATCAATCAATCAAATCTAATCATCTCTAATGAGACTTTGATCAAATCTCATGAGCATCTATCATTGATCCTCGCCTATCATGAGGACAATGATCCTCACCTATCATGAGGTCAGTCCTCAATCTATCATTGATCCTCACCTATCATGAGGTCAATCATCAATCTATCATTGATCCTCGCCTATCATGAGGTCAATCATCAATCTATCATTGATCCTCACCTATCATGAGGAAAATCATCAACATCCTATCATTTACCCTCACCTATCATGGGGTCAATCATCATCATCCTATCATTTATCCTCACCTATCATGAGGTCAATATTCAACTATCACATCAACATCATCAAATCAATCGGCTGAATGTGATCATCAAACATCAAACACAAGGAGGCAACATCAGGCATCAATTAATCAATCTGGAAAGATAAATCTTCCTTTTTGGGTGATAAATCATTTTTGCATCATAAAAATTTGCAAATGATCATCAAATCATCAGAAAATCATCAAAATTTCAAAATTATCAAAAAATCTCAAAATTTCAAAAATTCATCTATTTATCTCCCGAGGGGACATATATCCATCATCACCTGAAAATTAACATCTGGGGCATCAATTCTCGGCATTAGCAGCAATTTTTTCTTTGAAGCAACATGTAAACACATTATTTCAAAGAGGGGCAAAATGTATACACCTAAAAATGGTCAAGACATTTAATTAATTAAATACTAGTTATTTAATTAATATTTCATCTACTTATAAATAAATTCTCAATTTATTTATATATTTCATATCTTCCAATTCTTCAAATCTAAAATCACATTCCTCTAATTTAATTAAATAAACAAATTTCTATAGTTTTTTTTATTTAATTAATTTTCATTAAATCCCAAATTTGGAATTCAAGCACATTTAATTAATTTCACTAATCCCAAATTTGGAATTCAAGCACATGTCTACAACTTTTCATGCCACCTCACCAAGGTCACATGAGATTAAATAATTCTAATTTTTAAATTAGAATTATCTTCAATAAACTTTCAAACACATGGCCTTTTTACACATTTTATTCTCCCACACACTTGGCCTTTTCACACATTTTATTCTCCCACACACTTGTCTGTTTCACACTTGATTCTCCCATCCATTTGGCATGTTTCCCTAGGTCAAGGGGACATTCTCCAAGATTCTTCCATCTCCACCATTCATCCCTCATGCTTGAATCTAGACCGTCGATCGCTGCCACATCACAAAATGCTTGAAAAATCCTATAAATACACCCCTTTGCTATAGTATTTGGCATCCCACATTTGAGTAGAGTTATCATTCAAGAATAGCTTTGGAGCATTGGAGCATTTGGAGTCTTATAGCATTTTTTAGCATTTTAACAAGTTTACATTGTAGCATCATGTTAGATTAGAATCATGTTTTGCTTTATAGTTGCATTTTAAATCATTTTTTGCTTCACAGTTGCATTTTAAATCATCATATCAATGGTCATTTGAGCATATGTAGAATCATTTTAACTTCTTATCACAACATTTGCATCACATAAGTTAGCAACATTATCCATATTTGTCAATGTCTTCATTATCATTGCATCATGGCTTTCATCACTTAGTTTTATGTAGGAACTTAGATTTCTTGCATTTAGAATAGCATCTTGTTTCTCAAGTTGTCATTTTAACAATCATAAGTGCACACCTGAAATCTTAGAGCCAAATGATTTAATAAATCCTTGAGAATAGAGAACAATGGAACATTTTTAGGAATTTAATCTTGTTTATATTTGATTCATTTTTTTTTATTAAATCTCTAATATAATATCTCTCATTGGTGTTTGTGTTGATTTACTAACAATTCCCACATTTCACACACACAACAACAATAGAGGTTAATGATGTTCCTAGAGAGGTCCAAGAATTGTTGAAAAAGTATAAGGACATTGTGGTAGATGAACTCCCTAACTCTTTACCACCAATAAGAGATGTGAGCCACCATATAGACTTCATACTAGGGGAAAACCTACCTAACAAAGTAGCATATAAAGTGACCCCAAAACATAATGAAGAGATTAAGAAGCAAATCTAAGAGTTTCTTGACAAGGTCCTAATAAGAGAGAGTCTTAGCCCATGTGTTGTTCCTACCATTTTAGCACCAAAGAAGGGGGGAGATTGGAGAATGTGCAATGACTCAAGGGCCATTAACAAGATTACCATAAGGTATAGGTTTCCCATACCAAGAATGGAAGACTTGATGGATTGTTTAGGAGGGGCATGTTATTTTTCTAAGACAGACCTCAAGAGTGGCTACCATCAAATCAAAATTAGAGAGGGGTATGAATGGAAAACTGCCTTCAAGACAAATGAGGGGTTGTATGAATGGCTTTTCATGCCTTTTGGGCTTTCAAATGCACCAAGTACGTTTATGAGATTGATGAATGAAGTCCTAAAACCCTTCATTGGTAAGTTTTTGGTTGTCTATTTGGATGATGTTCTTGTTTCTATCAAATCTAAAGAGGATCATTTGCAACATTTAGACTTGGTTTTGAAAAGATTGAATGAAGAAAGGCTGACGATAAACTTGAAGAAATGTGAATTTATGAAGGAAGAATTGGTGTATCTTAGCTTTGTAATCTCAAAGGGCTCTTTGAAGATGGATCCTAGTAAGGTGGAAGCTATTCTCAACTAGATTACTCCTACATCAGTAAGTGAGGTAAGAAGTTTCCATGGCCTAACGAGTTTTTACACAAAATTTGTTAAGAATTTTAGTCACATATGTGCTCCAATTATTGACACAATAAAAGGGGACAAAAGAAAGAGGTTTGTATGGTCTAATGAGGCAAAAAAAAGTTTCCAATATCTAAAACAAAGGGTAGCACAATAACCTATCTTGGTATTGCCTGATTTTAACAAGGTTTTCACCATTGAATGTGATGTCAGTGGGTATTTTTGGATGTTGCCAATATGTGGTTTTCATTGATGTCAACACTATTAGCATTGATGTCATTTAAGGTTGTATATGTCTAGGATATTGAGAAAATTGTAATAAAGTTGCAAGTTGTCAGTGGTGAAGTGAAGTTAATTTTGTTGGCTAGCCCAATATGTTGATGATCAGAGGTTGTGGATTAATTTTTTTCTTTTTGAGTATATCTATTTTATCCACGTTGAATTTTAGAGGTTCACATGAAGGTTTGATCGAGCTATGAGTTTCGGTGTTCTGACAGTTTTTTTTGTTGCTTCAGTTGGTGTTCCTAGATGAAGCTTATGTGGTTCTAGTAATATAAGTTGTTGTGGATCCTTTTTTAGTATTTCATGATTCTTATGGATGTTTCTAGATCAATCTCTATCTTTGTTGTACATCTGCATTGGTCGATGTGCTCGTGATTGGTGATTTTCTCTTGTGTGTTCATGTTTTTCATGTTCTTGGCCGACTGGGTGATTGTAGCATGTTGTGGATCTTTGAGGAATACTTTTTGAAGGTGTTTCATGTTCAAGGATGTTTTTTTTTGTCATCACTATGTTGTGGCCAACTTTGGTTGATTCACATTGCAAATTGTTTGTTAATTTGGGCTGATAGTTTGTATTCATTTTATATTTTATTAGAGATGACATGTAGATGATATTCTTTTTTGCGAATATATAAGAGTGATTATTTTATCATTTGAAGACATGTGTGTAGATGTGTGTGAAGTGTGTGATTCATATGTGTGAATAAATTTCTAATCATTTGAAGGAAGAAGTAAAGTGAGAAGAGTGAGCAGAATTTCTATGCTTAACTAGAACTGTAATCAGGCATGAGCAGACTATTTTCTCAGTTCAATCTTAAAGATTTAATTTGAATCTTTCTGTAAGATAGTGTGTCTTCCTTTGGGTAGTAAGCCTTGTTGTAATTGAGTAGTGAGCTATAGGAAGTGTTCCTAAATGCATGTGCATTCCCATTTATTCTCTTATACTTTTAATAGTGTATAATGTTGTGGACTAACCTCCACCGTGGTTTTTCCCATAACAAGGTTTCCATGTAAAAATATTGGTCTTATGTGTGTTTCTGATGTAGTGATGATTTATTATTTCATGGTTATTTATCATATTTGAGAATATGGTTAATAAGTTTGAGAATAATTTTAAAATTTTGTGACAACTGATTCACCCTCCTCTCAGTTGTCTACCCTTGTGTTGTCAATAATTGGTATCAGAGAAGGTTCCTTGGAAGAATTTTAATAGCTTGAAGTGATCTGGTATGGCAACATACAAGAAGGATAGTCTAAGATTTGATGGAACAAATTACTCTTTATGGAAGACTCGAATGGTGTGTCATCTAAGATGCATTGGTGAACCCTTTTGGAACATTACAAAGAATAGGTATGTTATCCCATAGAATGGTCCTTCTTCTGCAAGTGAGATAAAATATGTTGAGTACAATATTAGGGCTAAGGAAGCATTGTTGAGTGCTCTAACTGATTCTGAAATGACAAATGTAATGGATTTGAAGACTGCTTATAAGATCTGCAAACAGTTGGAAACTTTGTATGAAGGTGATGCACATGTGAAGATTGTTAAGTTGCAAAGTCTAAAAAGGAAATATGAAACATTGAAAATGGGTGAAAATGAGAAAATCACTGATTTTATGCAAAGAGTGAATGAACTTGTGTGTAGTATAAGATGTGCTAGTGGAACATTGGAAGAATCAGAGATTGTTGCTAAAGTGCTCAGATCCTTGCCTACTACATACAAACATAAATTTGTTGCTATTGAGGAGATCCGGACTGTGATAAATGTAACAAGAGATATGTTGATTGGTAAGCTGGCTACTTTTGTGTTAAGTGAGTTTGGTGATGCTCTTCCTAAGATAGAATCTACATTCAAAGCTACTACCTTCGTAAGAGATAAGCAGAGATATGATCCGGGAGAAATTTCTTCTAGGAAGGTGTTCAAGTATGAGGAAGAAATGAGAGAGATTGAACAAGAAGAGAGAAAGCTAGATGAGCTTGAAGTACTTCTTGTCAACAGAGTACCCAAAGGAGAAGGTAAGTATAAAGGAAAATTACCTCTTAAATGTTTTTCATGCAATAAGATAGGTCTTTTTCCTCAAGGTGTCCAGAAAGAGTTCCCAAGCCAAGACCTAATAAGCCTAGATTCCAAAGAAAATGTTATTATGCTAATGATGAAGGTGTGATAGATGATGAATCTGATAAAGGGAATGCAAGTGAAGATGAATGGGTATTTATTGCTATCAAGGAAAATGATCTGGTACCTACTAAATCTGCTACTTGTATGAATGTGGAGAAAGCTCTTGCAGCCAAAATTGAAGAAAATGATGAATGGGTGATTGACAACGGATGCTCACATCACATGACAGGTGATAAAAGTAAATTTGTAACCCTATAAAAGTATGATGGTGGTGTTGTAAGATTTGGTGATGACAAAGTTGGTGTGATCCATGGCAGAGGATCAATTTCTCTTGATGGTAAGAATAATACTAATGATGTCCTATATGTGGAAGGTTTGAAGCATAATCTATTAAGAATTGGACAGATGGTTGACAAGGAATATTATATTCAATTCAAGGATGGAAAGTGTAAAATATTAGGGAATTTTGGAAATGTGATCACATTTGGTACAAAAACAAAAGGTAATATCTTTCACCTAAATGTTGCTAGTAAAAGTTGTTTGATTGCTCAAGTTGATGAAAGTTGGTTGTGGCATGTAAACTTTGACAATATTATCAAGATAAGTTCTACTCACACTGTGATAGATCTTCTTAAGTTGGTAAAGCCTACTAATACCATATGCAGGGAATGTCAGTTAGGGAAGAAAACTAGAGTTTCATTTCAGAGCAAACAACATTGTTCAAATGAAGTGTTGGATCTTGTGCATACTGATCTGTGTGGTCCTTCTAGAGTCAGAAGTCTACAAGGAGACAAGTATTTCATGTTACTCATTGATGATTATTCTTGATTGATGTGGGTTGCTTTCTTAAGGGAAAATTTTGAAGCTCTTGAGAAATTCAAGATTTTTAAAGCTAAGGTTGATATACAGATAGGTCTGAAGATTAAATGTCTGAGATTAGATAGAGGTGGTGAATTCATATATGGCGAGTTTAATTCTTTTTGTGAAGAACATGGAATAACGAGACATTTATCTGCACCACAGAACCCTCAACAAAATGGATTTGTGGAAAGGAAGAACATGACAGTTCTAAATGCTGCTAGGACTATGATGTTGGAAGGAAATGTCCCTCATAACTACTGGAGAGATGCTGTGAGTACTACTATGTATACTCTCAATTGGGTGCATATTAAAGGTGATACCGGTATGACCCCTAATGAGTTATGGTTTGGTCATAAACCTATGGTTAGATAATTCAAAATTTTTGGAATTAAATTCTATATCAAAAGAGATGAATATATAGGAAATTTTGATACTAGAAGTGATGAAGGTATCTTTCTTGGTTATTCTACTAAAAGAAAAGCCTACTGGTGCTTCAATAAGAGATTGAGGAAAGTGGTTGAAAGTGCTAATGTCAAGGTTGATGAAGACACAGTTAAACCATCTAGAACCTATGGATATGATTCAGATGATCAAAATGTTAGTTCAATTTAGACTCAGAATCAAGTGCAAATCATTCCAATGAATCAACACAGTCAAGATGAAGGAACTAGTGAAAGTGTAGAAGTGAGATCACAAGAGCTTGAAGTTTAAGAACATCCTAAGACTCCAAGGATGTAATATTGAATCATTTAGAAGATCAAGTTATAGTTGATAAGAATAAAGGTGTTCAAACTAGGAGAAGAATTATAGAGGAATGTTGTTTGATATCCAAGACTGAGCCTAATAGTGTCAATGGAGCATGCAAAGATGAACATTGGATGGAAGTAATGAAAGAAGAGCTATAGAAAATTGAGAAGAATGATACATGGATTCTTGTTCTTGGACCTAAGGACAAAAATATAATTCAAACTAAATGGGTTTTTCGAAACAAACTGAATGAGCAAGGTGAAGTTGTCAGAAACAAAGGAAGATTGGTGTGTAAAGGATATTCATAAATGGAAGGAATTGACTTTGAAGAAACTTTTGCCCCTATTGCTAGGCTTGAAGCTGTGAGACTATTTCTTGCTTATGCTACTTATGAAAACTTCAAGGTTATCAAATGGATCTCAAGTCAGCGTTTCTAAATGGTGAATTGGAAGAAGAAGTGTATATTGAGCAACTTGATGGATTTCAATTGACTGATTAGGAAGATATGGTTTTCGGTTGAAGAAAGCATTGTATGGACTTAAGCAAGACCCTAGAGCATGGTATGCTAGATTGGATAAATATTTACTGAAGCTTGGATTTAGCAAAGCTACTGCTGATAGTAATTTGTATTTCAAGATTGATCATGATAGAGACTTGATTGTTGAAGTATTTGTTGATGATATCATTTTTGGAGGAGATGATAGTTTGTGCATGAAGTTTGCTGATGAGATGCAAAGTGAGTTTGAGATGTCAATGATTGGAGAAATAAAATTATTTTTAGGATTGAAAATTACTTAGTTAGACAAAGGGATCTTTCTTTCTCAGTCCAAGTATGTGAAAGAATTGTTGAAGAAGTTTGGTATGGAAGATTCAAATCTAGTTGGTACACCTATGGTGATCAGATGTAAGTTGATTGAAAATGATGATTCACCTAAGGAAAATCAAACTAGATATAGATAGATGATTGGTGGATTGCTTTATTTGACTCAAACTAGACCTGATATCATGAATGTTGTATGCATTGTTGCAATATTTTAATCTGATCCTAAGGAATCTAATGTGATAGCTGTGAAGAGTATTTTTAGATACTTGAAGAGAACAGTTAATTTTGGGCTATGGTATTCTAAAGAAAATGATTTTATCTTAAATTCCTTTACTTATGTTGATTGGGTATGATATGTGGTTGAAATAAAGAGTACTAGTTGTGGTGCATTTTTCTTGGGAAAGAAGTTGATTTTATTGTTAAGTAAGAAGCAGAATGTCATTTCCTTATCTACTAGACATGCAGAATACATTCCTACTGCTAGCAATTGTACTCAAGTATTGTGGATGAAGCAGATATTGAAGGATATCAGAGTTGTGTATGATGACCCTATTGCTATATTCTATGATAATTCAAGTGCAATTCATATTTGTAAGAATACGGTGCTACATTCAAAGAACAAGCATATATCTATCAAGTTTCACTTTTTGAGAGAAAAGGTCTGTGAAAAGGAAGTCAGATTGGAATACGTACCTACTAAGGAACATATTGCATATATCTTTACTAATCCTTTTCCTAAGGATACTTTTGAGTATCTCAGAGGGAAGCTAGGGGTGATTACCCCTCCTAATTAGAACTAAGGCACATTGATTTGCATTAGTTTGTGCATTTCATAGTCATATCTTGATCCAGATTGATGTTGTGGTGGCTTCTACTTAGGGGGAGTAGTCAGATGTTTAGAAATGTGTTTCAGAGCATGTGTGTGTCTTATCTTTTCCATTGATGTCAAAGGGGGAGAAGAGTTGAGAAGAGAAGAGTCAAAACCTAAGGGGGAGAAAGTGCTAAGAGTAAGTTTGGTTAATGGTGTTTTTCACATCATGTGTTGCCATTAATGCCAAATGGGGAGATTTTTGGATGTTTCTAATATGTGGTTTTCATTGATGTTTTAACATTGATGTCATTTAAGGTTGTATATGTCGAGGATATTGAAAAAACTATAATAAAGTAAGTTGCAGGTTGTCAGTGTTAAAGTGAAGTTCATTTTGTTGGCCAGCCTAGTATGTTGATGATTAGAGGTTTTGGATTAAAGGGTTTCTTTTTGAGTATATCTAGTTTATTCACATTTAATTTCAGAGGTTCACATGAAGGTTTGATCAAGCTATGAGTTTCAGTGTTCTAATAGTTTTTTTGTTGCTTTAGTTGGTATTCCTTGATGAAGATTATGTGATTATGGTAATCTGAGTTGTTTCAGATCCTTTTGTACTATTTCATGATACTTGTGGATGTTTCTAGATTGTGGCACTAGTCAATGTGCTTGTGATTGGTTATTTTCTCTTGCATGCTCATGTTTTTCATGTTCTTGGTCGACTAGGTGATTGTAGCATGTTGTGGATCTTTGAGGAATAATTTTTGAAGGTGTTTCGTGTTTGAGGATGTTGTTTTGGGTCGTCACTATCTTTTGGCCGACTTTGGTTGATTCACATTGCAATTTTTTTATTTTTTTGGGCCGATAGTTTGTATTCATTTTATATTTTATTGGAGCCGACATGTAGATGATGATATTCTTTGTTGCGGATATATAAGAGCAATTTTTTTATCATTTGAAGAAATGTGTGTAAATGTGTGTGAAGTGTGCAAGTCTTATGTGTGAATAAAGTTCTAATTAGGAACTCTAATCAGGCATGAGCATATTTTATTTTCTTAGTTCAATTTTGCAGATTTAATCCAAATCTTTCTATAAGATAGTGTGTCTTCCTTTGGGTAGTGAGCTCTAGGTAGTGTGCCTAAATGCATGTGCATTCTCATTTATTCTATTATACTTTTAACAAAGTATAATCTTGTGGACTAACCTCCACCGTGGTCTTTCCCCTAATAGGGTTTCCACGTAAAAATCTTGGTGTTATGTGTGTTTCTGATGTAGTGATGATTTATTCTTTAATGGTTATTTATTAGATTTAAGAATAAGGTTAGTTTGATAATAAGTTTAAAATTTTGTGACAACTAATTCACCCCTCCCTCTCAGTTGTCTATCCTTGTGTTGCAAACATGTATGTCATTGGGGTAGTATTGTTCCAAGAGGGCATGCATGTTTCTTTCATTAGTGAGAAACTCAATGAGGAAAAGAAAAAGTACTCATCTCATGATTTGGAGTTGTATGCTATGGTGCAATCATTGAAGAAGTGGAGACACTATCTCCTTCCTAAAGAATTCATTTTTTTACTAGCAATCATACTCTGCAATTCCTAAACAACTAGGACAAAATCAGCCATAGACATGTGAACTAGGTGGAGTACCTACAAAGTTTCACCTTCACCATCGAGCATAAGAAGGGGCAATCAAACAAGGTGGCAGATGCATTGAGTAGAAAGACATTTTTGGTCGAAGAAGTTTAGTTAAAAAGTGTAGGGATTGATTCTCTAAAAGGTATGTATGTAGGGGATGATGATTTCAAAGGGATCTATTCTTCTTGTAATCAATTCAATGATACTTTTCATCAAGGGAATTATGATTTTCTGATTCAAGAAGGTTTACTGTTTAAAGGGGCTCAACTTTGTATTCATAAATGCTCTATGAGAGATAATTTGATTAAGAAAAATCAAAGTGGTAGCCTTGCAGGTCACTTTGGTGTGGAAAATACTTTGGAATAGGTAGGAAGGCACTATTATTGGCCAAAGATGCAAAGTGATGTGATAAAATTTGTAGAAAAGTGTGTTGTTTGTCAAAGAACCAAGGGTTTTAGTACTAATCTAGGTCTATATCAACCATTTCCAATCCCCAATAGACCTTGGGAGTCCATCAACATGGATTTTTTGATGGGGTTTCCTAGAACCCAAAGAGGCTTTGATTCAGTGTTTGTTGTGGTGGACCAGTTTAGTAAGATGGCACACTTTATACAATTTAAAAGTATAAATGATTCATCATACATTGTAGGGTTGTTGTTCAAGGAGGTGGTCAGAATCCATGGATTACCTTTGACTATTTTTTTAGATAGGTACAGTAAATTTGTGGTTAACTTTTGGAGAACCCTATGGAAGAAGCTACACACAAATATCACTTTTAGCTCTACCTAACACCTCAAACTAATGGGAAGAATGAATTAGTGAATAGGAGCCTTGGAAACCTCCTTAAATGCTTGACAAAAGAACACTCAACACAATGGGATCTGATCCTACCCCAAGCTTAGTTTGCATACAATGATTAAATGAACTGAAGTGTTGGTAAAATCCCTTTTGAGATTGTGTATGGATTACAACCTAGAGGGGTGTTTGAACTGAGAGATGTGAGTGGAATGGAAAGAAGGAGTGCTAAGGGTGAGGATTTTTTCATTTTCCATGAAAGAAATACACTAGCAGGTCAAAGATGATCTCCAAAAGAGTGTAGAAAAATAGAAGCATGATGTTGATAGGAAAATGAGAGAAGTTCACTTCAAAGTTGGAGATATAGTCTTAGCTCATTTGAGGATGGAAAGAATCCATAAGGGGAAGTACTCTAAGCTATAGATGAAGAATATAGGGCCATGTAGGGTGGTCCATAAATTAGGAGAAAATGTATATGAGATAGAACTCCCTCCTCGAGTTGCTATCTCTCCCACTTTTAATTTTTCTGACCAATAGCCTTATAAAGAGGTTGTGATTGCAAATAAGGATGCAAGTACATCAGAGGTTCCGAATGAAGATTGGATTAGAGATTTGCCACCAAGTCAACCCTTGAAGTTGGAATGTATTTTGGATACCAAAGAGGACAAAACGACAAGGAACAAGGTGTACTATTACTACTTGGTCAAGTGGTGAGGCCTTCCAATGGAGGATGCTACATGGATGATTGAGGAGGAAATCAAAAGGAATGGTGCTATAGTTGGAGACTTTCTCTCAAGTGGAACTTGAGATTTTGTTTTCCCTGGGAGTATGGTGCAAGGCACCTAGGCCTTCATTCAAAAAAAGGGGTCAAGTGTTGATTTTTGTGTTGTTATGTCATTTTTGTTTGTAATAAGGTCTTTCAAGACCATGTCTTATTTTTTGTGTCATGTGGGGTTAGTTTTGTTAAAAGGTTTCAATTTTACAAAAAGTTACAAAAAGTTTCACAAGCAACTTTGCATTTTTGGGTTATTATGGAAGTTGAACTGTTGGGTTTTTGAAAAGTAGTTTGGAACCATTGGTATATTTTTTTTAGTGTTTAAATAATCCTTTTTGAGGTTGAGGCAAGGTTTTGTTGTTGCATTTTGGAAGATTGAGCTATAGAAACTCTATTTTTCTTATGTTTTAAATTTGTTTTCGCTACTACACATAAGAGTACAGCTTTGTACGGCCTGGAAATGGTCTAGAGCTCATTGGAATTGATGGTGTATTGAATCATATATTTGTTGCAATTGATTTCATCTATTTTCATT
This sequence comes from Sequoia sempervirens, assembly GCA_007258455.2. Lineage (NCBI taxonomy): Eukaryota > Viridiplantae > Streptophyta > Pinopsida > Cupressales > Cupressaceae > Sequoia > Sequoia sempervirens. The sequence goes on along the minus strand of VDFB02086081.1, from coordinate 118,771,166 downwards.
AAGGTTGGAGTTATTTAGAGCAATTTTACTATAATCAGCTAGAAAACCCTAGTTAGGGAGGGTTTGATTGAATAAAAATGGTTTTTGGCCCATTCCATCGGTTAGAAGGCCTCATGATCAATGGAATGGATGTAGATGGGATTTTTTTTGTGTTTTTAAATTTTGTAGGAGCATGGGTGGAGTTGGGTGCAAATTTGGGTTATGCCCTAGCCTAATATCATCATGTATTTAGGCTTAGGAGTAGAGTAGACTTAGGGTTTTGTGGAAAGACCATTTGGAAATTGTTCTAGTTGTTGAAATTTGGCTATTCAGACCCCATGTGACATGCTTGAAGCTTTGGAATGAAGAATTGAATCTTGGATATAGAAAACCCCATTGTTTCCTTGTTGTTCAAACCTAAGTAGGCCTAATTGGAGTGGTAGCAGTCCAAATTTGAGCAGTAGCGTATGGGACATCTGATCGGCTGATCCCCAATGGTTTTTAGCATCAAAGTCTATGTTTCAGAAAAAGGGCTCCATCCTTTGTGTTATTGAAAAGTCTCCTTAGTCATATTTTTAGCCTATAATATCTTATGGGATCCAAACCTAATTTTAGCCCGATTCCTTGATCACTTGATAGTCCATCCTCTTATACTAGTCAATCCTTTAGAGTCTATCAAAGGGGGCCCTCAAAAGTCCATAATATTGGCCGATCAGACTTTTAGGATAATATTGCACACACCTAAATGGTTCCATCCTTCAAAAATTTTGATCACTCGATCTTCTAATAGGAAAGAGGTTAGAGAATTTGGAGATGTTAAATTAATCCAATCCTTCCTCTACATCAGACTCCCACATAACTTTGATATCTCAAAAATTAGGAGGCTAGATCCTTATAATAATCCATCATCATCCAACCACCTTTTTAACAATATTTTGGGGTCACAATCTAATCCCAACAATCCCCTTTACACATCTACATCTCAAACAATATTTGAGAAACTTGTTTCATATTCTTCTCAACCAAGACTTCATATTCCATCCAATACCACATACACATCTACCCACCCTACCATACCTATCCAACCCCTCAATACATCAATTATTTATAAATTTATCCAAACATAAGTATCCCACATATCCAAATACCTACACAGTGATCAACATACCCTAAACACTCCAAAAATCCAAAAACATCCAATAGAAACACCCCATCAAGACCCATCTACTGACCCCAAAATAGTTATAAATACACAAACACTCCTCCATCCACTAACATTGAGCTTTCCCAAGAATTGTAAAATATGAAGAATATGATCCAAGGGATCCAAATGGTTCAACCTAAGAAGACCTACAAATTTGAGGACAAATGTCCCTACCCTTTTCACAAATCCATATTTTCCATACCCTTCCCTAAGAACTATGAAGTCCTAAAATTTGAAAAATATAATGGAAATTGTGATCCAGTGGAACACATCAAAGAGATCTATTCAACTTTTCAAGAAGTAGCCTACAACAAGGTCTATCTTATGAGGTTATTCCCTAGAAACCTTGGGGGACAAGCCTTATAATGGTTCACACACCTCCATCATGATTCAATAACGTCCTTAGACCTATCCAAAACTTTTCTAGCCCATTTTTTATACAACATAGAGTAGGAGCTTACATTAGTTAGTCTATGTAACACTAAATTAAAACCTAAGGAAAATTTTCCACTTTTATTCAACATTGGAGACACTTAGCTATTTTATAACCCTTACATATCCTCAAAAAAAATGTTAACATATTTATTCAAAAATTAAACACAGATGCCATCATCTGCTACTACAATTTGTTAATAACTTTCATGAACTTATTGACAAGGGACTAACCATTGAAAGAGCCTTGATTGCTAAAGGGATAGTTAAAATTAATAAAGACCAAAAGGACAATAATAAACAATCCAACGATAAATCCAATTTTGGTCCAAAAGTAAAAATATTATGAATGGAAATAAAAATATGTAAAACATTCAACTCACATCATCCAACAAATAACAAACAACAAAAAAATAAAGTGTCTCTAATACTATCACCATCCCCCAAGAAAAACCTAGACAAAATAATCAACCTAAGCACAAGTACACCCCTTTGGGTGAGCCAATTGAATTCATATTATATAAACTTGCACAAGAAAATCTCATAAAGTTTCCTATGACCAAAACTTTCAATGAAATTCAACCTAAGCCTACATGGTAAAAATATAACAAAAATTGTAAATACCACAGGGTTAAAGGCCATCATACATATAAATGCATGAAATTTATAAATTATATATAAGATATCATTGATAGAGAGATAAATGTTGAAGTTAAAACCCATAACTCTCCTAATGAGCAACTAGGCATATATACACAACCCTTCCCACCACATAATGAAGGGAAAACTTTTGAATCTTATAATGTAGTATCATACAGATACACTAACACCATTCATATCCCATCTCATGATTCTATCATCACATGCATGGAAGAATGTGACAAACATGTTGACAATTACTATCAAAGAAGTTAATTGTGTTGTCTCCACCCATTGATGTCGAGTGACAATACATGGGGTATCCTCCTCCTCATTTTCTATAAATAATTAATATAGCATATTAGATCATCTTGGAAAAACCCCAACACAAATTTCCATCTTATAATTTCTTCACACATCTCCCATACATAAATAAGTCTTTGATAAAGCTCTCTAGAAGTCTTGTATACCTAGAAACATTAACATCAATCAATTCCAATCCATAGTTGGACATATTTCCTCAACACACCACCTCACATTCACAAATAAAGACTTACATACTGATGTTCTACATAATAAATCCCTCTCCATTGAAGTTATTATCCCTAAACATACCATTAAAAGAGTCTTAATAGATGGTGGATATGGTCTTAATCTATGTACTCTAAATTTAATAAACCAGTTTGGCTATTTTGAAGACGTTATTTAACCCCAAAAGAAGACAATTGTTAAAGATTATGATGATATTGAAAGAGAATATTGAGGTACCATAAAAATACCTATCCAATTTGGACAAACTACCATGGAAATCACATGCCAAATCTTTTGATCTTGATCTTCCTTATAGCATCCTCCTTGGTCAAACTTGGATACATTTTTTAAAATCCATCCCCTCCACATACCATCAATGCCTAATATTTGCATACAATAGTAGTAAAGTTACTATTAATCTTAAAATCTTGTGCTTCTCTTGAACAACCTTATGGGAAACTCAATGAGTGGGGGACCTATTTGTGCCTCACTGAATAACCTTCATGATTATTAAAGAAGTTGGATATTCTTTGGTATAGGAAAGGGAGAAGGAAATGCATAAATGGAAACTAAAAGTGGTGATGTGCTAAAGGTTTTACAACATTTCAAAACTCCTTAACAATTCCATTTTCTGATAAAGTGAACACAAAATGCTAAAAACCCTCCATTGTTGGAAGGAGAATGAACAACTAAGGCCAATGTAGGAAAAAATTAGACATTCAAATTCCCCCATGGGAAGCACCCATTAAAGTTCAAGAAAAAAAGGAAACCCGTATTTGAACAAGATACTTTAGATTCTTGTAGAGCTATCCACTTAACAACATAATATGAAAACAATAGAAAATTTTAACAAGAGATTGAAAGAGTATTAAAACATGGTTCAATTTCTTGAAAGCTGAAGTTTATAAATCATAGAAGCTAAACAATTGAGAATTAATGATCAAGACTTACATAAAAATAACTAGAACACAAAGCACTCAATATATATGACTTATGAAAAAAGTGAAAAACAAAGGCCACACAGGCACAATCTGATACAACTTCATCCTTGATATATTGCTAAATAAAATGTTAAGGTCAATAATTGAATAATTGTCTTGATATCAATTACAAAAGAGTGATTTAAAGCTTTGCAAGAAATATTCTATCTCCTATTCTACTGATACTGATAATCTATCTATCTATTGATTGAACTATCTATCTATGAATATCTCCTTTCAGGAAAAAATCCTTTTTATAAGAAAAGGGGAGCATATAGGAAGCGAGTACTCTCCACTACCAAATCTAAAAACCCTAACAGGTGTCACCACTAGAGGACCTCAAATCAAACAAAAAATTAGATATGATCTGATTAATAAAAACTAAGCTACTTTCATAATGGCAATGGGTGGTGACCACTTGATAATTCAAATCTCTAGCAAGCTTCATGCGGGTCTCCTTGTCAGGAAGAATATACAACCTTGAATATTTACCTCTATCCAATCCAGTCTAATGTTGTCAAAAATGGTGATGGCAAAAGAGGCCTAACTCTAGGAGTGGTGGATGAAACAAAAGCACCGTCACCCATAAATATTCATAAAATCCCAACCTCAAAAATGAAGATAAAACTCTGACAAAATATGTGCTACATGAGGAGCAGGTGGTAATTCTTCAAAAATAGGATAATAGTTTGGAGGAAAACGTGAGCAGGGACCAATAGGTTATAAGAATAAAAGGTATTTTAGGTTTATATTTTTCAAAGAACAAATATTTTAAATATTTTACTTTTCAAAATTAAATAAAAAATATTTGTAAATGTTGTGAAGGATGGATTCGCTACTTGTAAGCCCCAAGACAAATAGGGTCTAAAGGGAGCGAATTACCCTTGGTCACCTCAATGAAAAATGTAGGACAGGGCAATGAAGGAAGGATAAACTAGACTCGATTTTATGTTTTCAAGGATGTAATATTTTAGAAATTGGGTGAGCAGACCATAGAGGTCTTGGACTGTAGATTAACTAGCTCTTAGCTAGAGGATGCTAGTGAGATGCACTATCATCTCAAGGGCATGTTGGCATCTTGTACAAACTGAGAATAGAGTCTACAATCTAAAACTTGCAAGGCATGCTAAAAATACAAAATCCTTAGTCCAATAACTTTAAATAAAAAAAACAAAATGATGCTAATGAATAGAATAAAATAACTACAACAAGAAGAATATTGTAACTTGAAAGATAATTTAATCATAATAGATTTACAAGCAAGGGTAGTAAAAATTCAAATTTTTGGTTGGTCTACCCTCTGGTAAGCTCCACATGAACAAAGTACCTACACACACGAAGATGAAAATTTTTTTGGGCTATGTTTTGGAGTTTTCCTTAGTCAAACCCCCACTTTGGTGTTTCCACCTCCACAAGCAACCAATAGACCACAATAGAGAGAAAATGAAAAAGAAAAGTAGACACAATGTATAGAAATTAAAGACAATCTATATGCTATCTATAATATTGATAATGCAATGGAAAAGACAACAATAAAGAATTACCCTCCCTTTGGCATGCTTGAGAATTTGAAAAGAAGGATGGTGGATTCGAGAGAGCAAGATGGACATGCAAGAATGTAGTGCCAGTAGCTTGAAACATCCAATAAAGTGATGTAGAAAGAAGTAAGAATGGAGAGAGTGAGGTGAAGTTGCAAGAGTGAAGAGTAGAATGTGTGTGAGATTTAGAAAGATTGAATGGAATCAAGAATTGATTTCAAAATGATAATATGGAGGCAAAAGGATTTTTTTTGGGTAGGTTGGTGGTCGTAGGAGATGTTACAACTCCAAAATGCAATGAAGTGTAATGCCTCAATATCCACTTAACTGGGAATCTATTAGGGGCATCCATATGACGTGTAGACATGTGCAATGTGGAAGCATCCTTGAAAACATTCCCTCCACTTATAGAAAATACCAAAGCACAGATAAAACAATGGGCTTAAGGTAGTGGGTTTTTCCATTATCAATGTTATAAGGCTAAGGTAGGGGTATATTGTGGTAAATTGCACTAGGGTGCAATTTTATGCATCAAAATTTTTCCCCCACTTTAGCAAGAATATTTTTTAGTGCATATGTGAGCTAAAGTAGAAAGAGATTGAAGATAATATATTGAAAAATGAGTGGAAGCAATCCTTTGATCCAATATATCTAGCATGAAAGGGGCTTCACTAGAATGTGAATAGGACCTGGGTCTTTTATCTTCCAAAACGAGCTACAATCTCACCACAAACATGTTAGTTGTAGAAAAAAATATTAGGTGAAAAAAGAAAAAAATAATAGAAAGAATCATAAGAAACAATAAATACAATCTGATCAGATATAAGACGGTGTTGATAGGTATGTCTAGCATGGCTAGAGTCCATACGACAAGCATGTAGGCTTGTGGTTGCTACAAATTGTGTTGTAGGATATTCACAAAAAATAAAATTCTAATCAAGCTACCCCCAAGTTAGAAGCCAAGATATAAGACATCTGTACATCAAGACACAAGATATCAAATATTAGAGATAAGACACAAATTATAAGACACCAAACAATTCTTTTGAAATAAATTTTGAAAAAGGGGTTCCTTCTTTGGGGAATCATTTTCATAAGATATCAAGACACCAAGGAACGCTTTTGAAAGAATGCTCCTTTTGAAAGACACAAAATTTTCTGCAAGTAATTTTGTCATCAAGGAATCCTTTGGAAAGAATGCTTCTTTTTTTTTAAAGGAATTTTTTCAGATTCTTTCACCAAGGGATCTTTTTGAAAGAAATTTCACCAAGGAATGATTTTGAAAGAATAATCCTTGTTGAAAATTAAGCCGATATGAGATCCCCCCTTAGAATGATGTGTGCTATGTAGAGGAGCACATCATTCTAAGGAGAGAGAAGAAATATGAGATACATGGAAAGATGTATTTTTGGTATATTATCATGCATGTGAGGGAGAACACATTTGTAAGGATAGTAAATCTCACTTCTATATATAGCCTTCAATAAGAAAACCAATTCTTGAAATAATTAAATAGTATAAGATGATTATTAGGTGGTGCTAAAAGAAATAATAAATAACTTCATCATTATTTCAAATGGAATTTCATACATAATGAGTTAATATCTATATCAACACAAGGTCGTGCCTATATAGAATTTAGCCATGTAGGCTTACACAGGGTTAATGCAATAGTACTACATGCAAATTCAAATGTTGTAATGCAAATAAAGGAAACAACAAGATCATAAATGAATCCACAAAAGAACCATAACACAGTGATTTTCATGAGTGGAAAACCCTCTTAGGGATGAAAAAACACTCATAAAATGCCTCACTGGCTTAATGAAATTCCTCATTGGCTATAGAATGCCTCACTAGCTACAAAACATCATTGGTTACAAGGTGCCTCAATGGTAATGATCATATTGTCTCATTGACATGACCATTTACAACTTAATTACACATTTATGAATAATAAAGCAATCAACTACAAAGGATCACTCTATTTCTCTACATAACATTTATCTCCCTAATAATTTCACATTTCATATCCTAAGATTCATAAGAACTAGAATCTATAACATATAAAACAGGTTAGATAATAACCCCACTATTTTGCATATAGTTTACAAGATATTCATTTTAGAACTTTGATTTACAACTTCAAAAGATATGTCTCTATAAAGCATCAAACAAGAAACAGTGACAAGCCACTATTTAAATAATAAACAATAAAAGATGTAATGCTGTCATACAATAAAACATAAAACAACCCCTATAGTAAGGATTACATACATAACCCCAAATCATAGGATATCATTTCATAAGGTCGTTACAATATACAATCAATGAATTAAATAAAGAAGGTATAGCTCAAGTATGTATGCAAAGACATATATAAGCTAGAGAATATATGAGTATATGTGCTTATAAGAACACATAGTACCTATACATAGTTACTTGTTTCCTTCAACCCACATATAAATAATGTCATCAAAAGTATAAGTAATGTCTTCAACTATGTATTACTTCTCATTTTGACTAAAATTCAATTATATATATATGTATATATGTATATAATAGAAATAATAAATATAGCATCTTATAACTTTATTTAAGTTTGAAGCATTCACTAATCAATGAGTTCTTTCAGAAACACATTTTTACTCCAAAGTTTGTTATATTGGTTTGCATGTCCATCTAAATTTGCAAATCCAACGAAAAGAAATAATCCATAAGAAAAATAAGTTGTTTATATTTAATTCTACAACTAATAGTTTATTCAATTCAACCAATTTACTTACAATCCAAATAAAAATAGAAAATATATGTTTATAAATGTCTTTCCATTTGGATACAAAATTCTAATAATTCATTCTATATAAGGGTATGTGCAGGATCATCATGGAAAAAATAGGCCCTTAAGTGGCAAAAAATTCAAAAAAATCAGAGTTAGGCAACTTGATGTAAGAAATTGAATAAGTTATCTATATTATTTCAAAATATGTAAAAATAGAATCTGTGGAAAATTGAATGTAGTTTCTAAAATACTAGGTTTATTTATTTATTTTTTAAATCTATATGGTGAAAATTTGAAATTTCAATGCAGTAGTACTTAAATTTCATGAAAAAAAGAAGTAGGTGTCTGTCTAACCACCCTAACCACAATAAAATGATAATATTTTTTATAATATTTTAGACATAAGTAGAGGACTCATTTCTAGATGTGATGCATATTTTTTTGTAATTTTTTTCCAAGTAAATAATTAATTTTATTGCAACCTTTAAAAATTATAAAAAATTGTGTTTGACCACTTTAACTTGGTCAAAAATTCATGAAATTCAATCTTTCTTTTTTTAATCTTATAGTATGCGAAGCATAGAATGTGATGCATGTTTTGGATTCCAAAAATGTGATACTGTTTGAAAGCTATAGATGTTTTTCAATCACCCTATCAATCAAGACTTTAGTCGTAATTCAAATAGAAAATAAATAATAATTATTTATTAAATTCAAAGTAAAGCATAATTTATATTGGTGGAAAGCTGAGAATATCCTTTAAAAACCCTTTTCATTTCATCAATTTTGGGTTAAAAAAATTTGTTAGCCATATTCCCTACAAATACCCATCATATTGCCACTTTTTGGCCCATCATGATCTTGCACATACCCATAAGTAATTTCCAATTTGAATGGTTCTATCTTAAAAAATAGATTTATATTTATATACTCACAATGAGCGCTTTTCTATAACAAATATACATGTATATATCCATTTTAGAAAATAAATCTTGTATGTACACATATATGTATTTATATATATATATACATACATATATTACATATTCAAAATAATTATTTTACAAACAATAAGTAACTAATCAAAATAGTATACTCTACCAAATATACAGTGATGGATATATACACACACATATATATATTTTTATATATTTATATTTGCAGCCATAAAATAATCTACAAAAGAATTCATAGAAATTAATTATACAAAAGACTTTTGCAAGTTTGAATCAAACTTGATCAAATGAATTGAATTTTTCATAAAGATCAAAGAGCCTCAAATTTTAATAAAAAAAGAGGCTATAAGTGGATAGGTCGGTGGCCCCAGGGAGTGCTGCCTATGGAAGGTAGTGCCCTTTGTTGCTTTCCATAGTGCAACCTTCCGCATGCTAGGCTGAAGAAAAATTAAATATAATTTTTAAATTATATTTCTAAAACTTATTCCAAATAAGAAATGCAACAGGAGGATTCCAAAATGAAATATTTATTTATTTTTTAGTAGAAAATATATATATATATATATATATATATATATATATCTGTGTGTATGTATATGATGAAAAAATAATAACATGCAGTTCTAGTACAACCATGAAACAATTATTTTTATATAGAAAATAATTGAGTTTAGTTCTTCAAAATACATATTCAATTTTATATCAATAATGAGATTTATCCTTTCACATAAAAAAATGGAGATTATCCCAAACATTTATTCACACAAACTAAGATTTAACATAGTAGAAATTGCATAAAAACCTGGTAAAACGCTATCCTTTTCTACTCTTTTCTTGTTCTTCTCTCTTTTTCACCATTCTTCAAGTCTACTTTTCCCAAATCCCTAACTCTACTATTCTTGTTTTAGTTTTTGTTTTGTAGATTGAAAATTGAGAATGAAACTTGTGTTGTTGAGAAAATGAGAGATTACTCTCTTTTATTATTTTCTTTCTTTCATTTTCTATCTTTTTTTTCTTTTTTTTTTGTGTTTTATTTTCTAAATTTAAGTTATTTTCTTCTATTTTTCTATTTTTCTATTGCTTTCTTTCTCATTGTTTTGTTTTCAAAAATTTTGCTTTCTTTTCTATGATTTATTTCTAATTTATCAAATAAAACTAATTTTTTAATAACAAACATGATTTATTAGCTTGCATCACAATTATTTGTAAAACAATAAATAATAATAATTATTCTTCAAATAAAATCAAGAAATAAAATAAATTAAAACTATTTCTTTTATTTTCTGTGTATTTAATTTTTACTAACAATTAATTAAATAAAAAACTATAAAGTAAGAAGCAATATAATATGATTAATTAAATGAAATTCTAAAGCAACTATATGATTTCTAAGTGTTTGTGTACATATTTCTTTTTACCACAAGTCAACGCTAGTTGGACAGACACCTATTCTTTCCAAGAGTATATTCATGTTACACACATGAGTCAAAGTTTGGTCAATGATCTTTAAAATAGTAATATTAGATTATAAATTAATTATTGAAAATAGGGGTCATGACATCCTTCCCCCCTTAAAGAATCATCGTCCTGATGATCAACTTAACTAAAGATAAAAATTCCATACCTCTCTAATTCTATTTTACCTTAAAGTCCACTCAGCCCACCTGACAATTGCATTGTTGCTCCACTCATTTGTTTGTTCATAACTACAAAAATTCCTTCATCTAACATGCATTCACTTGTAGTCATTGTTAGCAGAGCATTGTTCATTAAATCAACTTAGTTTAACACTTTATGGCGAATAAAAGCATGCAAGCTAACTCCTTTGCTTCATAGAATTTTATTCATATACTAGACATTCACATTAAATAATATACTCATGTTCATTTTTGTCATCATGCCTACTCACACGAGACATTAGAACAATTTCCCTTATGATGAAAAACAAGCATCGCATACTACCTGTTATCACCATTGGCAATAAAAAATTACATCAACAAAAATTTCTCAATTTTACATTAAGGTCTTCATAAAAAGATCATTTCATGATTAAAAGATAAAAAATAAAAAGTTCATCAAATTCCAATATTGATACATCCATTTATCAACAAAGTAACTCTTAATCTATATTGGAAAGCAAATATACAAAATGTACAATTTCTACTTTTGATCAAATAAAATCATAATCTTCATAGAAAGAAGTACAAATTCATGCTACATCCATTTTCTGAAAGATTCATATGTATATTCTATTTTCAGTTACTATAACCAACCAGTTATTCCCAAGCTAACAATAAAAATCAAAAACATGGTTAAGGTGCTTTTTCCACCCAACCATGAACACAACACTTCCCCAGGGTTCTCCCTAACTTGAAGAATACCCAATCTTGCAAGAGACACCTAGAACCTATATAAAATGGCAGGAGGGAAAATCTTGATGCATGCCTGATGCCTTATATGCATTCAACACTAAAATAGAAATATTTCTTGCATACAAGATGTGGCAGAGAAATATATAACATATAAGCTAGGCTTTCATTAGCCATCTATTTCAATGGTACAATATAGCTTTGGCCAAAGCATTAATATGAAAAGTGGTGGATCTCAAAAAATATCACCTTCTTTGTTAACCCACATTCAACATCCTGTCCTAGAAGGTAAGCTTAAAAATTATCACACACAACACATTCAAAAAGAATAATCTATCTCAAATTGCATAAAAATACAGATCCCGGATAACATGATAGTGCATAACACACACCCGTGTACATAGAATGATTAATTAACAAAAGAATACATGAAGCCCTTTGTTCATAACTCGCACATGGTACAAATACATAATTTACTTGTAGTTCCTCACTTGCACAAAATATGGTATATGCATCACATACAATTAACATTTCTCATTCAAGTTTATGTACAATAAATATGGTAAGTGCATCTCTCGCACGAGTGCATCACTCACATAGTAGTATAGTTATAGTGATCATTACTCGATCCAATAAACACAATGAGTTTAAAAATTGTATCTCACACACAAATTAGGAATGTAATAATTACTCAAGGTTTTATTCACACAAAGGAGTCAATGAATTGCTCTAGTGCATTACTCACACAAGGACGACAAAGATAGGAATATGCATTTTGCACATTAGTATATATATTTTCTACTAATTTCCTAATGAGATAAATATTTATCTATTTGAACTGTGTGTTGATCCTACTCGAGCTTTCATAGCACATGCTCTAGGGTAATTAAATACCTTGCTAATATTTCTCCACACCTCATTTTGAAGTTTAATAAAATATAGTAATTGGTATAAGGTACACACATTTCCTAAAGGACAATATAAGCATATATCTACAATATTGTATCTTCATAGATTAAATCGAATGCACCAATCACATACAATACCCCTTGTCAGAGTGCAGTCACACTATTCCATTTAAAGATAATTTTCACCATCCAAGCACACTAATGGATCTAATCCAGTTCGTCTTCTAAGACATGAGTAGCATGAGTCAATTATCATAATGCTGACCTATCATCCTTAAGTTGGGAGCTTCCAACTACGAATGAAAACTTCGAAGCAACTCAATTTCAAGGTTGGCAATACTATGTTACCATTCTTACAAACACTACATTGTTTGCATCAACTACGAATCCACCATCTCTTGCACCTATAATTAACTAAAAAGGTTCATTCTACTCCATTTCAAATACACACATACACACCCCAGACCTAGTGTATTCTCTCCATTCTACTCCCTTATACATTCCATCAGAGCCTTCATGGCATAATGGAGAACATAACATAACATAATATAAGACCAGTAGTCATAAAATTCAAGCATAACCATCGATAAATAAAAATAATGAAAAGATATCAAGCAGAAAGAAAAATCATCAAAGCATAAAATGAGCTCAACAATCAAACATATTGATAAAAATTGCAAGGTAAAACCCTTGATGGCTATACTTAGGCATAATTAAAAATATAAACTTTCATGTTGGCCCTCAACATCTTGAAATTTTCACCTAGTAAAATAAAATAGAATATTAAAATCCATAGTTTCACATTATATGAAGGGAGCACAACACTACACTTCAACTTGATTAGAGGTGAGTAGGAGGATACATGGTGCAAGAGCACCATAGGTTTTCATGCCTCCAAGAGGGGTAAAGAGTTAATTTTTTTGTTTTGTTTGAGTTCTTAGTATGTAATAAGGTCTAAGAAAACCGCTTTAAATGTACTGGAGTCTAGTTTAGGTCACTAGGTGTTAAGTTTTTGTGCAATTGTAAAAAGTTTCAAAGTTGTTGAAAATTGTCAAGTTGCAAAAAAACAACTTTTGCAATTTTTTGGTGTCTAATGGAAGTTCAACAATTGGAACTTGAAAAATAAATTGTGAACCATTGGGAGATATTGTGAAAGGTTTAAAAATTCCTTGGGAGGTCGAGCCAAGGGTTAGAGGTTGTAATTTTGAAGTTTGAGCAATAAAGTTCCTTTGATTTCCTGCAAATCTAAATGTTGCATCACTATTTCTTGATGTAGTACAATATTGTATGGCCATATCTTGATTCCAAATCAATTGTGGATGATATATAATTGAATTCCCTTTCCATTAGCACTATTTTCATGTGATTCCATTGCATTTTGAGTGAGTTACATCAATTTTCCTCAAAATTGTCACAAACCCTAGATAGGGTAGCTTGAAGGAAAGAAAAATGGATATCTCTCCATTCCACTGTGAAAAGTATTGGAAATAGGTGGAATGGTATGTAATAAGGTGTTATTAAATTCCCAAAAGTTGCAAGATCAGGGGAGAAGGTTTACACATGTTAAATGGCGATGCCCTAGGTCTGATCTTTTCATGTTTTAGGTCTAATTGGCAGAAGAATAGTCAATTTTTAAAGAGTTCCATACAAAGTAACCACCCCTAAAATTTTAGTATGTTGTATAAAGACCAAATTGGTATCTAGAACTATGTTTACATTTTTGATATCATGTCTGCAATGAAAGTCATGACAAAAAAAACCCAATTTGCTGCCCTCATGTTTTAAGCTTTAAGGATTGAAGGCTTGTGATGAAAAACCCACCAAGTGATGTTTTAGGGTTTCAAGACTGGTTTATTTAAGTTTTTTTGAGTTGTCCACCCACACTCTACATCAATTTGGTATCACTCTACATCAAATTGGTATCAAATCTTGAAGATTTGGGTGAGATAAGTTTTTGGAGTTTGTGTGTTGTCTTTTCGCAAGTTGAAGCATGAACTAGGATGCCAAAAAACTAGGCAAAAGGAAAAGAAAGAGGCCTAAGGTGAGGTATCATGAAGACAAGAAGCAAGGTGAAAGAGACTTTCTTGAGAAAGAAGAATGGAACTATTGAGCAGAAAATTCCATGGAGACTTGCAGAGTAAGGAGGTACCAAGCAAGAAGCTAGTGATTAGAAAAGAGAGAAGTGAGATAAAGAAGGTTGAGAGGGAAAAGCAAATGGATATTGAATAAGAGATAATAGACTTGAGACAATCCTTAGAGAAAATGAAAGAAATTCAAGAAAAGATGCAAGAGAGAATGGAACTTGAGATGCAATAGTGTCTTGAGAAGGAAAAAAAAGAAAGTGGTTGGCATTTACCAATAAGAAAGAAGGTAAAGTGGCCCATAAAGAAGATCATTCAAAAGAGAAGAAGGCAAGAGAGGGAAACAAAACCAAACATTTGGGAGTCTTTGTTGATGAAGGAAGAGAAAAATCCAATAAAAGAGGAAGAGGTAGGTAATACAATGGTGAGTAAACCTAGGACTATTCTAACATCAACAAGCATTGAAGACTTTCCTTGGGAAGTTTAGGATGTCTTGAAGGATCGTGTAGACATAGTGGTTGATAAATTTTCTAACTTTTTGCCTCCAAGGAAAGGTGTTTTTTGTTAAAGTAATAAGCTATTTCACTTAATTAATTTAATCATATTGGTTAATTAATTAATTTACTTATCACTTTAGTTTTACTTAAGCTAAACTTAGGTAGATTAATAATTAATTATTTATTATTTATTAAGTGTGCACACTAGGGTTTACTTTTAGGGTTTGATCTCCTTTCTTAAGGATTGATCTCATTGTAATTATTCATTCTCTTTAATGCATTTTTCGCTTGAGGCTTGTAGAGCATCTTTGTTGTTTTGTATATCTTTTCTTTGTGACAAGTTATTGCTTGCTAGTGTTCACTGGGGTCTATGAGGTTGGTTTATCAACTTCTACATGGTATCAGAGCTTCAGATCTGCAACTACCTGTTCATCTTTTGAAGTATTTTGCCTTACAATGATTTTTAAGTGCAAGGGTTTCAAGCCAGGCATCCTTTTTGCAAGATCTAGGGATAGCCAATTCTTTTGGGCATTTTTGGGCAAAACGGAAGTGACCATCATGATCAAAGTACCCAAAAACCCTAGGAACGTTTTTTGTTTTGCTGATTTTGGAGCTGTTGAAAAAAATGCAAAAAAAAAAATTCTAGGGAAGTTGTGCGGCCTCTCCAGCATGCTTCACGAGGAAAAAAATTCACGCAAATAAAAAAAAAGTGCTCACAGTATAAATCAGGGCCACCACCAAGCTACCACCCTCCAACCGCTCAGACAAGCGGCACCACTCAAAGGCCGCTAGCTCCTCCTCTTTAGCCCTTGAGGGCTTAACATAGGGTCCTTTGGAGGACCAACTACCTATGCCTAGCCCCTGTGTCGATTCAGCCCTAACCCATAGTCACATGGGTGACCAAGGTCTTTGGCCTTAGCCTAGCTACCAACCCCTTGGTCTTGCATGCAACCAGGGACCAATTTTTTTAGCCCCAAGGGCTTATTAAGGGTCTACTTGGGTAGTTTGGAGCACTTTCACGGAATCAGGCATAACTTTTGCATACGGTGTCTTTTTTTCAAAAATGAATAGGCATCGGAAAGCTGGTTCCAAGGACTATCCAATGGAAGAGGTTTTATATTTTTTCTTTTCCATATTGATTCTTTTTTTCTAGTAAAAGTCAGAACTAGCTATTTTTAGTCTGAGAGGCATAAATTTTGACTCTGGACTCTGTTTTTCATCATTCTTGTGGCATCAGAAAGCTAACTCCATCCTCTACACAGATCTCAAACCTAATTTTTCCATAATTTTTACCAGGTATCTAATTTTTTGTCAGATCTCAGCTTTTTATTTCTTGGTTATTTTCTTGGGTAACATGCAATTCAGGCTATTTTTTTGAGATCAAAGAGATTTTTTTTTTGCATTGAGAGTATATACTATTGTCTTTTATCATGGATTTAGATAATATTTCATCCCTTACTCCATTCAATTGCTTTGGTTGGAAAAAACAAATGGAGATTCATTTGATGCACAAAGGGTTGTACAGGGTGACCATGGGTACAAAAGTTGAACCTACAAGTGCTATTGAAAAGAGAAAGTGGTTTAATAGATGTGATGAGGCTTTTGGTACTTTGTGTCTATCTATTTCTCCTTATGTTATTTTTCATGTTGATTCTTGTACTACACCCCATCAGATTTGGACTACTTTGGAGTCTTTATTTGGGAAGCAAGATACTATGAGAGGATTTCAGTTGGAGAATGAGCTTATTGGCTTAAATCTAAGGGATTTGACATCTAGGAGTTCTTCACAAAACTCAAATCTCTTTGATTGTAGTTGACACAGTGTGGTAATCAGAAGCAGGACTCTCAGTTGATATTGTCCATTCTTTCTAAGCTTGGACCAGATTATTAAATTTTTGTATCTACCTTTTATGCCATTAGGGATGCTCTTGATACTAGGTTTATGATGCCTTCCCTTGATGATTTTTCTTCTTCTCTCACTCAGGAGTAGGCCAAGTTGGCTAGCATGGTCAAGTTGAAACCTTCTACATCATAGGAAATTATTACATCACAAGAGCCCAAATATCAAAAGGCTTCTACAAGAAAAGGCAAGAAACAAAAACAAAAGGATTCCAAATCTCATGAGAAAAAAAGGATTCCTCATATTCATCCTCCTCTTCTAAGGGGAAATAATCTAAGAAGGAGAAGGTTACATGTGCATATTGCAAGAGAAAGGACATGTAGAACATAGTTGTTATAAGAAGTACATTGATGAGCTGAAGCATCTTCTTTAGAAACATCAGATTGATTTTCCTTCGAGGATGTCTGCATCATCTCATTCCTCCTATTCTTCTTCTTTAGAGCAGCATGACAGGGGAACAACTAGTTTACATACTTCATCAGATATGAAGGGACATGCTCTTTATGCTTATTCAAGTCTTGGATTAGGGAGATGGCTTCTAGATTTAAAAGCATCTCATCATATGGAATCTTCAGAGTCTATGTTCACTTCCTTTGATCCTTGCACTATGTCTCCTATTTTGATGGGAAACAATACATACATGAGTGTTACATGGAAATGGTCTATTAGTTTTGGGGAAAACACTTTTCAGGACATCTTGTGTGTTCCTCATTTGATGAACAACCTTCTTTCCATGTATCATATCACACATGGAGGAAATGGGAGATCTCTGGAGTTAACACCTGATTCAATTATCACTAGAGACTTGGATATTAGAGTGGTTATTGCTACTTGGGTGGTGGATCACTCATCTCGGTTGTATTCCTTTGCATATTTTTCTTCTGATGGTGCTTCTATTCCTACAATTGTTCATCACACTTCTAGTCTGAATCATATTTCAGAGGAGACATTTGGCTTCTTGAACATTGGTGTTTTCACTTTGGATCTAGTTATTGAGCCACCCATTCCATCTTCTCCACCTACTATTGTAGTTGTTGATACTTCTATGGCTACAAATAGGTTTCTTCTATTTCAGTGCAAAAAGACCTAGTTGATCATTCATCTTTGGAGGATACTCTTTAGTCTTTACCTTCTTTGACTTCCTCATTGGTTGAGGTCACGCCTGCTTCTATGGAGACATCTTGGGCTACACTTGATTCACCTTCAAATATTGCATTCATGAGGCTTCTTCCCTCTCACTTCTTTTAGGAGATATAGTTTCTTCTATCTTTTTGGAGCTACTTCATTATGGGGGGGCTATGTGGTCTCTTTCTTCCTCTCTTCTGGGGGGCTTATTTAATGTATCTTGGTGATGGATGGTGTCCTTGGGGGGTCTTATGGAGTCCTCCATCTCTCATCACTTAGTTTTTTTTGCTTCCTATTTTGGGGAGGAGTTTTGTTCCAACTTGGTTTTCTCCTTTACCCCATTTAGTTTAGTTTTCATTGCGTTTGTACATGGCTACCTTATCTGGCCTTGTTTCTGAGACCCATCTTTGCTTTCATGCATTTTTTCCTTAGTGTTTCAGCTACTTCCTAAGTTCATCTTAAGGGGGGGTGTTAGAGTAATAAATTATTTCACTTAATTAATTTAATCATATTGGTTAATTAATTAAGTCACTTATCACTTTAGTTTTACTTAAGCTAAACTTATGCACATTAATAATTAATTATTTATTAATTATTAAGTGTGCACACTAGGGTTTGATCTCCTTTGTTAAGGATTGATATCATTGTAATTATTCATTCTCTTTAATGCATTTTTCACTTAGGCTTGTAGAGCATCTTTGTTGTTCTGGATATATTTTCTTTGTGACAGGTTATTACTTGCAAGTGTTCACTGGGGTATGTGAGGTTGGTTTATCAATTTCTACATTAGTCACTATTTAGATTTTGTTCTAGGGGCTGGTCTATCATACACAACATCCTATGGAAAACAAAATGAAGAATGTTATGTGTCTAAAGAAATGAATGGTGTCAACATTAATGATGCACTTGTTTGGAAGGTTTTAAATGAAGGGAGTTTGGATGCTATAAGCAAGAGGATTGTTGGGAAAGAGATTTCAGAGTTAAGCAAGCAATGTTTGAAGGGAAAATAAGGTATGGAGCAACATAATGACCAAATTGAGTTGCAGATGGAAGATGGATGGTTAGGAAAGAATCTACTACAAGTGGAGCAACAAAAGAGAGTTGTTGATGCCAGTGATTGTATTGATAAAGGTACCAAGGTTAATTCTTGTTTACTTCTTTTAGAAAGGGGTAGTAACACTAATCAAGGATCCATACTTGTTGACATGATGGTTAGAGACAAAGAAACCTAAGGTGAAAATGAAAAAATCCATTGGATGAGAACAAGGTACTATTGAAGGGAATTTCATACATCAGGGAAACAAGGATTAGTTACAAGGTAGGGGTGCAAATGAGGGACATGTTTATATTGACAAGTTCAACTACCATTGCCAAGTGTTCAAGAAACCTACAATGAAGATGAAGTAAACATGGAGTTGTTCCAAACAATAAAATGTGCAAGGATTTAAAGGAATCTAAAAAAATATTTCAAGCATTTTTCTCATGTTGCTACTAAATATTCAAGTGGAGCTTGAATCTTTTCTTCCCTGGGAGTATGGTGCAGGAGCACCAGAGGTTTTCATGCCTCTAAGAGGGGTAAAAAGTTAATTTTTTGTTTTGTTTGAGTTATTAGTATGTAATAAGGTCTAAGAAGACCATTTTAAATATTTTGGAGTGTATTTTGGGTCACTAGGTGTTAAGTTTGTGTGCAAATGTAAAAAGTATCAAAGTTGTTGAATGTTGTCAAGTTGCAGAAAAATAAATTTTACAAGTTTTTGGTGTCTAGTGCAAGTTGAACAATTGGAACTTGAAAAATTAGTTGTGAAACATTGGGAAATATTGTGAAATGTTTAAAAAATCCTTGGGAGGTTGAGGCAAGGGTGAGAGGTTGTAATTTTGAAGTTTGAGCAATAAAGTTCCTTTGATTTCCTACAAATTTGAATGTTTCATCACTATTTCTTGATGTAGTATAGTATTCTATGGCCTTATCTTGACTCCAAATAAATTTTTGGATAATAGAGAATTTAATTCCCTTTCGATTGGAAATGGCTTCATGTGATTCCATTTCATTTTGAGCAAGTTGCATCAATTTTCCTCAAAACTGTCACAAACCTTAGATAGGGTAACTTGAAGGAAAGAAAAATGGATATCTCTCCATTCCACTGGTGAAATGTCTTAAAAATTGTTGGAATGGTCTGTAATAAGGTTTTATTTGATTCCTAAAAGTTGTAAGATCAGGGGAGAAGGTTTGCATGTGTTTTGCTGATGCCCTAGGTCTGATCTTTTCATGTTTTAGGTCTAATTGGTAGAAGAACAGTGAATTTTTGAAGGGTTCCGTACAAAGTGACCACCCCTGAAATTTTATTATGTTATATAAAGACCAAATGGGTATCTAGAAATGTGTTTACATTTTTGATATCACATTTTCAATGAAAGTTATGACAAAAAATTCCAATTTGTTGCATCCATGTTTTAGGCTTTAAGGATTGAAGGCTTGTGAGGAAAAACCCACCAAGTGATTTTTTAGGGTTTCAAGATTGGTTGATTTAGGTTGTTTTGAGTTGTCATCCCCCACTCTGCATTAATAAAAAAGGTCACTTTCATGAACATGTCTTCTATGATGCAAGAGCATCTATTCACAACAACAACATTTCATCAGGGAACTTTTGTCCCAAAACCAATTGGAGAAGATCAAATTAAACATCACCAATGAATCACTTAAATTTTTAGTAGAATCTCTTAAAAATCACTTCATAATACAATGCATCAGATAAAAAACTTGTCTTTTAACTATTATCAGACTCAAAACATCCTAATCAAAATACTAAACCATTCAACATTTACCAATTCATTCCTTGAAGTAGCTTGTATTCACAAAGAACCAAGACATCAAAATGACCAAACCATGACCCTATACCTTTGAAAAACCTTTATACACCTTCAATTTCACCATTTAGATAGAAACAACCCATTACAAGGTCTGCCCATACAAATAAACTGAAATCTTCAAGTTCACCAAAAATACTTCACCATGCCAAGATCCCAACAGAGCACACATTTGGATTTCTTCTTTCTCAAACTTGAACAAGGCCACCACTATGTTTTCCATAATTTAAAATATTTAACTTAATCAAAATAAAAAATCCTTAAGTTCTGCACCTTCACCTAATCTCAATTCTTCATTGATCACTCATATTCCTAGTAGCCATTAAAATCATGACTAGCAAGCATATATTTTCATACAGATCCCTAGACATGACTATACTTAGAATTTTGAATTCTCATTTTTGTGTATTAAAACATATCTAAAATCTGTCATATGTTACTTTGAAGAATAGTGATCAAATTAGGATTGTATCGCTACACAATATGCCTAATTAGGTCTCCACACCATTGGAGTTTATTTGTTATGCCACCTCCACCATTAATTTTCCTTAACCAATTCTTGGAGAAATATTATTTAGGCTTATTTATTCTTATTATTTCATTAGATATCCATTTCTATGAGTATTTTTATTAACCCTAGGTTAATCCACATGCTACACTCTAGTTTCCTATCTGTACTCAAATTCGTAGTCATAAATCTTAGTTTCTCATACATAACTCTTATTACTCTAATCCAAAACTTAGAGAAAATGAGAGTAGGTACAAAAAAGGATCCTCTCACTAAGAATCGGAATTTTTCACCATGTATAATGAGATAAACATGATTTATTTCATCTTTGTTTACCCTAAATAGGGATTTCAACAGTTTCATGAGAAATCACCATAACTAATTCAAAATTGCATAAAAATACATGAAACAAAAAGGAAAAGGAGGGGAATTGATTGAAATATCAATTAAAGACATTTACATGAGCCTTCATGCCCATAAAAATCTATACAAATGTCTAAAAGTAACTATTTTTAGCAATTTCTAAGAAAAAGACTGACTTTATTCATGATTTCTTCAACTTCTCCAATTCAATGCATGCCTATACAATCTCCCCTTCTTTGGAAATGAGTTGGAATTCATTTTTAAATAATTTTCACCTTCCTCCAATGAATGAAACTAACTACAATTTCTCATAACCTTTGATATTCCATGATTTTTGCACATTTTCCTAATTTTTGCCTTTTCACAATTTTGACAACAAATAACAACCTTTGCCACCAAATAAAACTTTTTAAAACTTTACCACCTAAAGACCTATTTATATCAATTTCCAAGAAGAACAAGATTGTGTTGCTAAAATCACTGTTAGCTATTAACAAACCTTTACATTCCACACCCATGTTGAGCCAAAAAGTTTTAATATGTCATGAAAAACCACCATAGTTAACACAACCACCACAAAATGATACCAAAGCACCATTATCACCAAACAACCAAAACCATAAACTAGATACCAAATACAATCCCCATCAACTAGAATGAGCACTTAAACTAGAGCCAAAATATGCACACCCACTTCATGTTTTCACAGAGGTTGGGGGAGCCACCACTTTTTCTTCACTAGTGTCCTTTCCAACAATAGAATAAACATGCCCACTTGGTGTCTTCACCAAAATTGGAGCAACCGCTACCACCTCCTCCTCTGAGTCTACTAATTTAGTTAAAGCCATGAGGTACCAAAAATATCATGAATCTATCTCAATTTCACTATCCGACGATCTCTCTAAAATGTTGATAGGAGAATTGTGCCATCCCAGAAAGGCTCGACCATACCCAATCTTCCTCCTTGTTCCCCTTATAGACCATCCAAGCTTCTTTACCATTTGTTGTTTCTTCGGTCACAAATCAGATCCCTAACCTATAGTTTCTTCTCACAACAACTTGCAGAGACCTTTTTCCATGGGCCTCTTTGTTACATTCTTCCTTTGGTGTGCTTTGCTTATTCCCTAGAGTGTTATGGTGCAGTCCCTTCAAGTTGATCCTTGGAGACTTCCGCATTGGGAAAGTGGAAACAACTCACTTACTCATTTTACCAAGAACACAACCTCACAAATGAAGACCACTCCTCTTATGAACTTAGAGATTTGAGCTCTTGATTGCAATGGTGAAAATGGAGGAAATCAACCTTCATTTATTAGGAAAATTAAGCATGCTAATCATGAATGCTCAGTAAAAATAAGAACAAGTGAGTAGATGATTAACCACTTGCATTCACATCACCATTGTTAATTTCCTAGGTGCATAAAAATCCTTGTATCATCGTCAATAATTATAGGGGAGTAATCATTTGCATGTACTAGGATCAGGTTGATTACTCCTACAAACTTGATGCCATTAATGTTTGCTCATGCAAAAAAAATGACTATTTCCTTCATATTTCTAGTTTTCAATGTTGGTCATTGATTTCCTAATGAAGTGAATAAAATGACCTAGATTAATTCAATCGGGTTTGGATTTCTGAGACCATCGCTTGCCAATTTCTGGCCAAGGATATTCATCCAAGTAAGTGCCAACATATCTATCAACGGGCTTGGTGCAGGTGCACCCTAGCAAGGATATGCCTCCATGAGGAAAATTTAAGTTTTGATTTAGAAATGTTAATCTCATGTTGTAATAAGGTCAATTGGATCATTTTAAGTTTTTTTTAGGTCTTAGAAAGTCATTTTGGGCATAAATGTAAAAAGTGAAAAAATTGACAAATTGTTGTCAAAGCAATATTGTAAAAATGCAAAAATGCCAAATAAAGGAAGGTGAAGAGACAAATTAGTTGAAGAGGTAATTTTAGGAATTGGGATTAATTGGATATATAAATCATGTTGTAGCCTCACAAATCTTGAGGTAGGTTGAGGGATGATGTATTAGTGAAGAAATCAATAATTTTTTTAGTTTTTCTATTTCTTGTAATTTCTTGATTTTAGGCCATTGTACGGCCATTAATGGTGCTCAAATCCCCTCCTCCTCCTTTTCAAATTCAATCCATGTGAATCTTCTTTGATCTATTTTTTTTTATTCAAGGGGTAAACGCTTTTGACTAGAGCTATGAACCGGATACAACCATTCAACAATACCACCCCAATAGGGTTTGAACCTTGGTGGAAAGAACAACAATGCCACCTATAAACCATCACACCATGCCAATACCAAAATTATTTGATCTATTTTTGGTTTCATGAAAAATCATTAATATTTGTGAAAGGTATTGATAGTTTTCTCCATGCGGGTTAAACCCTCATTTAGGGTAAGCAGTGAGTAATTAAAATTGTGTATCTTAAGTTCCCACCATTGGAAATTGCTATGAATTGGTGTATAGTGAGTTTTAAATGTGTTCTAAAGGATTGAAAAATTTTAGAGAAAAATAATGTGTTTTATGTTTGTTTCTACAAAGCCCTAGGTCTATAATTTGCATGAAATCCTAGAAATTGACAATGTACAGTCAAGATCTTGTGTTCTGAGGATGTAAATGGTGTTCATCATGCATAACAGTGTTTTCAAAATACACTTGGTTTTATTATGAATCACTTCTTGACAAGGTTTGGTGTGATTATATATGATTGAACCTATTCTTGTTACTCTCCAGTATGACAGACTTATGACAATCATGTTTTGGGGTTTGAAATGAAGGTTTAGTAGGAGTGTTTGATAAAATGTCATACATGAAATGAGGGAAATAGTATAATGGGATTGTGTAGGCTTATTTACACATTCCTGTGGCTTTAGGAAGGAAGAATGGGATTGGAATTGTGAAGTTGTTTATTGATGGGGTCTAAATAGGGCTAGTTGTGGATTTAGGGCAGTCTATTTTTGAAAGTCTTGATATTTGAGATGTTATTGTTGAAAAGAGGGTTTGGGTCAATCACTTGGATGTTGTTTAAGGTGTTTTTTGGTTACAACAAGAGGTTTGTATGCCTTATCTCAGATTGAGTGTTTGAATTGATGAAGAGTGTTGTAAGGGAAAGTTGAGTCCTAGTTGTAAGGACATGAAAGAATTGTTTGAGTTTTGTTAAGTTGAGATTGTGTGAGGGGTTTGTGCTTCCTACATTGTCATTAGAATGGTATCAAAGCTCAGAAAGGTTTGGGAAGAGAGGGAGAGTTTGTGTTTTTGGTTGTGTTAGTGGTTGTGTGTTGTGTTGTGCAAGTTGAAGAGAGAACCTGATTGCCTAGGTGAGGCAAAGTGAAGTGGAAGAAAGGAGAGACTTGCTTGTGAAGATGGATTTTTTGGAAAGGAATTTTTAGGTAGCAGAGTTACAAAAGAAAGAAATAAAAAGAGAGGAAGAGAAAAGAGATGAGAAAATTTGAGAAAGAGGTAGCTAAGTTGAAGCAAGCAATATATAGAGTAGAGTTAGAATTCCAAAGGGAGATGGAACAGTTGTATAAACAAGAAATCAATTGACATTTGATAGTGAAAAGGAAGATGATATTGTTGGAATATGGATTTGGGAGATTGTTTTTGACCACTTGAGTTGTCATTATGGCAACTAGAGTCAAATGTTTGGTCCACAGTGTTGAAGTTGCTCCTATCGGCAAGAAAAATAAGAGACTGTAATCTACCAGTAGAATGTATGAAGAACAGGGAATCCAGTTGATAAGTTGATCTGAATACTTCACCAGATCACTATTTTGTGGTGTGGATTCCCAAGGAAGCTTTTTTAGCATGTATTATATCCTACTAATGAGTTTTGTGGTGTTGTAATAATCAAAGTTCAAGTTGAGAGATTCAAAAGAATGATTTATTGTTTGTTTTCTCATTCAGGATGACTTGTGGAGTATGGCATGTCATGGAGGTATGAGGAGTGTGTGTTTAACTATTTCTTATGTTTTGAGTTTTTATTTGCATCCCTACTATAGTCTAGCAGACTTGTGAGGGTATGCATCAATTATAATTTTTAAAATTGGGCCAAAATTGCAAATATGTTTTATTTTCCTCGCCAACCAAGTTGTAATAAAATTCTTATTAGTGGATATATAAAGGATATCATAAAATCATTTTGATATGGATGGGTGAGGATAGAAGCATGTAAGGATCAAGAAGAGTGAAAATGTAAGAGCAAAAAAGAACTGAACAGTCATATGAAGTAATATTAGAAGATTTGTCTGAATAGTAGAAGGGTTTTTTGTATGTAGAGAAAAGTAGAGAGGAAGTGCGACTGGATAAGAGATCTAGAATCTGATTGTGTGATGCATTGGAACTAAATCTAGGCATATGTAGATGCTATATTCCCAGTTCACTATCAAATATATTTTGTAAGGTAGTGATCCTTCTCTTTTGAGTAGTGAGCTCTAGGCAGTGTACCTGAATGCAAGTGCATTCCCTTTTATTATACTTTTAACAAAGTATACTTTGTGGATTAATCTCCATCGTGGTTTTTCCCCTAACAGGGTTTCCACATAAAAATTCTAGTGTTATGGTGTTCTTTAATGTGTTTACATGTTTCCTTCTATTTATATACTGTGAATGTTGTTAAGGGTTTAATTGTTGTTGTTGATAATTTAAGATCTGATTTGAAAATCAAATATTGTGGAACACTAATTCACCCCCCCTCTTAGTGTTCCTAGTGTCCAACAATTGGTATTAGAGAAATTTCCTCTTCTGAAGTTTAACAACTTGAGGTGGATCTTGAATTACAATGGACATTGGCAGTCTTCAACAGTAGCTCATGGTGGCACTTGATGATCTTTAGCAGTCTAAAGCAGAGGTCATGGATGTAAAAGAAAATGTTGTGGCTACAAAAAAATACATTCAATCACTGAAGGATAAAATAAATGAGTCAAGGGAGAAGAGGGAGGAACTATGTGATCAGTTGAAGCAAAAATAAAGCAAAGGTCCAACTGATGTCCATCTGAATCAAAACCTAAGAGAAATAACAAAAGAATGTGAAAAGCTTGCTAAGGATAATGCAACTCTAAAACTAGAGATGGAATTTGTGGTGATGAAGTTAACCAAAGAGATTGAAGGAAGAAAGAAGAATGAGAATAATCTAGCCCAGTCCTTTAAAGAAATTTTTTAAGAATGCAACAAAGTTAATAGTGGATTCATTCAGTTGGAGATTGAACTACACCAGTCCAGAAACAATGAACAAGAGCTTGAGAGACATGTAGTTATTCTCAGAAATGAGCTTGCTACAACAAATGAATTCAAGGAGAATTTCATGATAATTTATGCTAAGCTTGATGAGATAACCAAAGGACAAAAGGATACAAATGATAAGCGAGGTCTTGGCTATGAGAAGGGTGAGTGCTCTATATCTAAACTGAAGAACCTTGAAAAGAAGAACAAAGGCAAAAGACATCCGGTAAGGCAACCCAATGCTCAAAAATTTAATGGATATTGCTTTGTTTGTAATAAATTTGTACATATGGCTTCTCAGTGTAGGAAAAAGATAAAATTTAGCACTCCATTTTCTGGTCAATGTTTTAAATGCAAGAAGTTTGGTCATAAGTCATTAGAATGCAAAAGTATGTCTGTCAATATATGTAACATTAAATTCTATACTTGTGGAAGATTTGGACATATTGTTAATCAATGCAAATCAGGAAGAAATCAATGGAATGGATGGTATACACAAAAAAATCCGGTATGCTACAATTGTAACAAACTTGGGCACATTGCAAGATTCTGCAGGAATAAAAACATGAACAAAAGAGGTTTGGTCTATCAAGGAAGAAATTCACAGAAAGACAACAAGGGAAAAGAAAAGGCATATGTGGAAGAGATAAGAGATCATTTGAAGAAAACGTGGGTAAAGAAAAATGAATTAGATGAAGGCAGTAAGGCTGTATCGAAAGCTCCCTTTGGTAATTCTTTTGGCAATTAATTTCAGGCCAGTACCCTATGGGAAGTTTTCATGAAAATATTTTGTCCCCCCTGTTTAGTTCATTTTGGATAGTAGGATTTTGTCAGCCATTGTATTATTCACTATCAAATGTATTAGTAATCACTTGTTGAGTTGGATGTGAAATTTTGAAGGTCTGCAATTGAATTCTTTGCTTGTTTTCTGCATTTATAGAGTAACCAAAACTTCTAGGGAAATGCATTTAATGCAGAAAAAAGTTAAGTGCGTGAAGTTATAAAAGGGAAATTGAAACCCTCATTTGACACCATGCATTGAAGGAGAACAATTGGAGAGATTTTTTAGCAAAATTTTGAAGGAGAAGTCAATTTAGCAGCGAAGTCATCAAGTATTTCTATTCCTTGTTAATTTCATACTTATTTTGGTGATTGGTAGAACCCTGCTCCATTCAAAAAATGAAGCAAACCCAAGGATCAATAACTTTGGATGAATATAGTAGCCAAAAGGTTAAGGATATAAGAAATTCATTGTCTGCCTCCAAATTGAAGAAGCTTGAAGGAGCAAAACATAGAAATTTGGACATCTAGAATGAATTCCCTCATTTGGTCAATATAGAGATAGTTTGATTTATCCTGAAAAGATTGGATGGTGATATCCTTACTCTAGATAAACCCTATCAACTTTCTAAGGATGTAATCAAGAATCTAACAGGTTTGTGCAAAGTTGGTGATGTTTCAAAAAATAAATTGATTCAAAATGTTGAGGTCAAAACCCTAACTGGAATAACGAGAGATCAAAGGGCTCCAGTGATCACAACAATTAAAGATCCATTAACATGGTATATTACACATGGAATTTCATATAAAATATTCTTCAGAAATAGAGAAAGATCAACCTTGGCGGGTGCAACATATATCGCTCAAGAAATGATAATAGAAGGTGAATACTTTGACCTATATGGTTTGATGAAGGATACACTGATGGAGAATGTACATTTGACGAAGGATATAGGCTAACCCTTCAGGTTTGGTACCATAGCTACATGCATCATGGTGTATTTTTTGAATTGTTTTCCTTTGAATGACAATGTGGTATGGAAGGAAAACATACCGATTTGCAAACATTTTTTTGGGAATTTCAACTCTTTTGAAAATGGTGAACAAGTCTATGAAAAATTATTTAGAAAGGTGTTAGAAAATTTTGGCATAAGTGACATTCCTCTTTTGGTAAAAAAAGTTGAAGTTGGATCATCCTCCGATAAGGCAAAGAAAAGATAGAAGAGAGAAAGAGAATTGACTGGTTTCACTCCTCTGACACCCAAGTCAACAAAAGTTGTGGAAAAAGGAAAACAACAAATGGTTGTGGATGTAGTGGATGAAAACTCTAAGGAATATACTCCTAGAGATCAACCAAAACTAGGTGAACTAGAAGTTATAATAGCAAAAGATAGTGATGAAGAAGGTGCTCTGTTTAAAGCAAAGTTATTGCAGATTATTCTGGACGAAGATGGAATGCAAAAGATAACTGATATATGGTACAATGGACCATCTTATGAGTAGGATTTCATTGAGGACACCCTAGGAAGATACTTTATTGACAACAACATTGAACTGGAGAGTCTGCGAAATGTACTCCCATAAGAACTGATTGAGTGTATCAAGGAGGCTATGGACTTTGTGCCTCTGGACAGAAAAGAGGAGGAAATAATTTCCCATCTAAAGATGCATTTTATACTATCTCTTGCTAAAATGAAGAAGAAAATGAATGTGCTAAGATAGTGTATTGAATCACCCAATAAGATCCTCTCAATTACTATCTTAGGTGGCATAATGTGGTTGGAAAATACAAGGAAAAATTGGAGGAAATTGAAAATGAGCTTGTCAAGATCAAACAAGACTATAGTATGTTTTTGGACAAGGACGGTGAAGTTAAAAAGAGGATTCATGATCTACAGGTTGAGAATGCGAAGGTCCACTCTACCAAAAATACTCTTATGGAAATTTTTTGGAAAATAAAAGATCATACTAAATGCAGGCTGGTGTAAATGATTGAAATTCTAAAGAAAGGAGAAAATTTGGATGATTCCATCACCATTCTTGAATCCATTGTCCAGATTATCAATAGGACATCAGAGAATAACAAATTTATCATAGCTATTGGGATTGTGGTGGACTCCTGGAAGAAATTTCTTCTGGAAATGAAAATTAGGTACAAAATAATCTTCTGATTTGTGCAGAAGGTTTCCAAATTTCGATCAAACTCTCAATTTTGCATAAGGGGAGTAATTTTTTTTTTTAACAAAAGAAGGAGAAAAGTGAAGTAAAATATTAAAGGGTAGTGAAAGTAGTGGAATTTTTTTCATTGATGTCAAAAGGGGAGAGAATGCAGTGAAAAAATGTCCCGACATCCTAAGGAGTAGTAATTTTGGTTTTGATGCGTTTTTGAATTTTGACACTTAGTCATTTTTTCACTAAGTGTTGCCATCAATGCCAAAGGGGGATATTATTGGAATATAGCTTTGGGAGATTTTGTTTGACCACTTGAGTTTTCATTGATGGCAATTGGAGTCAGCTATTTTGTCCACAGTGTTGAAGTTGCTCTTACTAGCAAGAAAAGTAAGAAACTGTAATCTACTGGTAGAATGCATGAAGAACAGGGCATCTGATTGATAAGTTGATCTGAATACTTCACCGGATCACTATTTTGTGGTGTGGATACCCAAGGAAACTTTTTTAACATGTATGCTATCCTATTGATGAATTTTGTGGTGTCATAATAATTGGAGTTCTAGTTGAGAGATTGAAAAGAATGATTTATTTTTTATTTTCTCATTCTAGTCGACCTGTGGAGTATGGTGTGTCGTGGATGTATAAGGAGTGTGTGTTTAACTATTTATTATGTTTGGAGTTTTTATTTGGGTCCCTAATATAGTCTAGCTAACTTGTGAGGGTATGCATCAATTATAATTTGTAAAATTGGGCCGACATTGCAAATATGTTTTATTTTCCTCGCCGACCAAGTTGTAATAAAATTCTTATTAGCGGATATATAAAGGAGATCAAAAAATCATTTTGATATGGGTGGATGAGGATAGAGGCACATAAGTATCAAGAAGAGTGAAAGTGTAAGAGTGAAAAAAGAACAAAATAGTCATATGAAGTAATATTAGAAGATCTGTCTAAACAACAAAAGGGTTTTTTGTATGTAGAGCAGAGCAGAGAAGAAGTGTGACTAGATAAGAGATCCAGAATCTAATTTTTTGCTTCATTGCAACTGAATCTAGGCATATGTAGATGCTATATGCCCAGTTCAACATTTTTTTGTAATATCAAATATATTTTGTAAGGCAGTGAGCCTTCTCTTTTGAGTAGTGAGCTCTAGGTAATGTGCCTGAATGCAACTACATTCCATTTTATTATAATTTTAATAAAATATACTTTTTGGATTAATCCCCATTGTGGTTTTTCCCCTAATATGGTTTCCACATAAAAATTCTGGTGTTATGGTTTTTTTTAATGTGCTTACATGTTTCCTTCTGTTTATATACTGTGAATGTTGTTAAGGGTTTAATTGTTGCTGTTGATAATTTAAGATCTGATTTGAAAATAAAATATTGTGGAACACTAATTCACCACCCCCTCTCAGTGTTCCTAGTGTCCAATAGGTATGGACCATTCAAAATATATTCAAAAGGAGAAGAAGAAAAATGAAGATGAAAGAGAAAGAAGAAGAAGATTTTCAAGATGTAGAAGAATAATTCACCGCCCCCTCTCAGTGTTCCTAGTGTAGAAGAATAATTCAAGGATGAAGATAGGTATTATTTACACATGCTTGTGGCTTTAGGAATGAATAATGGGATTGGAATTGTGAAGTTTTTTATTGATGGGGTCTAAATCGACCTAATTATGGATTTGGGGTAGTCTATTTTTGAAAGTCTTGATATTTGAGATGTTATTGTTGAAAAGAGGGTTTGGGTCAATAATTTGGATGTTGTTTAAGGTTTTTTGTGGTTACAAAAATAATTTTGTATTCCTTATCTCAGATTGAGTGTTTGAATCAAGAGTTTTGGTCCTTGTTGTAAGGACATGAAATATTTGTTTGATTTTTGTTAAGTTAAGATTGCGTGAGGGTTTTGTGCTTCTTGCATTGTCATCAAGGCTCCACCATTCATCCTGAAGTAGTCGAGGAGTCCACATGTCACTGAATTGCAGACCTCGTAGGGCTCAACCAAATATTATTTTAATATTGTGAGGTGTGCGATGAGTGACTAAGATTTAGTCTTTGCACTGTATACTAGCCATCTATCTCAAAACCATCAAATGTTGGGTGTTTGAATGTAGATTGGGCCCCACCTCGATGGGCGTACACATGTCAAGAAATCACAAACCTCACACCATCTTTAAAAACCTCGCACCATCAACATGTTCACCAACATCTTTGTTATTTGTAACACTATATTCAAAATCAACACCTTGGACAATGGCACTCTCATTTTCATATTCTTCATTACTCTCATACTCAACATTCCTAGCTGATGAAAAAATTGAATCACTTTCCAAGGATCCTTCAAATGCAATTTGTGCATTCACTTGTGAACAATTGATATTATGGATATTTGAACCATTGAATCCCTCATATGACTGAAGCATTTTTGGATCATCCGCATAAGGGAAATTACATTCTTGAGAAAAGCATTAAGATACTTCAATCTCCTCATGATCCTTAGTCTCACCTACAAAAAAAGTATCGAATGTGAAAGATTCATAAGAACCACTTTCAAAAACAATTTTAGGGTATTGCTTTGCTTTCTCACAACCATGCCTTGACCATGCATCAAATGCATAATTAGAATTATCAAAAAATGGATTATCTCTACACCAATAAAGATCCTCACTCCTATTAACTGGTGGGGATGGAGGCTCATCAAATAAATGGTTATCCATTACCTTCATTGTTGTCATGGAAGCTTATGCCTCCTTAGCATGATGATCTAAATCTTGTAACTCATCATCATAATCAAAATCATTATAATCAATTGAAGAGAATATAAAATCATTTTCAACTTTTCCCACATCATGTTTAGTCGACATCATTGTCTCACATTCTAAGAACTCTTCACATGAAGAAAGTTTCTCACTCTCAAGAAAGAAAACATTCTCATTGTTATTAACATATCTCCTTAATGGAAGGGATGCAATCTCCACTTCATAAGGATAATCATACTCATCAAAGGAATCATATGAATCAATTCCATCACAACTACCATAGCATGAAAACCCACCAATACTGAGACCACTTAGGTTCTTGAGACTAGAAATTTGAACTTTCATTTTGAATACCTCGATCATTGGTTAATGACAAAGAATTATCAACACTAGGACCACTACTATTGAATATATCAAATCAGAAGATGAGATAATTTTTTGTGCCTCTTCCACTTATTCACCATCCAAGACATCCCAATGACACAAGTCAGGAAAATCCCTTTTGTTATTATTTTGTGTATCTCCATCTCCATGATTGTTGTAATGATATGCAGATATGTCATTTGTGAATTTATTACAATCATTATATTCTTTTGCACAACAAGATGGATGTTCATGTCCCGATGCACCTTCTCTACTTGTTTGCATTGTATTTTGATCTTTCTCCACAAGGCAGCCACCACTAACACTCTGAGTCATCACATGTGGTGTATAATCATTCTTAGTTCCCTCTACAATATTTATCTAGTCAATTACTTGGTCCAAACTATGAGGCTTCAATTCCTCTAGTAAGGTACTCAATCCTGATTGGTACATTTTACAAAATAGATCAATGTATATTGAATCTTCAGGTCTGACACTTTTGGATATCTCCAACAAAAAATCCAAAAATCTGGAGAACAAATCATAAGGTGATTCATCTTTGTGCCTTTTCATTTCACACAATCTTTTAATAGAAGATACCTGATCAACTTTTCTTTGATCTTGTGGAAGTTCAACTTGGAGTTTACTATAATACTCAAATTGTGGTAATGGAGAAATTTGAATATTAGAGGATTTATCATCTTGACATAGATCTATACTGATTGATCCACTGGTTCTATTTGCATGAAATGTGCTAAGATGACTAATGCTAGTGGTTGAATATCCTTTCATCATTGAATATTTTAAGTTGTTCTCAATATCTATAACAATTTGATATGCTTTATGTAATGTTGTGGGCTCTTTGTCTCTTAGTAGGTAACTCATATTTTTATCAAATGCACCTAAGAACACAACCAAACATTCTACATCATTTGGTCTTATGCTTTCAAGGATCTCTCTTATTATCTTTGAAAATATAAGATTAAAAGAGGGGACTAACTCATCTTCTTCTTTCTCCATGCTCATGAACTTTTGTCTTATTAAGATTGCATCAATTCTTTCACCAAACTACTCCATGAGCACTAATTTACACTCATCCCATTATTGTATAGAGGATGTTGGTAGATATGAGAACAATATCTTGCATCTCCTTTTTGAGATTGAACAAACAAATTCATTACAATATCCTCAAAGTCTAGTTCATAATCTCCCATCACATCAATGAACTCTTGCAAATGTTTGAGTGCTGATTCAGACTATTCACCATTAAATTTGGGTACCTTCTCTTTGACCTTGGACAATAAAACATTTGGGTAACCACAAATGTTACTAAAATCTATAGCTCTGCACCTTTCAGTACTGAAATTTCTTTGATATGACAGAGGTTTCCCATTATGCATTATTGCATTCGGGTCTACATCAGGATGCACAATTTGATAATGCATTTTTTCAAACTTTTACAAGTCTTGTCAGATCTATCAAAATAAAATTCAAACTTCCTTTGTAACTACGATATTAAGCCTTTACAATGCAAACCTTCTATCTATTTTACTTAAGATCTTAAATATAACATGCTTCTCTATTATAATACATGAATTTCAAGTTACACTTTTAGGAGCATGTAAAATCACCACTAATATCCCCTCATTTAGCACTATTTAACTTAATTAGGAATCATATACATCTTAAGTCCTAAAGATTTCTCATAATTTTCTTGCAAATATAATAATGTTTTCTTTAGATTTATGAGAATACCTGGAAATTGGAAACTACTAAACTTTCTTCTTCGACTACAAATTTGAAAGATCTGGAATAGTTTTGTATTATTTATTAGGTTCTTTAGACAGAGTCACCACCTCTTTCATAGAGGATTAAACCTCAAACAATATGAAGTTCCTTCAAAGGTAAATATCGTTCTGGGTCTTCTCCATCAGCAGAGTCACACTTAAATTCTTTGAACTTTGTTGTAGCCAAATCTTTTCCAAGTCTAGGAATTTTCAATATTTGAACAAGATGTTTAGATTCACCAAAAAATTGACTCTATGTTACAATGATATGAAACTAGATATTAAAAGCTTTCCCTAGCAGATTCGTCAATTCTATTGGTGTTTTTTCGAGCAGAACCTCAAAATTCTCTAAAGAGTATCCAACCCTTATGCTCAAGAACTCTTAAGGCTAGTGGCCAACAAATGAGTAATGGATTTTGAAGCCTTGACTCCTACTCTTTAGGATCTATGGGACCTAGGAGGGTGTTCCTTATTATGCTTAAATGATGCTTGTCTAATTGAAAGCACATTTATACATAGATTGATTTCTAGTACTTGCAAATAAATGTAATTCGCTGAACATTTGGTAGACCTTTGAGAAAATTATTATCTACTTGCTAGGAATAAGGGAATACTTAAAACTCATGCTTCATGATTGAAATTTTTTTCATGAATTTTTTTCTCACTTTTATTCCATAGCTAGGAGAATCACTAATTCATTCATTTGCAATAATTCTTAACAAATAGACTAGTGCTTCATCAATCGAGCTAACAAAGGCAAGTATGCAATAACCAGTAATATATTAGCCATTTAATTTAGAAATTGGTGGACTATTACCATAATTATTTGCAATATAAAAATTCACAATGTCTGAAATGCAAATTCTTACCAAATCCTATGTAATTTCTTACAAATCTACAACCCTCTTCAAGTATTTAATCATCTCTTTGAGTTAAAGTATAAAACAAAGCCACACATTCAATTGAACATTGAAGATAAATGAGAAGACCCTTGATATTTTTATTTATAAATTGAAAAAAAGGTACATAGGAGATTAATCATTTTATAACTAATATGTGCTTCCATATCTATGGCTTCTATAAAAATAATTTAAGATTCTTACATACAAGACCCATACCCAAGACAATTTACTATTCTATTCATTAATCTTTCTACAGTATACTCCTTCCTGAACTTAGCTTCTACCTAGACCATTACAAGACTCCAAAATCAAACCTCTTGCAATGAGCCTTGAAATCCATTTTATAGAACAAGGGAGAAACAAGCATCTGGCTCAATTGTAATTAAATTTCATATGCATTTCATTTCAAAACAAATTTCAACTCCATTTAAGATATTCCCAAACAGTTGCTTGTAATCATTTACCAAATAGGGGAAACAAAATTTATATCAATCACCAAGAAGAACCAACCAATGTCTCCAAAATCACTGTTAGCTATTAACAATCCTTTACATTCCACACCCATGTCAAGCCAATTTTTTTTTGAACCAACAATTTTATGGGATGTTCTATGTACTTCTCTTGCACTCTTAGGGTTTTTCACCTAAAAGGAGAGAGATAGAACCCACAAAATTGAGGTGGTTCATTCAAACTAAGGAATATATCATGAAATTGTGCCTAAATTAAATTATCTAGATGCAAAAACCTAGTAAAATCTATTGATTATTAAATGAAAACTATTGAAATGCAAATTGTTGGAAAACACATTGTGTAATGCAAAAACACCTAGAAATGAAAATAAACTACAATAGAAATGAATGAAACTAAGGAAGTGCACCTGTAAAATTTTTGGAGGCTTGAAATGACCTTTTAAATTCTCCTAATCCATATTTTTAGGTCTGGTGGGATTCATTCACCATTTTGGGTGAATCAGTCCCAGTTCTATGAAACTATTCTAGAGCCTGTTTAAGACAAATGGGTATCCAAAAATGTAGAAAACCAAAATTAGGACTAGTAGTGGGATGCATTAATCACTCATGGAGAATGAGTACACTTTTGAATTTTTGAAGATTCAAAGGGGGGAACAAGAGCCTTTAGTCTGCACTTTCTACCTCTCTAAGTGTTTGGTTATGAAACAGTCAAATTCAGGCCTGAAGGTGACTTTTTGTGGCTATTTTGACTTGTCCAATGAAGAGATGACTTGAGAAACTTTTCAATGCAATATTCAATTATTTCTAAGCTTCCAAGATGTCTAAATTTGCAAGCAAACAAGACAAGAAAGAGAAATGTTGGATGTTAGGGCATGGGGGTTTCCTTGTGTTGATGCGATGTTTTGCACACTTTCTCAACACAGGCAGTATGTGGATGCACTACCTCTCTTGAAAGGATATTTTCAATCAACAAGTTGTTGAAAATCACCCCAAGGTCTCTCGGGTGTTAGGTAATGACTTGCAGGGAATTCCTTAGTTGATATTCAATGTGATTTTTTTGGTAATCACAGGGTGAACTTACATAGCTGGATTGAAAAAATTAGATCTTGTGAGTTGAAGTTCCTTATAATGAGAACTGACATGCACCTTGCTGCAGGTTCAAACAATAATATGGAACTCCAATTCTTTCCTTAATTTTTGGCTTTACAATGTGCAATGAACCTTAGCATAGGCTATTTCTAAAAAAGAGAAAAAGAAAAAGAGGGTAGGGAAGAGGGGAGTTTCTTGGATCTGAAACTAACTATGAACATTGATCATGGAGATTCTACTGTGGACAACTTCCTTAAAACAAAATTTCATTTAACCAAAAAACTCAAAGTATCCTAAAATTTGTGCTATCTTCTAAGGTCTACAAATTTTTTACCATTCATCCACCATATACATGCATGAACAAAGATAAAATTTTGAGGCAACTTTGAATTCAAGTCCAAACTAACTTTACATTGCCATCTACCAGCAACAAACAACAAAAAGTATGGAATAGGAAGGAATCTACACAACATAAATTTTTATAACCATAGAACAACATTACCAAATCTATCAAAGCTATCTAAAACTAACTAAAATAGAAAATAAAATCTAACTAAAACATTTAACTATGGGAGATGAATCATGAAACATGCAGAGAAACTAAAAAATGCACCAAAGTCAATGCATTTCTATTAAAATTTTTGCAGTATGTCATTACAACAACTCAACTCTCTCTAGAAAATGAGAGGAGACCCCCTATTTATAGTGTCCAAAAAGTAGAATGAATGGCCAAGATTAATTTGCATTGTGTGGCCAAGATTCACTACAAACTAGGGTTCTACCTACCCCCCAATATATTACATTTTAAAATACAACTTCGTCCTTATCCGTATTTTGTCTTTTCTAACAACATGTAGCATTTTGTCTTCTAGCTGATTTCCCTTTTACTGTAGCTACTTTGTCAAGAATTCTTCACCAATAATAGGGTTTCCCTCTTGCTTCTTCAAAGCAACATACTCTATGAACTTCAGAATTACTAGCTAGAGCTTATCAACGTCAATGATTTCAGATCACAGAACTTGATAACTCCACTCTTGGGATTGTTCGATGAGATTTTCCAAATCTTCATCATACTTAGCAGTGTTGTCTTAGAACAATTTTGATTGGGAAAACGCTCGAGTAGAAAATCTAATGAAATCAGTGGTAATTTCATTTGACATCCTGTCCTCAATCTTTTTTGGAAGTGGGGCTTTATCTTCACTAGGTCCATCTGTATGACAGGCATATCATATCATGTCATTAGTTTCAAGTACTGGATGCAATCGACTCATATTTCCTTAGCCCATTCAATGTCTAGATCCACTTTGTCGAGCACCTACTCCAACCTCTCCTTTCAATTTGTGAATTCATGCTTCCATACATTCATCAACCAATGGTCATCCTTTTTAAATGCAAGCTCTTTCTCCCAAGTCATACTTGGCAGCTTGAGAATAGCCTCAATCTTTGGTAAGTGGAGTCATATCTCCTTGGGAAGTCATTGCTAAGTTTCCTCGTACCCTCAAGAGACTGTTGTAAATCCAATAACTTGTTTGTTGTCCCAACGACATGGCTAATGCCCATGTTCCCTATGTACAATACCTTTCAGAACCAACCCTCCATGGTCTTATCCAAGTTCTTCCTCTTTTTGACCTTGTCAATTTTCTCCTTTGACAACAACTGTGGCGGGGCCAAAGATGTGGTAGGAATTTCCTCTATTGATGACCATTGTTGGATGTAAGCTGTCAAATTAGCTACCTATTCCTTAAGCTCTTCTTTTGAAATCTTATCCTATTGAATTAAATGCACTACTATGGCAACAAACTCCTGGAGGTGCTCCACCTTCTGCTCTCTAGTAGTTATTCACAAATTAATGGTGAAGACATTATACATTATTCCTTCTTTTCCCACCACTGGTGTGGCTAATTGCATGGTCCTTGATCCAGAAGTGTCCATTGTCACCTTGGATCTAATTTTTGTTGGAATTATGTGCCTCAATCTCACAGGATGAAACCTCTGGTAAACTAAAGTCGGTATGGCCTTCATTGTGTCTGGCCGACTAGCAGATGTGAAACCTTTTGAAATGGTTTGGTCATTGTGACTTTGCTGAGGTCTTGTCAACTGGTGTTATCACTGTGACAGTTTCTATCTCTCACCATGAGTGGAGATCTCTAGCTGATAGTCCACTCTTATCGTATATCGAGAAGACTCTAGGCGAAAAGAGGTTTTGTTGAGAGACTTAGACATTCAATATGTCTCATACCAACAACAGAAGTCTTTCCAACAAGTATACTCTTGGAGGCATTGGGGTAACTCTAAGGGTTCGGTAAGAAATCTTAGCGATGGAGAGAAGTCTTTCCAACTGTTTTTTGGTGCTCAATATGACTTAAGACTTCAGTGTAATGTCTCAACAATAGCAATAAGTCTTGGTGATAGATGAATACTTCAGGATAACTTGTGAACCTTGGTATGATCTCCTGGCGAAAGCGATAAGTCTTGCCAACTATTGAACATTTCAGTATAACATAAAGGCTCGGTATGATGTCTTTGCGAAAGCGATAAGTCTTGGCAATAGTGATATAAGTGATTCTCATCGGTATGAGGTCTTGGCAACATGGCGAAGTCTTAGCGATAGCCTTTTGGACTCAGTGTAACATCTGGCCGATAGTAAGGACTCTTGACAATATCAAATGTTGGCTTTGTGGCATCGGGGAGACACAGTTAGTGTCTCACTGACATGCCAACACAGGTTGAATGCTTTGACTGAGCAATGAGCATCCTACGTGGCTTGTGTTCAACAAATCAGAGAAGCTGAATGGGAACCGCTAGTAGTTGGACTGTTGTGGCCATTATTGAGAGGAATCTCGATAGAAAGGGGCGTCATGGATATACTCTGAAGTTGCAGAAGATGTTTGGTTTGATGGATTGTTATGTGGTTGTATGATTAGTGGATGAATTTGATTATGAGAGTATTGCAATTTTGAATATTCTATACAAGGTTGATCATTATGAATGCTACTTTAAATTGACATCAGAAAGATAAGTTTGATCTCTGTATGTAATCTATACTACTGTAATACAAAGTGACTTCTCTTGGTGTGGTGGGTTTTTCTCCCGTAAGGGTTTTCCCACGTAAATCTTGTGTTCATGTGTGTATGTTTAATCCTCTATTTCTGTTATCTCTTTCAAGTGCATCTTAATTGGACTGTAATTGTAAAAATTTAAAAGTATCTTTGCATTCTTCCCTAAGGTTTTGATGTTAGGAAAGTTTCTTTCGCACCTTAGCTTTCCTTACAATTTTGGGCTTCTTCTCTTTCTTGGTAGTGATTTGTGCTTGGGCTAGGATAGCCTCCAGTCTAGCCTTTGGATCACTCGGGGTAGGAGCCTTTTTCTCAAGCTACTTTTCCATCCATTTGGGCATTTGAGTCTTTCCTTTGGGTGATTCACTATCACCTTTTTCTTCACCCCTTATGACTTCAATTTTCTTATTTTTGGAAGTTTCCTTCTCTACCCTAGTGTCCTCTCCCTCCTCTTCACTAGAGTCTCAGGTGAGTATTAGGTGCTTGAATGGGGACTTGGTGGGTAGGTGTTATTTGGGACTTCCTTCCCTCTTAGCCTCCCCTTCTTTATCTTCATCATCATGCTCATCTTCATGCTTGTGCTCCTCGGGTTTCTCTATTTCAGGGCTCTTATCGGATTGGATCTCCTTTTCAAGTTGAGCTTCCTCTTTATCCTTTTCTTCCTCATGTAGAGGTGACACATATTCATGTTCTTCCTACCCTTAAGAGAGAGGCTTATCCTTATCATGTTTGGGGCCTTCTTCTTATTGTTCACCTATTGGAGGTTCCATGCTCTCCTCTATCTTATCATCTTCTTGTCTTCTTTCTTCGGAAGGTGGCCTTTCCATTTCTTCCCCAAGATCCTTTAATTGTCAGGACAACTCTTCCTCAAAGTCAAGATCAAAATTTTTCACAATTAATTTTCTTCTAGTGTCTTCTTCTTCATCTCCGCTTTTAGACGATCTTATTTCTTCTTCTTCACGAACAACTTTGTCAATTTTCAAGTGTTGGTACTCTAGATGTTCGTGGTATTCATGCATTTCTTCCCACAATGGTTTTGTTGCTTCCACCTCTCACCTTTCCTATTCTGCTAATATTGCTATTGTGGCCTTCATCTCTGGGGGCTCAGTTGGAGGCTTTGAAATTGGAACATTGGCAAGGATTTGCACTAGGGCAGCCTAGATTGTTGGATTTAGTAATACTTCAATTTTTTTTAAGGAGCAATTTGCATGTGTTAGGAAAAATCCTCTGGAAGAGAGAGTGTTGGTATTGAAATTGTTGTTGTTGCTAGCAAGAGTGATGTGGTTGGAGGAATGGAGGTGGAGGAGGGCAGAGAGGTGGTGGAAAAAGAAGAATCAACCACCACGACTGGCCTA
Organism: Sequoia sempervirens; assembly: GCA_007258455.2. Classification (NCBI taxonomy): domain Eukaryota; kingdom Viridiplantae; phylum Streptophyta; class Pinopsida; order Cupressales; family Cupressaceae; genus Sequoia; species Sequoia sempervirens. Next base: position 118,729,536 of record VDFB02086081.1, on the reverse strand, counting down.
GTTGGTGAAGAAGAAGCTAGGTGGACAGATATGTCCACTATAGATGAGGAGGTAGCCACCATGGCTTGAGAAATGGATGGGAGGGTAGTAGTATCAGGGGCAGCCAGTGGGGACTTTGCCTGATCCGTATCCATCTCTTCCCCTTTGTGAAGGGGATCCTCTTGAATAGTCGAAAGCCCTGTAGTGCTTCTTGACATTTTTTGTTTCTTTGAGGACTCACCCTCTGAAGCTTTCCTTGTGTATACTTTTGGATTTTTCTACTGCTCCTTAGTCTCTTTTCTTTTTTTGGAGCGAGTGAGTGGAGGAGATTTGGATGTTTCTCCCATCGAGACTATAACAGCCCCATCATCTGTTGCACTAGGCTCACTATCAAACCCTTGATAGGTCAAGATGGCCGCTTGTAGCTTCAATCAGGATAATTTTCCATTGAACCATTCTTCGGTATGAGCTTCAATTGGCATGGTTATGATATCGAGGTCATCAACCTCTTTCTCATCCCAATCTATTGAAGGTAGTGACAAGTTAGCGAATGCATTATACCTAGGATCCATAATTGTGATTTCATCCTCCTCAACTTGATTAGGTACAGGGAACAAGTTTACCATTTTTATGAAGTAGGCAGTCATTCGCATGTAATGTCTCATGCACACCTCCTTATCATCTTGGAAATTCACCTAGAGATCTTCAACATGATGCATATGGGCATAGTCAAGTCCAAGTGCTTTCCTTATATTCCCATAAGGGTCCATTTATGGATGGGTAGTATGAAGCTAGAAATGATATTCAGCTAGCTCCTTCTCTAAATTTCTAACACATTGAGAGGTTGACAGCTTGTACATCCCTTGGCCAAAATAAAGGGGATAAGGGATCCCCGCCAAATGCTTGCTATTGAGGAGAGTATGTATAGGCAACAACTACCAAGAGAGTTCTAACAATATAATCTGATCATTAGGATACCAGGGTAGCTTGTTTGTCCTTTTTGTGTAGATTTGGGTGCGAATGTATGTGAACTTAGGATACTAAATAAATAGAAAGGCATATTGTTTGAGGAATGCCCGAGTGTTGTGGGAGACTCACCTTTCAAAATCGCCTCCAAGCAACTTGATAATGTGACCTATGAAAGCATCATTGACCCTGCAATAGTCCCTCTTGAAAATTTTAAACTGTAACTGAGGGTATCTATCATAAACCTTCAATTCCTAACTAGATTATTCATTTGGAGCCTTGAACAATCCACTATACTTCCTTCGTTCAATCAGCGAGTAGAGAAGGTAAGATTCCATATAAAACTTGGAGGTTTTCTTAACATTCATGAATTGCTCATGGAATTAGTCACTTATTATCTCTCCCTAGTAGAATGTAGTTTGTGTGGCACCATCCTCCTTTCTATGAATAATTTTCTTAATAAAGTTGTAGACACCTAAAAATGGTCTGGAGAATCTAATTAATTAAACACTACTTATTTGATTAATTAATCTTAAATTCATCTACTTAGTAAATAAATAGAAATATTTATTTATATTAAGTTCATTATTAATTCTTCTATTTCTCTCTTAATTAAATAAACAAAATTAAAAACTTTGTTTTATTTAATTATTATCATTTTTATCATATTATTTCTCCCTTAATTAAATAAACAAAATTAAAAACTTTGTTTTATTTAATTATTATTATTATTACTTCTTTTATACTTCTATCATAAATTAAATACACAACTTAAATAATTTGTGTTATTTAATTACCTCATCACATTTCTTCTTAATTAAATAAAGATATCTTAAAATCTTTTATTTAATTATCATTTTTCCTTTTATTTTAATTTAATAATCAAATCCTATGGTTTGATTTATTAAATTATTTAATCTTCTTTTGCTAAATTTAAATAAATCAAAAATATTTAAATTAATGCAAAAATCATTTAACACTATTCACTCACCAATAAAATTAGATTTTTAAAATCTAATTAATTCTACTGTCATTCACGGGAAGAGCTTTGGGGACAAACCTGCAGGAAGTCCTCTTAATCTTCTTCCTCTAGTCTTCCCTCTCATCTTGCCTGGTGTTTTCATGGGGAGGATTCTCCATGATCAGCTCCATCTTCTCATCCCATGCCATTCAATTCCCCAGATTGAATCCCAGCCTTTTATCCCATATTCCTGTGCAAATGTGCTGTCGTGAAAACTATAAATACATGTCTTTCGCTATAGGAAATGGATCCCAAATTGTGCGGTCTTACTCTGCAAGTTTTCCAAGCATCCAAGCATCCAAGCAATCAAGCATTTGAGCATTCATCCAGCATCCGTCAAGCATCTAGCATTTGCAGTCATGGCTTCCATTACAATAGTTTTATTATTTAATCATATAGGAATAGAATTATTTTGAATTCTCATTCTCTAAGTGTCATTTCAATAATCTAATTAGCTTCTAAAATCTAAGAGCAAAGTAGATTAAAGAAATCTTTAGAGTTAGAGAGCAATAGGACAGATTTATGAAGATTCTACATTTAAATTGATTTAAATTTTCTTGAATCTTAGATACAATGTCTTATTTAGAAGTGTAGAAGCATTATAGATTATTTAACCCATTCCTACCAAACTGGCTATTGACTGGAAAATCACAAAACTGCAGGTGTATGGAGACTCTTAGTTAATCATCTATCAGGTCAACAATGATTACCAGACTAAGGATGACACACTGATTTTATACAAGAGACTGGTAGATGATCTAAGGAAATACTTCATAGATATCAAATTTGAGTAGATACCGAGATCAGAGAATAAAGCAGCAGATGCCATGGCCACAATAGCATCTCTTCTACAAATGCCTGAAATGCAATATCTTTATCGATTTATTGTGGAACAAGTGTCAAATCCTGCATACGCAAATCCCAAATCCCAAACCATAAGCCTTTTGGATAGTGCCCAATCTTCCATTTATGGAGACATTTGTACTTATCTAAAAGATAATATCTTACTGCCAGATCTTTCTCACAACCAAAAGTGCAACTTCATATGCCAATCTGCCAAACATACCATTATTGTTGACACCCTTTACTGTTGGGGCCTAGATGGTACTCTTTTGCATTGTTTAGAACATAACGAATCTGCTTCTGCTTTACATGAGGTCCATGAAGGAATTTGTGGTACACATTCAAGTGGATTATCTTTAGCCAAGAAACTCCTTCGTTTGGGGTATTACTGGCCACACATGGAGCAAGAATCTTATAAGTTTGTCAAGAGATGTCAAAAATATTAGATTCATGGCAATCTTATACATGCACCAGCACAGGAGCTCCATCCATTCACAACTACATGGCCTTTTTGTCAATGGGGATTGGACTTGGTAGGGAAAATTAACCCATCTTCATCTAATGGACATAAGTTCATTATCACCATAACAAAATATTTTACAAAATGGGTGGAGGTAGTTCCCTTAACCACAATCACTGGGAAGCAAATATCATCTTTCATACTTAATTATCTCATTTGTAGATATGGGATACCCCAGTCAATCATTACAGATAATGGCAGGCCTTTCAAGAACCAAGACGTCCAAGCGCTGTGTGAAAAGTTCCACATCCAACATCGCTTTTCAACCCCGTATTACCCTCAAGGTAATGGACATGAAAAATCTTCCAACAAAACAATCCTAAAGATTCTCAAGAAGACTGTAAATGAGGTAGGGTGTGAATGGCACGTTCAGGTTAACCCTACTCTTTGGGCTTACAAGACTAGCATCAGAACACCAACAGGAGCTACACCATATGCTCTTGTCTATGGATCAGAAGCAATATTACCTATCGAGGTAGAAATTCCATCCCTTCAAGTTTCACTAAAGGGACTCATTTCAGATGAAGATTATAGGATCTCTAGACTTCAAGAATTAGAACTACTTGATGAATGTCGACAACAAGTTGTTAATCATTTGACAACCTATCAACAAAGAATGTCTAGGAACTATAATCATAGGGTTAAGCCTAGATTCTTCCAGATCGGAGACTTGGTTCTATGGGAAAACCATAGAAATCAAGCAGACAGAGAAAAGAAGGGAAAGTTTGAACCTAACTGGATAGGGCCTTATGTCATTATATCAGTCTATGGATCAGGAGCATACCGGCTGTCTACACTAGAAGGAGATATGTTGGAGGAACCCATGAACAACATTCATCTCAGGCGATTCTATACTTGAGGACACCTAGTGCATGGTCAGTAAGGTTTTCTTGATGAAAACCTGGCAAACAGGCGTCATGATGACAGAAAAACAATATATATATATATATATATAAATAAAAAAGAAAAAGAAAGAGGACACAATAAAAAAAAGTGATGAAAACCTGGCAAATAGGCACTACTTGTGATTTTCACCAGCTCTTCTATCTATTAGGTACAATTTTGTTACGATTGTTTCCTTTCATATCATTTCCATCTATCATTTGAGATAATCATTATCACTATCCATATCATAGCAAGGATATCATGTTTTACCCTAGCTTTGGGGCAACATCCTGGTGTTAGTTGGTACAATGGACTTTTAGCTTAAATGGAAAGGCAATCAAACATGACAACACCAAGTGACGATACTTGAAAAGTAATCCAAAAACATCAAAAAATCCATCAAAATCCAAAAACATCAGAAAATCAAAATCCAAAAACATCAAAAAATCCATCAAAATCCAAAAACATCAGAAAATAAAAATCCAAAAACATCAGAAAATCCATCAAAATCCAAAAACATCAGAAAATCAAAATCCAAAAACATCAGAAAATCCATGCAAAAACATTCATAAAATTGAAAACACAAAAATAGAGTCTACATCAGTCAAAAAGTGGAGTCTGTGTCAGTTGAACTACGTGGTCTCTGTGTATATAATGTAGGCAAGACTAATCTTTGATCAGTCCCTGAGACCCCTAGGATAGATCTTTAGGTTACATCATTTGGTCGAACATCTGAGAATATCATGCAAACATCAGCACACACATTTCAACATTGATGATTTAATCTGAATAATGATTTGAAAATACATTAAGTAGAATTTGAATTGTTGTACTTTTCTTTTTATCATTTTCTTATCATTTCTTTGGAGCTACTCGATGATGTATTGAATTAGAGAAGCAAGGAAGAAGAATGATACTTTTCTTTGTTTACTGTTTGTGAGTTAGTCATTATTATTTTGTGAATCATCGCGGGAAGTGCTCTACCAAGTATCATGGATGACATTCCGATTCACTTAAGAAAATGATTAATTCTTGTCTATTTACGCAAGAAATGCTCAGGTCATCATTGGTCTATCTCATACCTTGATGCTTGTGTTCGCTTGCAATATCAAATATCATGAAAGAAATACTCAGGTCATCATTGGTCTATCTCATATCATTGATGCTTGTATTCGCTTTCAATATTTTAAAGGCTTAGTGATGATACAAAGCAAAATAAAAAGATTGTTGAAATGACACTTAGGTTTGCATTGATAAAATAGGTTTGCATGGTAAACATAGATTGCATTCATAATAATACATATGCAGAGTATTGATTACACAAGTTACAAAGATTCATTTACAAAGAATGTTATCTTTTCTTAGATTGAGTATACTTGACACATAAAATTTTCATAAATGGCATGCATATAAAATCATTTCATCATCTCATCATAAATGTCACAATAAACATCTCATTTTGTGATATCATATACACGTTATGTTTCAGCATTCATTACATTTATCATTCATTTACATCTCATCACATTGTCATTATCATGTAGTTGCAAAATCATCATTCATTTACATCCCATTTTATTTATCATACATTACATTATATCCATACATCATTCATTTACATCTCATTTATCTATCATACATTGCATTTCATTAAGAAAATAAATGTATCATCAATATCATATCACATCATCATCAATGCATCCATCCAATCTAGTATAATAAATCATCAGAAAACATAAAAAATTAAAATGCTTCCATCACATAAACCATCTAGAACACATCATAGATCAATCGAACCGCTGCACATCATATATATCTCATCAAGTGTCAAGTATACAATGAAGTCTGAAAAGGATGAAAATAACATCATATCAAAAATGGCTGTATATATCTCTCAAAGGGTACACAAATGATCTCAAGTGGTACTCGCACTGGAAGGGGTAGGTCTCACACCAGTATCACGACCACCACCAGATGTCCCAGGATCTCTCGAGAGAGGCTGTGTCACGCCTCTGCTCACTGTCCTCGAACGAGTTCTCTCTAAGCGGGACTGGGCATAACTGACTCTCTGCTCTGGGAAGCAAAGCTCATGATAACGGCTCCTGTAAAACTCAATCTCAGCACCTGCCCACATAGCCTCTCGCATGTAATCTACCACAGAGGTCCCATCTGCCACTCTCTGCAATCTCTCTACAGTAGCCTATGCTGTCTCTGTTGCCTGTCTGACAGTATCTCGCTCTGCAGTTAAGGCTGTAATCTATGCTTGAGCAGTGGTCAACTGTGCTTGTACACCTGCTAGCTGAGCCTGTGCTATTGCTGCTACCTGTATAGCCTCATCTCTCTCACCAATCAGAGAGGTAATTTGTGTCTGTGTAGTAGCTAGATGTGCCTGCATCTGGGCTTGGGTCTATGCTAATAATCCCTGCACCTGTGCTAGCTATCCCTATAAGGTATGAACCTACACATGTAAACCTACAACCTTTGATCACTCTACTGAAGAGGAAGCAATGGCCTGCCTCTTATGAGGTGCACTGGACGATGGCTCTGAAGTACCTGCAACACTCGGTCTCCCCTCATCTCCACCATCATCATCATTGCTATCATCACTACTACCATCACTGTCATCATCACTGCCCTCCACGTCCACATCTACATCCTCCTCTCTCCTCCGTCTCTGACCACCCTGACCACCTCCTGCAGTTGCTGGTGCTGGTGCTGGTGCTAGTACTGGCTCATCTGGAATGGTAATACGAGGAGGGTGAAGAGCCAAATACTGTCCGTACTCAGGAGTAACGGGTGCCTCAATAATGTCTCACCGCATATCCCATGCCGATGGCTGTAGAGCACGATAAACCTCAACAAGTGCCCCATAAGGCAAGCATGGACCCCAATCACTGACATCTACCCATCGTCGTCCATAGTGTGCTACTCCCTGTGGCATACACTGAACAATCCCATACTGTCTATAGACACGACGAAACAGGAATCGCTCCAAAATCCTGGGGCTCTTTTTGATCAAATACATCGAATCGGCCAAAAATCTCAACTCGATATCATCATCATCCCAGTCATCACAATCTAAATAGGGACGCCAGGTCATTGTATCCACATCATCAAGAATTTGCCTCCAATAATCTAGCTTACCCATCATATGCTGGGTAGGCCTGCCTCTGTAGCGAAACACATAAGGTCTCGTCACTGGTCTCGATAACACTGACACATGACGCATAACAACAATATGCTCCCATGCCCATACCTGAAGAAGTGTAGCTCCCACCGATAAACTGCTACCTCTGAGGTACACAATCCAGTGTAAATCATGATATAGCTGAGCAAGCATACACATGCCCCAAGCATATCTCATCCTGTGGGCCACCATACCCTCTAATACCAACCCCATCCAAGAGATAGACCCTTTGACCTCTTATCAGGATAAAGGAATCCACCAATAAAGCTGGCCAAAACTGAAGGAAGTGGAGCATATGAATCATAGATCTCTACCCATGGAACCCACTCTCCCACAATATGGGGATCCTGAAAAACTCTCCGCATAGACTCTACCCCACCAACCTCCTCTGAATCATGCACGACAATCTCCCCAACAAAAGGAATGCGAAGAATACGCCATATGTCCTCTGGCGTCACAGTCATCTCGCCAGTAGGTAAGTGGAAGGTGTTGTGGTCACTATACCATCGCTCTGCTAAAGCTGTCAGTAGACCCCTATTAAGTCTAATATGGGGCATATCCAGTAATGAGGCTAAACCACAATCAGTAATATGATGCCTCTCATCCGCTGAAAGTCGTGGTATCATATCAAAATTCCAGGGGAACTGCTCTCCTACCTGGATAACATCTAAATGCTCCTATTATCATACAAAAAGAACATTTTACATAGCAATATGTTATCAATCAGAAATATCAAACATTAGGAGGTCATCAATTTTATTTTATTTTTAAATTGTGCTTTACCTATCGTACTATCAATTTATCAAGAAGGAACCCTCATCTATCAATTAGGTGTATCCCTTCAAAAAATTTAATTACTCCTCGCCTATCATGAGGGTAATTATTATCAATCAATGGATCTCGCTCATCATGAGATCATTTACCATTCATTTAGTCAAGATCAAACTAAAACAGATGGAATCAACAACAAATCGGCGACATAAAAATAAAAGTGCACAATTTTTCATCAATCTATACTTCCAAGCGCTACAAAATCCTACTGACACACTATAAAATCTACCTAAAGCGCTATTTCTAGTGGCACGCTACAAAATCCTACTAAAGCACTGTAGAATTGACCCAACACGCTAAAAATATGACATGCTACCCTAATCTATGGACGTGCTATAGATTTCGGTTGGCGTGCTAAAACTATGATGCGCTAAAATTGATTACCAACGTGCTAAACTGCATCTGTCAGGCGCTAAAACAAAAAACATGTGCAAATGAACCAAAAAAAGTACTAGTGCGAATTACGAGGAGGATTTGGGGTACGTACCAGAGGTCCATAGTCAGTCAGACGCTGGTGATGTCACACACGCTCGAGTCGGTGGGTGTGGTAAGGGATCGACATCCTAATGCTCTAGCACTCTAAGGGTCTCTATCACAAGTTTATGAAAGTCAAATGCACAAATGACTTTTGAAAATGACCTTTTGAGCATTTATAGGTTATTTTTGTGGGATTTATTTATTTTTTCCTTCTGAGGAATTAATTCTTATCTATCACAGGGGCAGTTTTGGACAATTTTGCCGGGAGATAAATTGTTTCTTCATCAAGTCATCATCAAATCATCAAATCATCATAAAAATTCAAATTTTTGAAAAATCATAAAAAAACTCAAAATTCATCAATTTATCTCCCGTGGGGGCATATATCGCTATTATTTCAAAATTCAACATCTGGGGCAAATTGGGGGCATATTTTAAACTTTTCATCAATACTGGTAACTGAGGGTAATCATTCTTTGAAGCAATGTGTAAACCCATCACTTCAAAGAGGGGAAAATGTAGACACCTAAAAATGATCCGAGAATCTAATTAATTAAATACTTAATTTATTTGATTAATTAATCTTAAATTGATCTACTTAGTAAATAAATAGAAATATTTATTTATATTAATTTCATTATTAATTTTTCTATTTCTCTCTTAATTAAATAAAAAAAATTAAAACTTTGTTTTATTTAATTATTATCATTTTTATCATATTATTTCTCCCTTAATTAAATAAACAAAATTAAAAACTTTGTTTTATTTAATTATTATTATTACTTCTTTTATACTTCTATCATAAATTAAATACACAACTTAAATAATTTGTGTTATTTAATTACCTCATCACATTTCTTCTTATATAAATAAAGATATCTTAAAATCTTTTATTTAATTATCATTTTTCCTTTTATTTTTTATTTTAATAAACAAATCCTATGGTTTGATTTATTAAATTATTTAATCTTCTTTTGCTAAATTTAAATAAATCAAAAATATTTAAATTAATGCTAAAACCATTTAACACTATTCACTCACCAATAAAATTAGATTTTTAAAATCTAATTAATTCTACTGTCATTCACGGGAAGAGCTTTGGGGACAAACCTGCAGGAAGTCCTCTCAATCTTCTTCCTCCAATCTTCCCTCTCATCTTTCCTGGTGTTTTCATGGGGAGGAACAATCCTCCATGATCAGCTCCATCTTCTCATCCCATGCCATTCAATTCTCCAGATTGAATCCCAGCCTTTTATCCCGTATTCCTGTGCAAATGTGTTGCTGTGAAAACTATAAATACATGTCTTTGGCTACAGGAAATGGATCCCAAATTGTGCAATCTTACTCTGCAGGTTTTCCAAGCATCCAAGCATCCAAGCAATCAAGCATTTGAGCATTCATCCAGCATCCGTCAAGCATCTAGCATTTGCAGTCATGGCTGCCATTAGCGTAGTTTTATTATTTAATCATATAGGAATAGAATTATTTTGAATTCTCATTCTCTAAGTGTCATTTCAATAATCTAATTAGCTTCTAAAATCTGAGAGCAAAGTAGATTAAAGAAATTTTTAGAGTCAGAGAGCAATAGGACAGATTTCTGAAGATTTTGCATTTAAATTGATTTAAATTTTCTTGAATCTTAGATACAATGTCTTATTTAGAAGTGTAGAAGCATTCTAGATTATTTAACCCATTCCTACGCTTACAAAAGTAAACCATCCACTCCTAGAATTATGCAGCAGTGGGAAGGCCCATCACTCTGCTCAACAGAGTCACCAGGTCATGATAATTTTCAAAGAAGTTAATGCGGAAGAGTTCTTGGGGAACTTTTGCAGCACTTCCCCTTTTTTATTTTAACCAATATTTGTTGATGAGCTTCTTACATCTATTTGGGTCATGATCCCACATTTCCTTGCAATATTTTATGGTAGGGATCTACATCTCCCTGAAGGTGGGAATGTGGAAAGTCTTTGTTATTGCCTAGGGAGACATGTCAGCTAGAATGTTCCCATCTGTGTCTATTATTGTCTGGGTCTTAGGCTAGTATTCCTTCCTGCAAGCCATGACCAGTTCAGGAGCTATAAGGGTAGGAGGAAATCCTACAGCTTTGGAAATTCCACTTCCTTTGATCAACCTAGCATTGTCTATGGTTGGGTTGACTCTAACCCTCTATTTAAATTCATCAATATCAATGTGGCCGATATCGGTATCTGTAATCTCCTTACAGTCTATAATAATCTTTGAGTGAAATGGATCCCCCTGGAATTGGTACTTCATTTGGTCCTTGTCCTCTTTCCCATGAGGAGCTCTATCTAATTTCTTTTCTTTATCTTTTTCTATGGTTTCCCCCAAGGGTCCTACACCCGATTCCATATATCCTACAAACAAAGGCATGATGAGCACAACAAAGCATGAAGACACCAATGTTAGCCAAAATTCCTATCGGATGAAGTCCAATTCAATAGCACATTATTCATGAAATCAAAAATTTACATCAAGAGGTCATTTGCAATTTACTAAGGGGAGTTTGGTCAGCCCGAGCCCTTGGGGCCAGACTTCCCTGGCAGGAATGTTATTTTAAAGGACGAACAAGGTAGGGCAATCCGTATGGTTTCTCTTGACTTCAAATTTGGATAATTTGCAAGGTCCATATAGGAGAGGGTTCAATTGTAGCACATGGGTCGAGACTTGTTTCCTAATTGGAGGTCATTTAGATCATCGTTGGGGCACTCAGAGCTGTGAGGAGGGAAAGTCATCTAAGGTTTGTTGTTTTAAATGGCTATGAGGAAATAGAATTCCAAGGATAGAGTTCCAAGGTTTGAGACCTAGGAGTCTGAAAGGTCGATGGAATAACCCCTTAGTCATTAAGTGTGTGGATCAAATGGGTTGATATGTCGTTCAAGGATAGCCATTTGAAAACAACAGGGACTAAGCAGAATTTCAGGGATGAAGTTTTGGTGGACCAAACCTTGCATTGTATTTATCCTTCAGGTTTCCTTTATTAAAAATCTACTGGAAATCAGAGTGGTGGACTCTAGGGATCGAAAGGATGGGTTGATTTTTCCTTTTGTGATGGCTAAGATGAGATGGAATCCTGACAGCTGAAAATTGGCAGACGAGACCTGGTAGAGGTTATTTAACACTTAAGTTTTCACTACTTGTTCATGCAGCATTGAGATGCTCAAGATCCAAAGGGCGGAAGGTGGTCACCTGATGGCCATGAGAAATGGAAAAGCTGAAACAGAGGTTTGTGGATAAAACTCTGTGAGCCGGGACCCGGAGGACACCAAGGATGTGACATTTCATTTGTTTAACTCGAGCAGGAAATGACGAGGCAGATCCTAAGGCTTGGGCAGACGGGGCCATTAGGTTGTTTGAAAACAGTGAAAGCTACATGGCATACCAGGGATGGAATCCCATAGGAGCGAGCTCAGGAAGCATGAATGGAGGCTTGGAGTTTAAATTTTGGATGAGTCCTGATGGCGAACCGTCAAAGGAGATTCGGGGTTGCGGGCCCAAGGAAACATCTCACCATTTTAAATTTTTTTGAGTTTTGAATATTTCTAAATGGTGATGGGGAGGCTCGGGTCCAAAGAGCATGCGCACTCTATGGGAAGAATGACACCGAGATGATAAAGTTCAGGATTTAGTTTTTTGGGCAATTTGAAGGTTTTCATGAGATTTTACCATATGGGTTTTTTAAGCTTCACCTTCCTCTACCAAGTGAATACATTTTAACCCTATTTTCTCCACCATTTAAATATGAAATCACCAAAAACCATGCAGAATGGTGGATGATGAAATTACCTCAAGAACCCAGTGAAGGAGGCTGCCAAATCCATGAAGAATCAGTTGATGTAGGCAACAAGCGCGGGGGCATCGTGAGACAAAGGCACTAGATTCTTGTAAACTCGCTATGAACTCTTCTGGCCAACCTGACATGTGAAAATGATAGGTTGGACCAGTTATTTATACTCCTAACAACATTTAATATATCTCATTAATGTGAGTATGATAGGCTCAAGAGGTTGGTAAGTTCAAATTTCAAGACGGTGGTGGGAGATCCAAAACCTGGAGGTTAGAAGGATGTGAGTCAATGACCCCTTCAAATGTTAAAGTGGAAAACACCAACAAGAGGAGGTGCAGGGTCTAGTGGGTGGAACTCTGGCAAAGGATGGTCATTCGGGAAGGGAAAACTCACAATGGAGTCCTAGGTAGAGAGATTTGGTGGATTGGGCCTAGGGCAAGTGAAGGATGGTAACTTTGTAGTGCAAGTCATGAGGATAGCGGTTGAGGGGCCAAGTCCTGGGGAATGAGAAGGTGAAGGCCTTTAGCCATTTTGAAACAATAAATGCACAATGGAAATCTAGAGAGGGAAACCCACTGGGCTAGACCTAGGAGGTCCCAAGGATGCTGGAAGAGGTAAACTACCAAAGGAACTCTGTGAGGACCTAGGACTTGAAAAATTTAAGGAGATGAAACATGGCCAATTTAAGATAAGACTTTGGATGCACTTTGACCACTTAGGACACCAAAATAGGGGCACAAAAAATGAGGGGACAATAAAATAACCTGGAAAGGCGAAGAAAATAGAGGGTCCCCATTTCAAATAGGGCATTTATGCTGAGGGCACAACACCTTGGTCAAACCCCTTTTAGGTAATTAAACCAAAATAGAGAAAGAATGTAATTAAGCATGCAATAATTGATTGAATACCTTGTCATGATGTTTGATCTTGAATTTTTGTAGCAATGAAGGAAGATTTTTCTCTTGAATGTCTTTGGAAGCTTTCTTGATGACCTAGAGTGATAAAACCCCAACTTTCTTGAATTGAAGGGGAAGACAAATGATGAATGAGTTGTGAATGAGTTAAGAGATGTAAATTAGGGTTTATATACTTGATTTAATAAGCAATTTAACTTATTTGGCCATAAATTGGATCCCTTTAAGGACTACATGAAGAAAAATTGAACTTAAATTCCAAAATTTCATGCTCAAAAGTCAAAAATGGCCCAAATGGGACTCATTCACCACCTTGGGAAAATCAATCCCATCTAGCAAGGGCTCATTCACCCCAGATGGTAAATTAGTCCTAGAGGGGCCCATTTTCCAGCTAAGATGCTAGGAAATAAGGAAATAAAGTTTATATGGTGACTTTGTCAGGTATTTCATCAAATTATACCTCAGGATGCACAATATGGGGTAATAGGGGCCTTTTAGTGATGATATAAAGGTCAAATAGGGCTTGGGACACATAATTCAATGTGAAAGTGTGATAAAATACACTTTACAACACTAAAATGAGGGCCACTTAGCCTAGGAAGGCACAACATCCAATGTGAATGTGTAAGACACATTACAACACTAGATTAACATTAAGTTTATTTTACAAGCCTTCTAGATTGATGTGAAGATGCAATTAAATACATTTTATAATGTTGAATTAAGGGAAAATTGGTTTAAGTCTAGAAAAGTGTGACAGCCTTTTACAACACTTTACAACATCTTTACCAGACATCATTAAATGCATTTGAAAGGGTCCAATACCTAGTGTGAATATGAGAAACACCTCACAACACCAAATAAATACCTCATTAAGTCCACTTTATCATCAATTATTCCCCAAATCAAGCAAGTTTCCTTTTTTCTATGGTACAGTTTTATCATGTAACCAAAAACCACCACAAAATGATACCAAAGCACCATTATCACCAAACAACCAAAACCATAAACTAGACACAAAATATAATCCCCATCAACCAAAATGTGCACTAGAACTAGAGCCAAAATACACATGCCCACTTCATGGTTTTGTAGAGGCTAGGGGAGCCACCACTTTACCACTTTGTCTTGACCAGTGTCCTTTCCAGCAACAGAATGAACATGCCCACTTGGTGTCTTCATGATGCAAGTCAGAGGAAGAAAAATCACTTACTGAAAACAATTTCATTAATTAGGGATTCAAACCCTCAAACTCTTCAAAGCTTCATAACGAAACTTCATACAACAATGGTACAAAGACTGAATTCCATACAACTCAGACCCAAATAGGGTTCTAAACTTATCCAATGACCTTAAAGACACTTGAGTAACTTCAACGTAAACCAAACCACCCAATTACAAAATAAAGATTCCAAATTTGATCACTTTTCAAAAAATTTGAAAATGGAGACATGATTTTGCAAAGGTGCTCCTGCACCATACTCCCGACCAAGAAAATTTCCAATTCCACTTGGTATTGAAGTTGTCCACCAACATACAATCTTTGTTTTCTCTACCTCAAATTGACCTTGCTCTTAACCACCTTCATTTTCACCTTGGGCTTTAGTTTTTCCATGCAAATTAGGCTTCTATCTTGCTCACCAACTGAAATCAAAATCTTCACTCTTGGTCTACCCTTTCTTTTGCCTAAGTATTTGGGCCTGTGAAATGGAAATGATTTCCTCTTCCAATTTTTCTTTTTAGATACCTGCACTGGAACAAATAAAATAGCAATTTCATTGACGAAAACAACTTGATTAGTATCATACATGAAATCTTCTTCCAACTATCTTGGAGATTCTTTCCATTCCTTATCAAGAACTTGGTCAACATCAACCTGATCAACAATCTCATCATCAGAAAAAAAAATGATTCTCCACAACAACCTTATCGTCAATATTCCTTTCTTCTTCTTCTACCATCATGACCATATCTGGCTTAGTTTTTTAACCTTCAACCTTGATATTCCATTCCCTCTCAATGGTTGCAAACCTTTCCAACAAATCATCTTCTTCATCAACCTTTTCTTGTTCATTCTCTTCTCCCATCAATGGTTCTTTTTTCTTATCATCAGGTGCAACTTCTCTCATTTTCATTAGCCTTTGAATAGGCCATACTACCTTCTTCTTAACTATCAAGTGACAACTTGTTTCTTTTCTATACAACTGTTCCATCTTCATCATGGTATCTGCATAAAATTCACTAAACTCTGTTTCCCTTCTCTTCATCTCTCACTTTAACTAAGCTATCTTTTTTTCAATCATCTCTTGTCTCTTCCTTTCTTCCTCTACATGCAAATATCTTCTTAGAATCTCCATCGTCAAGATGGTCACCAAGCAAGTTGCTCCTTGCTTCAACTCACTCACTTTTCAAAATTTTCTCTTTTCCTTCTCAATGGCAGCAACCAGGTTCTCACATAACCTGCAAACAACCACAACAAAAAAATTCAATGAACTCTAGCCCAAGGTATGTGCAGGATCATCATGGAAAAAATAGGCCCTTAAGTGGCAAAAAAATTAGAAAAATCAGAGTTAGGAAACTTGACGTAAAAATTTGAATAAGTTATCTATATTGTTTCAAAAATATGTAAGAATAGAATATATAGAAATTTGAATGTAGTTTCTAAACTACTAGGTTTGTTTTTTTTTTTTAAATCTAGTTGGTGAAAATTTGAAATTTCAATGCAATAGTACTTAAATTTCGGGAAAAAATAAGAAGTAGGTGTCTGTCTGACCACCCTAACCACAATAAAATGATAATATTTTCTTATAATCTTTTAGATATAAGTAGATGACTCATGTCCCGATGTGATGCATATTTTTTTGTAATTTTTTCCAAAGTAAATAATTAATTATGATTTTTTTATTACAACTTTTAAAAAATATGGAAAACTCATATGTCTGACCACCTTAACTTGGTCAAAACTTCATGAAATTCAATTTTTCATTTTTAAATTCTATATTATGTGAAGCATAGAATGTGAGGCATGTTTTGGATTCAAAAAATGTGATACCATTTGAAAGCTATAGATATTTTTCAATCAGTCTATCAATCAGGACTTTAGTCGTAATTTGAATAGAAAATGAATAATAATTACTTATTATATTCAAAGTAAAGCATAATTTATATTGATGGAAAGCTGAGAAACTCCTTTAAAAACCCTTTTCATTTCATCAATTTTGGGTAAAAAAAAGGTCATCAGCCACATATCCATCATATTGCCACTTTTTGGCCCATCATGATCCTACACATACCCCCTAGTTCTTTTTTCGAGCTCTGATACCAATTTGATGCATGTCAGAGGAAGAAAACTCGCTTACTGAAAGAAATTTCATCAATTAGGGATTCAAACCATTAAACTCTTCAAATATTCATAACAAAACTTCATACACTAATGGCACAAAGACTAAATTCCATACAACTCAAACCCAAAAAGGGTTCCAAACTTATCCAATGACCTCCAAGACACTTGAGTAACTTCAACTTAACCCAAACCACCCAATTACAAAGTAAAGATGCAAAATTTGATCACTTTTCAAGAATTTCCAAAATGGAGACATGATTTTCCAAAGGTTCTCCTACACCACTTCACCAAAATTGGAGCAACTGCTACGACCTCCTCCTCTGAGTCTACTAATTTAGTTAAAGCCATGAGGTACTGTGATAACCTAAATTTGTCTCAGTTTCACTATCTGGCAGGCTATCTGAAATGTCAATAGAAGAATTGTGCCATCCCAGAGAGGCTTGACCATACCTGATCGTCCTCCTTATTCTCCTTACAGACCATGTAAGCTCCTTTCCTTTAACCTCTATTGTTTCTCCGGTCACAACTTGGCTCCTTAACCTATAATTGCTTCTCACAACAACTTGCATAGAAATTTTTCCATGAGCCTCTTTCTTACATTATTCCTTTGGAGTTGCAACAACCTCTGGTGTGCTCTGCTCATTCCCTAGAGTGTTATGGTGTGGTCCCTTCAAATTTAGCCTTGGAAACTTCCTCACTAGAGAATTGAAAATAATTGAATTACTCATTTTATTGGGAACACAACCTCACAAATGCAGACCACTCCTCTTATGAAATTAGAGATTTGAGCTCTTGATTGCAATGGTGAAAATAGAGGCACTCAACCTTCATTTATTAGGAGAATTGAGCATTCTAATCATCAATACTCAACAAAAACTTGCACAAGTGAGTAGATGATTAACCACTTGCGTCGACATCACCATCGTTAATTACCCAGGTGCATAAAAATCCATGTATAATCCTCAATGATTACAGGGGAGTAATCATTTGTACACACCATGATCAGGTTGATTACTCCTACTGGCCTGGTGCCATTAATGTTTTCTCGTGTAGAGAAAAATGACTATTTCCTTCATATTTTTGGTTTTGAATGCTAGTTGTTGATTGCCTAATGAGGTGGTGAATCAAATGACCTAGATTAAGTCAATTTGGTTTGAATTCCTGAGACCATCACTTTCCAATTTATGGCCAAGGATATTCATCCAAGTAAGCGCCAACATATCCATCCATGGGATCCACCATCCATCTTGAAGCAGCTAAGGAGTCCATGTGTCACTCAATCTCAGACCTTGTAGGGCTCTAGAAAATATTATTTTAATCTTGCAAGGTGTGCGATGAGTGGATGAGATTTAGTCTTTGCATTGCATACTAGCCATCAATCTAAGAACCATCGAGCATCAGGTGTTTGAATGCAGAATGGGCCCCACCTCAATGGGTGTACATATGTCAAGCAATCAAAAGCCTTGCACAAAATTTGGAAACCATTATTTAAATCCTACGAGGTATGCGATGACTGGTTGGGATTTGATCTTCATATCCAACACCTAAAATTTTTGCACATGCAAATAAGGTTAGTCATAAAGATGAGGCCATGACTAGGTTGATGATACTTCACCCTCAGGAAAATGACTTAAAACATAATTCCTTTGCTTTAAAATATTTCACTTGACTTTGGGAAAATTTAAAATGGTTAAAAGCATGGGGTGGCCGATAGACCTAGACAAAGGGGCTAGTCATAGTATGCATTCAATGGCTTAAGTTGTGACTCATGTGATTGGTGACTAGGTAAAATAGGTCAATGCATAATTAAAAAACCTAAGGGTTTATGATAAAAATATGTAAAGTGGGGGTTTCTTGATGACACCCCTAACCTATCGTTAGGAAAAAAGGCTCACAATCATGATCAAAACTAGGACCTACTCAAAAAAAATTCAAAAAATTTGGAAACTCCATCAGGTTCTTTTCCACCTAATGACCTAGGCATCTCATTATGTTTAGTTTTGTTGACTCTCCCTCGTGTTCTTGATGCTCCCTCCATTCTGACATAAGAAATAACGTATTATTACAAAAATATCCTATATACACTCTCACAATGAGCCCTAGGATCCAAGAGTTGAACTTGAATGCTTTGATAACAAATATAAGGATCGTAAATCTCATTTACTATATATAACCTTTGATAAGAAAAAAAATACCAAAATAATTAAATAGTACAAGATGATTATTAGGTAGTGCTAAAATAAATAATTAAATAACTTCATCATTATTTAAAATGGAATTCCATACATTAATGAGTTAATATGTATATCAACACAAGGTTGTTCCTTTACAAAATTTAGCCATGTAGGCTTACACAAGGTTAATGAAATAACACTACATGTAAATTCAAATGTTGTAATGAAAATTAAGGAAACAACAAGATCATAAATGCATCCACAAAAGAACCATAGCACAGTGATTTTCATGAGTGGAAAACCCTCTTAGGGATGAAAAACCACTCATAAAATGCCTCACTGGTAGAGCCTCACTAGCTATAGAATGCCTCATTCAAAAAGCCTCACTGGCTATAGAACCTCAGTGGTTACAAGGTTCCTCACTAGAAATGATCATATTGTCTCACTAACATGACCATTTACAACTTCATTACTCATTTCTAAATAATATAGCAATCAACTACAAAGGATCACTTTGTTTCTCTACATAACATTTATCTCCTTAATACTTTCACATTTCATATCCTAAGATTCATAAGAACTTGAATCTATAACATAAAAAAATTCAAATAATAACCCCACTGTTCTACCTATAATTTACAAGATATTCATTTCAAAACTTCAGTTTTCAACTTCAAAAGATATGTCTCTATAAAGCATCAAACAAGAAATAGTGACAAGTCACTATTTAAATAATAAACCATAATAGATGTTATTCTACCACTTTTCATCAAAAAAACCCATCAAATAACCCTTTCAACCATTCTCATAACTTCTTGTTCGGGTCCCTGCTATGACTATGTTTTATCACCTTTCAATATGCATTTTTACTCATAAATGGATGGCACAAAATATCCCCTATAGTAAGGATTGTATACATATCCCCAAATCATAGGATATCATTTCAGAAGGTTGTTACAATATATGATCAATAAATTCCACCTCTATTTGTCCAGCAGTCTATGGATGGTGTGCAAAACAAAACTTCAAATCTATCTTCAACTTCTTTCATAATGTTCTCTAGAAATAACAAACAAATTTGGTATCTTTGTCTGAAACTATACTCTCTCACCACCTCTCTGAAAAACAATGCAATATGAACATCACTGGTCTTATGACACAAAATTAAATGTGCCATCTTTGAAACTCTATCCACCACCACAAATATGGAATCATGCCCTCTCTGTGTCCTCGACAATCCAAGGAAAAAATCCACAATAAATTCCTCCCATCACCTTATAGGTATAGGTAATGGCTGATACAATCCAATATCTAGACTAGTTCCTTTCACCATCTGACATACTCTACAAATGTGTACAAACTTATTCACATCTTGTTATAATTGTGGCAAGTAATAATTCTCACTAACAAGAGAAATGGTCTTATCTCGACCGAAATTCCCAACCAATCCTCCACTATGCTTCTCCTTGATTAGATTATCTCTCATAGAACTCCTTAGAATGCATAATTAGCCTCCTCTAAACAACATCCCATCTTGGATTAATAAGTCACCCCATCTTGTCCTATCCAATGTAACAAGTTCCAAACAAGCCTTCAAAGCTTCTACAAAGTCTGGATCCTCTAGAAACAAACTCTTGAGTTCATTGAACCCAACAACCTCTATATTCATCTCTATCAAAAAAAAAATCCTTCTACTTAAGCCATCTACAACTTTGTTTGATCTTCCACTCCTATGTTTCAAAAAAAAATTATAACTCTGCAATTACTCAACCAATTTTAAGTGCCTTTGATTTAACTTTCCTTGACTATTGGGATACTGCAAAGCTTGGTGATCACTATATAAAAAAAATATTTTGGAAACAAATAGTGTCTCCATTTCTTCAATTCCTTAACTATAGCATAAAACTCCTGATCATAGACATAATATTTCTTCTTAGCACCATTCATATTCTCACTAAACTAGGCAACATGCTCACCTTCTTGACTCAAAAAAACTCCTACGACAATGCCACTAGCATCACAATCTACTTGAAAGACCTTATTGAAATTTGGAAGTGCCAAAATATGTTGCTTTGTAACTTTCTTCTTCAACATATTAAAACTTTTGGCTGCTCCTATAGTCCACTTAAACTCTTTTCTATCTCCTCTAATTGCTTCAGTTAGAGATGCACAAATACTATTGAAATTATTAATAAAATTTCTGTAAAAACTTGCTAAACCATGAAATGATCTTACCTTTGTAACACTCCATGGGGTAGGCCATTAAATGATAGCTCTCACATTCTTTGGGTCCATTTTAAGACCCTTTGCTAAGACAAAAAATCCCAGATACACCAATTATCTCTTCAAAAAGCTACATTTCTTCAAATTAATTAGCAACTTCTCCTTCCTTAGCTTCTCAAACACCTTTCTGATATGCATCAAATTCTCCCCAATGTCTTGCTAAAAATTAAAATTTCATCCAAATAAACAATGAAAAATTTAACCAAAAATTCTTTCAATACCTCATTCATGAGCCACAGGGAGGTGCTCGATGCATTGGTTATCCCAAAGGGCATGAATAACCACTCATACAAGCCCTCTTTGGTCTTGAATGCTATCTTCCATTCATCTCCTTCTCTAATCCAAATCTGGTGATAACCACTCTTTAGATCTATCTTCTTGAAGTAATCACTCCACTCAAACAATCCATGATGTCATCCGTCCATGGTGACGAAAATCTATACTAATGGTGATCTTATTGATGGCTATAGAATCTGTACATATCTTCCATTCCCCATCCTTCCTTGGTGCTAGTACTGGAGGTAATACATATGGAATCTAACTCTTTGTAATCAAACCCTTCTGTAATAGCTCTCGCACTTGTTTGTTCAACTCTTCACTCTCTACTGGAGCCATATGATGAGTTGCCTTATTTGGAAAACTAGCTCTAGGAATCAGGTCCATTTGATGACTAATCTTTCTTACTAGAGGAAAACCTTCAGGTACATTATCAGAAATAATAGCTTGAAACTCATTCAACAAATATGAAACCTCTATAGGTACCTCATTAGTATCTTCTTTATCAACTCTAGGGATCAATGAAAAACACATATGCTCATGCCTCATACCTTCTAGGAACTTTCTTCCATCAACCAAAAAAACTCTTGCATTACTACATTATCTCTTCTTCTAACATCAACTCCCCTACACTGCTCCTCTTGTAGTGCTTGAGCTTGTCTTTTGGGGGCTCTATAACCCTCTTCTCTTACTGCAACATGTCTTCCACCATGGTTTCTTCGTGGAGGTATCTTTTCTCACAAACCCACAACCACAAGTCCTGGTGTAAATTTCCTCATGTTCGGAAATCTATTTACACACTCAGGAAAACCCACTCTAATACCACTTGATGAATGGTACCCCCCTTACAATCTAAAAATCACAAAACCAATTGATAATGGCACACACAAAATGCAAGAAGGAAAGCAAATATTTTCTATTATCACTGAAATGAAAATGAAATTACAATATTATATTTTCCATCACATGTGCTTTCTGATTACATAAATCTGCAAATTTGCAAATTGGAGCCACCATCTATGCTACTTTGGCCTCCCTTTTGTAGTCCCCCTTCACAACCTTTATTTGGAAGGTGTAACCTCCCTAGAATCTTTTAGAAAGTGTAACTTCCTCAAGAAGATATTTTGAAATTTTATTAATTTTGGTAGTACAACTTTGTGGGGTCATAACTTTTGATTCGATCATCGTATTTTCTATTATAATACCCTTTCAGAAAGCTCTTGAGAAATTTTCTTCCTAAAGGAAGGGCCTATGGGCCACCTACTTTCATTTTCCACCAATTTCCAGGCCCATCCGGAGCCTCTAAGTGCCTCAAAATTGACTTCAAAGATTTTACTAGGATTTTTGAAAATTGAAATTTTAATCTCTCGAATGACAAATGGTATTGAAGTGATTTCTTCACCATTTTCATCAATTTACCATTTTGGAGGTTTGTGTAACATTTTGTGTACAACCGTGCATAAATGCAAACTTACTAAAATAGTAAGCCTTCCAAATTTAGCCCTTACTGAAAAGAAACAACATTCTTTTTTTGGGTGATACAAGATTGCTCTTACACCTTGGATGCTCCTACATCAGACACCTAGTGTAATTTTAAAAGTGACCCTGTCACTTCTCAAGAGTTAGAGGGAAACCAGGATGGTTCACCTTAGGCTCAGATAACATGATGAATCTTCAACAGGTGTTCCTCTCCATTTCACCAAGTACTTTGCATATTGCCTATTTCCTGTGCTTCTTCCCACACGGCTATCCAAAATGTCTTCCATCTCATTTTCTAAAGTAGGTGTTGGAATATTCCATTGCACCTCTATTATTTCTTCATCAATTCATCCCTTATAATATTCTATTAAATATGAGATGTTAAACATAGGTGAAATATGAATTCCATCAGGAAACTCTACCTCATATGCATTTCCTGAATCATGCTTCTTCAAGATCTTGCATGGTCCAAATTTCTTCATCTTCAACTTTTTGTATGTACCAAGTGGAAACCTTTCCTTTCAAAAATGAACCATGACTTCATCTCCTACCTGGAACTCCTTATACCTCCTTTACTAATATTCCTTAAGCCTTATATTGAGAGTTCATCTTACTGATGCATTTCTTCACCTCGTTAGGAAAATTCTTCAGGTGCTCAACAAAATATTTAGCCTCAACACTACTCTTCTCTCATTTATCCATATTTCTTAGTTTAGAAGCATTCCTCAGACTACTCCCATATACAATCTAGAATGGTGATTTACCAGTGCTCCTGTTGACAAAATTTTTGTAAGAAAATTCCACTTGTGGTAAAATAAAATCCCATCCTTTTATTTTATCTCCTACTAAGCATCTTAGAAGGTTACCCAAACTCCTATTAACCACCTTTTTTTGTCCATCATTTTGTGAATGGTGTACAGAATTGAACTTCAAATATGTCTTCAACTTCTTCCATAATGTTCTCCAAAAATAACCAAAAAATTTGGTATGTCTATCTTAAACTATACTCTTTAGTAGACCATGTAGTCTTACCACCTCTCTGGAAAACAACTCCGCAATATGAACAACATCACTAGTCCTATGACACAGAATGAAACGTGTCATCTTTGAAAATATTTCCACCACCACAAATATGAAATCATGACCTCTTTGTGTCCTCAATAATTCAAGGACAAAATACATATTAATGTCCTCCCATGGCCTTATAGTTATAGGTGATGGCTGATACATTCCACTATTCTAACTTGTTCCTTTCATCATCTGACATACTCTATAACTTTGTATAAACTTCTTCACATCTTGTTATAACTATGGCCAATAATAATTCTCACTAATAAGAGAAATGGTCTTATCTCGACCTAAATTACCAACAAATCCTCCACTATTCTTCTCCTTGATTAGATTCTCTCTCATATAACTCCTTGGAATGCACAATTGGATTCCTCTAAACAAAATCCCATCTTGGATTAAGAAGTCCAACCATCTTGTCATATCCAATTTAACAGGTTCCAAACAAGCCTTCCAAGCTTCTGCAAAGTCTAGATCCTCTGGATATAAAATCTTGAGTTCATTGAACCCAACAACCTCTATATTCATCTCTATCAACAAATTTTTCCTTCTACTTAAGCCATCTGCAACTCTGTTTGACCTTCAATTCCTATGCTTCAAAACAAAAGTATAACTCTACAAAAACTCAACCCATTTGTGCCTTTGATTTAACTTCCCTTGACTATTGAGATACTGCAAAGCTTGGTGACCAGTATATAAAAAAAATTCTTTTGGAAACAAATAATGTCTCCATTTCTTCAAAGCCTGAACTATACCATAAAACTCTTGATCATAGAAAAAATATTTCTTCTTAGCATCATTCAGCTTCTCACTAAAATAGGCAAGGGGCTTACCTTCTTGACTCAAAACAACTCCTATGGCAATGCAACTAGCATCACAATCTACTTGAAAGACCTTATTGAAATTTGGAAGTGCCAAAATAGGTTGCTCTATAACTTTCTTCTTCAACATATCAAAATTTTGGCTGCTCCTATAGTCCACTTAAACTCTTTTCTATCTCCTCTCATTGCTTCAATTAGAGGTGCACAAATACTATTGGAATTTTTAATAAAATTTCTGCAAAAAATTGATAGACCATGAAATGATCTTACCTATGTAACACTCCTCTACGTATGCCATTCAATGATAGCTCTTAACTTATGTGGGTCCATTTTAAGACCCTCTACTAAGACAACAAATCCTAGATACACCAATTCTTTCTTCACAAAGCTACATTTCTTCAAATTAATTAGCAACTTCTCCTCCCTTAGCTTCTCAAAAAGATTTCTAATATGCATCAAACACTCCCCCAATACATCTTGCTAAAAATTAAAATTTCATCCAAATAAACAATGACAAGTTTACCCAAAAACTCTTTCAGCATTTCATTCATGAGCTACATGAAGGTGCTTGATGCATTGGTTATCCCAACGAGAATGAATAACCACTTGTACAAGCCCTCTTTGGTCTTGAATGGTATATTCCATTCATCTCCTTCTCTAATCCAAATCTAGTGATATCCACTCTTTAGATCTATCTTCGTGAAGTACTTACCTCCACTCAAACAATCCATGATGTCATCCATCCATGGAAATGGAAATCTATACTTGATGGTGATCTTATTTATGGCCCTAGAATTTGTACACATCTACCATTCCCCATCCTTCTTTTGTGCTAGTACTACACACATGGACTCTAACTCTCTATGATCAAGCCCTTCTGTAAAAACTCTTGCACTTGTTTGTTCAACTCTTCACTCTATGTTGGAGCCATATGATGAGTTGCCTTATTTTTCAAACTAGCTCTAGGAATCAGGTCCATCTAATGACTAATCTTTCTTACTAGAGGCAAACCTTCAAGCACATTAATATAAATAATAGCTTGAAACTCATTCAACAAATATGAAACTTCTATAGCTTCCTCATTAGTATCTTCTTTATCAACTCTAGGGACCAATGCAAAACACATATGCTCATGCCTCATACCTTCTAGGGAATTTCTTCCATCAACCAAATAAATTCTTGAATTATTCCATTATCTCTTCTTCTAATGTAATCTCCCCTACATAGGTCCTCTGGTAGCACTTGTACTTATCTTTTGAGGGATCTAAAACCCTCTTTTTTTAGCCCAACATTTCTTCCACCACGGTTTCTTCATGGAGGAATCTTTTCTCATAGACCCACAACCACAAGTCCTAGTGCAAATTGCCTCATGTTCGGCGATCTGTTTACAAACTCAGGAAAACCTACTCTAATACCACTTGATGAATGGTACTCCCCTTACAATATAAAACTCACAAAAACAACAAATAATGGCACACACAAAATGCAAGAAGGAAAGTAAATATTTTCTATTATAACTGAAATGAAAATGAAATTACAACATTATCTTTTCCATCACATGTGCTTTTTTATTACATAAATTTGCAAATATAAAAATCAGAGCCACCATCTATGCTACTTTGGCCTCCCTTCTGTAGTCCACCTTCACATCCTTTATATGCAAGATGTAACCTCCCTAGAATTTTCTAGAAAGTGTAACTTCCTCAAGAAGATATTTTGAAATTTTATTAATTTTGGTAGTACAACTTCATAGGGTCATAACTTTTAATCCGATCGTCAGATTTTCTATTATAATACCTTTTCAAAAATCTCTCAAGAAATTTTATATTTAAAAGTAGGGCCTAAGGGCCAACTACTTTTGTTTTCCACCAATTTTTAGGCCCATTTGAAGCCTCTAAGTGCCTCAAAATTGACTCTAAAGATTTTACTAGGAATTTTGAAAATTGAAATTTTAATATCTCTCGAATGACAAATGGTAGTGAAGTGATTTCTTCACCATTGGCTTCAATTTACCATTTTGGAGGTTTGTGTAATGTTTCATATCCAACCGTGCATAAATGCAAACTTACTAAAATAGTAACCCTGCTAAATTTAGCCCTTATTGAAATGAAACAACCTTTTTAATTTTGGGTGATTCAAGATTTCTCTTACACCATGGATGCTCTTGCATCAATCTTTCATTCCAAACTTCTTCAACATTTCCTTGACATATTTTGATTTTGAAATAAAAATACCTTTGTTTGATTGATTGATTTGTAGCCAAAGGAAGAAATTCATCTCCCCAAACATAGATATCTCAAACTCTTTCTTCATCTCTTCTACAAATTTCTTATACATAACATCATTACCTGCAAAAATTATGTCATCAACATATGCAACCACAATCAAGATTTGATCTTTTTCAAATTTGAACTAAAGATTACTATCTGCAACACCTTTATTGAATCCCTGATGTAACAGGTACATGTCCAACCTTGCATAGCAAGATCTAGGAGCTTGGTTCAATCCATATAATTCCTTCTTCAATCTCCATACCATATCCAATTTATCTGATAATTGGAATCCTTGCGATTGTTATATGTATACATATTCTTCCAATTCTCCATTCAAGAAAGTATACTTCATATCCATTTGATAATCTTTTAAATTATTATGTTCTACAAAAGAAAAAAATAGCTTGATAGCTTCCATTCTTGCCACTAGAGAAAATGTCTCCTCAAAGTCTATTACTTCTACTTGTGAGTAACCTTTACACACAAGCCTTGCATTTTTTCTTACCACTTATCCATTCACATTCAGTGTGTTCCTGAATACCAACTTAGTTCCAATCAAATTCTAGTTTTATGGTCTTGGGACAAGTTCCTAAGTTTGATTTTTATCAATATGCATTAGTTCTTCTTCCATAGCCTATATCTAATACTCATCCTTGCATGCTTCAATCACTATTTTGGGTTCAACCTTACAAAATAAACATAGATTTACTTGTTCTTCAACAACTTTTGTTCTTTACAGTACACCTTTTTTTTTGTTAACAATGATCTATTCTTCAAAATATTTTTTTCTACATGCTTAGGAGTTATAGGAACATCTTCCAGAGTTTCTTCCTCTTCAATTTATATTTCTCTTTCCTTATCTTTTTCCTCTTCTCTGCAAGAAGACTCATCCAATTCATATCCATCTATTACCACTAAATTCTTCTTTATGTCTTCATAAACCTTGACACTTGCACTCTTAATATTATTTCTCAGGCTCTTGTTGTAGCACTAGTAAGCTTTGCCTTTAGTAGAATATCCAAGGAAGACACCTTCATTAGATCTCACGTTAAACTTACCTAAGTTTTATTCATCTCTTCTGATATAGAATTTGCTTCCAAACACTATGAAGTATTTGATAGGAGGGACCCTTCCATATCACAGCTCATAGGGAGTATTCGTGCTATTTTCTCTTGCTTGCACTATGTTAAGTATATAAATAGCAGTATGAATTGCTTCTCTCTAGTAAACTTCTTATAGATTTTATTCTTCCATAATTATCCTTGCAACTTCTTGAACAATCCTATTGTTCCTTTCAACCACTCCATTTATCTGAGGAGTCCTAGGGGTAGACAAGTGCCTCTTCATGCCATGATCTTCACAAAAGATGTTAAACTCAATGGAGATGAACTCTCCAGTAGTTTCAGACCTCAAACATTTGATTTTCATATCCATTTCATTCTCAACCATATCTTTGAATGCTTTAAAATTATCTAGAGCTTCAAAATTTTCTTTGAGAAAAGTAACTCATGTCATTCTAGAATAATCATCAATCAATAGCATGAAATTGTAAACAAATATTTTGGAACCCTATTGGACACTTACCCTTCTAGAAATTTTCACCTAAAAGGGAAGGAATAGGGTTAAAATTAAGGGTGTTTACTCTCAATATTAATGTAAATGAGATGTAATATGTCTAATTAATATGTATTAATGCACTAATCTAAAAAGGAAATGATTTAATGATGCAAAATCTAAGAAATCCGAAGTGCTGGAAAACACAATGTTGTATGCAAGCATGAACTAAATGACTTGAAAATGCAAACAAAACTATATAGAAATATATGAAATAGAATGTGTGCATGTGGAAGTGTGTTTTAGACTTGAAGCAACTCTAAAATTTTTGAAATATTAATTTTTAAGCCTATCGAGACACTTGTGCCAATCTGGGCAACTTAGTCCAGATCTTGAAAACTACCCTGGAGCCCGTTTTGAACAAATGGGTATCCAAAAATGAAAAAACCTCTAAAAAATAGGTTTATTCGGACTAATTCACCACTATTGGTGACTTTTTCCACTACTGAATTTCTAAAAATTTGAAAGTGGAAACGAAAGCCCTCAGTCTGCACTCTAGTTTCCCACAAGTGTTTGCTTCTGAAACTTTGATTTTCAGGCTTGAAAGTGACTTTTATTGGATATTTTAGCTTTGCAAGCAAGTAGAAGTATTCAACAAGTTTTCAACCTAATCTTCAATAATCTTCAAACCCTCAAACTGTCTAAATCTGCAAACACACAATGAAAGAGAAAGAAATGGTGAATGTTAGGGAATGGAGTTTGCCTTGGTCAAACCCCTTTTTAGGTAATTAAACCAAATGAAGAAAGAATGTAATGAAGCATGCAATAATGAAGTTAATACCTTTCCATGATGTTTGATCTTGAATTTCTACAATAAAATATGAAGAATCTTCCCTTGAGTGTCCTTCGAAGCTATCTTCATGACTTAGAATGTTGAAACCCTAGCTTGCTTGACTTGAAAGAGAAGATAGATTATGAATGAATAATAAGAGATGTGTGAATGAGTTAAGAGATGTGAATTAGGGTTTAGAGACTTGATTTTATATGTAATTCACCTTATTTTTCTGTTAATTAGATCCCTATGGCTGACATGAAGAAAGAATAAACTTAAATTCCAAAATTTCCCACTCAAACCTCGAAAAAAGGCCAAATTGGACTAAGTCGCCATGTTGGGTGACTTAGTCCCACCTAGTAGGGACTAATTCGCCCAGGTGGGAGACTTAGTCCTAGAGGGGCCATTTTGATAGTTGGATTGTTGTGAGTGAGGAATTTTAGTTCTTATGTTTATTTCACCATTTATTTGATTAGTTCAAGCCTTAGGATGCATAATACGGGGGAAATAGGTGCCTATTGATGATGATGTGAAGGTCAATTAGGGATTGGGACATAAAATTCAATGTAAAAGTGTGATTAAATACACTTTACAACACTAAAATGAATTCCACATAGCCTAGAAAGGCACAACATCCAATGTGAATGTGTAAGATACATTACAACAATAGATTAACATTAAGTTTAATTTACAAGGCTTATAGATTGATGTGATAATGCATTTAAATACATTTTGCAAAATTGAATTAGGGAAAGATGAGTCCATTGATTCTAGAGAGGTGTGAAAGTCCTTTACAACACTTTACAACACCTTTAAAAGACATTGTTAAATGTATTTTATTCAGTTTGCAAGGGTCCAAGACCTAGTGTGGATGCATAAAAATCCTCACAACACTATATCAAGGCCTTATTAAGTCCAATTTATCATGAATTATCACCAAATCAAGCAAGAAAAAAGGGATACTTTTTTCATGTCCACATTTAGCCCCCACTTTAGTGAGAGGATGAACTTGCTTCAAACTCACACTAAAGTAGACATTCAAGAGAGATCCAAGTTTATAGATGCAGATGATAAAGAATGACAAAGATCAAGAATGAAGTCAAGCCCCCAGGATCCAAGATCCTAAGTCAAACAAACAAGATGCATAAACACACAATGGAAAGAAAGGAAAACGGGGTGGGAAAGATGTGCTCACTCTGGGGCCACAAAACATAAGGTCATCCAAGGGGTGAGTAATCCACAATACGCTCATTCTAGGGCCACAAAACTTTAGGTTATCCACAGGGTGATAAATCTACAAGATCATACACTAGTTCGTATGCACATAGGTGGCTATGGGGAAATTTGTGCCTTGGAATGGGCTTCCCACTTAACTATATCAAAGTTATACCTCCTGATAAATTTAATAAGGTGCCACGAAGTAAAATGGTTTTCAAGCTCTATGAGGTAAGAAAAACTTCATATGCTTGACACCCATAGACATTGTAGATGCAAGATGGTGTAAGGAATGTTCAAAGGAATTTTTCTTAGTTCATGCAAGGTCTCATCTTAAGGGAACATCATATATAAAGTTTCCAAGAGAGGATTAGTGCAAATGGTCTCATCTTTTTTCCAAGAGGGGATAAATGCAATGTCTCATCCTCAGAAACATTCTATCTAATGTTTCCAAGAGAGGAAATTGCAAAAAAAAAAGAAAATTGCACAATGAAATGTGAGTGTCAATGTATGCCCCCACTTTAAAGCTTTTTCTAACACCATTACTGTGAGAAATTGCTTTAAAGTAGAAGAAGAAGACATGAGAGATTATTCAAAAATCCCTATGCTAAGTCATATGTTTTCAATAAGCTAAGTCATGAAAGAGGGGTAGTATGTCATGTGTGATCCAACTTATGGAATGTCATCCACATCTCAAGCTTGATCTTATATATTCATGAAAGGTTAACGACTAGCCAAAAGAGGTAATGAAAAGTGACATATGAGAAGGCTACCTAACTTCTTGCCCCCATTTAGTGTAGGACAAAGGTGAGCCGAAATGATTAATGAAATGAATGCTAGAGTGAAAATCAGTATCAATTAGAGGGATTAAGTGCCCCCACATAAGGAAGAACACAAAACTCCTTAAGATGTTGGATTTTACTACTCAAAGCATTACATTCATTAGTGGAATGACCATGAACTTTGTGCTATGTGCAAAATGAAGTCTTGTAGTAGCATTTCTTGACAAGATACCCTCTTGATCAATAGGAGAAGATGTTGCTTGATTATGTGACAAAGATATTTTGTGCTTAGATGTACAAGATGTCATACCTACGTAAGACTCTTTTGATTTCATGATTTTGAGCTCCCCTTTATGGCAAGATGTAAAATTTAGCAAACTCAAATCATTAGTGTGATGCGAGATGACATTGACATTAAGCGAAGGTGTATTTGTTTGTTTGATTATTTGTAAAGGAGAATGATCAAGACCACTAGTGTCTATTAGTTTAGGATGCTTTATAGTTAGAATTGAATTAGAAGGATGGTTTGTGATATTGTTGGTGTTAAGGGAAGGCTTGGTGATTTCTATCAAAGTAAAATAACCAAGACCATGAGTTTTTTGTTGTGTGATAGGGTCGATAGGATTTCAAATGTACCTTGTTTGTTAGCACCACACCCTTTTCCACTATATCCAAGTTTTTTCATAAGTTCATAGCCTTTTCCATAAAGATTTTTCATTGCTTTTGGATCAAGTGGTTTTTGATCATTGTTGTGTTCATTAAAATTTGTTGTGTAAGTTATGTTTTGTTCTAAAGTGGTTGAGGTGGATGCTTTCAAAGGGCTGTCCAAATTTTGAGTTAACATGACTTCTTTTTCGTGTGCCTGATTGGAATATTTTTTTATGATCTTGTATTTTCCCATGAAGTCATGTTAAAAATCTAAGGAACACCAATCATCTTGTAATAGCTTTGTAACTTATTCAATGTGTGGTTGTGTGTCTTTTGGTTGCACAGGTTCTACTTGTGTAGTTGGGGTTAAGGTGTTCAAGGGGTTCTCTTAGTTTTTCTCAAGTTTTAGGACACTATTAGGCTCATGATCAACATCAAGTGTGTGGACTTTTTTTAATGTCGATTTATTTCATTTTTTGATGAAGAGTGGAGAGCACACCATTCATTGCATGAATCCACAACTTTCCTAGAAGAAGGTTATATGAAAGATCATGAAGCATAACCTAGATTGGTGTGTTCAATGTGACTTCTTGAACTGTAATAGGTAAAGTGATCACACCAAGCGGTTTATTTTCTTCATTGTCAAAGCCCTTAATTAATAAAGAATCAAGTTGAATATTTGAGTGATCCACAGGAAGCCTATCCAAGAGGCTTACTCTACACACATTAAGGGATAATCCATTGTCAATAAGGGTTTGCTTTATTCCTATCCTTTTGTATTGAGCAATGATCATGAAAGCTTCATTTTCTTTTTACACATCCAAATGGGGGAGTTCACTTTGGTGGAAAACAATATCAGCATTTAGTCCTTGGATTATGGCTACTATGTCATTTGGTTGCGTATTAGAAGTGACAAGAACTTGTTGTAAGGCACTTTGAAGCATAGTGTGATAATTAGGTGAATTCTAAATTAGGTCCCATAATCATATCTTAGCAAGAGTATTTTTAAGTTTCTTGACAAGATCATACTACTTAATGTGTGAATTTAATCAAGGATCTCTAGGAAAAATGGGATTAGGAAAAGGTAATGGTGTTGGGGTAGGTTGTGGTGGTGATGGATTATTTCTAGTCTTATATGTATGAGCAACGGTATGATGACTCAATTGTTGTGACACATTATTCTTAGGAGGGTAAAGGAAAAATTTAGGTTTGTTTTCGGTATGAGGTTTGTGTGAAGTGGGTAAAGGATGAGTTGAGGTTGAATAATATTAACATCCCTTCATGAATGAGAGTCTAGTATGGGTTCGACATCTTCTTCTAAGGAAATAATATCATTATTGCCAATGTTATCCGTGTCTTGTATTATGATATCCTCCCTAGGAGGAGAGTGTTGAAGAGAACTAAAAACCACATGTTGTTGACATTCGAGGGCTGGTTCTTCTAAGACAACTTCATTGCAAGGGAGTTATCAATGGTTGAATTTATTTGGTTGTTGATAATGGAGAGATTAGGGGAAGACTCTATTTGATTGTCAAAGGTCGCATTCTCTTGTTCCATATTATCTATCCTAATAGGAGAGCTTGCAATATGGTCATCCAAGTTTGTAATGTCATCACAAGTGGGGGAGGGTTCAAGAGAAGGACCATGATGATTTTCAAATAGATTGTTCCAAATGGTTAGAGCATTAGGGAATAGAGGGTCAAGATTTGCATGACTCTTAATAGGTATATCCTCTAACACCAACCTATCTTCATGGCATTGAGGAGGGATATTAGGAGAAGGGAAAGTTTTATTTTCATGGTTATGGAATTTAGGTAAAGTGGTGTTTAGAAATGCTTCTATGATTCCATCTTGTTGTCGGAGGTTTTCCAAAGGAAAAAGAGGAGAGGGACAATCAAGACTCAATGCTTGTGTCTTCTTTCACCAAAATACCTCCGTCACTAATAGGAGAGGTATACGGAGAAGAAAAGGTATGATTGTAATGATTTTCTACACATGCATCCTATTTTTTTAGGACATGTGTATAAATGCAATAGGGACTAGGAGGGTATGCAACATGCTTACCAAATGTTTTACTTTGTTGTCCTATATTATGTCCATGAAAAATAGAATCATACAAGCCATTTGATATTCTAGAAACGTGGAATGCGTAAGAGAACACATGCTAACATGAGAAGGTAAATAAAGTGAAATGCAATTACTTTTAAGGTGAGATGTTTAAATGCAATTTTTAGATGATAATTGACTGATTATGCTATGCAACAATGAGAAAATGCAAAATTAAACCATGCGTGAAAGGAGCTAATTTAGGCTAGATTTGATGAAATGCATGTTACAGAAACTCAACTAATTGATATTGAACACACAAAAAATTGTCCTAGGCTTGTGATTTCTAAATTCTCCATCATTTCCCCTTTTGTCTTTGATAATTAAGTAATTTTAATTATTTAATTATTTTCTAAACTCATAATTCTTCTATTAATTAAATAATTTTAATTATTTATTTGATTAATTTTGTTATCTTTATTCCTCCTTGATTAATTAAATATTTATACGTCACTAATTAAGTCCCCTTCTTTCTAAAATTAAATAAATTCTAATTTATTTAATTTTATCCACTTTCCACTATAATTAAATAATTATTTTAATTATTTAATTATTCATTAGCCTTTTCTCTCATAAATTAAATAAATTTTATTTATTTAATTTGGTCCACTCTCTTGAATTTTGAATTAAATCATTATTTAATTCAAAATGATTCCCTTTCTCACATTCCTCTATAATTAAATAATTATTTTAATTATTTAATTATTCATTGGCCACCTAAATTAAATAATTTTTTATTATTTTTTAATTTCTCCTATCACCTCTTTATCCGTGCCAATATTATCTTCCACATCAAATCTTATCTCTTAACATCTCATTTAATCCTAGCCCTTGATTGAATTATCTCACAATTCAATCTCAACCCTTCATCCTTATCATTTGCCCTAATTTTTCCCTAACCCTAGTCCATACTACAACTTTCAATCTTGTCCATTGATTAAGACATCTTATTGGAATCCAATCTCAACCATTCATTTAAATTTGTATTTTCTATAAAATTCCTTACCCTTTTCATTTTCATTATCTACACATATTATGCAAGTACATGCTGCTAGTGTGAGACAACAATCTTCAATATTTTGCTAGTCACTTGTTCATAGGCTTATTATTGCGCACTCAAATCTAAGGGAAAATATCATATTTAAGCAAATTGGAGAAGTGAAATGGAGGTGAATCAATGGTGGCATGAAGATTTGGTAATATTGTTTTATGTTTTATGTCTTTATGCTCATTTGTTCTTCATTGTTGATTAGGGTTTGATTTATATGCTTTATTACATTAACCTTAATATTTTAGCCCTAATTACATTGGTGAATACGACAACTAATTTTTAGCTCAATATTTTGACAAATTTTGAGGAATTTTGGAGTTGGATCATTTTTGTTGTAGGTTTTGTTAGGCTTTTGTTGCAGGTTTTTCATCATTTTGGGACAAAACCCTAGTTTTCAAAGATTCAACCATATCTCTCAAATGGCTATGTATTTCTCACCAAAAAAATTCTATAGGTTGGAGACAATATCAAGAGCTTCTAGTCTGAAAATCAGATTTTGTGAAGCTATTTTTAATTTTTTATAATTTTTTTGTTATTTTTCATGAAAAATCAATTTTGAGAGAAAATTAGCAAATTTTTTGGATATTTTTATATTTATGAAAATATCTCTAAATTTCAATAGGGGTCTGTTCTTTATATTTTTAATTTGGATAAAAAATAATTAGACAAAAAAATAGATCTTTGAACATTAGGGTTTTACAAATATTTGTTTGTATCTCACAAATAGTTACAAATCTTCTCACAAAAAAAATTCTACATATTTGGGATGATGGCAGGTACCTTCAGTCAAAAAATCCAAATTCTTGGAGTGGTTTTGAACTTTTTTATAAATTTTAGTTATTTTTGATGAAAAATTAATGTTGGGTAAAAAATAATAGTTTTTTAGATTTCTTTACATTTTTGGAAAGCTCTTGAAATTTCAGTAAAGTTATGTTCTCTATATTTTTATTTTTGATGCAAGAAACATTTCAAGCAATCAGATTTGTCTTGACTAGCTAACCCTCTAATATTAGTGATCAATTATCTTGTTAGGGTTTTGGATTTGTTGTTGGTTTTGTGAATGTGCAGAAAAAAAAAAACACTTCAAAGGAAAAATTGGATCAAGTGGACAAAAATTTGGAGCTAAAGAAATTCTAGGTGCACAAATTCCATCTTTCATATCTAATCATTTCTTATCAACATACTTCAATTTGGGGCTTTAAAATGAACATCTTGTTTGCAATCACACTTTGAAATTGCACTTAAAAAGAACCATTGTCTTCCATCACACATTTTGGCTTTGGATTAAAAAGTGCTTCCATTGTTTTCTTACACACATTTCATTTCTAAGGTTCAATTAATAACTGTGAGTTTGAATCGAGTGTGTGTGTCCTCCAAAAAACCTCACTTGGTTCACTTTTGTCATACCCTTCTTAGGAGGCCTGCTTGGAGCACACACCCCTCCAAGGGATGACCTCAATCCAAGTGTGAATCCAAAGACACGCCTCTTTGGGAGTTGAAATCTTGTCACTCCCCAAATAAATTTATACCTTTGGGAAGTGAAGGTGAAGGGTGGGTTACTCCTTTCTCCTAGCTATGTGGTAGGATTTTTCTTTCAAATCATCCCTAGTCAACCTCGTGTATCCTAGCTTAAGACCATTGGCCAATCTCCCCGCTAGAATAATTTATATTATTGTTCTTGTGCTTGGAAGTTTCTTCTTATCATAATCATTTGTATTACATATTACATCAAATCTTGTCTTGCATGTGTGAATGTGTATTCAAGATTGAAATCTTATTTAAGCGAGAAAAATCAAAAATCAAAATATAAAAAAATCCAAAAACATTAGAAAAATTTCAAAAATAAACAAATCTAGGTGTCCTCCAAGTCAAACTCCTAATCCTCATTTTCATCCTATCCTTTGCATTGTCTTTTAGACCTCACCGCCATCTCTATAATTTACCTTGATATGCTTGCTAGTCAAGTTGAATACCAATTACTCCACAATGGTCAATACCAAGAAGCCATAGACTTCAAAAGACAATTCATCCAATCCAAATACGAATCAACCTCAACCCATGGTCAACTACCCACATACCCTTCTTACCAAAAATCCATAAACCCTAATCATTCATCCATCTACCCTCATTGTCAAGAGTCACTTAACACAAGCCATACCATTAATCCACAACAAGTGTCCACTTATCACCCTTATCCTAACCTTGAAAAGGGAAACCAACCTTCCACTAAACCATTCCAAGCCTTCAAGACCTATCCTATTCCATCATCCACTAATTCATTCCAATCCATTACATCTCAATCTACATCTAGTCATGAAAATACATCTAGTCATGGTCTCCAAAATCATGTCCCAATTCCTAAACTTGAGGATACATGCCAAAAGTAAAGTCCAAAGCATGACATCATAGCTTTACCTTCATGTCAAGATAAAATTAGTCCATCCCATGATCCTATCCTTAAATCCATCCACAAATTCATTCTAGATAACCATGGCATTCAAAATACACCTATCCATGATCAAGATCCCATTCCCAATCATGTCAACCAAGAAAAACCTATCTTTGATCAAGATCCTACCATTGAAAAAGACACCCAAAGTGATCCGCTTATAAACCTTTATACCATCCATGATCAAACATTTTAATTCAATCTTATCCAAACTCCAAACAACTCCATTTCCCAAAATGAGACACTTGCCTCCTTGGGACACATAGATAATCAAACAAACGACATAGACAAAATTCAAGAACATAAAAAGGCTACTATGGATCAAGAAGAACACAAGGAAGCTATCATTGAACGAGTAAAATATGAAGGCACAAAAGATATCATTGATCAAATTGACGTCTTAAAGGAGAAAGAAGACACAAGCATGACAAATGATAAAGCCAAAATATCCTACCAACTAGGATCATCCACCTTTGTCAAAGTAGGATTTCTTATAGATGAGAAAATTCAAAGCATTAGTTTCCACATACATAATGATGGGTTTGCATCTTGTTTTCAAAACAACAAATACCGCATTGCAACGAGAGTATGCCAAAGCATGCATTATCAAGGAAGAGGACTAGGCATACATGAGCAAGGCATTCAAGAACCAATACAATTTTTTGAAAATCCTAGACATCAAGGTCTTGGTTATTCTTCAATCAAGAAATAAAATGGTGTTAGTGATACCTCCATGATATTAGGGGACACTTTATCCAATACAAACATCAAAATGGGGGACATGAGTAGTCCTTGTCATAAGGTTGCTTCCAACACTCCTTCCATCCACACCATAAAACATCATTCCCTCAATTGGAACCAACAACAACAAAAGCCTTACAAGTCTAAAGTCCAAAATAAAATGTCAATAGCCATTGAGTACAAAAATCCAAGTGGACAAATGAAGTTAAAATGGATCCCAAAGAAAAATGGATCAAACAAAGAAAATATTTTAAATCCAAAAGTCAATCAAAATGTGGAGCCACAAAAAAAGAGGTCTCCCACATATAATAAATGTCCACCCCCTTCAAAATGTTCATCATGCAAGCCATATAAAATTCATGGTTCCAAATACTATCCCAATCAAAATTTCAAACTCCGTTATTCACCACCCCAAGTTTGAAAAATAAAAATTCCTACATCCAAAATGACAAATAGTCCATCCACACCTACCATCATCCATCATAATCCTACATCTCGCCTAAAGTCTAAAAATACCACATCACAAACTCGTCGCATCTTGGCAACAACTCTTTATCATATGGAATCTCATGGAACTCTATCACGATGGGCATATTTCGATAAGGCTAACCCGAATATCAGAAAGGATCACAATAACATTGATTAGTTGTATACAAGTGCTATGATCCTGATAAGACAATTACTCCATAAAGGTTACTATTGGCATATCATGACACTGACATCTACATCAGTACCATCAAAGTGATCATCTAGGAAAATACAAAAAAAAGGAAAAAACAATAAAAATAAAAAATAAAGCAGAGAGAAAAATTTCATCCAATGGTAAAAACTTGGTAAACAGGTGCCCTATATAAGTACCATGATGAAAACCTAGAAAATAGGCATCATGTATAAGAGAAATTATCTGTGGACAATTACACTTGGGGGAAAGTTGTCTCATCTCCCATGCCCTTCACATGACATTGGATATGACATTTTCATCTATCCATCTAAGCTATATCATTCCCATCCATTTTCCCACCTACTTTGATCTTGATAAGGACTAAGGTACAAACATAAATCATGCTTTGGGAAAAAAAATTATATTTTTATTCTTTGGTTATACACTATTCATGAAATATCATAGCCTTCATAACATTATCCATACCCATACCTTGGAGAAAAAAAATTATTCCTATGTGACATATTCCTTGGAGATCATATGCCAATAATGCTCGTGTCTCCCATCCTTTACTAAAATCACTCCCATTATCATTCCATGCCTATTGTTGGGTTTTATTTTCCCTTGTCATTGGTTTAAGGATTTTGGTATGCTTATCCAAATTCCCTCCATAATCCCATCTAGTCATCCCAAATACAACAAGCCTAAACCATACAATCTTGTTGTGCATCCTAACACATCATCCAAAACATTCCTGGGCTTTGTTTCTAGCCTAGCTACAAACCTTGATCCTTTTGTCACATTATCATCATCCTCATGTTGTTTTGGGATGTGTCCTTCCCATGTCAAACAATGTCATCATCATCCTCATCACTTATCAATTGGTTTTCGGGTTGACTAGGAGCAAGATCATGGTTAACCTTGGATTCTTTTGTGTGCTTGCTCTCTTACTTGTAGGCATCATTCATATGCATTTGTCATGTTCCTTATAGTGTATCATCCATAAGAGAATACACACTTCCCCATATCATCCATAATAAAAAGAATATATATATATATATATAACATTCGAAAAAGACAAAAATAAAATATTCTCAAAAGGAAAAAAATCATAAAACCTCAAAATCCAAAAAAAATCAAAACATGTCAAAAACACAAAAACATCCAAATAACCTTCAAAATCCCAAAAAAGAGAGTCAAAGTCAGTTATGTTAGTCAGTCCATTTCATTTCCGAACTATGTTTCCTCTACGACTAAACATAGGAAGGGTCATCTGTTGATGTGCCCCTGAGGCCACCTAGGTCAGTCCTTTAGGGTTTGTCATGTCAGTCAAATAAATCAGACATTGTCAACATAGACACAAATAGTCATCAAAACATCAAACAAGTCACGAATCAATAAGACAACAAGTCAAAAATGTCACTCAATCAAACCAAACAAATTGTAAAAATAGTCAAAGAGTCAAACCATCAAAGCAGTCAAGTTATGTCTTATACAGGATGTGTCTTCCTGAAACCAGACATTGTCATCAAGTCAAACATCATAATTTTCCTTATACAGGTGGTCACATCATCGAAACCAGACTTGACATCTTATATGACATGTTTCCCTCCTAAAACCAGGTGTTGTCAAACAATCAACTAGTCAATCACCTAAAAATCAAACACTCATATTTTGGCAAACACTCTAAATGCCCATTGACCTTGTGGTTTGTTCCGTCTTATTTATTTTTTTATTTTTTATTTGTCTTTGAGTGAGGTTACTAGCTTCCTTGAGGATGTCCCATGAAGGATTAGAGGAGTGATGATGTCTCTTGACTCTTTTCTTTGATTGTTGTTTGTGGATTGTCTTGGAAAAAATACTGGGGCAACTTGGCCCTTAGTATGAGCTAGGATATTCCTTGCCTGCGACTGTCTATTTTGCAAGTGGATGACTTTGCACATCTTGGTCTATGTCATACCATGGTTTTTTTGTCCATTTGTGTCATTTTACCACCCAATGATGATTAGTGAAAATTCTTGTTTGGAAAAATATGCATCTTTAAAGTTTTCTCCACTAACATCCATATCCTCCATGCTAACATTTCTTCTATGCCACTTATCTATTTTCCTCTTATCCATCTTGAGAGCACACTCATGTTATTTGAACCCACATGTGCTCTCGAGGGGGCATACCACAACCCTCCTCATCATCCTTCCTCATCCTCTTTACATTGGGGCATGTTTTGACTAAATTTTTTTGACACAACATGATAAACTACATTGTATCAAAGAGGGGAAAAATGTAGACACTAAAAATTGTCTTAGGCTTGCGATTTCTGAATTATCCATCATTTCCCCTTTTTTCTTTGATAATTAAATAATTTTAATTATTTAATTATTTTCTAAACTCATAATTCTTCTATTAATTAAATAATTTTAATTATTTCATTAATTCATTTTATTATCTTTATTCCTCCTTGATTAATTAAATATTTATATGTCACTAATTAAGTCCCCTTCTTTCTAAAATTAAATAAATTCTAATTTATTTAATTTTATCCACTTTCCACTATAATTAAATAATTATTTTAATTATTTAATTATTCATTAGCCTTTTCTCTCATAAATTAAATAAATTTTATTTATTTAATTTGGTCCACTCTCTTGAATTTTGAATTAAATCATTATTTAATTCAAAATGATTCCCTTTCTCACATTCCTCTATAATTAAATAATTATTTTAATTATTTAATTATTCATTGGCCACCTAAATTAAATAATTTTTTATTATTTTTTAATTTCTCCTATCACCTCTTTATCCATGCCAATATTATCTTCCACATCAAATCTTATCTCTTAACATCTCATTTAATCCTAGCCCTTGATTGAATTATCTCACAATTCAATCTCAACCCTTCATCCTTATCATTTGCCCTAATTTTTCCCTAACCATAGTGCATACTACAACTTTCAATCTTGGCCATTGATTAAGACATCTTATTGGAATCCAATCTCAACCATTCATTCAAATTTTTATTTTCTATAAAATTCCTTACCCTTTTCATTTTCATTATCTACACATATTATGCAAGTACATGTTTCTAGTGTGAGACAACAATCTTCAATATTTTTCTAGTCACTTGTCGTAGGCTTATTATTGCACACTCAAATATAAGGGAAAATATCATATTCAAGCAAATTGGAGAAGTGAAATGGAGGTGAATCAATGGTGGCATGAAGATTTGGTAATATTGTTTTTATGTTTTATGTATTTATGCTCATTTGTTCTTCATTGTTGATTAGGGTTTGATTTATATGCTTTATTACATTAACCTTAATATTTTAGCCTTAATTACAAATACAGATAGGTAAGGGCAGCAAACAGAAGCTTTAAAATAGGGTTTTCAGCTCTGTAAAAGGTAGTTTCAAGGCTGAACAAGGACTAAATCAACCAAGGTGGCAACTTAGTCCTAGTAGGGAATTTTGAGAATTTTCAAAAAAAAATTATGGATTTTGATAGTCTATGTAATGTATAATCCAAACCTAAGATGCATATGGAAAATTTTAGAAGTTTTCAATGATTTAAGATGCCAAAAATGCAACTTATATGCACTTTTTGTGAATGCAAAATTTGAAACCCTAGAATGCAAATAAACCCATGAAAAATAAAATTCAAGCTAATTCTAGGATGATGATAGGCTCCAAATAATATAAGAAAGTATTCAAAAATTAGGTTCACCAAAATGTAAACAAATATTTTGGAAACCTATTGGACACTTACCCTTCTAGGATTTTTCACCTGAAAGGGAAGGAATTGGGTTAAAATAAAGGGTGTTTACACTCAATATTAATTTAAATGAGATGTAATATGTCTAATTAAGATTTATTAATGCACTGATCTAAAAAGGAAATGGTTTAATTATGCTAAATCTAAGAAATACGAAGTGTTTGAAAACACAGTGTTGTATGTAAGCATGAACTAAATGACTTAAAAATGAAAAAAAAACTATACAAAAAGCTATGAAACAAAATGTGTGCACCTGGAAGTGTGTTTCAAACTTGAAGCAACTACAAAATTTTGGAAATACTAATTTTTAAGCCTAGCGGGACACTTGTGCCAATCTAGGTGACTTAGTCCCAAATCTTGAAAACTGTCCTGGAGCCCGTTTCGGCTAAATGGGTATCAAAATCTGCAAAAACCTCTAAAAAAGGGTTCAGTGAGACTAAGTCACCACTATTGGTGACTTAGTCCACTTCTAAATTTTTGAAAATTCGAAAGTGGAAACAAAAGCCCTCAGTCTACACTCTGGTTTCCCACAGGTGGCTGCTTCTAAAACTCTAATTTTCGGGCTTGAAAGTGACTTTTATTGGATATTTTATCTTTGCAAGGAAGGAGAATTCTTCAACCTAATCTTCAATGATCTTCAAACCCTCAAAGTTTCTAAATCAAAAAACATACAATGAAAGAGAAAGAAATGGTGAATGTTAGGGCATGGGGGTTTTCCATGGTCAAACCCCTTTTTAGGTAATTAAACCAAATGAAGAAAGAATGTAATGAAGCATGAAAAAATGACTTTAATACCTTTTCATGATGTTTTATCTTGAATTTCTATAGTAAAACATGAAGAATCTACCCTTGAATGTCCTTGGAAGCTATCTTGATGACTTAGAAATTTGAAACCCTAGCTTGTTTGACTTGAAAGAGAAGATACATAATGAATGGATAATAAGAGATGTGTGAATGAGTTAAGAGATGTGAATTGGGGTTTAGAGACTTGATTTTCTAGGAAATTCACCTTATTTGTTTATTAATTGGATCCCTAAGGCCGACATGAAGAAAGAATAAAGTTAAATTCCAAAATTTCCCATTCAAACCTTGAAAATAGGCCAAATTGGACTAAGTTGCCATGCTAGGTGAATTAGTCCCACCTGGTAGGGACTAATTCACCCAAATGGGCAACTTAGTCCTAGAGGGTCCCTTTTGACAGTTGGATTGCTGGAGAGTGAGGA
Source organism: Sequoia sempervirens (assembly GCA_007258455.2). Lineage (NCBI taxonomy): Eukaryota > Viridiplantae > Streptophyta > Pinopsida > Cupressales > Cupressaceae > Sequoia > Sequoia sempervirens. The sequence continues at coordinate 118,685,358 of VDFB02086081.1, read as the reverse complement.
ATTTTAGTTCTTATGTTGATTTCACCATGTATTTGATTAGTTCAAGCCTTGGGATGCACAATATGGGGGAAATAGGGGCCTATTGATGATAATGTGAAGGTCAATTAGGGATTGGGATGAAAAATTCAATGTGAAAGTGTGATTAAATACACTTTACAACACTAAAATGAAATCCACATAGCCTAGAAAGGAACAACATCTAATGTGAATGTGTAAGACACATTACAACACTATATTAACATTAATTTTAATTTACAAGGCTTATAGATTGATGTGATAATGCATTTAAATAAATTTTTCAATATTGAATTAGGGAAAGATGAGTCCATTAAGTCTACAGAGGCATGGAAGTCTTTTACAACACTTTACAACACCTTTACAAGACATTTTTTAATGTATTTTATTTAGTTTCCATGGTTCCAAGACCTAGCGTGGATGCATAAAACACCTCAAAACACTATACCAAGGCCTCATTAAGTCCAATTTATTGTGAATTATCCCCAAATGAAGCAAGAAAAAAGGGATACTTTTTCCATGTCTACAGAAATACTTATCACCTTGAAGACTTCTTACTCAGGTAGGACCACAAAGATATGTATGCACCAATTCCAACAATCTAGTACAAGATTGTTCTTTGAATTTGAAGCTATTTTTTTTCTTTCCAACTTGACATTCCTTACAAATAGCATTAATAGGCTTCATATTCTTTGGAAGATCTCTCACATCTTGTACTGAACTTATCCTCACTAGGCTACCAAAATTGATGTGTCATATTCTTCTATCCCATAGTCAACTCTCATTAATATGAGTCATGAAATAATAACCATCAACACCTTTGAGCTGATAGACATTTCCATCTTTCCTTCTTCCAATAGTAGTCACAATTCTAGAGTCTTTTTTGATCTCATAGCCATGATTTTGAAACATAAGATTATATCCCTTGTTACAAATTTTTCCAACACTCAAGAGGTTATGTCTTCAACCCTTAACATAGTAAACATCATTATTATTATTCTTACCATAAAAAGTAACTGAACATTTTCCACATATCTCAGCAGATGTATCATCTCCAAAACTTACAAGTCCATATTGTGATGAAGATTTTGGGTCCCCAAAATCTCTAGCTCCTTCTAGGATTTTTCACCTAGAAGGAGAGAAAATGGGCCAAAATACACAACATTAACACTGAAGACTAAAGGATGGGAGAATGAGAAGAAAATATGGAGTGTGTGAATGTGTCTTAATGCTAGAAAATTAATGAAAATGTAGGCTAAAGAATGTAGATTGATCTAATGCAAAGGTACTAGAAAACACAATGTTGATTGTAAGAATGAACTAGAAACTTAGGTCAATGGAAATAGAATTTAATGAGATTGAACAGAGTGCACCTGTAGGTAGAATGAAGTCACTGGAAGGTTATGGAATGTCTCTAAAAAAAAAATTAATGGCCACTGGGACTCATTCGCCAAGCATGGTGAATTAGTCCTACTTCTACTAAAATCTTTCAGAAACCTGTTTCTAACTGCCAGGAGTTGGAATTTCATGAAATCAATTTTCAATCCTACAGGTGGGACTCATTCCCCATGGGTGGTGAATCAGTCTACCTACATAAATCTAGATAATTAGAGGAATATTCTATGGAGTTCAATTTGAAATTCTAACTCCTACAGGTCTCTGCTTCTGAAACTTCTAGAATCGGGTCTAAAAGTGACTTTTCCTTGATGATTTGACTTGAATGAAGGGAAGAAGACTTGAATGACTTTTAAATGAAATATTCAATGATTCTTAAGCTTCCAAAGGACCTAAATCTGCATACAAACAACACACAATAAGATAAATTATTGATTGTTAAGGCATGGGGATTTTCCTTGGTCAAACCCTATTTAGGTAATTAAACCAAATTGATGAAATGAAGGAATGAAGCATGAAAAATGGAATATATTACCTTTTCATGATGATTGATCTTGTATTTCTACAACATAACATGAAAAACCAACCCTTGAATGCTTTAGAATGCTAACTTGAAGATCTTACTAGATTTGGAGTGAAAGATTGATGAATGAATAATGATAATAGATGCAAGAATGATTTTTTAGATGTAAAATGAGGATAAAAAACACTTATGTATAGTCAAGTGTTCCTTAGTACCTGATTATACTACATCATAGGCCGACATGAAGTGAAAATAAAATTTCAATTTCAATTTTTCTCGCTTAAGGGTCAAAATGGGGGCCAGATAGGACTCATTCACCAAGCATGGTGAATCGGTCCCACCTAGATGGGACTCATTTTCCAAGCATGGTGAATGGGTTTGATAGGGGCCATTTCGACACCTATGAAACTAAGGAGATAGGAAACGAGGTTTAGAATGTTGTCTTGTTAGGTGTTTGATCAATTAAAGCCTCAGGATGCACAATATGGATCAATTAAGGCCTATTAATGATGATGTAAATGTTGAATAGGGCTTGGGACATATAAATCAATGTCAAAGTGTAATTAAATGAACTTTACAATACTAAAATTAGGTCCACATAGCCTAGAAATATAGAAGAACCAATGTGAACGTGATCACATTACAACACTAGATTAACATTAAGTTTATGTTAAGATCCTTCTAGATTGATGAAATAATGTTATTATAATGTTGAATTTAGGAAGAAATAGGTTTATTAAGTCTAGAAAAGCATGAAAGCATCTTACAAGACTTTACAACACCTTTACAAAACGTCATTAAAAACATGTTGTTTCATTTGCAAGGGTCCAAGACCTAGCGTGGACACATAAAATGCCTCACAACACTAGATTAGGGCCTTATTAAGTCCAATTATCATGAATTAATCCCATGTCAAGAAAAGGGTACAATTTTTTATGGCACATTAAACATGAAACATATTTAAGAGTAAGTTTGTCAAAATCCAAAGAACTCCTTTCTTTTCCTTTTTCTTTTCTTGTGTTTTTCCTTTTGGGGATGATGCAAGGCATTCAAATTGAAATTTCTCCTTCATGTTGACCCAAAATCTTTTTCACTTTTCTTTTTTGTCTTTTTGCTTGTGTTTTCCTTTAGGGGATGATGCAAAGCATCGAGACCACAACATCTCTTCCATGTTGACTCAAAACAAACTTTTTTTTTTCTTTTACTTTCACTCTCTTTGTGTCATTCTTCTAGTTCTATGTGCTTTGGGGAATGATGATAGTTCTAAGCTCTTTCACAAACATACATTGCAGTAATGAACATACTAACCCCAAATCCATAGATCCCTTATGTGTTTGGTGTGCTTTCTTTTTTGGAGGGGAAACTCCCTTCTTTCTTTACTTTTCCTTTCTCCTTGACATGATGTAGCTTAACTTTGAAACATATCACTTGGCATAGAGATTTCCAAGTTGTCTCCCGTGTCTTGTTTTTACTTCTTGCTTTCCTCCTCTTCTCTACTTTCAAGTAATTGCTCACAGAACAATTTGTAGCAATTCCTTTAAAGTGGGAGGCATACATTACCATTATTTCATTTGCATTCTTAGTGAAGCTTTGTCATTTGTGTGATGCATTTTTCACTTTTTGGATGACATTGGGTTTGATGTCTTTAATAAGTGTGATATTTCTTAGCATATTGCATTCCTCTTAGTGGTTTGATGCGACACACTGCATCCCCTAAGTTGTGAATACACTATTCTTTGAATGGTCCTCTTTTGGAGACATTAGACACAATGTTCCCTAAGTGACTAACCTTGCATAAACTAAACAAGACTCCTTTGAACATATTACACATGGAATTTTTACATATTGCATTCTCATTCAACCACCTTGCATAACACAACTTGCATGCCTGTGGAGCTGTCTTATTTGTTTGGCCACCTTGCATAACACAACTTGCATGCCTATCGTGCCATCCTATTTTTGAAACTTAAAACAAACAAAAAATCATTTTCTTTGGCTTTGTGGCATCTTGTTGAAGTTATCGAACAGGTATAGGTTTAGCATGGTTGAGTAGGAATCCCAACTAGTGGCATGACTTTTCCCCATAGCCACTTTTGTGTTTGTTTGTGAGTTCATACCAACTAGCATATTTATCTTACTTTTTGGGCTTTCCCACCCTATGGACAACTAGTTCTATAGCCCCAGAGTGCGTACACATTTCTCTTTTTCAAACAATCAACATAGATCTCTTTTCACAACTAGTTGGATTGATGATCGAAGCTTCACTCAATTCTTCTCAACACTTGTGTGTTCCTTATTAAGTCTAATTATCATGAATTAATCCCATGTCAAGCAAAGGGTACAATTTTTGACGATACATTAAACATGAAACATATTTAAAATTTCATATTTTTGAATTTTGACAAAACTTACTCTTTTCGTGAGTCATATGATTAGAGCATCCATTTTCAATGGTCTAGTAGTTCTTCTCCTGTCTAGCATGAAAAGTAGACAACAAAGTGCCTTTAGCTATAGAGCTTGCTTTCGAAGCACTTTACTTCACACATCTCTCAGAGTTAGTAGAATTAGTTCCATCCTTTAAATCCATGAACAAGAATTCACCATCATCATCATCTCCATAATCAAATTAATCATTAGATATACTTACATATTCTCTAACATAATAACTTTTATTAATCATTCTACCTTTCTTCTCCCTATTTTTTTATTCAAAGCTCTATTTGGACACCTTAAAGCATAATGACCTATTTTTCCACATCTAAAAGATTTGAAAGGAAGATTACCACTATACTTACTAGTACCCTATTTCATTCTCCTTACAAATTTACCTTCCACATCATCAAGATCCTCTTGATCTGACTCTACAGTCTTCTTTGATTTGCTAGCCTTAAAAGCAATCTTAACTTTTGCATGATTTGTACCAAATTTTCTCATCTCAAAGGCAGTTAAATAATCATACAATTGATCTCTGGTAAATTGATTCAATTTTTCAATTCCTTAATAATAGAAAATTTATGACAATAAGGTTTAGGAAGAGTTATGAGTACCTTCTTTACCACTTCTTTTAGCTCTCTACCAATACCTCTAATTCCATTGAAAAACTCATCCACCTTCTGCAAGTAGCTTGTGATATTTTCATCTTTAGACATTTTAAGGTTTCAAACATGATCTTCAAATTATGTATCTTAACTTGTTTTATCTTGTCATTTCCTTCATAAATAATTTCTATATTTACCCAAATTTCTCGAGCAATTTTCATATTCTTAGATTCGCCAATTCAAAATTAGCAAGAACACTTAAGAGAGCATACCTTGCTTTACCATTTTTTTCATAGGCCTTTATCTCATCATCAGTACTCAGACCATTTGTAGGAAAAGTATATCATTTATCAACAAAATTCCAAATTTCAAATCCAAGAGAAACTAGAAAACCTTTCACCCTTGTCTTCCAGAATGCATAATTTGATCCATCAAATATAGGAACATCTTTTTGTGCACCATCCCAAATATACCTCAAGCAGTTAAGCTTTCTTCCAAGGAACCTTTCTCTAATACCAATTGTTGAATGCATAAGACAACTGAAGGGGGTGAACTAGTTGTACCTTAAAGGTTCAAAACCCTCATAAACACTCAGATCCACATGAAGTCAATTAACCCTTAATTTGTTAGAATGATTTATGATGAAAGAAGATTAAAAATAATAATAATCAAAGAAACACAATACAAAATAAAACACCAAATTTATGTGGAAAACCAAAAATGGCTCACTATTGGAGGGCTCGCTGCCTAGAAGAAAGAAAGGCTCATTGCCACAATAGAAAAGAATATAGAGAAGAAAGTTACAATGATAAATAAATCTCAATGCAATAGATAATTCCACCAAAACATCACCAACACCTTCACAGTCTTGCTAAAGAATTGTAGACACCTTCTACTCACTGCATTCTATAATCTAACACATGAAATCTCACACTCCACTTCTCAAATTCACACCTCACAATTCTAGAGTTCACATAATACACATCTATATTCACATCCCTTAACTACTCATCACTTATTTATAACTATTGGAAAAAAAAGGATAGACAACTGAGAGGGGGGTTGAATCAGTTGTCCAAGAAATTAAACCTTTTCTTACTTAACTTATTCTTAATCACAGATTTGATGAATGAACAATTAACCATAATCAATTAACACATCAGAGAGACAAAGAACACTAAGATTTTTTATGTGGAAAACCTATTAGGGGAAAACCACGGTGGATGTTAGTCCACAAGATTATAGTCTGTTAAAGTATAATGAAAACAATAAGGGGAATGCACATGCATTTAGGAAAATTTCCTAGAGCTCACTGCTCAATTACAAAAGAGGACTCACTTTCCAAAAATAGGGTTTGGATTAAAAATATAGAGGGTATGAATTGAGAAAATAGCTTCTTCACAAGGTTGATTATAGTTCCAGTTAAGCTCAACACTTCCTCACACTCTTCTCAGTAAAGATATTCCCGCATATGCACATCGGAGCACACAAAGCACACTTTCCACTTATCACACAATCTCCCGTATATATCTGCTATAGGAGATTCCATCACAACTTAGTTGGCCAAGAAAACAAAATGTATTTGCAATGTCAGCCCAGATTTATAATTAAATTTTTAATGTGTATCCACCAAGGTTGGCCACAACATAGTGGAGACCTAAATTAATATCTCCAACACAAAAATACTTAAATTAATTTCACCTCAAGGATCCACAACACACTATCACCAAACTGTCAGCCAAAAACATGAAAAAATGAACACATGCACAAAGATCTTCAACCACGAGCTTACTAATTAATGTGGATGCACCACAAAGATAGAGAATGAACTAGAGACATCTAATAACACCAAGAAACAATAGAGAAGCATCCACAACAACTAAGATAACCAAAATCACACAATCTTTATTTAGGAACACTGTCAGACCACAACACAATCAAAAATTCATGTGGACCTCTGAAACTTCTGGTAGATGATCTATACATACTCAACAATAAACCCTTTAATCCACATCAGCTAATATTTTGCATACAAAACAAAACGACTTCATGACCTACATAGTTCCACTAGGAACCTGAATCACTTTTCCTTATAATTTTCTCAATATCCTCGACATATACAACAATAGATATAGAAAATTCTAATAGTGTTGACATCAATGAGAACCACATATCAGCAACACATCCACAACATTAAACAATCTCCCAACAATAACATCTTCAACCTTGAAAACATTCTCCAAGGTCATCTATGCACCTCAACCATGCAAATTCAAATTAGGTCAGCACAAAAACATTCTTTCAATGGAAAGAAATGAAGGTGGACCACCACACAACTTAAATAGGACCTAAATCCATCCATACATGCCATGCCATGCTTCCACAAACATCGAAGCAACTTTGCAAGTAGTGTAAACACCCAAGGTCAGGTGAACCTATGTTAACACCATTAACACTTAGGTACACACTTCCTCAAATCCAAATACAACTAACAAACAATAAATGTCACTTGAAAAAAAATTGGAATAATACAAAAACACCTTGAAATCCAAAAAATTTTCTTGAAGAATGCACACACCTAGTACATTCAGACCACTCTACCATACACTATAACTTAAGAAATCAACTTCCAAAGCACTAAACCTCGAACCACTTCAACTGAAGAAGGATACGAACACTGCCAACATCCTTCTAGATCTACAAGACCTGAAACCATTCTATGGAGAAATGCAAAGCAGAGACATTTCTTTGAGACACCTTTGGAAAATAGAGTTCACACACTAGTGAACACAACTTCCTCTACACAAGGAACCAACACACTAAATTATGAATATAATATTTCTGAAAACCTCAGACCAAAATATAGAAAATGCACAAGAAGATCTTCAACCTAGAAGAAATTCTAAGCAAAACAAGAACCCTATTTTGCAATACAGAACACCACTACAATACACTATTTACATGACTCTTTTATTCAATTTTTCTCAGAAGAACTTGGAAATCAAGTACTAGAGACACATTATCAACATCTTTAGAACTTCTTAATCACCACCAGACCAACTGCAACATATCAACTCAACCACACATCCATAGAAAAAATCTTATCAAAGCAACACTAGAGGTTGACACCAATGGCTTACTAATGAAAACATAATGCAACTAATCAAAGCATTGCCATAGACAACACCAACTCAATACCAACTATATATATCTGTAACAAATTCCTTCTCATATAGTTGACATCAATGACAATGCACAATATTTTTGACATCAATGACAACACCAATCTACACATACTTGCAACATGGGGTTGGTTTTATGAAAAAAAATTGAGGCTCAACATGGATGATTGTTTGAGGTTGATTTATAAAACCTTTATTTTTCTTCTTGAATGATTGAAAATTATTGAGGTACGGATTCAGATTTTTTATCATGATATGAGAAATTTTTCTCTTCATATTGACTAATCAAATTATGATGATCACATAGAGCCACACACAAATGTGTAAAGGATGGGAAATTCATCATTCTAAGATTATCTCTTATGCCATTTTGTAAGTTTTCAATGAACATTTTGTGAAGGTCCACATTGGGGAGATTAATATTGATTTAAGAGTAAAGAAATTGATGACATGTTATAAAATCTATGGCATTTTTCCTTTGTTGTTGCTTATGCCTCATTAAGTCAAGTAGAGCCATTTTAAGACCAATGTACACTTGGAAAGGTTAAAAAAGGAATCAAAAATTTCATTGAATGAGAGGATTGAATTATTTGGTAATGAACAAAACCATTCCAAGGTTATTTCTTTTAAGGACCTAGGAAAGAGTTTAACCAAGAGATTATCTTAAAAAATGAAGTCACTACATAAGGCTATATATGTTGATACATGGTTATGAGGGTCTCCTTTACCACCATATTTCTAAAATTTAGGTATCTCTATACATTGTGGCACTTGTATTTTCAATATCTCCAATGATAATGGGTTTCTTTTGACATATTGTGAAGGTTGTCTATTCTAGTTTTGGTTTAATGCTGCTATTTGTTGTTGAAGGGATGTGAAATTTTGCAAATTTTGGTTTATGATGGAATCATTGGTTGTGTTTTGGGATGGACATGAATATGGTGGAGGTGTATATGTGTTAGGTGGGAAATTATATTGCATTTTTGGTGAGGTGATGGATTTAGATATTATTTTTGAGTTCACAAAAATAAAAGGATTCTCACTAGAGATACCCAAGTTTGGAGCTATATTGTTGTTTAGTTACATCATTATTGTAACAATTGGATTCATATATGTAGCAATAGAGGTTAAAGTTGTAGGGGGGGAATGTGATTTCCCCCTTGGCTTTGAGTGTATCCCAAAGCTTGATCACAACTAGCCATTGTTGGAACATGATCATCAATAATATGGGCTAGGATACACAAAAATTCTAATCCTTCATCATTATAAAGCATTTTACTCATGTTATATATGACAAGAATTGCAATACCACCAATATATTTTTTTCTCACTTAGTCTTAAGATTTTCTAAAACTTTGTCCAATTGTTTGAGTTTCTCTTGAGGAACATGAAAAACCATGGTTTCAACTCTAGTGATAGTGGTTGATGGAAAGGTGGTTGTGGGAAATGTAACTTTAGGGATGATTCCAACATGGGTTGAGTATTGTCAACACTTTGTGTGAAAATTATGGGAAATCCAAGATGCACAATTGATGTACCAATAGCGTAGGATGCCATGAGTCTCGAACTATATCTCATTGAAGTATTGGTACTAGGAAACTAAGTTGTGAATCTCATACAAGTTTCATAAGACCAAAAGTGCACCCAAGATGAACACCATTAGACTAAATAAAGACAACAAAAACCTAGAAATAGGAAACAACAAGTAGGAGAAAAAAAATACAATGAAAAAGGTCTCAAAAAAAGTTTGTTTAGCCAAAGACAAGTAGGAAAAGGTCACCTAGGTGAAAATGGGTCTTGTTTAGGGGTTTTGAGAGATGGAAGTTTGGCTATGAACTATACTTCTTCAAGATTATAAATCTACTTGCAAACAGTTGAAACAATAAATGAATTTCCAAAATTTTCTTAATGTATTTTAATTTGATGTGAAATGCAAGTATGTAAGAATGTTAAATATGTTTGAATAATATTTTAATGTAATTTATAGATCTAAAATATGATAATTGACTGATTTAAGATGTAAAGACCTAAAATTATGACTTTTAAATGCAATTTTTTATTCTAAACAATGCACTTTCTTCTAACCAAACGAACTAAATGCAAAATGCTTCAGAATTGAAATTGTAACAAAGATCAACAAGTAGAGGGAATCTGAGCAGATAGAGACATAAATGTGTGCAAAAATTTGCAAAATCACCTATACAAGGACAGGGTCACCCAAGGGTGAATGAGTCTTTGTAGAGGGTTTTGAAAAATAAAAAACTAAGCGTCTAAGTTACTATTTATGATAACTATTTCTGGTTGCAAAATGATTCTACAATGACTTTTTTCTAGGATTTTTAGATGAAATGCAAGTACAAATTTATGACAATGTATATGTTAGAAATATGAAATAGATTGAATAACCCAAGAAATTTATAAGAGAAAATAAAAGTTACATAAACTAGAAAAGCATAAAGAATGCACATCAAAACTCTGAGAGATTATGCAATGTCAATATGACAAAATTGCATTAAGAGCTTCCAATTTGAAAAGATACATTGCAAATATGCATGAATGGATGCAAGAGTATTGCAATCTAATGGATGAAAATACAAGCTAGGTAGTGAGTTTATATAGAAATTAGGAGAGGAGGTAGGTGGAAAATCCAACCAATAGGAATCAACCACAAAAATTGGAGATGGACCACCAAAAGTGGAAAGTGGTTCCACCCTTTAAGGAAGGGAACACCTCATCACTTATATCCTAAATATTAAATAATAAACTCACTTTATTATCCTAAGAAAGCTTAATTATGTGTAGGAAAAACCTAGGTCTAAGGGAAAATAAATTAACCCACTAGGAAAATAAAAAACCTACACCAACACTCCCCCTTAAGAAAAACTTAGGAGGATGTAAAAGATCATGGGTCTAAGAAAATGAGGCCATGTTAGGTACCCATGTACAAATGAAATGCAAAGAAATCTCTCACAACTGGAGAAAAGGAGAAATCCTTGTGGGACAAAACTCCTCCCTAAAAGAGAGAAATGAAGTGGAAGGACAAAGAATCCCCCCCAAAGAGATCCAATGGTAGATGCTCGAAACTAGATGTAGAATCTAGTCCACAATTGTCGAACAACATTCCTCCCCTTAGGAAGAAACACAACCAAAGGTGTATGCACACTATCTTCCAAGTCCTGAAAGGAATATGTAGGAAGAAAGTGTAGAACGTATGAAGTTTTTGAAGTCAGCTCAAGTATTCCCATGTCGATGCTAAAAGTAAGATGAAAAATCAAAATATCCTAGAGACTGATGTAGAGCATAAGCTAAAGACTCAAGTATCTCCTTTGAAGATGTCTTCTCCAAATGATGATCCAAAGTATCCATACTCATGTTAAATTGTGATGTATAATCATGTAGAGAATGAGCAATATGCTAAAATTGTTCCCTCACAATAACTAAAGAAGAATCATCTTCATCAAAGAGAAGATGAATACACTCAATAGTGTCTCCCAAATCTGCAATATGTGTCTCCATAAACAAGTCTGAAATACCTATCAAGAGATCATCCCACAAAGCTAAGTCTGAAAGACAATGTATGCCTTGTTGCAAAGAATCATTAGAAGCTTTCAAAGAAGAAAATATAAACTCTGAAGTAGCAATAGTAGATGCAAGGAAAAAAGAGTGGTCCTTAAAGAGAAGATGTATGACATCAATAGTGTCATATAGATACAAGATGAAGGACTCTAAAAACAAACAAGAGATTTTTGGTAGAAATTGGTCCCAATGGACTAAATCCAAAAGACATAATTGATCCTATTACAATGAATCACTGGAGGCTCTTGAAGAAGTATCTCTAGAATTTGAATATGTAATAGGTGATGGAAATGTAATCTCAACATAAGGATGAGAAGTAAGAGAAGTCTTTGTTTCATCTGAATGTTCAAGATGTGCATAATACTTAAGCTCTTGTAAAGTATCATCATCAGAAGGTATATTATCTACATCATCAAGTGGGATGAGGAAATATGCAACAGGATCATCTGGGAATGGAGAAACATGAGGTTCTCCAAACATCTTCCAAATCTTGTACCAAATTGTCTAGGGACATTCAATGTACAATATAGACAACATAGTGCCATAATCAACATGAAAAATAATTATTCCTATTACATGATCAATTCTATTACCCCAAACATTCTTCTTATTAGGTGTGTCTAGTTTAGGCATGAGTCCATAAAGGTAAATAAATTTTTTTAGCCATTTGAGATGGGTTAAAATGCCTTTTTCCCAAGACTTATAATCAGCCTTATCAAAAATTATCATAAAAGGATGAGTAGAAAATCCCATGATACAATCCTCAAATTATTACAAAAATTTTCCAAAAAAATAACATCAATACACTCCCACCCTTTTCACTAGTATCAAATATCACACCCCCCTCAAAAAAAATATTATAAGGTTGGCACTTTATAATTTAGTGCATTTACAAAGCCTTTTCTAACATACAATGCTCAATAAGTTCAAAATAACCAAATTTAAAAATTCTGATATAACATGAACTTAAGAAAAAATATAGGAAAATTAGCCTTATGAATGTGTAGTGCTCTTCAATACCTTTCCAATGCCTATTCATTTCCGAAAATCAGAGTAGCAGAGTGAAAGTTATGGCCTATTGAAGAAATTGGCACAAGACAACTTCAACCTAAAATATATGGTAGAAAATGGTAGAAAATATTCTTATTACCTCTATGGATGGAAAGTGTTCATCTCCAGTTTTCCAATGATATCTTATTTGCTGAAATCCAATGCCTGAAGCAAAAGTTATGAATTTTTGAAAAAACTATAGAATTTAGCATGTAGGAAATGGGTTTTCTAGCAAAAAAAAGTTTACTTCTGATTTGATTTCTAAAAAATCTACTTAATTTTTGTAGACAATACTAGAATCCCAAAAATATTTCGAAGCTAATAATAAAACCCGGAAATCGTTTTTTGATCTAGCAAGCAAAAGATGAAAAGATGATTTTTTTTAACCTTTAGCCAAGAGAAAAATGTCACGCGACAATTTTTGTACAATTTTTTTTTCCAGATTTGAGAAAGATATGCAAAATATTAAAGATACCCAGTTGAGACTTTGACATTTGCTTCAAAACCCAGAAATTGTTTTTCTCAAAGGTGAGTGGAAGCTAGAGTTCTTAAGAAAAAATTAAAACAACTCCAATGAAAACGAATTTCTTTAAACCCCTACCTACAACTGTAAAATGATCTCCAATTTGAATGAAACAAAAGCCAAATCTGACTATCTCAAGCCTTCTAGATGTGCTAGAATAGTAAAAAATGATACGAATATAACCAAAAATGCTGCAATCACCCGGATCTCACAAAACACATATGCAAAATGAAGAGGTAATTAAATCTTTATAAATCCTTTCTAATTCTCTATATCATTCAAAAATGCAAGAGAAGAGCATACAAGAATTTACAAGATTTTTACAAGAAACTCAATCTCTTAATCAAGAATCTAAGAACTTAGATTTATGAAAACAAAAGCTCTAATACCATGTTATAAATCTAAAATAGATTGAATAACCCAAGAACTTTATAAGAGAAAAACAAAGCTACATAAACTGGAAAAGCATAAAAAATGCACACTAGAACTTCAAGGGATTATGCAATGTCAATATGACAAAATTGCATTAAGAGCTTCTAAGCTAAGAAGATACAATGCAAATATGTATGAATGGATGCAAGAGTATAGAAAAAATGGATGGAAATACAAGCTAGGTAGTGAGTTTATATAGAACTTAGGAGAGGAGGTAGGTGGCAAATCCAACCACTAGGAATCAACCAAAAAATGTGAAGATGGACCACCAAAAGTGGAAAGTGGTTCCACCCTTTAAGGAAGGGAAGACCTCATCACTTATCTCCTAGTTATTGAATAATAAACTCGCTTCATTATCCTAATTAAGTAAGCTTAATTAAGTGTAAGAAAATACTAGGACTAAGGGAAAATACATTAATCCATTAGAAGAATAAAAAACCTACACCAATAGTGTAAACAAAAGTAACAATTTTGAGTACAATTTCAAATGAAATTTTGATCTAATTGATTGAAACAAAAACTAATGCAAACTGTGATGCAAAATGTATGCAATATTTTTATATTTTTATGAGATTTAGTGATGTAAATATTCGAGATGTAACCCTAAATGAAGAGTGCAAAACACAATAATCTAAAACCTAGATCTAGGGTTTGAAAGATTTCCAAATCATATAGCTATGATGCTAGGTTCACCAAAATAAAATGTTGGGAAAAGGGGTGCTCCTAGGTCCTTAATGCAAAGAACTTAGGATTCAATGGGCCTCTTCCCAAATTTTGTTAGAATACCAACCACATAGCGAAGAGATTGAATTTCAACCTCAATAGTGAGTGAATCAGACTAGGATTGGTGGATTCTTTAGGTCCTTAGGATGATTAGGAATGATTTGAAATGATGAAGCTAATTGCACTATATGACCTAATATGTAAAATTAAAATTCTTATAGATAAACAGACTGTAACAACACTTTGCAGGTAGATCTAGGAGATATTAGATCTAATCATATAATTGTCATAAAAAAATCATTCAAGAATGTGCATAAGGACTATTTCTCCCCTAGGAGAATGGGTCTTTGATAGGGCTTCCAAAATTACTTTTTACAATCCTCTGGTGCTAGATCTAAGATGTTATTTTCCACCTACAATTTTTTCAAAATGTTAGAAATGAATAATCGCCACTTAGTTTCCATAGGTTGACAAGAATGATGACAAAAAATGCTACAATACAAAATTTCTCTTCAAGATCTTTGTAATCCTTCTTCAACTTGTAACCTGCACATACATAAAGAGGGAAATTTTTTTGTGCCATATAGGGGTTTTCCTCAATCAAACCTCATGAATAGTGTTCCCACTTTCACGATGGTATTTTCAATGATAAAAACCTTAATGGAAAGGAAGTGATGAATAAACAACTGCTACAACTCACCACCCTTCAATAGCTTCCTTGAAGAATTGAAGACATACACATCACTTCAAGGGAATTGGATCTTGATTTCTTGTTTTTCTTGAATTCTTAAATGCATGAAGACCTACAACATAATGTTAGCCTTCACAAGACAACTTGAGAACACATGAACTTTTACATGATGATAGGATCTTGATTACTGACACAAATGATTGATAATGCTACTCTTGAATGCTATTAACAATAATTTCCTCAATAGGATTTCTTCATAAAGTGTGTTATATCTCAAATGATCAAATGACTATGTATTTATAGGTGTTTATCTAATTTCCTGAAAATTAGATTCCAAAAGTTGACCTTTACAATTTGAATTTTTATCATTAAAATGCTACCAAAAACATATTTTAATTTGGGTCTTGTCTCATAAAGAGGACCAATTCGCCCATGGGTGAATGGATCTTGGCCTAAACTTCTAGGACACATATGATCTAAGGAAATTTAATTATTAAATGCTTTTATTCAATGTTGTTTTTCCTTTAAAAAAATGGTAAGAATAAGGCTTTGGAATGTATAATTTAAAAAATTAGAAGCTTAATTAAGTCCAAAAAATTAAGGGACCCAAACATAGTGTGAAATTGTAAAGGTATAAAATTTCCTACGCTACACTTCCACTTCACTCTTTCTCACTCTCTTTTCTCCTTAGCACTCCCATTCTCTCTAAACCATTGTTCTTGCAGGCTTCAAGCTCTACTTCACTTTTGCATGATCGTCTTGTGTCCTATAATCTCTCACTCTCCCTCTCAGCTTCTCCAAGCTTGTAGCAGTGAGGGTAATCCTTATCTTATTGCATTATCAATATTAAAGTTATCATAATGATTTTCTTTCCATTTTTATGTCTTGTCTACTAATTTATTTATAATTATTTCTGCATTGTGTTCTATCTATTTGTTCATGGAGGTGGAAACAACAAAGAGGGGGTTTGACTAAGGCAAGCCCCAAAAAGAAACCCCAACATTTTATCATTTTTGTTTGTGTAGGTTTTGTTAATGAGGAGCTTGTAGTAGGCTGGACCTATTGTGAGTTGCACATTTCTTCCTTCTACTCATCATTCATAGTTAATTTATTTTACATTTAAATTATTCTTCTTGTTAGAATTGGCTATGGTAGCCACCCAAGATCTATGGACCAAATGGAAAGCACAAGAAAGAGAGAAATATTATGACAAGAATAAACTGTATTCAATGTCATTAATATGATAATGATTATGATTGATTACAAATGAGAAAGACCCCTTGGTTATATAGCCAAGGTGAGAACATAGAAGGGCATAAGATTATGACAAGTGTCAGAATCTTATGACATGAGACAACTAGTAACACTTATCACTCCAAAAAAGATGGAGAGATAATCACATGATGTGTCCACAAAAGTTGGAAATGATGAGGAAATGAGATGTCAAGTCCACCAAAAGTGGAAATTCTCCAACAACCTCCTATGTGGTCCCTAAGTAAACTTAACTAAGGTGTAATTATGACCTAGGACAAGGTACAAGATATTTAATTACACCAACACCCCCCCTTAAGTGCAACTTAGGGAGTAGTGCACAAATGCAAACAATGCAAGATGGGTCCCGGCTACTAGGCCATGTTAGGTACCCATGTACAAACAATGCAATCAATGCAATGAAATCTCTCACAAGCAAGGAAAGGGAGAAAACCTCATGGGACAAAACTCCCCCTCAAAAGAGAGATGAAATACAAAAAGGGAAATACTCTCAATGATGCATGAGAAGGTAAAAACCCCATGTGAGGAAAAAGACCCCCCCATAAGAGAGAAGTAGAAGAGAAGCAAGGTAGCCCCCCCTCAATGTTGAGTCTCCTGCAAGAATGGTAGAAGCTCGACATTGAATGCTGAAGATGATCCAATCTCGCCGAACAACGTTCCTCCCCTTAGGAAGAAACAAAACCAAGGATGTATGCAGGATATCATGAAGATGGATGATGTATGATGGTGTCTCTGAAGCATGCTCAAGTGTCTCTAT
The DNA here is from genome assembly GCA_007258455.2 of Sequoia sempervirens. Classification (NCBI taxonomy): domain Eukaryota; kingdom Viridiplantae; phylum Streptophyta; class Pinopsida; order Cupressales; family Cupressaceae; genus Sequoia; species Sequoia sempervirens. The sequence continues at coordinate 118,668,181 of VDFB02086081.1, read as the reverse complement.
GTCGATACAGAAAGCTAAACCACTCCAATTAGGCGTTCTAGGCCACACTGCTGAAGAGGAAAATCTAACATCTAGTAGAGACTGATGTAGAAAATAATCCAAAGACAAAGATATCCCCTCTGAAGACAAAGAAGCCTTCTCCAAATGTTGTCCAAAAGAATCCACACTCACGCCAATCTGTGAAGAATGATCATGTAGAGAATGAACAAGAGGGTCAAAGTGTTCCCTCACAACAACTGAAGAAGGTTCATCTTCATCAAAGAGAAGATGAATGCTATCAATGGTGTCCTCCAAATCCGCAAGATGAGACTCCACAAACAAGTCTAAAATACCTATTAGGAAGCCATCCAAAGTAGCCATATCTGGAAGACAATCATAATTCTGCTGCACTGAATCACTAAGAGCCAAAACTGTAGCAACACAAGTATCATCAAGTACAACAGAAGATGGAGGAGATGAAGTGCATGGCTCAAGTACTGGATCTGATGTGAGTATGCCCAAGTTCAAAAAGCCAAATGTCTCCTCAGAATTATAGTTGTGATCAACAGTCGAAGGAACATCGTCATCATCAGAAGCAAACTGTGCAAAGGAATACAACCGAGATGAATGATCAACCACCCCAGTAGCAATGACATCTCTAGTCTCCAAGTCATGAATGATAATAGAATCAGGAGTGAACTCCACAGTTCTCCCATCTCCACCATGTGTAATCTGATAAATGGAAAGTAGATTGTTCGTCAAATGAGGAACACACAAGACATCCTGAAAAGTGTTCTCCCCAATGCTAATAGATCCCTTCCCTGTTACACTCATGTATGTATTGTTTCCCATCAAGATAGGAGACATAGAACAAGGCTGAAATGAAGAGAAGATAGTCTGTGAAGATGCCATGTGATGTGATGCTCCTAAATCTAGAAGCCATCTCCCTAATCCTGGACTTGAATGAGCACAAAGAGCTTGTCCTTTATATCCTGATGTTTGACCTTTGTCCTTTTTAGACTGTTTTGAAGTAGAAGGAGAAGAAGATTTAGACATTCTAGAAGGCAAATCAATGTGATTCTTTTTGAGAAGATTCTTCAACTCATCAATATCTTTCTTATAACAATAGTGTTCTTCATGTCCATCCTTCTTGCAATAAGCACAAAAAGGTCTCTCCTTCTTAGATGATTCTCCTTTTGAAGAAGATTTTTTCTTTGATTGATCTGAATGTGGTTTATCCTTTACTTGATCTAAATGTTGATTATTCTTTGCTTTCTTCTGTTTCTTATCTGATTCTGATTCTTTCACCTGATTAACCAACAATGCCTGAGATTTAGAAGTCTTGATGAGACCCATTGAGATAAGCTTTTGTTGCTCATGTATCAACATCTCAGAAAATGTTGTAAATGAAGGTGTAGTGTATGCAGACCCCATAGTCAATCTATGAGTATGAAAGCTAGAAACAAAAGAAGCATAATCAGGACCAAGCTTGTTCATTGTATTGTACACCAACTGGATGTCCTTCTTATCAATTCCACATGCTTTGCATTTCTCTTTTAGATCATTGACCTTAGTGATGTAGTCTTGGATGTTGTCAAAGTTCTTAGGATCAAGATTCATCAAATCATTATCAATTTGATAGCCTCTTACTTCATCTTTTGTACCATACAATGTTTTCAATTTTTCCCAAGCTTCATGAGAATTTTTACATGATTCAATCTGGAACAACAAGTCTTGAGAAACTAGTCTACGAAGACACCCAAGAGCTTTGGCATGTTTGATCATCCATTTTAACTTTTTCTCATCATCAGTAGGTTCAGGTACCTTATTTTCAACATATAGAGAGTGACCTTCTGTCATTAGTATATTCCATGCATTTTGATGCCATGTTGAATAATTATATGATGTGAGCAAAGGAACCTTAGAATGATCCATGAGAATGAAAGAGAAAAGCAAACAGATCAAGGCAATGCACCAAGAGACCCCCCCCCCAAATCACTCAATCAAGAAACCCCCCAAGCAATTTTTGATTTGGCACTTTATATTTAGTGCATTTACAGTTGCTAGATGCCAAAAACAGCAAGCTAGACTTGATCTTAGTGCTTACAAATGCCAAAATAGGCCACAGTATCAAGTACAATTTTTGGTACAAAATGAGACCAATCTGATCCTACCACTGAGAAGTACACAAAAAATCATGCACTTTCAAAAAAAATTGCACCCAAAAATGTTACCGTAGGAGCAAGTTATGAGCTCCCGAAGTTCCCAAAATGAGGACGAAACAGCAACAACTGTGAGAATCTGCAAATTCTGGAAAAACCAGGCACCAAAACCAAAAAATGATTACACCAGTGCATAGAGCACAAAATTCTAGCCCAAATCAAAAAAAAATTGCTTGAGAAAAGGACTTAAAATGACTGAGATATTGAGCTTCAAAGTTAGACTGCAAAAATGAAAAGCTCAATGGTGAGGGGCAAAAATTTTCAAACCAGCTGCTGACATCACGCTGACGCGGTGATGACATCATTAATTCAGAGATTAAATTTGACGGTCAGAAGCTCGAACCAGAAAAAACGCCCGTCGATCAGCCTGCCGGTAAAATTGTTGCCGGAATATTTTTCAAGCTGCCAGAATTTGAATGTTTGCCGGTGGTGGAGATTTCCGCCGGAGTTTTTGAAGAGCGCCGGTGGTAGATAATGTGGAGGGCCCGCGGGTGGCGGAGTGGAGGCCGCGGTGGCGCCACGTGGCACCCGCAGAGGGGCCCGTACCCTGCGGTACACAGGTCTGCGGTACTCTGTACCGCGGCCAAAAAATACAGAGAATTTTCTATATTTGTTTTTTTTTTAATATTTGATTTAAAAGAACTTTACAATAAAAAAATCGGTACAAATTAATTTTTCTAAAAAAAAATTTCAGAAAAATTTTGGCGGATTTAAATAATTTTTTTTTAAATTTTCGTACCGACTGGTAATGATGGCGCCCTGGGGGCCGTACGGCTCTTGGGTAAAAAATTTTTTGCCTCACCGGACAACTGCTCCAAATCGGACGATTTGACAGTCGATCTTAGGGTTTTTGGCCCTTCTGGACGCGATGGAAGGGTCGGATTTGACCCAAAATGCTCCAAAATTGCAGCTACCTTCTGGATCTGGCAACCACTCTTCAGCTTCAAACCCTCGTAAATTTGGCCTCGTAGCTCCGATTTGGACGAAACAAAAGGAAAAATCGACTATCTCGAACCTTCCGGACATAATGGTGAGCTCAGATTTGCACCAGCAAGCTCGGATTTGAACCTGAAACAAAGAGCCACGAACGGAACCTCCTCAGATCTAGAATCTCTCTTCAGAAAAAGACTCTCCAATGGCTCCAAACACGCTCTGATACCATGTTAGAATTGGCTATGGTAGCCACCCAAGTTCTATGGACCAAATGGAAAGCACAAGAAAGAGAGAAATATTATGACAAGAATAAACTGTATTCAATGTCATTAATATGATAATGATTATGATTGATTACAAATGAGAAAGACCCCTTGGTTATATAGCCAAGGTGAGAACATAGAAGGGCATAAGATTATGACAAGTGTCAGAATCTTATGACATGAGACAACTAGTAACACTTATCACTCCACCAAAGATGGAGAGATAATCACATGATGTGTCCACAAAAGGTGGAAATGATGAGGAAATGAGATGTCAAGTCCACCAAAAGTGGAAATTCTCCAACAACCTCCTATGTGGTCCCTAAGTAAACTTAACTAAGGTGTAATTATGACCTAGGACAAGGTACAAGATATTTAATTACACCAACACTTCTTATTGTACTTCCTTTATATTTTATGCATTTCTAGCATTATGTCTAGTTAGACAAAAATGTCGCATTCTAGAATTAAGGTTGTTAGTAGTCCCCATGTGTTTCTAGTTATAGATTTTGCTATCTATCCATATGATATGCCAATCCATCCTTTATATGACAACAAACCACATTCTCAACTATCTCTCATGCTGACATCCTTTGGTTGAGGCTCTGTTAGTCTATTTCTTGATACCTTTGTGGTCTATTCACTTGATTCATGAAGTCCTCCATCCTAAAAATCCAAAAAACTAGTCTATAGTTTTCCTTCATTTTCCATCCCATCTTTTGAGCTTCATCATTGAGGTGACTGATAGCCATTCACTCCCTTTATACCCTATTTGTCTTGGGAATTGGGAGTTGTGAATCCCCTCCTTCACAAATGATATGTATGATCTCCCCTTGAATTACAAGGTAACCTTTGGAATGAAAATAATATATTTAATCATTTTTTATTACCCTAAAAAAGATGTTGGTGTAATTAATTATTTAGTTACACTAGAATAAGTTTACTTAGGCATAATATTTAATTAATTCCTAGGTTGCATTATTAGGAAAATCACTAATAATGGGGTCATTCCCCTTTCCATGTATTTAGGAAATAATATTCCTTCTAGAATATCATCTAGAACTTATCTCAATTAGTTCATCATTCCCTAGGTAGTTAGTTAGGGTTTACCTGTTGTCACATGTTGTTAGATCAAGACACATGGCAACATCATAATACATCTTGTATCTCAACCTTCCCTATATAAGGAAGGGTCTTGTACATTTGTAATCATATTCTAGATACATATCATAATAGAATCTCTATTTGCATGCCTAAGTTGCAACACTTTCTATGTGGGTGAATTTGTTCTTGGAAAAGGTCCTCTTGAAGGTTGCAGCTTCATAGGGACATTGTGCATCATAATTTCTACATGGTCTTAAAGCCTTTCCATCAAAGATTCATCTCAATATCAAGAAATTTGGGCTAGATAGATTCATTGTAGGCTTGAAGGTTTTATTGTAGGCTAGTTGGCTCCACTCGGGGACCAAGCTGATTTTTGAAGTTGATTGAGTCCAATCCAAGCTCACCATTATCTTCAGAAGGCCTCAAAACCCTAGGATTGCATGTTCATTCATCAAAATCAGATACATCAAACCAGGAGCCATCAAAGATATTTTTAGGGTTTGCAAAATCAAATAGTATGATCCAAACAATTTGCAATAATAAAAATCATCCCTATCAGTTTTACTTTGTGGATTTTTTTCTTTAGTTGCAAGCCATTTTGCTTCAAAAAATTCAGGCTCATTTTGTTATATTATGGAAAAAAATTAATATTTGGAGTGACCCTCTTTTTATTTGACAGTCAGCATACTAGAGGGTTTGATAATTCCAAATCAGCGGCATATTATATTCTTTGTCAGCATAAAATAGGGGTTTTATTTTTTAAATCTGCGGGATTTTTGGTCATTATTCTATCAGGATATTTGTTTTCGACAGATGATATTATTTGGGATTTTGAACTTATTAAATCTTGTGATCAATTTTTTTTTATTGTCAACTTATCAATCAAAAGTTTTTTTGATTTTTTAATTTCTTGTAGCAATATTAAAAAATCATCAAAAAAACTTTGTCAGCATATTAAAAATAGGAGGCACTTTTCTGTTGTCATCTCATAGTCAGCTATCACATCGACTCTGCCACTTTGTACCATTATCACTGACCTGACATCTGCTAGCCATAGCCGGTACCCTGTCCTTGCTGGTACTACTATCATTGGTCACATCTCTCTTGCCGAGAATCACTTTTCACCACTATCAAAGTCTTCTTTTTCATTGTTTACCATTTAGCTACCTATTTGGGGTCCTTTCACTAGCTATTGTCACTCATATTTCTGGTTTGTTCATTGTTGGTGTCTTTACCGGCTCATGCTTACTCTCCATGTCGTCGATCAGGTCTACTGTCTCATCGACCACACATTCACCGCCAGTGTCCTTTCAAGCTCTCTCTACCTATGTCATGGTCACATACATGACCAAGTGCTTATTCCTCCAGCAGCCTTTTTTTTCCTCACTTTAGCCCACAATCACATCAAGGACCAAGGGTGGATTTTTTTTCGCCAAGGTGCCATTTTTTTGCACCTAATTATCCTACCAAGCTCTAATAGGGAAATATCTTCCAAGGGCCATATTTTTTCACCATGGTGTTGAAATTTGACAAATTATATACTGTTGGAAATTTATTTCAGTGTACTTTCCAGTGGTGCCCTCCATTTTCTAGAATTTCATTGCTAGAAAAATCTATAGTCAATTGAAGTCAAACCTCCATTTTTGACTCAAAATCCAATATATTCTCATTAGACTATCAAAATTTGATGATTCCAATGACATCAGGAAGGTATTATAGTGCTTTATTCATTAGTCCTTTTCTTTTATTTAGTTTTAGTTCTAAGTGACTTACATTGGTTTTTTTCCATTTTGAGAATTTTCATCATTACTTGGATATCCTAAAGATTGGAGAAAGGTATTTTGCATTGAGGGACATCATTTTAGTTGCCCATCATATTTGGAAGTTTCTATTTTCTATAGAAGGTCAATAGCTTTGTAATATTGGAGATTTTCTATAATTTTTTATGGGGTTTTCAAGTCATCCTTCATCAATCATATTACGAAAGGGAAACTATAAACAATGGAGAGATTGCATCATCAACCATCTTTATTCACTTCATTTGTTGCCACATTTATATGGTTTGGTTCCCCCTCCTAATAATTGTATACAAAAATTTGTTTGGAATTGTTGAAGGTATGATGCTCTAAGGGTTATTGCAATGCATGTTGTTGATGATATTTTGAAAGCTATTGATCATTGTAACTATCCTCACATTATTTGGACTAATATTTGGGAGCTATATGGAGATACTGATACTCTGCTATTCTCCATTGATCATGTTTCAGAATGTCATATGCCTCTTCTTTCTTTAGAAAGGGTACCCCATGATGATATTGTTGTGTAGGAGGTTGATTGTTTGGAATGCCTTGAATCTTCTGAAGAGGTTGACAAGGTTTCATCAAATTTTCCTTCTTCTCCATTAGAGATAATTGATATACCTTCACCTTTAGTGATTCCTTGTCCAAATTCATTGATTGAGGCTTCCACCATTCCTATTCATCAAGACACATTCAATTTTCCAAACTTGGCATCATAGGATGGATTTATTTTAGGTATTGCAGACTTGGCTACTTATACAGGTTTGGAGGACATTCTTGAGGGGATATATCTCCTCTATGTAGATTCTACTTTGGAGGTTTTTTTTTATTCTACACATTATTTTTTCTTTAAATTAATTGGGAATCAAGAGACTATCTTGTAGGCACTTATTTTCTCTCCAGAGATTTCATATATCAGACTTCTTCCCTCCCATTTCATAATGGAATTAGAGTTTCTTTAGAATCTACCATTGGATTGGCTTCAGTCTTCTTTCAGTGGTTTTGATGACACTTCATTTTGGGGGGCATCTAGTCTCTGTCTATTCCTTCAATGGAAGTATCATTGTATTGTATTCTTTGGATCTTGTTTAGCATCAATTTCTACATAGTCCTAGTTTTTCACCCTTTTCATTGATTATGGAATATTTATCTTCAGTGGAAAAGGAGACACATGAGCAATTTTTAGAGATATCATCATCATCCACATTCATCAATCCTTCCTTCAATTACTATCTAGAATGGGAAGCATTCTTGCATTTCTACTTGGTTTTGTTTCTTCCAAAATGGAGACAAGTTGTTTGTCGACATTGGATCATGTTTTTTCTTCAAACACTTACCATTTTTGTAGGTGATCACACATTGTGGGGGAGCTACATAGTCTCTCTCTTTCCATCCTATGGGGGGTTATTGATTGTATCCATGTGATGGATGGTGTACTTAGGGGGTATTATGGAGTCCTCCATCCCTCCTCACTTATTTGCATTTCATCTCATTTTTGGAGAGGGGTTTTCTTCCCACTAGGTTTTCTCTTTTTCTTTGTTTGTGGTAGATTAGTTGCATTTCATTTTCATTTGTAAATGGTTACCTAAAATGGCCATCATGTTGTCAAGACCCATCATCATTGCATAATAATTTCATTTTCATTTCCTCCCTAAGTTGCACTTATGGGGGGTGTTGGTGTAATTAATTATTTAATTACACTAGCATATTTTTACTTAGGAATTATATTTAATTAATTCCTAGGTTGCATTATTAGGAAAATATTTAATAATGGGGGAATTCCCCTTTCTATGTATTTAGGAGATAATATTCCTTCTAGAATATCATCTAGAACTTATATCAATTAGTTCATCATTCCCTAGGTAGTTAGTTAGGGTTTACATATTGTCACTTGTTGTTAGATCAAGACACATGGCAACATCATAATGCATCTTGTATCTCAACCTTTCCTATATAAGGAAGGGTCTTGTACATTTGTAATCATATTCTAGATACATCTCATAATAAAATCTCTATTTGCATGCCTAAGTTGCAACACTTTCTATGTGGGTGATTTTTTTCTTGGAAAAGGTCCTCTTGAAGGTTGCACCTGCATAGGGACATTGTGCATCCATAATTTCTACAAAAGATATCGCATATGCATTTCCCTCACACCACAAGGTAATCATGTAAAGAAAAAATGGCTAGCCCTTTTATTTTTTATTTTGTTTATATTCATAACTGGTATTTCATCACCAAGTGGTGACCCAAACCCATATTTTTTGACAGGGTATATAAATTAGGGAAATAATTGAAAGAATCTACAATTGAGGTACATTTTCCATTAGTTTAAGCTTACAAGAAACTATATAGTTTGTAAAGTTATGCTAGAGAGTGGGTTAACCTCTTGTATCAAATTTTTAGACACACACCTTGGTTCATGCATTTTAGCCTCATGTACCTTAGGTTATATGAAGGGCATCCTGTATATAGTCTCTTTTGAAGCTAGCTAGAGAAATATTTTTTTGTTTATCCCAAAAAATAAAGAGCCAAAATAAGAAAAAAAAAATCAGCATAATCCAAATCCTACAACAAATCAAAATTCATATTTCCATCAAATTTTCTATTTAAAATTTAAATGAAAAATCCCATTCCTAAAACTAATACATCATCAAAAATATAAAAACTAGTTATCCTAGATTAAATTCTCTAAGATTCTAGACCTAATCTTGCAAACCCAATATAATAGAACACTTTTCCATCATCAAGCTACCCTAAGGACCCATAACTTATTTTTATAAACCAAATAAAAAGTAATAATTGAAAATCACCAAAGGTCTTATCCCCATTAAATAAAAAATAAAATCCATCATCAAGCTACCTAATTTACAAGGACTTAATCAAATAAAAAAAGTAAATCCATCATCAAACTATTTGAGGTGCTAGACCTTAATTTTAAATCCATCGTCAAGTTACTCAAGTCATTTGAACTTA
>VDFB02086081.1:118632458-118658808 GCA_007258455.2 Sequoia sempervirens | reverse complement strand
AGCAAAAGTTATGAATTTTTGAAAAAACTATAGAATTTAGCATGTAGGAAATGGGTTTTCTAGCAAAAAAAAGTTTACTTCTGATTTGATTTCTAAAAAATCTACTTAATTTTTGTAGACAATACTAGAATCCCAAAAATATTTCGAAGCTAATAATAAAACCCGGAAATCGTTTTTTGATCTAGCAAGCAAAAGATGAAAAGATGATTTTTTTTAACCTTTAGCCAAGAGAAAAATGTCACGCGACAATTTTTGTACAATTTTTTTTTCCAGATTTGAGAAAGATATGCAAAATATTAAAGATACCCAGTTGAGACTTTGACATTTGCTTCAAAACCCAGAAATTGTTTTTCTCAAAGGTGAGTGGAAGCTAGAGTTCTTAAGAAAAAATTAAAACAACTCCAATGAAAACGAATTTCTTTAAACCCCTACCTACAACTGTAAAATGATCTCCAATTTGAATGAAACAAAAGCCAAATCTGACTATCTCAAGCCTTCTAGATGTGCTAGAATAGTAAAAAATGATACGAATATAACCAAAAATGCTGCAATCACCCGGATCTCACAAAACACATATGCAAAATGAAGAGGTAATTAAATCTTTATAAATCCTTTCTAATTCTCTATATCATTCAAAAATGCAAGAGAAGAGCATACAAGAATTTACAAGATTTTTACAAGAAACTCAATCTCTTAATCAAGAATCTAAGAACTTAGATTTATGAAAACAAAAGCTCTAATACCATGTTATAAATCTAAAATAGATTGAATAACCCAAGAACTTTATAAGAGAAAAACAAAGCTACATAAACTGGAAAAGCATAAAAAATGCACACTAGAACTTCAAGGGATTATGCAATGTCAATATGAAAAAATTGCATTAAGAGCTTCTAAGCTAAGAAGATACAATGCAAATATGCATGAATGGATGCAAGAGTATAGAAAAAATGGATGCAAATACAAGCTAGGTAGTGAGTTTATATAGAACTTAGGAGAGGAGGTAGGTGGCAAATCCAACCAGATGGACCACCAAAAGTGGAAAGTGGTTCCACCCTTTAAGGAAGGGAAGACCTCATCACTTATCTCCTAGTTATTGAATAATAAACTCGCTTCATTATCCTAATTAAGTAAGCTTAATTAAGTGTAAGAAAATACTAGGACTAAGGGAAAATACATTAATCCATTAGAAGAATAAAAAACCTACACCAATAGTGTAAACAAAAGTAACAATTTTGAGTACAATTTCGAATGAAATTTTGATCTAATTGATTGAAACAAAAACTAATGCAAACTGTGATGCAAAATGTATGCAATATTTTTATATTTTTATGAGCTTTAGTGATGTAAATATTCGAGATGTAACCCTAAATGAAGAGTGCAAAACACAATCATGTAAAACCTAGATCTAGGGTTTGAAAGATTTCCAAATCATATAGCTATGATGCTAGGTTCACCAAAATAAAATGTTGGGAAAAGGGGTGCTCCTAGGTCCTTAATGCAAAGAACTTAGGATTCAATGGGCCTCTTCCCAAATTTTGTTAGAATACCAACCACATAGCCAAGAGATTGGATTTCAACCTCAATAGTGAGTGAATCAGACTAGGATTGGTGGATTCTTTAGGTCCTTAGGATGATTAGGAATGATTTGAAATGATGAAGCTAATTGCACTATATGACCTAATATGTAAAATTAAAATTCTTATAGATAAACAGACTGTAACAACACTTTGCAGGTAGATCTAGGAGATATTAGATCTAATCATATAATTGTCATAAAAAAATCATTCAAGAATGTGCATAAGGACTATTTCTCCCCTAGGAGAATGGGTCTTTGATAGGGCTTCCAAAATTACTTTTTACAATCCTCTGGTGCTAGATCTAAGATGTTATTTTCCACCTACAATTTTTTCAAAATGTTAGAAATGAATAATCGCCACTTAGTTTCCATAGGTTGACAAGAATGATGACAAAAAATGCTACAATACAAAATTTCTCTTCAAGATCTTTGTAATCCTTCTTCAACTTGTAACCTGCACATACATAAAGAGGGAAATTTTTTTGTGCCATATAGGGGTTTTCCTCAATCAAACCTCATGAATAGTGTTCCCACTTTCACGATGGTATTTTCAATGATAAAAACCTTAATGGAAAGGAAGTGATGAATAAACAACTGCTACAACTCACCACCCTTCAATAGCTTCCTTGAAGAATTGAAGACATACACATCACTTCAAGGGAATTGGATCTTGATTTCTTGTTTTTCTTGAATTCTTAAATGCATGAAGACCTACAACATAATGTTAGCCTTCACAAGACAACTTGAGAACACATGAACTTTTACATGATGATAGGATCTTGATTACTGACACAAATGATTGATAATGCTACTCTTGAATGCTATTAACAATAATTTCCTCAATAGGATTTCTTCATAAAGTGTGTTATATCTCAAATGATCAAATGACTATGTATTTATAGGTGTTTATCTAATTTCCTGAAAATTAGATTCCAAAAGTTGACCTTTACAATTTGAATTTTTATCATTAAAATGCTACCAAAAACATATTTTAATTTGGGTCTTGTCTCATAAAGAGGACCAATTCGCCCATGGGTGAATGGATCTTGGCCTAAACTTCTAGGACACATATGATCTAAGGAAATTTAATTATTAAATGCTTTTATTCAATGTTGTTTTTCCTTTAAAAAAATGGTAAGAATAAGGCTTTGGAATGTATAATTTAAAAAATTAGAAGCTTAATTAAGTCCAAAAAATTAAGGGACCCAAACATAGTGTGAAATTGTAAAGGTATAAAATTTCCTACGCTACACTTCCACTTCACTCTTTCTCACTCTCTTTTCTCCTTAGCACTCCCATTCTCTCTAAACCATTGTTCTTGCAGGCTTCAAGCTCTACTTCACTTTTGCATGATCGTCTTGTGTCCTATAATCTCTCACTCTCCCTCTCAGCTTCTCCAAGCTTGTAGCAGTGAGGGTAATCCTTATCTTATTGCATTATCAATATTAAAGTTATCATAATGATTTTCTTTCCATTTTTATGTCTTGTCTACTAATTTATTTATAATTATTTCTGCATTGTGTTCTATCTATTTGTTCATGGAGGTGGAAACAACAAAGAGGGGGTTTGACTAAGGCAAGCCCCAAAAAGAAACCCCAACATTTTATCATTTTTGTTTGTGTAGGTTTTGTTAATGAGGAGCTTGTAGTAGGCTGGACCTATTGTGAGTTGCACATTTCTTCCTTCTACTCATCATTCATAGTTAATTTATTTTACATTTAAATTATTCTTCTTGTTAGAATTGGCTATGGTAGCCACCCAAGATCTATGGACCAAATGGAAAGCACAAGAAAGAGAGAAATATTATGACAAGAATAAACTGTATTCAATGTCATTAATATGATAATGATTATGATTGATTACAAATGAGAAAGACCCCTTGGTTATATAGCCAAGGTGAGAACATAGAAGGGCATAAGATTATGACAAGTGTCAGAATCTTATGACATGAGACAACTAGTAACACTTATCACTCCAAAAAAGATGGAGAGATAATCACATGATGTGTCCACAAAAGTTGGAAATGATGAGGAAATGAGATGTCAAGTCCACCAAAAGTGGAAATTCTCCAACAACCTCCTATGTGGTCCCTAAGTAAACTTAACTAAGGTGTAATTATGACCTAGGACAAGGTACAAGATATTTAATTACACCAACACCACCCCTTAAGTGCAACTTAGGGAGTAGTGCACAAATGCAAACAATGCAAGATGGGTCCCGGCTACTAGGCCATGTTAGGTACCCATGTACAAACAATGCAATCAATGCAATGAAATCTCTCACAAGCGAGGAAAGGGAGAAAACCTCATGGGACAAAACTCCCCCTCAAAAGAGAGATGAAATACAAAATAGAAATACTCTCAATGAAGAATGAGAAGGTAAAAACCCCATGTGAGGAAAAAGACCCCCCATAAGAGAGAAGTAGAAGAGAAGCAAGGTAGCCCCCCCTCAATGTTGAGTCTCCTGCAAGAATGGTAGAAGCTCGACATTGAATGCTGAAGATGATCCAATCTCGCCGAACAACGTTCCTCCCCTTAGGAAGAAACAAAACCAAGGATGTATGCAGGATATCATGAAGATGGATGATGTATGATGGTGTCTCTGAAGCATGCTCAAGTGTCTCTATGTCGATACAGAAAGCTAAACCACTCCAATTAGGCGTTCTAGGCCACACTGCTGAAGAGGAAAATCTAACATCTAGTAGAGACTGATGTAGAAAATAATCCAAAGACAAAGATATCCCCTCTGAAGACAAAGAAGCCTTCTCCAAATGTTGTCCAAAAGAATCCACACTCACGCCAATCTGTGAAGAATGATCATGTAGAGAATGAACAAGAGGGTCAAAGTGTTCCCTCACAACAACTGAAGAAGGTTCATCTTCATCAAAGAGAAGATGAATGCTATCAATGGTGTCCTCCAAATCCGCAAGATGAGACTCCACAAACAAGTCTAAAATACCTATTAGGAAGCCATCCAAAGTAGCCATATCTGGAAGACAATCATAATTCTGCTGCACTGAATCACTAAGAGCCAAAACTGTAGCAACACAAGTATCATCAAGTACAACAGAAGATGGAGGAGATGAAGTGCATGGCTCAAGTACTGGATCTGATGTGAGTATGCCCAAGTTCAAAAAGCCAAATGTCTCCTCAGAATTATAGTTGTGATCAACAGTCGAAGGAACATCGTCATCATCAGAAGCAAACTGTGCAAAGGAATACAACCGAGATGAATGATCAACCACCCCAGTAGCAATGACATCTCTAGTCTCCAAGTCATGAATGATAATAGAATCAGGAGTGAACTCCACAGTTCTCCCATCTCCACCATGTGTAATCTGATAAATGGAAGAGTAGATTGTTCGTCAAATGAGGGAACACACAAGACATCCTGAAAAGTGTTCTCCCCAATGCTAATAGATCCTTTCCCTGTTACACTCATGTATGTATTGTTTCCCATCAAGATAGGAGACATAGAACAAGGCTGAAATGAAGAGAAGATAGTCTGTGAAGATGCCATGTGATGTGATGCTCCTAAATCTAGAAGCCATCTCCCTAATCCTGGACTTGAATGAGCACAAAGAGCTTGTCCTTTATATCCTGATGTTTGACCTTTGTCCTTTTTAGACTGTTTTGAAGTAGAAGGAGAAGAAGATTTAGACATTCTAGAAGGCAAATCAATGTGATTCTTTTTGAGAAGATTCTTCAACTCATCAATATCTTTCTTATAACAATAGTGTTCTTCATGTCCATCCTTCTTGCAATAAGCACAAAAAGGTCTCTCCTTCTTAGATGATTCTCCTTTTGAAGAAGATTTTTTCTTTGATTGATCTGAATGTGGTTTATCCTTTACTTGATCTAAATGTTGATTATTCTTTGCTTTCTTCTGTTTCTTATCTGATTCTGATTCTTTCACCTGATTAACCAACAATGCCTGAGATTTAGAAGTCTTGATGAGACCCATTGAGATAAGCTTTTGTTGCTCATGTATCAACATCTCAGAAAATGTTGTAAATGAAGGTGTAGTGTATGCAGACCCCATAGTCAATCTATGAGTATGAAAGCTAGAAACAAAAGAAGCATAATCAGGACCAAGCTTGTTCATTGTATTGTACACCAACTGGATGTCCTTCTTATCAATTCCACATGCTTTGCATTTCTCTTTTAGATCATTGACCTTAGTGATGTAGTCTTGGATGTTGTCAAAGTTCTTAGGATCAAGATTCATCAAATCATTATCAATTTGATAGCCTCTTACTTCATCTTTTGTACCATACAATGTTTTCAATTTTTCCCAAGCTTCATGAGAATTTGTACATGATTCAATCTGAAACAACAAATCTTGAGAAACTAGTCTACGAAGACACCCAAGAGCTTTGGCATGTTTGATCATCCATTTTAACTTTTTCTCATCATCTGTAGGTTCAGGTACCTTATTTTCAACATATAGAGAGTGACCTTCTGTCATTAGTATATTCCATGCATTTTGATGCCATGTTGAATAATTATATGATGTGAGCAAAGGAACCTTAGAATGATCCATGAGAATGAAAGAGAAAAGCAAACAGATCAAGGCAATGCACCAAGAGACCCCCCCCCCAAATCACTCAATCAAGAAACCCCCCAAGCAATTTTTGATTTGGCACTTTATATTTAGTGCATTTACAGTTGCTAGATGCCAAAAACAGCAAGCTAGACTTGATCTTAGTGCTTACAAATGCCAAAATAGGCCACAGTATCAAGTACAATTTTTGGTACAAAATGAGACCAATCTGATCCTACCACTGAGAAGTACACAAAAAATCATGCACTTTCAAAAAAAATTGCACCCAAAAATGTTACCGTAGGAGCAAGTTATGAGCTCCCGAAGTTCCCAAAATGAGGACGAAACAGCAACAACTGTGAGAATCTGCAAATTCTGGAAAAACCAGGCACCAAAACCAAAAAATGATTACACCAGTGCATAGAGCACAAAATTCTAGCCCAAATCAAAAAAAAATTGCTTGAGAAAAGGACTTAAAATGACTGAGATATTGAGCTTCAAAGTTAGACTGCAAAAATGAAAAGCTCAATGGTGAGGGGCAAAAATTTTCAAACCAGCTGCTGACATCACGCTGACGCGGTGATGACATCATTAATTCAGAGATTAAATTTGACGGTCAGAAGCTCGAACCAGAAAAAACGCCCGTCGATCAGCCTGCCGGTAAAATTGTTGCCGGAATATTTTTCAAGCTGCCAGAATTTGAATGTTTGCCGGTGGTGGAGATTTCCGCCGGAGTTTTTGAAGAGCGCCGGTGGTAGATAATGTGGAGGGCCCGCGGGTGGCGGAGTGGAGGCCGCGGTGGCGCCACGTGGCACCCGCAGAGGGGCCCGTACCCTGCGGTACACAGGTCTGCGGTACTCTGTACCGCGGCCAAAAAATACAGAGAATTTTCTATATTTGTTTTTTTTTTAATATTTGATTTAAAAGAACTTTACAATAAAAAAATCGGTACAAATTAATTTTTCTAAAAAAAAATTTCAGAAAAATTTTGGCGGATTTAAATAATTTTTTTTTAAATTTTCGTACCGACTGGTAATGATGGCGCCCTGGGGGCCGTACGGCTCTTGGGTAAAAAATTTTTTGCCTCACCGGACAACTGCTCCAAATCGGACGATTTGACAGTCGATCTTAGGGTTTTTGGCCCTTCTGGACGCGATGGAAGGGTCGGATTTGACCCAAAATGCTCCAAAATTGCAGCTACCTTCTGGATCTGGCAACCACTCTTCAGCTTCAAACCCTCGTAAATTTGGCCTCGTAGCTCCGATTTGGACGAAACAAAAGGAAAAATCGACTATCTCGAACCTTCCGGACATAATGGTGAGCTCAGATTTGCACCAGCAAGCTCGGATTTGAACCTGAAACAAAGAGCCACGAACGGAACCTCCTCAGATCTAGAATCTCTCTTCAGAAAAAGACTCTCCAATGGCTCCAAACACGCTCTGATACCATGTTAGAATTGGCTATGGTAGCCACCCAAGTTCTATGGACCAAATGGAAAGCACAAGAAAGAGAGAAATATTATGACAAGAATAAACTGTATTCAATGTCATTAATATGATAATGATTATGATTGATTACAAATGAGAAAGACCCCTTGGTTATATAGCCAAGGTGAGAACATAGAAGGGCATAAGATTATGACAAGTGTCAGAATCTTATGACATGAGACAACTAGTAACACTTATCACTCCACCAAAGATGGAGAGATAATCACATGATGTGTCCACAAAAGGTGGAAATGATGAGGAAATGAGATGTCAAGTCCACCAAAAGTGGAAATTCTCCAACAACCTCCTATGTGGTCCCTAAGTAAACTTAACTAAGGTGTAATTATGACCTAGGACAAGGTACAAGATATTTAATTACACCAACACTTCTTATTGTACTTCCTTTATATTTTATGCATTTCTAGCATTATGTCTAGTTAGACAAAAATGTCGCATTCTAGAATTAAGGTTGTTAGTAGTCCCCATGTGTTTCTAGTTATAGATTTTGCTATCTATCCATATGATATGCCAATCCATCCTTTATATGACAACAAACCACATTCTCAACTATCTCTCATGCTGACATCCTTTGGTTGAGGCTCTGTTAGTCTATTTCTTGATACCTTTGTGGTCTATTCACTTGATTCATGAAGTCCTCCATCCTAAAAATCCAAAAAACTAGTCTATAGTTTTCCTTCATTTTCCATCCCATCTTTTGAGCTTCATCATTGAGGTGACTGATAGCCATTCACTCCCTTTATACCCTATTTGTCTTGGGAATTGGGAGTTGTGAATCCCCTCCTTCACAAATGATATGTATGATCTCCCCTTGAATTACAAGGTAACCTTTGGAATGAAAATAATATATTTAATCATTTTTTATTACCCTAAAAAAGATGTTGGTGTAATTAATTATTTAGTTACACTAGAATAAGTTTACTTAGGCATAATATTTAATTAATTCCTAGGTTGCATTATTAGGAAAATCACTAATAATGGGGTCATTCCCCTTTCCATGTATTTAGGAAATAATATTCCTTCTAGAATATCATCTAGAACTTATCTCAATTAGTTCATCATTCCCTAGGTAGTTAGTTAGGGTTTACCTGTTGTCACATGTTGTTAGATCAAGACACATGGCAACATCATAATACATCTTGTATCTCAACCTTCCCTATATAAGGAAGGGTCTTGTACATTTGTAATCATATTCTAGATACATATCATAATAGAATCTCTATTTGCATGCCTAAGTTGCAACACTTTCTATGTGGGTGAATTTGTTCTTGGAAAAGGTCCTCTTGAAGGTTGCAGCTTCATAGGGACATTGTGCATCATAATTTCTACATGGTCTTAAAGCCTTTCCATCAAAGATTCATCTCAATATCAAGAAATTTGGGCTAGATAGATTCATTGTAGGCTTGAAGGTTTTATTGTAGGCTAGTTGGCTCCACTCGGGGACCAAGCTGATTTTTGAAGTTGATTGAGTCCAATCCAAGCTCACCATTATCTTCAGAAGGCCTCAAAACCCTAGGATTGCATGTTCATTCATCAAAATCAGATACATCAAACCAGGAGCCATCAAAGATATTTTTAGGGTTTGCAAAATCAAATAGTATGATCCAAACAATTTGCAATAATAAAAATCATCCCTATCAGTTTTACTTTGTGGATTTTTTTCTTTAGTTGCAAGCCATTTTGCTTCAAAAAATTCAGGCTCATTTTGTTATATTATGGAAAAAAATTAATATTTGGAGTGACCCTCTTTTTATTTGACAGTCAGCATACTAGAGGGTTTGATAATTCCAAATCAGCGGCATATTATATTCTTTGTCAGCATAAAATAGGGGTTTTATTTTTTAAATCTGCGGGATTTTTGGTCATTATTCTATCAGGATATTTGTTTTCGACAGATGATATTATTTGGGATTTTGAACTTATTAAATCTTGTGATCAATTTTTTTTTATTGTCAACTTATCAATCAAAAGTTTTTTTGATTTTTTAATTTCTTGTAGCAATATTAAAAAATCATCAAAAAAACTTTGTCAGCATATTAAAAATAGGAGGCACTTTTCTGTTGTCATCTCATAGTCAGCTATCACATCGACTCTGCCACTTTGTACCATTATCACTGACCTGACATCTGCTAGCCATAGCCGGTACCCTGTCCTTGCTGGTACTACTATCATTGGTCACATCTCTCTTGCCGAGAATCACTTTTCACCACTATCAAAGTCTTCTTTTTCATTGTTTACCATTTAGCTACCTATTTGGGGTCCTTTCACTAGCTATTGTCACTCATATTTCTGGTTTGTTCATTGTTGGTGTCTTTACCGGCTCATGCTTACTCTCCATGTCGTCGATCAGGTCTACTGTCTCATCGACCACACATTCACCGCCAGTGTCCTTTCAAGCTCTCTCTACCTATGTCATGGTCACATACATGACCAAGTGCTTATTCCTCCAGCAGCCTTTTTTTTCCTCACTTTAGCCCACAATCACATCAAGGACCAAGGGTGGATTTTTTTTCGCCAAGGTGCCATTTTTTTGCACCTAATTATCCTACCAAGCTCTAATAGGGAAATATCTTCCAAGGGCCATATTTTTTCACCATGGTGTTGAAATTTGACAAATTATATACTGTTGGAAATTTATTTCAGTGTACTTTCCAGTGGTGCCCTCCATTTTCTAGAATTTCATTGCTAGAAAAATCTATAGTCAATTGAAGTCAAACCTCCATTTTTGACTCAAAATCCAATATATTCTCATTAGACTATCAAAATTTGATGATTCCAATGACATCAGGAAGGTATTATAGTGCTTTATTCATTAGTCCTTTTCTTTTATTTAGTTTTAGTTCTAAGTGACTTACATTGGTTTTTTTCCATTTTGAGAATTTTCATCATTACTTGGATATCCTAAAGATTGGAGAAAGGTATTTTGCATTGAGGGACATCATTTTAGTTGCCCATCATATTTGGAAGTTTCTATTTTCTATAGAAGGTCAATAGCTTTGTAATATTGGAGATTTTCTATAATTTTTTATGGGGTTTTCAAGTCATCCTTCATCAATCATATTACGAAAGGGAAACTATAAACAATGGAGAGATTGCATCATCAACCATCTTTATTCACTTCATTTGTTGCCACATTTATATGGTTTGGTTCCCCCTCCTAATAATTGTATACAAAAATTTGTTTGGAATTGTTGAAGGTATGATGCTCTAAGGGTTATTGCAATGCATGTTGTTGATGATATTTTGAAAGCTATTGATCATTGTAACTATCCTCACATTATTTGGACTAATATTTGGGAGCTATATGGAGATACTGATACTCTGCTATTCTCCATTGATCATGTTTCAGAATGTCATATGCCTCTTCTTTCTTTAGAAAGGGTACCCCATGATGATATTGTTGTGTAGGAGGTTGATTGTTTGGAATGCCTTGAATCTTCTGAAGAGGTTGACAAGGTTTCATCAAATTTTCCTTCTTCTCCATTAGAGATAATTGATATACCTTCACCTTTAGTGATTCCTTGTCCAAATTCATTGATTGAGGCTTCCACCATTCCTATTCATCAAGACACATTCAATTTTCCAAACTTGGCATCATAGGATGGATTTATTTTAGGTATTGCAGACTTGGCTACTTATACAGGTTTGGAGGACATTCTTGAGGGGATATATCTCCTCTATGTAGATTCTACTTTGGAGGTTTTTTTTTATTCTACACATTATTTTTTCTTTAAATTAATTGGGAATCAAGAGACTATCTTGTAGGCACTTATTTTCTCTCCAGAGATTTCATATATCAGACTTCTTCCCTCCCATTTCATAATGGAATTAGAGTTTCTTTAGAATCTACCATTGGATTGGCTTCAGTCTTCTTTCAGTGGTTTTGATGACACTTCATTTTGGGGGGCATCTAGTCTCTGTCTATTCCTTCAATGGAAGTATCATTGTATTGTATTCTTTGGATCTTGTTTAGCATCAATTTCTACATAGTCCTAGTTTTTCACCCTTTTCATTGATTATGGAATATTTATCTTCAGTGGAAAAGGAGACACATGAGCAATTTTTAGAGATATCATCATCATCCACATTCATCAATCCTTCCTTCAATTACTATCTAGAATGGGAAGCATTCTTGCATTTCTACTTGGTTTTGTTTCTTCCAAAATGGAGACAAGTTGTTTGTCGACATTGGATCATGTTTTTTCTTCAAACACTTACCATTTTTGTAGGTGATCACACATTGTGGGGGAGCTACATAGTCTCTCTCTTTCCATCCTATGGGGGGTTATTGATTGTATCCATGTGATGGATGGTGTACTTAGGGGGTATTATGGAGTCCTCCATCCCTCCTCACTTATTTGCATTTCATCTCATTTTTGGAGAGGGGTTTTCTTCCCACTAGGTTTTCTCTTTTTCTTTGTTTGTGGTAGATTAGTTGCATTTCATTTTCATTTGTAAATGGTTACCTAAAATGGCCATCATGTTGTCAAGACCCATCATCATTGCATAATCATTGCATTTTCATTTCCTCCCTAAGTTGCACTTATGGGGGGTGTTGGTGTAATTAATTATTTAATTACACTAGCATATTTTTACTTAGGAATTATATTTAATTAATTCCTAGGTTGCATTATTAGGAAAATAATTAATAATGGGGGAATTCCCCTTTCCATGCATTTAGGAGATAATATTCCTTCTATAATATCATCTAGAACTTATATCAATCAGTTCATCATTCCCTAGGTAGTTAGTTAGGGTTTACATATTGTCACTTGTTGTTAGATCAAGACACATGGCAACATCATAATGCATCTTTTATCTCAACCTTTCCTATATAAGGAAGGGTCTTGTACATTTGTAATCATATTCTAGATACATCTCATAATAAAATCTCTATTTGCATGCCTAAGTTGCAACACTTTCTATGTGGCTGATTTTTTCTTGGAAAAGGTCCTCTTGAAGGTTGCACCTGCATAGGGACATTGTGCATCCATAATTTCTACAAAAGATATCGCATATGCATTTCCGTCACACCACAAGGTAATCATGTAAAGAAAAAATGGCTAGCCCTTTTATTTTTGATTTTTTTTATATTCATAACTGGTATTTCATCACCAAGTGGTGACCCAAACCCATATTTTTTGACAGGGTATATAAATTAGGGAAATAATTGAAAGAATCTACAATTGAGGTACATTTTCCATTAGTTTAAGCTTACAAGAAACTATATAGTTTGTAAAGTTATGCTAGAGAGTGGGTTAACCTCTTGTATCAAATTTTTAGACACACACCTTGGTTCATGCATTTTAGCCTCATGTACCTTAGGTTATATGAAGGGCATCCTGTATATAGTCTCTTTTGAAGCTAGCTAGAGAAATATTTTTTTGTTTATCCCAAAAACTAACGAGCCAAAATAAGAAAAAAAAATCAGCATAATCCAAATCCTACAACAAATCAAAATTCATATTTCCATCAAATTTTCTATTTAAAATTTAAATGAAAAATCCCATTCCTAAAACTAATACATCATCAAAAATCTAAAAACTAGTTATCCTAGATTAAATTCTCTAAGATTCTAGACCTAATCTTGCAAACCCAATATAATAGAACACTTTTCCATCATCAAGCTACCCTAAGGACCCATAACTTATTTTTATAAACCAAATAAAAAGTAATAATTGAAAATCACCAAAGGTCTTATCCCCATTAAATAAAAAATAAAATCCATCATCAAGCTACCTAATTTACAAGGACTTAATCAAATAAAAAAAGTAAATCCATCATCAAACTATTTGAGGTGCTAGACCTTAATTTTAAATCCATCGTCAAGTTACTCAAGTCATTTGAACTTAACAAAATATATCATTAATGTACTTAGTATCCTTTAATTTTAACCAATTCCTCTATCAAGTTACACAAGGTCGTAGACCTTATTAATATCCAAGACTAAAGATAATCCAAATCTCCTAATAAAATATTAAAAAAAAAACAAAATACAGTCCATCAAAATTAATATTCCTTAATGTATTCCCCCTATCCTTAGATCACAAGAATGATTAAAATGAATTTAAATTGAAAAAAACCCTTTGTGATAATCTTTGGACATGTTGGGGAAACCTCTAACCAAGGCCTCTCCAATTAAGTTAGCATTGTCAAAAATATTCATACCCAAACTGAATACTTTTCACATTGCTAACATTATTAGTGAAAGTGAATACTTACAAGAGTATAGATACTATTGGCAACAAAAGGGAAAAAAATTGAGAGGGGGCATGAATCAGTTGTCAGAGAAATTATATAAATAATCAAACTTATTAACCTTATTCTCAGATCTGATAAATAACAATGAAAGCATAAATCATCACCACATCAAAAAAACACATAACACCAAGATTTTTATGTGGAAAACGTGTTAGGAGAAAAACCACGGTGGAGGTTAGTCCACAAGATTATACCTTGTTAAAACTATAAGAAAGATAAATGGGAATGCACATGCATTTAGGAAAACTGCCTAGAGCTCAATGCTAAATTACAAAAAGGCTTAATGTGCAAGGAAGAAATACTATCTTATAGAAAGATTCAGATTAAATCCATAAGATTGAACTAAGAAAATAGCATCTGCTCATGCCTGATTACAGTTTTGGTTAAGCACAAAAGTTTGCTCACTCTTCACACTTCACTTCTACCTTCGAATGATTAGAACTTTATTTGCACATAGGACTCACACAATTCACTTCTCACATTTACTCATCCATACCTTCAAATGATAAAATAATTTCTCTTATATATCTGCAACAAGAATAACATCATCTCCATGATGACTTCAATAAAATATAAAATGAATACAAACTGTCGGCCCAAAACATAAAAAAATTTGCAATGAAAATAAACCAAAGTTGGCCACAACATACTGACAACCCAAAACATCCTCGAATACAAAACATCTTCAATAATTATTTCTTGAAGATCCACAACATGCTACAATCACCTAGTCGGCCAAGAACATGAAAAACATGAACATGCAAGAGAAAATCACCAATCATGAGCACACCAATCAATGCAGACATACAAAAAAGATAGAGCATGATCTAGAAACATCCACAAGAATCATGAAATACTACAGAAGGATCCACAACAACTCATATTACTAGAATCACATCATCTTCATTTAGGAACACCAACTGAAGCAATAGAAAAATTGTCAAAACACCAAAACTCATAACTCGATCAAATCTTCATACAAACCTCTAAAACTTAACGTGGATAAACTAGATATACTAAAAAACAAATTCTTTAATCCACAACCTCTGATCATAAACATACTGAGCTATCCAACATAATGACCTTCACTTCACTACTGACAACCTGCAACTTACTTTATTAAAATTTTCTCAATATCCTCGACATATATAGCCTCAAATCACATAAATGCTAATAGTGTTGACATAAATGAAAACCAAATATCAGAAACATCCAACAATCTCCCCCTTTGGCATTGATGGCAACACATGATGTGAAAAACACCATCAACCCAACTTTCTCTCTTAGTACTTTTTTTCACCTTAGATTTTGACTCTTCTTCTCCTCAACTCTTCTCCCCATAAATTTTTTCACATGGCTCTTCTCCCTCTTTGAAATCAATGGAAAATATACACATAAAAAACCTCTAAAACAAATATTTGAACATCTGACTACTCCCCTTGAGTAGTAGCCACAACAACATCAATCCAGATTAAGATTAACTATGAAATGTATGGACTGATGCAATTCAATGAACTTTAGTTCTAATTAGGAGGGGTAATCACCCCTAGCTTCCTTCTGAGATACTCAAAAGTATCCTTAGGAAAAGGCTTAGTAAATATATCTGCAATATGTTCCTTAGTAGGCACGTAGTCCAATCTAACTTCCTTTTCACTCACCTTTTCTCTCAAAAAGTGAAACTTGGTAGATATATGCTAGTTCTTTGAATGCAACACCAAATTCTTAGAACTATTAATTGCACTTGAATTATCACAAAATATAGCAATAGGTTCATCATACACAACTCTGATATCTTTCAACAACTGCTTCATCCACAATAATTGAGTAAAATTGCTAGCAGTAGCAATGTATTCTACCTCTATAGTAGATAAGGAAATGGAATTATGCTTCTTACTTAACTATGAAATCAACTTCTTTCCCAAGAAAAATGCACCACCACTAGTACTCTTTTTTTCATCCACATCTCCTACCCAATCAGTATCTGTTAGAGGTACTAAAGTAAAGTCATCTTCTTTAGGATACCATAGGCCAAAATCAACTATCCCCTTCAAGTATGTGAGAATCCTCTTCACAGTTGTCACATGAGATTCCTTAGGATCAACTTGAAATCTTGCAACAATGCATACAACATTCATGATATCAGGTCTAGTTTGAGTCAAATAAAGCAATCCACCAATCATCGATATGTATCTAGTATGATTTTCTTTAGGAGAATCATCATCTTGAGTCAACTTACATCCGGTCACCATAGGTGTATTGACTGGCTTTGAATCTTCCATACCAAACTTCTTTAGCAATTCTTTCACATACTTGGACTGAGAAATAAAGATCTTGTCTAGTTGAGTAATTTGCAATCCCAAAAATTATTTCATTTCTCCAATTATAGACATCTCAAGCTCACTTTGCATCTCATCAGAAAACTTTATGCAAAAATTATCATCTCCTCCAAAAATGATATCATCAACAAAGACTTCAACAATCAAATCTCTATCATGATCAATCTTGAAATACAAATTACTATCAACAGTACCTGTAGACACCTAAAAATGACCTAGGCATGCAAGCTTCATTTTTTACCACTTTCGTCCTAGCATAATTATGACATTTAATTATGTCTTTGGTCCACATTAGACTATTAATTAAATAATTTATAATTGTTTAATTAATTCATCTCTTTGTATTTTTCCTGATTATTAAATTTATAAATGAATCACATTTATTTAATATGTCACTAATTGTCTTAATTAAATAAATGGATTGATTTATTTAATTAATTATTCTTATCTGCTAAATTAAATAATTATATTTAATTATTTAATTGCCAAATTAATATTCCTCTCATTTTAAATAAATTAAATTATTTAAAATGTCATCACAATCTTAACTGTCAGTTCGTTTGGTAAATAATCTGAAAAGATTATTTATTATCTCATAAAATCCATATTTTGAATTAACTCAATTCAAAATGGAAACTAATCTTCCAAAAATCAAGTAATCGGACAGATTCTTGATTTTCCAAATCCGATCTTCAGTTCAGTCTTTATCTTCTCAATTTTGAAAATCTTTATTTTCTTAATTAATTATTTCATTTATTCTCCACCATCGATCTGATTATCTGAGACATTATTTTGACCGTTCGATTAAGGATTTTTCCCTAACCCTAATTAGGGATTCTCAGATTTAATCCAATTATAGACATCTCAAGCTCACTTTGCATCTCATCAGAAAACTTTATGCAAAAATTATCATCTCCTCCAAAAATGATATCATCAACAAAGACTTCAACAATCAAATCTATATCATGATCAATCTTGAAATACAAATTACTATCAATAGTACCTTTATTAAATCCAATCTTTAGTAAATATTTATCCAATCTAGCATACCATGCTCTTGGGGCTTGCTTAAATCCATACAATGCTTTCTTCAACCGACAAACCATATCTTCTTGATCAATCAATTGAAATTCATTAGGTTGTTCAATATACACTTCTTCTTCTAGTTCACCATTTAGAAACATTGACTTGACATCCATCTGATAAGCCTTGAAGCTTTTGTAAGTAGCATAAGCAAGAAATAGTCTCACAGCTTCAATCCTAGCAACAGTGGAAAAAGTTTCCTCAAAGTCAATTCCTTCCATCTATGAATATCCTTTACATACCAGTCTTGCTTTGTTTCTAGAACAACTTCACCTTGCTCATTCAGCTTGTTTCGAAAAACCCATTTACTTCTAATTAATTTTTTGTCCTTAGGTCTAGGAACAAGAATCCATGTATCATTCTTCTCAGTTTGTTGTAGTTATTCTTTCATTGGTTCCATCTAATGTTCATCTTTGCATGCTTCATTGACATCATTAGGCTCAGTCTTTGATATCAAACAATATTCTTCTACAATTCTTCTCATAGTATGAACACATTTTTTCTTATCACCTATAATATAATCGTTTGAATGATTCAATCTTACATACCTTGGAGTCTTAGGATGTTTTTGAACTTCATGCTCTTGTGATCTCACTTTTGCACTTTCACTTGTTCCTTCCTCTTGATTTTGCTGATTCATCAGAATGATTTGCACTTGATTCTAATTCTGAACTGAACTGACATTCTAATAATCTAAATCATATCCACATGTTCTAGATGGGCTAACTGTTTCTTCATCAACCTTGGAATAATCACTTTCAACCACTTTCCTCAATCTCTTATTGAAGCACTGATAGGCTTTACTTTTAGTAGAATAACCAAGAAAGATACCTTCATCACTCCTAGCATCAAACTTTCCTATATCTTCATCTCTTTTGATATAGCATTTACTCCCAAATATTTTGAATTATCTAATAGTAGGTTTATGACCAAACCATAACTCATAAGGGGTCTTATCAGTATCACCTTTGATATGTACCTGATTGAGAGTGTACACAATAGTACTCATAACTTCTCTCCAATAGATATGATGGACATTTCCTTCCAGCATCATAGTCCTAGAAGCATCTAGAACTATCCTATTATTCCTTTCCATAACTCTATTTTTATGAGGGGTTTGTGGTGCAGATAATTTCCTCTTTATTGCATGTTCTTCACAAAGAGAATTAAACTCACCAGAAATGAATTCACCACCTCTATCTGATCTCAGACATTCATCAGACCTGTCTCTATCTCAACCTTAGCTAGGTTAAAAATCTTGAATTTGTCAAGAGCTTCAGATTGTTCCCTTAAGAAAGCAACCCACGTTAATCTATAATAATCATCAATGAGTAACATGAAATACCTATCTCCTTGTAAACTTCTAACTCTAGAAGGACCACATAGATCAATATGCACAAGCTCCAACACTTCATTTGAACAATTTTGTTTGAGCTGTGAAATAAAACTCTAGTTTGCTTCCCTAACTGACATTCCTTGCATATGGTATTAGTAGGCTTTACCAACTTAGGAAGATCTCTCATAGCATGAGTAGAAATTATCCTAATAATATTGTCAAAGTTTACATGACACAATATCCTATGCCACAACCAACTTTCATTAGCTTGAGTAATCAGACAAATTTTACTAGCAACATTCTAGTGAAAGATATTACCTTTTTTTTTGTACTTGGTGCAATAACATTTCTAGAATTCCCCAATATTCTACACTTTCCATCCTTGAATTGAAGATTGTATCCCTTTTCAACCATTTTTCCAACACTTAAAAGATTATGCTTCAAACCTTCCACATATAGGACATCATCAGTATTATTCTTACCATCAAGAGAAATGGATCCTCTACCATGGATTACACCAACTTTGTGATCACCAAATCTTACAACACCACCATCATAAATTTCCAAGGTCACAAATTTACTCTTATCACCTATCATGTGATGTGAGCATCCACTATCAATCACCCATTCATCATTTTCTTCAATTGTGGCTGCAAGAGCTTTCTCCACATTCATGCAGCTAGTAGGTACCAGGTCATTTTCCTTGATAGCAATAAATACCCATTCATCTTCACTTGCATACCCTTTATCAGATTCATCATTTGTCACACCTTCATCAGTAGCATAATAACACTTTCTTTGGAATCTAGGCTTGTTAGGTCTTGGCTTAGGAACTCTTTCAAGACATCTTGAGGCAAAATGACCTATCTTATTGCAAGAAGAAAATTTAAGAGGAAATTTCCCTTTATACTTACCTTCTCCTTTGGATACTCTCCTGAAAAGAAGTGCTTCAAGCTCATCCAAATTTCTTTCTTCTTCTTTAATCCCTCTCATTTCTTTCTCATACTTGGACACGTATCTAGAAGAGCTTTCTCCTGGATCATATCTATGTTTATCTTTTCCAGTGGTAGTACCTTTGAATATAGATTCTATCTTAAGAAGAGCATCACCAAACTCACTTAACTCAAAAGAAACAAGCTTACCAATCAACATGTCTCTTGTTACATTTGTCATAGCTCAAATCTCCTCAATATCAACAACTTTATATTTGTATGTAGTAGGCAAGGATTTGAGCACTTTAGCAATAATCTCTGATTCTTACAATGTTCCACCAACACATCTGATATTACATACAAGTTCATTCACTATTTTCATAAAAGTAGTGATGTTCTCATCTTCACCCATTTTCAATGTTTCATATTTCCCTTTCATACTTTGTAGCTTAGCAATCTTCACATGTGCATCACCTTCATACAAAGTTTCCATCTTTTTCCAGTTCTCATAAGCAGTCTTCAAATCCATTATATTTGTCATCTCAGAATCAATCAGAGCACCCAACAATGCTTCCTTAGCCCTGATATTGTACTCAAAATCTTTAATCTCACTTGCAAAAGAAGGACCATTCTGTGGGATGATATATCTATTCTTTGTAATGTTCCAGAAAGGCTCACTAATGCATCTCAGATGACACTCCATTTGAGTCTTCGACAAGGAATAATTTGTTCCATCAAATCTCAGACTATCCTTCTTATATTTTTCCATCCTGGATCAGCTCAAGCTATTAAAATTCTTCCAAGGAACCTACTTTGATACCAATTGTTGGAAACACAAGGGAAGAAAAATGAGAGGGGAGGGTGAATCAGTTGCCACATAAATTATACAAATTATCAAACTTATTAACCTTATTCTCAAATCTAATAAATAACCATGAAAGCATAAATCATCACCACATCAAAAACACACATAACAACAATATTTTTATGTGGAAACCTTGTTAGGGGAAAAACCATGGTAGAGGTTAGTCCACAAGATTATACCCTGTTAAAAGTATAAGAAAGATAAATGGGAATGAACATGCATTCAAGCACAATTCCTAGAGCTCACTGCTCAATTACAACAAGGCTCAATTCCCAAGGAAGGCACACTCTTACAGAAAGATTTGGATTTAATCCACAAGATTGAACTAAGAAAATAGTGTATGCTCATGCCTAATTACAGTTCCGGTTAAGCATAGAAAATCTGCTTACTCTTCACACTTCACTTCTGGCTTCAAATGATTAGAAATTTATTCACACACAAGACTCACACACTTCACTTCTCACATTTACTCATCGATACCTTCAAATGATAAAAAAATCACTCTTATTATTCATAACAAGAATAACATCATCTCCATGACAACTTCAATAAAATATAAAATGAATACAAACTGTTGACCCAAAACATAAAACAATTTGCAATGTGAATCTACCAAATTTGGCCACAACATAGTGATGACCCAAAACAACATCCTTGAATACAAAAAATCTTCAATAATTATTCCTCGAAGATCCACAACAAGCTACAATCACCTAATCATCCAAGAACATGAAAAACATGAACATGCAATAGAAAAACACCAATCAAGAGCACACCTATCAATGCATATGTACAAAAAAGATAGATCATGATCTAGAAACATCCAAAACAAATCAGATTACCAGAATCACATCATCTTCATTCAGGAACACCAATTGAAGAAACAAAAAACTGTCATAACACTAAAACTCATAACTCAATCAAATCTTCATGCGAACCTCTAAAACTTAAAGTGGATAAACTAGATATACTCAACCAAAAATCCTTTAATCCACAACCTCTAATAATCAACATACTGAGCTAGCCAACATTATGAACTTCACTTCATTGTTGACAACCTGCAACTTACTTTATTACAATTTTCTCAATATCCTTAACATATACAGCCTCAAATGACATTAATGCTAATAGTGTTGAAATCAATGAAAACCACATATCAACAACATCCAATAGATAATTCCTTATGCATGACCAAAATTAATCCTTGGTGGAATGATTTTTTATTAAAAAATAAATATTTTTACTCCAACATATCATCAAATTAATTGCTAAACTCTCCCAATAACAATCTAGATTTAATATTAATGGTATAATAAATTTTGATAAATCAACCAAAGAATTTGATAGCCCTATGATTGTAAGATCCACTCAAACAAACCATGATCCAATAGATTTTCATCTCAATAAAACTAATAAGGATGGTCCTCAACCATCCATACCACTTGTAATAACACATAATCTAACAATCCATCTCATCAAGATAATTCATCATTGTCCTCACTCAATTTATTATGACATAGTTGTTATCATCATTGCAAGAATCTATCATCTTGATCAAACTTAAGCCTAATCCCATGTAGTTTAGTTAAAGGTTTAAAAAAATTGAACTATGATAAAAAACAATGAGATAGTTTTTCCTCAAAGAAACACTTCCAAATCAATCCATACACCATCATTAATCCCTAATCTAAAACTCCCATTCATCCCTAATTACACAATCTTAGATCAATCCAAACTTATTGTATAACCCAAAAATCCAAATCAGCCAATCAAACCCACTAACCTTCTCACATATTTCCACTAACATTTATTGCACTACCCCCTTCAACCAAAAGTGACAAGAGACAATTTTTTTATTAAAGGATGAGATGTAGGAAAAATAAATCTAGGGTCTAAATCATACTCTTTCCTATATCAAATGTGGAAGGAACCATAAATTATCACAAGCACCCACATGGCTACTAACCTCAATGTAAGAGTCAGAATCGTGGATTAAGGTTTTGGTTCTTTCTTGGGGGATGATTTGATGTTGATTAATTGAATATTGATTAACTTAATTTGATAATGTAAATATGCACCTAGGTCAACTTTGAAAATTCAGAAAATTTATGAGATTACAAACAAACACAGAGCATAAAAATAGAAACAAAGTATAGAGAAAAAAAGCATAGAAACAAAGGAACCTTACGTAAAAATTTTGGCTTGAAATGGATAGATAGGGGTGTTGGAACCCTAGACCTAGAAATTTTAACCTTTAGAATCAAAATGTAGATCTCAAACAGCTACTATCTATAGGTCCTTCCATTTTGGACTTAGTATCAAGACTTTTTTTTTCACTAATAAATTCCACTTTCCCTTATTTTTTGATATGTGAGGCTTGAATACTGGATTGAGCAATTAGTCTTCAATCCTTTCCCAAATCCACTTCAAATCTATAACCTTCACACAAGAAAGATGGGAAATGGTTGTACCATATAGGGGCTTTCCTAAGTCAAACCCTTTTTTTGGTATTTCTACCTCCACAATGGATATGATGATGCCAAAGAGAGCTTACCCTCAGTCGGGAACAGACAAATGGATAAAAGAATAATAAATTAACAAGCATTACAACTTACCAAGTTTAAATCTACATTCCTTGATGGACTAAAGTTATTGTACTCATCACCTTCAAGGAGAATTGGTTGCTTGACTTGAATTCTTACAAGTTTTAGTACTCACAAAATAAATGAACATAAAACATGAATAAAATCACATAAAAAATTTATGCATTTCTCATGAATATCTTGATTGAAAATAAGAAATTTTAACTCTACTATTTTTTCTCTTGACTTCTTTTTAGGATGTGTAAACACTTGAAATACTAAGAGGGGGTGAATCACTATTCTATTAAACCATTTAGACATTAGCCATCCAATTACCAAAAACAAATTTAACTGCAATAATGAATGTTTAGACACTTGAATTTGACCACCCCCATATGGTCAAATTCGCCCTGGTATTCTTCTATTCTGCATCCCTGAACAATATTAATCAAATAGCTCATTATTTGGTTAATATTTTATCCTATTCCTAATGTCTCCTAAGGTGTTTGATTGATTAATTAAATACCTTGCCTTATTTCTCTCTAAATTAAATAAATAGTCCAATTTATATTATTTGGTCACTTTTCCTAAATGAATTAAAATCAAATTTTAAATTCATTCTTTCTCTCTCATTGTCCCATCCTTCATAACCTTCCTATAATCCTAATTAGCTTTCCTAATCCTATCATTAGGATGTGCACACCTCTAATCTTTGATTAGTTTCACCTAATCCTTCATTTGCATAACCTAAATCACTAATTAATCCTATCCTAATCCTCATGCCATTTATGACATGTACCTTAGTCAACCTTCATTAATAACTTTCTCCAATTGGAGAATTTATCTCCACCCCCCAAGGAACTTAAAATTCCTTTTTATTCCCCCCATGCATCCTAGGTGGAATTTTTAATTCCACTTCATTTCTCCAACACCTTTGGAGGAATAAAGGATAAATTTAAAATTCCTCCCCAATACCAAGGTCAAATATCCAAAACCAAGGGATATTTTAGAAGAATTTAAAATTATTCTATTGTCATATCATCCCATAAAGTGGGTAGATGAGACATGACTCACCTTTTTCACCTCATCTCCACATCACCCTTCCTTTTCCATGTCATGTGCCACATCTCCTCATGTGATGTCTTGTGAGGTCTTAACACACCCTAGCCATTGATCTCCCATCCCAGGATCAATCCCAACCATCCATTTATTTAGAGGCATTTCCTCTAAATATAGTGATATTTGCCTCATTTGATCAACATATACACTTAGCTAACTTATGAGCTCACACACTCAAGCTATCCAACCTCCATTGTTGCAAAATTTTGAGCATGTATCGTGCACCCAATCCATTATCAAAACACACCATTGCATTCCTCATACCATCACCATCAAGGTTGCATGTTATTTTTCCAAGAAAGGAGCACACAAAATTATCTTCAAAAGGCCAACCAAAAGGAACAATTCAAACAAGGTAAAATTTCTATTTTCTTGTGTATTTTTTTGAATTAAGCTAGGCGAATCTTGAGTGTTTTGTTTGTGTTCTTTCATTTTCATTTCATTTAGTTGTCTTGCATTCTTAGGGTTAGAACACTTGCACACAAAATGAAAGCATTAAACATCCACAAGATCACATAACACATGAACACTAGGATTTGTATGTGGAAAACTCAAAATGGGAAAAACCATAGTGAGGGTTAGCTCAAAATATGTTATATCTAGATATAGTGTATTACAAAAATGATCACTACAGGTGGACTCATTGTCCACAGAGAATAAGATAGAAAAAAGAAGTGGTGGATCAAAGCTGATTAAATTGTTACAAATACATCTACAATATGTTGGATTATAGTTTGATGTAGAGAATCAATAGACTCAAGGGATATAAAGACCCAAAACACTAATTTTAAAAGATTACTCAAACATTCACCAAAATTCACTTCAAAGAAACAAGATTCTTCAAGGCTACCAATACACCAAAACACTAAATTAGGTTCCAAACTCTTCTCCAAAACCTAGTACAATTTGATTATCATGAAAATGACAAGATTAAACCAATAAGACTCTCTTAAAACTCTAGTTTATCAATTCTTCCATCACTCATACTCAAGACACCTATTTGCTTATAATAGTCTGTATTGAAAAAATTGGGCATAAATTTTCAACCAGATTGAATTTCCACAAAAATAAAATAAAATTCAAGAACCCATTATTGAGTAATTCAACATGTCAAAAATTAAGATAGGGTTGTTTTGAAAAGAAATCCCTTAAAATTGATTGTCCCACAGCAACAAACTCCAAATAGCCCTATTTTCCAAAGCATGTATCAACAGATCAACTTCTCAACCCCAAAAACCTATTGGAAGTCCTTTACTAGACTATAAAAATTTAGAAACAACAATTTTTTGTTCACTTAAACCCTTCCTAATGCAACAAAATACAAACCCTTGTTCTAAGCCATTTTAGGCTTGCTCCAAGAGAGGGTTTATTGAAGATAGTTGTTCCAAACCTCAAAACACCTTGCCAATGCTTCAAAAACCTTATAATAGGTCTTCACATGCTAAACAAATTTTTTCCCACTCTTCACCATCAACATTTCTTCAAACCCTAACCTGTAGGCATTAATTCTAGCATGGAAATCAATGAAAATTACCTAGGGTAGCAACAAAAACCAAGTAACTTGACCTCCCCTGCATCTACAACCATAACCAAATTTAAAATCAACCTAAACTAAACCATTCCACTAATTTATAAAGCCTCCATCAGTGGAATGGTTGTTTAATATCTCTTTAGACTCTCAAAACCCTTAAGAAGAGGGTTTCAAGATAGTTAGAAGGAAAATGGCTCAAAAGGGATTAAATCTCAAAGAAACCTCTTCAAAATAAGTTTATCTAAGAGATAAATAGACAGTTCTATCAGAACCAATAAAAATTATTACTTGGTAATGTTGTACAGATCGTATAATGCTTATAAACAACAAGGAAAATACTAGTTTGTAGAACAGGGGTGCTTTTATTCAAAATTGTTTCAAAATACAATGCTTCAATGCTTTTCTCTCCTTCATAAGACTCTTATAAATATGTTACAGTAGATATCATAACTACCCCTTGAGTTTTCAATGCTCAAACCTTCCCATTTCAAAAATGACTCTTCAACTTCTTACATTTTAGCAATTTAACTTCATAGACCTCCTAGAAACCTAGTAATGACTCAAATACATTTGAAATGGTCCAAACATGACCTTTTTACAAGCATAACATGATGAAGATTAAAATTTTACAAGATGACCCCATGGAGACATAAAATTCACATGGTTCCCCAACACCAAACAC
>VDFB02086081.1:118499990-118632358 GCA_007258455.2 Sequoia sempervirens | reverse complement strand
ATGTTAATAGTCAAATAGCATGGCAAAATACGCACCCACATTTTCATAGTGAAATATTAAAATATTAGTGATCTACTTGAATGTCATGATACAAAATTATAAATTAAAGTTCAAACATAAAAATGTGAAGTGTTTACAATCAGCCATTATTGATCATTGATCATCTGAAAAGTGTGAACATTTTTCTATGTGGAAGGAAAACAAAGAAAACAATAACACATAATTATTTACATGAAGGCAACCTTTTTCTTCTTGAGATCATAGAATTTTGGGTGATTTTTTTGGGTGTCCTTGCCTTGGAATGGAACTATCCTGAGCCATGAATGATTGACTAGGAACTGTGAGAAAGAAATAAGATAAATCATGCAACTTGTTGCAATTTCTTTCCTTGGGAAAAAGGGTAAAGTTTACTTTTAGGGAGAATCTCCTTTAGAGTTTGAACGCATTGATAATTTTCAAGATAGACTTAGCCAAACATGCCATCTAGGTTTGAGCTTTTTAGGTAAAATGTTTGCTTCTTAAAATTTTGTTCAAATTCAAGATGCATGCCCCCTCCTCCTTGAGGAAGGCCTATCAAACCTAACATGTATACCTTTACTTCTTAGTTCTTGTGTTCTGATATTAGATGTTTCAAAATAAGCATGGTTATATAAATTCTCATCTCCACGACTATGTTATCAAATTAAGAATTTACAATCCTTTATGGTCTAGACAAGAGAAGTATGGAGTAGTGTTCCAATGCTAAAGGAATCTTATTGTATGAATCTCTTTGCTATGAGTGGTTCAAAAATTAGGAATCTGTCTTCTACACCAAATGAGAAATATTCACAATATGTGCTAGGAAGGAATAAGTCCATAAGATTGTGTATGCAAGAACTGAGAATTGCAAAATTTTCTTACGTTTGACTTCCAAACACATAAATTTTCACTACTTTTCAATATTCCTGCGTAAGTAAAAGTATATGTGCATATTTGTAAAAGTATGCCTTGAGATACCGCATTAACTCATATCTGATGAACCATGAATTTATAATTTGACAGGATACATCGATAAAAGATTTGTATTAAGCAAATATCCATGTACGCATACATCAGTATATGTCGATATAAGTATTAAATATAGTTACAAAATAGCCATATAGGCTTACGAGAATGCCATATAGGCATTCAATGTCAAATATATCCAATACAAAATATGTACAAAATTGCCATGTAGGCATACAACAAAGGGCTTTGTGCATTCAAAATTCATTTCTCTCCATGCTCTGGTTCAAATACAATTTTCTTTCCCTTTGTTGGGTGATCCAATGGCGATAATTTTGTCACCCATTTCTACTATGCTCGAGGAGTGCTCCTGCTACTCCTCCTAGTGTTTAGCTTCTGGTGAAGTTTCAACTGTTACAATAAGAAGTAAAGACATTAATATATAGAAATTACATTATAAAAATTAATATATTTAACAAAATAATCACTTGACCATCTCCACGATCCTCTCCTCGATGGAAATGTTACCTTGATGCCGAATTTGCTCAAATACATATAAACTATCAAATAGGAATTAAACTATGAATCAATAATGGTTTGATTTTTCACTAGAGGCAATTCATTTATAACAATGATGTAAATTGAAATTTAATCTTTCCTCATACTGCCTCCCTAGCGAGCCATCGAGGGATTGTATAGCGAAGGGTGAAAATAAAACAACAAATTATTCAATCACAAAAAGTTACAATAGTGATCCATGTGATGACTTATAACGTATGAGATCTAATGAATTTTTTTTTAGTACAAGTATTAAACAAATATATTTCTGATTATTAGTTATCGAATTTGAAGTAATGCTTTGAGTTTGAATGATCGTGTAATGCAACGTAACCAACAATATGAATATAAACTACACAAATCTATTAAACTTAGAATTCATTACTTAAGTTCTCTTTAAATTCTATATTACCTTTGTGAGCATTTGATCAAATCTACTGGCACTCGTAGTGTTTCCTTGAAACCTCCAACAGTACCCTGTTCAACATCCAAAATCACATATTAAAATACCATTCGTAAAACAATGCTATTTTTTTTTTAGATTGTAGGAATCGGGTAGCACGACCCCATATAAACTGTAGTGCGTCTGGTAAAATTTTTAACATGACCGATGGCGTTGGTGCAACACGCCCTCCAGTACCATGGGGGTGGGGGAGACTAGACCTCATGACCAACCTCCTGCAATAGGAAATATTTAGCCAATCGAGCTAGGGCCCTAACCCTGTAAAACAATGCTATTAACACATGTAATAAATTTATAATTATTTACTAACTTTACATACCCCACTGATAGGTGTACTAAAAAAATAAGTAGGTGGATGACTGGTGTATCCAGTCTCTACACTGTGACCCTGCAATTTTATTAAAATAGTAAAACTAAATTAGTTAGTCTTGCATTTCATGATCAAAATTTAATAAATTAAATTCAATGAACATGCTGAATTTTACCTAAGTGTCAATGCCATATGCATCATGCAAAATGTCAGCCATCCTCTCCATCCCCGTAGATGCATACAGATCAGGGTGCATAGTAGCATATGGATCCTGTGTAGCACCCTCTTGAGTGCCGGTAAGGTCATACAAACAACTCGCCCCGCAAGATTGACACACATGGGTTCGTAGTCCACCACCTGAAGATTCCCTTGGATGGCACTGTACAATAGGGCTAGTGTGATGGATGACACTCTGGGTCAAAGTTGTGATTTCCTGCAATGTCTCTATGTCGGCACTCTCCTTCGCAACGGTAGGCATCACAATCTGCTCACGAGGCAACCTAGCGAGATGTCATCTTCCTTGCCGTGTAGGATCTGGCTGTGCACCGGGCCTATCTTGAGCTGACCCCCCACCTCTCCCCTAGAACTCCCTCATATCAAAATAATTTGCGATTTGGTTCAATACAAACTCACTGTATAGATTCCTAAGAAAATATTGGGGGACTTCACAATTATTGCACAATGGGTAATCAAAGACCATATACCATCTTTCATAAAAATGGTTCTTAATCTCTTGATGGTGGCACCAATGAATAGGAAACCTCTTTGCATTGAGGGTAAGATTTTGATTTGTTTTAGGGTCAGTGAATAGAGAGCACAAATCACCTTTAGTAATTTTTAAATCTTTTACTTGTTTATATGATAATTTGTCTGCATAATATGCCCTAGCTGTTGCCTCCTATCTTGCCATCCAGATGTTTGTTGGGTGATTGCATCTACATTTTTTAACATGTCTTTCAATGAATTTGCTAGAACCATTCTTTCTGTGGTTGAAGCATTTGGAACACTCAACCTACTGATAAGATCCTCAAGTTTTTTTCTATTATTCTCAATTTCACTCAAATTTTCTTGAGAGCCAGGAGAGAATTGAGAGAATGGTGGGGGAGGTTGATTTTGTTGTTGAGGATTTACCTCCTCTTCTTGTTGAGGATTTGCAAGATTTCCTACAAATTAAAAAAAAAATCAAATCTAACCTAAAACAAACAAAATCAATTTCAAACTAACAAATTCAAAACAAATAGCAAACAATACTTACCTCCCGCATCTCTTCATCATCGTGGCGCCATATTTGCAAACAAAATCCAACTGTTCTTGATGAAATTTGCAGAAATCCTTCCTCCTAGAACGCGAGCACAAAAGTGAGGATTTTTGGCCACGTGTAGAGTTGAGAAATAGTAAAGAGAAAATGATACACATTTGACTTTTTTTTCTTTTAAAATCACATAACGCGCTCGTGTTATAACATGAGCATGCTATGTCTTTCCAAATTTTTTTCCCATTTGGCCACAAAAGTGCAACCAACTTCATTCACCTGCCCTTCCCTCTTTATACACTTCTTATATTCCTACCTCTATTCTTCTCTATGTGGTACATTTTCCTTTTTGCTTGGTCTTTTCTTATGTTTTCCTTTTGGGGATGACGCAAAGTGTTGAGACCACAATGTCTCTACCATGTTGACCCACAAGGTCCTTTCCTTTCTTTTTCACTTTTGTTTTGTGTTCTCCTTTTGGGGATGACGCAAAGCATTGAGATGCCCTATGTCTCTTCCATGTTGACTCAATTAGTTCCTTTTCCTTTTTTCTTTGTCTTTTCTTGTGTTTTCCTTTTGGGGATTATGCAAGGCATTGAGATCGCAATGTCTCCTTCATATTGACCCAAAATATTTTCCTTTTCTTTTCATTTTCTTTTCTCTTGTATTTTCCTTTTGGGGACCATGCAAAGCATTGAGACCACAATGTCTCTTCCATATTGACTCAAAATGGACTTTATTTTTCATTTTTTTCCCTCTTTGTGTCATTCTTCTAGTTCTATATGCTTTGGGGAATCATGATAGTTCTAGACTCTTTCATAAAAATATTACAGCAATGAACATACTGACCCCAAATCCATAGATCCCTTATATGTGTTTGGTGTATTCTTTTCTGGGGACAATTCCCTTTTCTTTTTATTTCCTTTTCATTTACATGAAGCAACCTTACTTTGAAACATATGAATTGGAATAGGGGCTTTCCAAGTTGGATCTCATGTATTGCTTTCTTTTTTCATTTTTCTTTCCTTCTCTACTTTAAAGCAATTTCTCCTAGATTAATGTGTAGCAATTCCTTTAAAGTGGGGGGAATACATTGGCATCATTTCATTTGAACTCTTGGTTCCTAGTGTAGCCTTGTCACTTCATACGATGCATTTTTCACTTTGTGGATGACATTGGGTATGATGTCCTAAATAAGTGTGATCTATCTTATCATATTACATTCCTCTTGGTGGTCTAATGCGACGCATTGCATCCCCTATGTTGTGAATATAATATTATTTGATTAGTCCTCTCTTGGAGATACTATACATGTTGTTCCCTAAGTGATAGACCTTTCATGAACTTAACAAGACTCCTTTGAACATCCTTTTACATTTTACTTTTACATTTTTGAATTCTACATTTTTGCCACCTTGCATAACACAAATTGCATTCCTGTGGTACCTTTTCATTTTTTGATGAGTTCTAAGCATACAAATCTTTGCTTGTCTCATGAAGCATGAACCAACATTTTCCTTTATGGTGCCTTATTAAAGTTATCAGGAGGTATAACTTTGCTATGGTTGAGCGGGAAGCCCATTCTAAGGCATGACTTTCCCCATAGCCAAATTTGTGTTTGTGGATGCATGCCAACTAGTGTATGTACTTCACCTTCTTGGGTCTTCTCACCCAGTGGACCACCATGAGTTTTGTCACCCTAGAGTGAGTATGCATTCTTTTTTTTTCAAACAATCAACCTAGATCTTATCCACAACAGTTGGATGAATGATCAAAGCTTTAATTTATTTCTCATCTTCATGTGTGTTCCTTTGTTCTTATGTTTAGTTTTCCATGAGATCTT
The DNA here is from genome assembly GCA_007258455.2 of Sequoia sempervirens. Lineage (NCBI taxonomy): Eukaryota > Viridiplantae > Streptophyta > Pinopsida > Cupressales > Cupressaceae > Sequoia > Sequoia sempervirens. The sequence goes on along the minus strand of VDFB02086081.1, from coordinate 118,626,951 downwards.
CATCCTGGGGGTTGATCATCCCTCTTGATCATTTTCATTCCATCTTGCTAACGTAAGGTCATTGAAACCTCTTTCTCGATATTCATGAATACTTTAGTGTGAGTTTGAAGCAAGTTCATACTCTCACTAAAGTGGGGGCTAAATGTGCCATATAAAAATGGCCCCTTGTCATTTTCATGGTATTTTAGGCCCTTCCTCTTAATGTTTGATCTATTTTTCCTTGATTCATTGATGTAATGTGGCTTGAAACTTCACATTAGGTCCTTGGAATGCTGATAATGACGTCTTGTGAAGGTGATGTGAAGTGTTGTAAAACATTTCTACATTTTTATAGACTCTATTCATTACAATTCACCTAAAATTCATCATTTTATTCATCATCAAGTCCTATTTTGAAGTGTTGTAAAGTCTTGTAATAAGATTTCACACTTTTCTAGGCATAATCTCACTATTTAGACCTTTCTTATACTTTATTTTACCCCTGTATTCCCTTATAAGGATTAATTAAGTGCATTTTTGAATTCAAACTCGACAAACAACATTAAATATAACTTAACTCCCAACACCCACTTTCAAGTCCAAGGTGGTTCTCATTTGCCATGGGTGGCGAATAGGCCCCTCTTGGCTCAAAATTCAAAATATTTTAAATTTTATTTTGGGTTTTTATTCAAAATCACTTGATGTCGGCATATGATTAGGTATTAATGGGTTACTAAGGTGCAAGATTATATAAATAAGTGATTTTCATCTCATTTTACATCTCCTCATTCATTCAAGTAATCTCATACAATCATACATCACATTCAAGCATTCAAGCACTTTACAACTTCAAATCAAGCATCAATCAAGCATTCAAAGGAAACCATTTACATATCTTCAGATTTTCATCAAAAAGGGTTTGGTAAGTTGATAGAATTTTCATGTTATTAGTTTATCTTTCTCTTTCGTTTCATTATTTTATTAAGGTTTTGATTACCAAAGTGCGGTTTGACCAAGGAAAACCCCTATTTTCTAACCCTCAACCATTTTTCCCCTTTGTGCATGTGTTTTTCATGTAGATTTATCAAGCACTTAGGTGTTGAAAAGTGGAGAATAATTCAACTAGGTGGTTCGAGTCAAATCAACCATATTTCAAGCTTGGAGAAGACTTTTTGTCTGTTTCCTATAGAATTGACTTCAACAACCTGACAAGCAGTCATTTCCAGATCCGGTGTTGCAGAGTTGTCTCCTGATTTCTTAGAATTTTTGGAGAGGACTGATTTTTCATCAATGGTGAATGAGTCCCACCTTAAGACTGAAAATCTAAGTTTTGTTAGATTCCATATCCTGACACTTAGAAACATGTTACTGATAGTTTTCATCAGAAGTAGGACTGATTCGCCATCACTGGCGAATGAGTCCAACTATTGATTTTTATTAATTTCAGACAACATTCAAAACATTCCAGATTCCTCAAATCTTTCTAGGTGCACACTAATTCAACCTCTCTTTTTGTTTTGCATTTATTCATCTTTTAGTTCATTGTTTTCATATCATAGTGTGTTTTCAAACATTGCATCAATCTTAGGTTTTACATTCATAATTGCTCAATTTCATAGTTTAGTTGCATTAATATCATTCCATTTAGTCCTAATTACATTACACATTTCATAATTTGAGTGAACTAGTTAGATTATTTGGCCATCGCCTTCTCCTTTTAGGTGAAAAACCCTAGAAGAGCTAGAAAGATCTAGAGAGCCAAAAAAAATCAACGGTTCAATGTCAAAATGAACAAATAATAAGAACTTGTTAGACTATCCATAATATATATGTTGAGGGGATTTGTGAGAACCATGAGAGTGACATCTAGAATGAGCATTATGGTTTTGACCATATCAACATCCACATAGAGATGAAGCAACTCTACTACCAAGAGAAGGTGGGACATTAACAAAACATAAAGCATTAGTCCAATGCACAATATGAGTAAAAATTATAAACTTCAATGTCACTTTATCAACTTGGACTTGAATTTATAAGATGATATTAGTACTAAGAGAATGGTGAACAATACATTCATAGTAAAAACATAAAGGTAATTTTGATTAGCTCAATTAGAAGAACATTTGATTAGTCATTAATATTTAAATATAACATGGACAAGTATGTAAAAGCAATAATGAGAAATCAAAAAACACATATGACACCAAATATACATAGAAAAACCCTTTTAGAAAGAACTCCACCACCCAAAAATATATCAAGATTGAAGTAATCAAGTAGAAAAAAGCACTTACAAATAGTCATGTATGTTTCTTCTATACCAAGTCCTAAATATATAGTTTCTTAACTAAGGTCAAGAAACTGACATATAGCAATACCATGGGCCCAATTATGGTCTCAAAATGCCATGGTAAAATATCATGACCCATTAGATAAAAATACTCTCCAAAATAAAAAAAAGTAATTCCTCTTACACATTGGTGTGTCATTTAATCTATCATAAGATGCCATTAAGCCCACATTCTCATTTCTTGACACTCCATGAGTGCATCAATTCGCATTGTCATTTTCTACTTTGAGAAAGATGCTCCATAACTACCAATTTTTAATCTTTTTTTAGATTTAGTTTTGTTCATTACCATCACAACAATATCCCAAATAATCTAGAGAACAATACTACAAATATAATATTCTACTACTACAAATATTATATTCTTCAACTTCTCATGGTACTAATTCACAAAATGGTGGATATCTAACATTAGACATTAGAATTTCTACTTAATATCAATATACCCTATATTCTCCCACTTGATATTATACATTACAATGCCATAAATAAGAAACATTTAACATCAATCAAATGCAATATACAAGGAACATATCTATGCTCACTAATTTCATAAATAAGTACATATGCAACATTAACCAATCGTTAATTTTCTAAATCATGACCTTTCCACTTTCCACTATCTCATGAACAATATAATACTAAATATCACATGATTTGTACAAAAATGGTACATAGATTTTTCTTCCAAATAAATAACATTCTGAATATCACATCTAATTTGAATAAAGCCAACTCTTGAACATGGTTTCTATAGCTAAATGATATCCTTCTAGGAATGTATAGTAGTCATATAGCATACTTCAATAGTGTAAAAATCAATTATGGTCTTCTTCTAACTCATCCAATGGATAAGATCACCAAATAGAGAAAATACAAAGCCACTAGTGGACCCTTGCTTTTCTAAGTCACCTGTCTAATCTGCATCAATAAAGCATTGCATACCTAATCATTAGAATAATTCTAACATAAGCAATAATCATATATTTTTAACAAATATCCAAGTACCTTCTTTATCATAAGTCGAATGCTTTTATAGAGTTTAAGAATAAACTAGCTCAAAACTTCCACTACTTGGGTTATACCTAGTCTAATAGAAACTATTGCATGCATTAGGCTACCAACAACAACAATATAAGGGGAATTATATATATCCTCAAAATTCTCATATAATTTAGAACACATACTCAATAAAATATTACTACTCATAGGTAAAGAATTACTCATCTATTTACAATTTTCACATAGTAAATTATTACAAAATAATTTTAATATACTTACTCTAACTAAACCAAATATTTTTGTGAGCTTAGTCCTTGTTAATTTCCATTCCCAAGATAAAAAAATTTACCCCTAAATATTTCATGTCAAATACACCAAAAGACGAGTTTTAAATTCCCTAGTTTCCTTGATGTTGTGAGTAAACATGTTATTAACATATAAGCTAATAATTATAATATAATCATCAATACTTTTAATATAAAAATAAAGATCCTTCCAATTTCTAACAAAAATCAATTTCAATGCAAAAGTATCCAACCTTTGATATTACATTTGAGACAATGATTTCAAAATACAGAACAACTATTTTAACTTGCAAACAAAATTTATTTCCCTTTTACCTCAAACATATCTTACCATCACAAGTAAACTTCCTCAAGATCCATATACAAAAAATAGTCTTAGCATATTTTTTCATACTTTAAAATAATAATCAACAAACTCCACATTAACTAGCACATTGGTGATAAAACTATTATCAAATGACTTTAATGACAAGATTATATCACATCTATTCTTAGAAAGCTACTAGATAGTCATAGTTGTTGCTTAAGTTGTCTTAATTGCTAACAATTAATCTAGTTGTGGTTGAATTCCTTTGTTGCTAAAGACTCATTAGTAGTTGGTAATGAAATGGCTCAACTAGATGCTAATAAAATTGCTCATGGACCTATGTTGATGAAATATATAAGCAGCCAATGACTCATGCATTTTTCTATTATATAGTTTAATTGCAAGATGATTGTGACTATGCTTGTTGGAAATATTTTCTCATTGATGTCAAAGGAGAGAAGGAACTCATATTGCTATTATTGATGTTATTTCTGGTCTAAGATTATTGTCATTGATGTCAAAGGTGTGGAGAGCTCTTTATCAATGAAGGAAATTGTTATAATATGCCTTGATATCTATATGATGGGAGAAGAAATAATTATAATGCATATTCATTACGATGATGGCCAACCTCCTCAAGTGGTGCTCACATTGGAGAAATAAACTAAATTGATTTATTATTAAATATGGCCAACCCTCTTCATGCAAGCACCAGCTTTTGAAAAACAAAAACAAATTATATTATATTTATGAGGCAAACCTCATAAAGGCAACACTCAAAGTAAGTTATCTTTAAGAATTCTGACCTCTTTTAGGAATAGGTTCCTCCCTTGGTGAAGAGGAATATAAAAGGGTATATAAAGAAAAGGACATGGAAGGAAAATAGAGAAAAGTAACACAATGAAATATCATTCAATTTAGAGTAGATCTAGAGCATTCCAAGAGTAGAAAAATTATGAAGAATATTTCAAATTTTTTTTAAAGAAAGTTATAGTGAAATTTTAAAGCATAAAAATAGAAAACTAAATTAGTTATATGTAGATGTAAGAGAGGAGTAGATGCATATATAAAAGGAAGGTGTATGGAAATGATTGTATCAATTTTGTGAAGAGAATTACATCTATAAAAAGATCTTTAGGAAGGAAAATTTATTGATCATCATTCATTGAAGTTATATTCAAGAAGACAAGACTTTGTTGAGTCAGAGGTGGGTGTTTCATATTGGAGAGGTTGGTGCCTCATATCAAATAGATTGGTGTCTCTTTGTTGAGTTGGTGTTCGGTGGTGGGGATTGGTGTCTCTAGTTGGTTGGTGCCTACAAAGACTAAGTGTTGGAGATCAGTGTCTCCAAATAGGTTGGTGCTTCCAAAGTTTTTATGAGAATTATTTATATATAAACAATATTTTTTAATCGTTTTCTCTCATAAGAGTTTCCATGAAATTCTTGTGTTCTTCAAGTGTGTTCTTAATTTCTAGCTCTTTTATGCTTTTTGTTGCTATGGTTCATTAAATTTTGAAAAAGTAAAAGATTAGATTATACTGATTCACACCCTTTCCCCCAACCCACCCTCTCCCCCCTTCCCCCCTACTCTCTGAGTATAAGTGTGTGTTCATCAATGCTATCATGACACCTTGTCATAGTTTTGATTTTGTAATATTATAGCTCACATAACTATGTTATTCCTTTGTTACTAAAGTCAAATGATTATTATTTGTATGAGCTTAGTCTTAATCATTCTTGGCAACCATTCTAATTACTTATTTAATGATAATTTACTTTATTCAATATAAAAAAGGAAAATATTTTGACATCTTAATAAATAAGTGTTAAGCCTTCTCAAATATTTATGAGTTTAAGACAACCACAATAATATAAGAATACTAAATGTGCAATATTGCTAATTTTAATAGCTTCAATGTTGCTATTAAAATAGTCTCTTTCATACATAATGTAGATTTTGAATATCAAAAAAGATAATTTATTAATGTAATACAAAATAATTTATTAATTAAAAAAATATACATTATATAATTATTTATTTAAAAAAATTATTTATAAAAGTTAAAAACTAAATAAATCTTCAATAAAATTGAACTAATATCATAATATGTTCAGATAGATTAATTATATATTATAAAAACAATTCACAGTATTTAAAAAATATTAGAAACTAGGAGGATCTAGGAAATAAGAAACAAGCACATGAACAAAGCATAAAATTGTATTAGTTGAACTAATGATAGTGAGAAAAATACCTTGCTTATATAGGAAAGGATGAGGCAATCCACCTATGAGATGAATTGACAGGTGTCCCATAAGGTGGCACAAAGGAGTAGACAAGTGTCCTATAGGTGGAACACTTGGAGTGTGCAAACTAACAACCTCCATGACCAAGTCATCAACATTGTGTGCCAAGTGTTAAATGACCTACCTCCATGACCAAGTCATCAAACTTGTGTGCCAAGTATGGAGTGACCTTTGAGGTGAGGTGGAAATGCTTCCAACCTCAAAGAGGTAGCTCATAACGTTTACCAAATAACTTGGTAACCTCTAGAGGTCTCCATGGTTGCACATTCAGTTAGACAAGAAGTTGTCTAACCTCATATTGACCTAAGTGAGCTTAAGTATAGTGTGAATAGGAATTTCACACTAATACCCCCCCTTAAGTGATACCTAGGGAGTAAGCTAAACACTAAAGATATGAGTCCCGACAACAAGGCCATTTTAGGTACTCATTTACAATGTAGTCTTTTACAAATGATGGAGGAAAATAGAAAATCCAATGGGAAAAAAAGTATCCTCCAAAAAAATATGTTTTCATATTTTCCTCTTTTGGGATTTTGTATTTCGTTGTATTTCTTTATCCTCAACTGCATTTGACTCCTTTTGTTGATTCAACTCCATGCTTAGTTGTGATTTTCAACTTTTTTTAGAAAATTGAAAGAAATTTGGAGTGGATTTTTAATCACAACTCTTTGATATCCCCCCTTTTTAATATTTTTTATTTCCCCTTTGTTTGGAACTTTATTTTGGTGCCTATATTTTCATACAAGAATGATGGTGAAAAATGGCACTTTATATATTAGTGTGAAATCACCATCATTGAATAGAGTTTTAAAAATTAAATTTTCACCCTATTGCAAATTTACACCAATAAAATTTGCATTTACAAAGTTTGGAGAAATCAAATATTTTAAGAAGTTAACAGAGGAAAATAGAAAATAAAACCCCAGTATGACCTCCTCTTTTGAAAAATTTATTGCAAAAAGAATTCACTTTCTCTTTTGCAAATTTTTAAGAAAGGAAAAATTTGTGTGCAGTGATAAATGATTACATTAGCATAAAGTGCCTAACTATAAAAGTTAAAAAACTATAATTATATGCTAGCAATCAATGCAAACAAAATACTCAATGATGAGAAAGTAAAAAAAAACATTGAGCAGGTTTAGGGGAATATCAAACTTTGGAAATCTACCACTACTACAAACTGTTGCACCAAGTGTGATCTTTGACTGAGTCAAAAATTGTTAATTGATTTGGATTAGTTTGCAAATTGGTGGTAGATTTAGAGAGACCATGTGGGGAAGTGGTGCAAGTCAAGGTAACTTCAGAAGGCAGAAATGAAGAGAACAATTGAAAGAATATTTAATGCATCAACATTGAATAGTCAAAAGAACACTCCAAATGTTGAAGCATGCCACACATTTCTTTGTGCTCAATCAAAAACACACGTACAAAAAGTTATTTTGCGTAGATCTTTCCTCACCCTCTGCAGAGCTTATGGCATGATTTGCACACCCCAACATAGATTTATTGGCCCAAATTAGAGGGCGACACAAGGAATGGTGTAATGGGCCACCTGATTGGTGGTGCTTCCTGTAGACACTGAAATTTGGTCTAAGCCTGTGACTTCAATTTCTTCATAATTCCTTTTTTCATGGTCATGATTAAATAATGTTAAATATTTAATTATTCTCTAAAGTCATTTCTCATCTATTAATTAAATAAATTTTAATTATTTAATTAAGTCATTTTAACATTTATTCCTCTATTAATTAAATAAACTTAATTATTTAATTAATTCATATATTATCTTTATTCAAATCTTGATTAATTAAATAAATGTTCTTTATTTAATTACGTCACTAATTAACTGTATCCTTTTTCTAAAATTAAATAAATCCTTATTTAATTTATTCCTATCACATTTTCAACTATAATTAAATAAACACTTTAATTATTTAATTATTCATTAATCTTTTCTTTAGTCAATTAAATAAATCTTAATTTATTTAATCTTCTAATTTTGAATGTTGAATTAAATAATCATTTAATTCATAAAAAAGAATCATTCTTGGCATATTCTCTTGTAATTAAATACTCGCTTTGTTATCTAATTATTCATTTCTACTCCACTCGAGATCTATTTAAATCTGTCAGTCATCACCTGATTTAATATCTGGTTGTTTTTAATGAAGGGACTCTATGTCTTAATTGATCAGTTATCTTGTTTTAATTCTTCTACATGCACACATTTATTAATTAAAAAAATAAAATTAATTAATTCAATTCATTTGTGCATTCGAACAAACTGTTTCCTCAATGCTAATCCTCATCTTTGCATGTAATCTTTATTCTTCCAATTTTTGAATACTTTCAACTAGATATTAAATCATTATTTAATCTTGATCTCTATCTTCTAGGTTTTATCACTCACATCACTACTAACACTTAGCTCAATGCATGCCGAATCTTTTAATTTGAATTGTTCATCTATCTTTCAATCTTGAATTGTCATTCAAACACTCAATTTTCTATAAATTGACACAACCTTCATCATTGTTATTCCTCCCAAAATTGTATGACTTTTGGAGCACTTCTTAATGTTTGATATTTTCCTCTAATCACATACATCAAGGCTATACTTTCACACATACTAAAAATATGAGGGAAATAATACCATCACGATGAAATGGAGAAGAACAATCGAGGTCATTCATGGAAGGATGTAGATACTGGGTGAGATTGCTCTTTTTTTATGTTCATAGTTTCCTTTGTGCTTTATTGTTTAGCTTTAGATTACATTAGAGTTTATTAGCCTTTGAGTTTTCTTTAATATTTCCTATTTTCATGATGTTACATTGGTGAACTCGATGTGAATACATGTTCTTTGCAAATCCGTAGATGTTTTATTCAATTTTTGCAGGTATCTTACGACCTGATGCATCTGACAAACAAAATGACGCAACTGATATTGTGAACTACATCTTTCAAATACAATGATGCATTTGACAAAAAATAATGCATCTATTGCTCTTTGCGACGCAATCAATTGGTAAAAATACGTGACACATCTGCCACTCTGAACGACGCATATGACTGGTGAAATTTTTGAGTTCAATTTCTGATTTATAGTTTTTTATTATGTTTTTATTTTAGATAGTTTTTGGTTTGCAGTGTGTGTTTTAAGGAGTTAACATAGTGTTTGTAGGATGTAGCATAGAAGACAAGTTTTCAAAACCCCTCTTGTAGGATGATAACTGAAGATAAATTTAAAACTACTAATGAATTTTTTTGTAGGATGTGTGTCAAAGACTCTATTTTTTGAAACAAACTATTTGGTAAATTAGAAAATTCTCATTTGGGTTTAAAATTTACTTATGTCTACCATGTTTGATGTGAAAGCATGCTCTATTATTACCCCATAATTCAGTATATAGAAGTATCCTCTCCCCTTGTGCATTCATGCGATCTTGGGTGTAAGAGAGCCTATTATTGACTCTAGAAATTGGGCCTATCTTGGTGGAAAAAAGTACTCACTTGAAGATGACTCAGACCGGTAACATGCTGAACCTGAGCAACTTCTAGCCAGTATATAAAAGTGGGTACTTGAGGAAAACTGAAGTAGATCACGAGTATTGTTCTGAAAAGAAGGAAAACAATGGTCTCCTACTGCATGGATGACACCCCACGAATGGAATGCTCGTACTGTAAGGAAAGCTAGATGCGGAAGCAACTCTCCTAATGTCAAAAACTCAGGGAAGAACGTAGAAATATCTTTTAAAATTTTCAATTACAGTTCAATTAAGATGCACTTTGAAATAAATAGCAGAAACAGAGAATTAGACAAACACAGATGAACACTAGATATATGTGGGAAAACCCTTACAAGAGAAAAACCCACCACACCAAGAGAAGTCACTTTGTATTACAGTAACAAATAATTACATACAGAGTTCTGACTTATCTTTCTGATGCCAGATTACAACAACTTACACAATGATCAATCTTGTACAGGAACCTTCAAGTTACAATATTTACAAAATAGAAATTAGTCTGATTAGACAACCACATAGCAATCCGTCGATCCATCGAACCAGTCACAAACTGCAACTCTAGAGTATATTCATGTCACCCCTGTCTATTGAGCTTCCTCTCAGAACTGCCACAACGAACTGTCTTCTAATGGTTCCCATTCAACTTCTCTAATTTATCCATGAGGCTCCACATAGGATGGTCAAATGGTCAAAAGGAAATCAAGCTGTGTTGGCATATTGGTGAGACATTGTCTATGTCTCCCCAATGCCAACACAGTCAACATTCAATATCACCAGGAGTCCTTACATTTGATAGGAGGTTATATCGAGTCCATCTATTGCATTGACTTCAATTTTCCTTTTGGCAAGACTATCACTCTCACTAGGACCTCACAACGAGCCTTCAAGTTAATCCGTGTGCATCCACTAGTCGGCGAGACTCATCGCTTTCACCAGGACTTCACACCGAAGTTCACTAAGTCACATAGATAGTAGAATTTACATCGGTGAGACTATCATCTTTTGCGAAGACATCACACCGAGCTCTTAATACTTTCTCTGAAGTGATCAACAGTCGGCTAGAATTTTGTTCGTCACTGAGACTTCACACCGAGACCCCTTTAGTTACATCAAGCATCCCACTGTCAGCAAGAGAATCAGCCATCAGTAATACTTCTTACCGAGCCATCACATGTTACTCTGAGGACACCGAGCAAATGCTATCGGTGAGACATTCCTATTGGTAAGATTTCTTACCGAGCACTCAAGACTCTCCCTGAAGACTTCAACAGAAACACTATCAGCAAGACTTACCACTCTTCGCTGAGAGTTCTTACCGAGTTCTCTTTAGTTACCACGAGACCACTGTTCGCCAAGAGTTATACCGAAGACCCCTCATCATCAGCGAGACTCTCCATCGGCCACTGAGACTTCATGCCGTTCGAAGTCATTGTGTCACTGCGAAGACTCCAAGATTTCCCCCATTAGCAAGACCTTTCTTCATCGTTGAGGCTTCTTCCCAAACTAAACCTTTTGGCCAATGGTCTCCCCAATAAATGATAGAATGGCCTGTCGGCCAGAGATCTCCATGCGGTAAGACTTCTCACCGAGCCGCCATAGGTTATCCCGATGACTCCAATGTATAAGCGCTCATTGAGACTCCTGCAAGGTCACAACAACCTGTACAAAACATAAGGCTACAAATCTTCTCACTGGCCAGACATAGAATATGTCACATTGACTTGGCTCCAATAGAGGTTACAGCCTGTGGGATTGAGACATATTTTTCTAGCACGTAATAAACACCATTATTTCTAGTAGGATAAAAACCTTCTATTTGCTGGTGCAACAGGTCAGACCTGTAAAGTCGTCTCACATTCTTACAGTCTCTAGTAGAGATGAAAAGTATGCCATGGGAGTTTCATGGGTACTGAAGCTTGGCTGCCCTCAAGAAGTGAGTATCATGGAGGGGAGCTAGTGGGGTCAAGCTACTAGTCATCTACTTTGAATAAGCCTAGCTGGGATAAAACCCAAGTGAGAACTCAACGAGTATTGTCTTTAACAGTCTAGGATTGTGTTTTTCTATTATCGGATTAAACATTATTTATGTCGAAATAAAACTAAAATATTATGTTTTGTGTTTGTTATTTTCAAAAGTTGATCACAAAAAGAGTCAGTTTAAACTTTCATTTACTAGAAACCCACAGCTGTTCATCAAAAAACCACAATTGTCAATAGAGTCACAATTGTTCACCATAAAAATGCATTTTTAAGGTATAGTTGCATCTATTTTCCAGTTTGTCTCATCTGTCAAAACTAAGTCCAATCTATCATTTATCAGAAACTGAGTCACATCTGTTTAAACTTGAGTTGCATCTGTCAAAATAGCTCACATCTTTTTAGTATTAAAATTGCATCTGATATCTCAGTCACTTCTGCCATTACCTCTATTATTGGAAAACCTGCAATTGATACCTTTTGTGATGCATCTGAATAGGTGAGCTACATCTGCAGTCTGGAACAACGCATATGCCCCTATCACAAAACTAACCCACTTTTACTAGTACATAGTTAGTCTTAACAATTGCATCTAATAAGTCCTGAGTCACATTTGATACCCTGAGTCACATCTACTATAAAGAAAACTACATGCTTCTGATACCCGAGACTACATTTACCAGTAAAATGCAACTGAGAAGGAAAATTGCAACTGTTAAATTTTGCAACGCATCTTCCTAAGTATCAGAAAACTAGAATTTACTATCACAAACTAAGAACAAATAGTCAAACTAGTATCTGACTTATCCTTTTACACCGATTATTGGACAAAAACTAGAAATTTTTCTCAAAACTTGCATAATTACATCCTTTAGGAATCATTTAGTCATAGCGATAGGTACCCTAGTCATAGATCTTACTTTCATCTTAGGGGTCTTTATTTCCTTTAGAGAGATCATCTTTTGTAGATTTTAGGATAGGCACCTTTCACGCTTTGGATAAACCCTTGATTCAAAAAAAGTTGACATTGAACCTAGTCATCATATCTTGTGTCCTACATGTGAATCCTTCCAGCTCATCAATCTAGTTTGGGAGCTCACCTTATCTTTTAGTCCTAGTCCTACGAAGGTTCCTTGTCAAAAGTAAATTGAAACTTGGGTTAAGCTTTAGCTAATAGATAACCTCTTTTAGAATCTTCCAAATTGATCACGTAGACCTTTGCATATTTAGACATTGTCATCCTAGAAAAATGTCATTTTAGATACCTTATTTGCAGAGAAAATACCAAAAAAATAGCTACATACATTCATCCAACATATTCAGAAAATCTCAAAAACATAAATTAGACTCATAGGGTATGTGTAGGATCATGATGGGCCAAAAAGTTGCAATATGATTGGTATGTGTAGGGTATGTGGCTGATGACTTTTTTTTTACCTAAAATTGATGAAACAAAAAGGATTTTTAAAGGAGATTCTCAATTTTCCACCAATATAAATTATGCTTTACTTTGAATTTAATAAATAATAATTATTCATTTTCTATTTGAATTATGACTAAAGTCTTAATTGATAGGATGATTGAAAAACATCTATAGCTTTCAAATAGTATCACATTTTTTGAATCCAAAATATGTGTCACATTCTATGCTTCACATACTATAGGATTAAAAAAAATGAATTTCATGAAGTTTTGACCAGGTTGAGGTGGTCATACATATGAGTTTTTATATTTTTTAAAATTTGTAATAAAAAATTGATAATTAATTATTTACTTGAAAAATTTACAAAAAAATATGCATCACATCTAGACATGAGTCATCTACTTATATCTAAAATCTTATAAAAAATATTATCATTTTATTGTGGTTAGGGTGGTTAGACAAACACCTACTTAGTTTTTCCCTAAAATTTAAGTACTACTACATTGAAATTTCAAATTTTTAACCAAATACATTTTTCTTTTTTTTAAATAAACCTAGTAGTTTAGAAACTACATTCAATTTTCTACAAATTCTATTCTTACATGTTTTTGAAATAATATAGATAACTTATTCAAGTTTTTATGTCAAGTTGCCTAACTCTATTTTTTTTGAATTTTTTGCCACTTAAGGGCCTGTTTTTTCCATTATGATCTTGCACATACCCCATAATCATCCATAGACTTAGCTTTTGCATCACTTGCACTTTGAGCTTACATTACATGGTTGAAACAAGATCAAAAAGGAAAGAAAGAGAAAAGATGGCTGATCCAAATGAATTCATTAATCCATTCTCAAACCCCTTTTCAGGGGAATCTTCATCTAGACCTCACAAGACTTTGTTAGAGAAATTTGTTACCAGAGACACACAAGGATGTGTTATAGTGGAAGAAATAGATGTTGCTGCATAGGACACTGAGTTTTCTTCCTTTGTAGATGACAAATGATCCTCAACGATACTTAGAAAAATTGCTAGTAGAAGGTGCCAAACTACCTCCTGGTTTTGATATTCGTGTTGGCAAAACAAGGACACACAACTGAGAGGTGGGGTGAATCAGTTGTGACAAAAACTTAAAATTTTCTTACTTAACTCAATTTAATCTCATATCTAATGAATAAGCAATTAAACACAAGCAATTAACACATCCAAGAGACAAAGAACACCAAGATTTTTTTAAATGGAAACCCTGTTAGGGGAAAAACCACAGTGGATGTTAGTCCACAAGATTATACTCTGTTAAAAGTATAAAGAGAAATAATAAGGGGAATGCACATGCATTCAGGCACACTGCCTAGAGCTCACTACTCAAATACAAAAGAGGACACACTGTCAAAAAATACAGAAATATGGATTAGATCCATAGAGTATGAATTGAAAGAATAGATTCTACACAAGCTTGATTACAATTCCAATTAAGCACATAAAACCATCTTCACACTTCGCTCAAAATTATTCACTCTCTACTCTATAATCGAATGATAGAAACACTATTATCTCATTTACACTTTCTCTGGAATACATTCACACTTATGCACACACTAAGTTTTCTCAACCAACCATTCTTATATATCTACTATAGGAGATTTCATCACAACTTAGTTGGCCAAAAAAATAAAGCATATTTTCAATGTCAGCCTGAATTCATAAATAAATTTCCAATGCAGATCCACCAAGGTCAGCCAAAACATAGTGGATACCTAAATTAACATCTCCAATGCAAAAATACTTTAATTAATTTCACCACTAAGATCCACAACACACTACTAGAACATGTTGACCAGGAACATGAAAACCCGAACATGTGCAAGAAAGGATCTTCAACCACGAGGTCTCCGAGTAATGCGGATGCACCACAAAGATAGAGAATGATCTAGGGACATAAAAAAAAAACCAAGAAACAATAGAGAATCATCCAAAACAACTGAGATTAGCAGAATAACACAATCTTCATTCAAGAACACTGACAAAGACCACATAAACACTGTTAGACCACAACAAAATCAAAACATTACGCAGACCTCTAAAAATTCTGATAGATGATCTAGAAACATAAAAAATAAACCCTTTGATCCACACTGGCTAATCTTTTACATACAAAACAAGACACCTTCATGACCTGCACAGTTCCACTGAGAACCTAGAACACTTTCTCTTACAATTTTCTCAATATCCTCGACATATACAACAACTGATATACCAAATGCTAATAGTGTTGACATCAATGACAACCACATATCAACAACCATATCCAGAGCATCCAACCATCTCCCACTTTGGCATTGACGAGAACACAAGATGTGAAAAATACCATCAACCCAACACACTGACTTCTTCTTCTCAACTGCACTTCTCCCCACAAGGCTCTTTTCCTTAGAAAAAACTCAACACACTGACTTCTTCTTCTCAACTACACTTCTCCCCACAAGGTTGTTTTCCTTAGAAATATTTTTCACAATGCACTTCTCCCCCTTTCACATTAATGGAAAAGGTAGCAATGACCTTTCCATAAATACACTTTGAACCACATATCTTCACATCTGACTAATCCATCTGAGTAGCATCCACGGAAACATCAATCCAGATCAAAAATATAGCAATGAAGTTCACATATTGATGCAAGTAAATGCATCATTTAGTTCTTATTAGGAGGGGTAATTACCCCTACCAATCCTCTGAGATACTTAAAAAATATCATTCAACAATGGATTAGCAAATATATATTCAATCTGTTCTTTTGTAGGAACATATTCTAATCTGAATTCTTCCTCATTCACTTTTTCCCTCAAGAAATGAAACTTGATTGATATATGTTTAGTATTGGAATGCAACACCAGATTCTTTGAAATATTTATTGCACTTGAATTGTCACAATATATGGCAATAGGCTCTTCATATATTATCCTAATATCTCTCAACATCTGTTTCATCCATATCACTTGAGTACAATTATTGGCAGCAACAATGTATTATGCTTCAATAGTAGATAGAGAAATGAAATTCTACTTTTTGCTTAACTAGGACACCAATTTCTTCCCTAGGAAGAAAGCACCACCACTAGTACTTTTCCTATCATCTACATCTCCATCCCAATCCACATCAGTAAATGCACACAAAATGAGATCATCATCCTTTGGATACCAAATTCCAAGGTCAACTGTTCCTTTTAGATATCTAAAAATTCTCTTCACATCAGTCACATGTGATTGTTTTGGATCAGCCTGAAATCTAGCAACCATACATACATCATTCATAATGTCTAGTCTAGTCTGAGTTAAATAGAGAAATCCATCGATCATTGACCTATATCTAGTTTGATTTTCCTTAGGAGAATCAACATTTTGTGTCAACTTGCATCCAGTCACCATGGGGGTACCAACAAGTTTTGAGTCATACATTCAAAACTTCTTCAATAGTTCTTTCACATATTTGGACTGAGATATGAAAATCCCCTTGTCCAATTGTGTGACTTGCAATCCCATAAAGAACTTCATTTCTCCAATCATACTCATCTCAAATTCATTCTTCATTTCATCAGCAAACTTCACACATTGATTATCATCTCCAAAAATTATGTCATCAACAAAAACTTCTATGATTAACTCCTTATCATTATCTAATTTTAAGTATAAGTTTCTATCAGCAGTACATTTAGTGAATCCAAGATTTAGTAGATATTTGTCCAATCTAGCATACCATTCTCTCAGGGCTTTCTTAAGTTCATATAGAGCTTTCTTCAATCTGTAAACCATATCTCCCTTATCTGTTAGCTAAAATCCATCTGGTTGTTCAATGTACACTTCTTCTTCTAGTTATCCATTCATAAATGTTGACTTATCATCCATCTGATAGACTTTGTAATCCTTGTATGCAACATAAGAAATAAATAATCTAATAGCTTCAATTCTAGCAACAAGGGAAAAGGTTTCTTCAAAATCAACACCTTCCATTTGAGAATTTACCCTTTATATACAAGTCTTGCTTTATTCTAGAAAAATTCACATTCTTCATTCAACTTGTTTCTAAATACCCATTTAGTACCAATTACATTTTTGTCTTTGGGTCTCGGAACTAGTAGCCATGTGTCATTCTTTTCAATCTGTGTCAACTCCTCCATAGCTTCCAACCAATGTTCATCTTGATAGGCTTCAATGAAATTTTTAGGCTCAATCTTGGAAATCAAACAATATTCTTCTGTAATACTCTTATCTCCTATGATTTTATTTTTAGAATGATTTAGCCTTACATACCTTGGAGTTTTGGGATATTCTTGAACTTCTGACTCTTTTGAAATTTCTTCTACACTTGCACTTGTCCATGCCTCCTGATTTTCTTGATTTACTAGAACGAATTGAGGTTGCTTCATTGGAACATATGGAATAATCTGAAGAAGATTTTTTGTTTGATTATTATTCCCTTGTTTTATAATGTCTTCATTTGAATCATAACTACAATTTATAGATGATTTGATAGAGTACTCATCAACTCTAAAATTTTCATTTTCAACCATCTTTCTCAATATTTTGTTATAGCACTGGTAGGCCTTACTTTTAGTGGAGTAACCTAGGAAGATTCCTTCATCAGTTCTTGCATCAAATTTTCCTATATCATCATCTCTCTTGATATAACACTTTCTTCCAAAGATTTTGAAATACTTAATAGTAGGCTTGTGACCAAAACATAAATCATAAGGGGTCTTACTAGAATTACCATTAACATTTACCCAATTCAAAGTATACACAACAGTGCTTACCACTTCACTCCAGTACATCTAAGATACATTTCCTTCCATCATCATTGTTCTAGAAGCATCCGAAATTGTTCTATTCTTTCTCTCTGCAACTCCATTCTATTGAGGGTTTCGGGGAGTAGATAACTATATTTTAATTCCATGCTCTTCACAATAAGAGTTCAACTCCTTAGAAATGAACTCACCACCCCTATAAGATCTCAAGCACTTGATTTTCAGACCTTTCTCATTTTCTGCTATAGCCTTGAAACTTTTGAACTTCTCCAATGCTTCACATTTTTCTCTTACAAAAGAAACCCATATCCTTCTAGAGTAATCATCAATAACCAACATGAAATACCTTTCTCCATGAATACTTATCACTCTGGAGGGACCACAAAGATCAGTATGTAGCAGCTCCAACAAATTATTTAAATGGAATTGTTTGCTCTGAAAAGAGAATCTAGTTTGTTTACCCATCTAACATTACTTGTAGATTATATTAGCAGGATTTACTAATCTAGGCAGGTCTCTTACTACTTGAGTAGAACTTATCTTGATAATTTTGTCAAATTTTACATGACACAACCTCCTATGCCACAACCATCTTTCATCTATTTGAGCAATTAAAAAACTCCCAATAGTAGTATTCAAATGAAAAATATTACCTTTTGTTTGTTTTCCTATTGTAATCATATTCCCAGAACTTCCACGTATCTTGCATCTTCCATATTTGAACTGAGGATCATATCCCTTGTGCACCATCTGTCCAACACTCAACAAGTTGTGCTTCAAGCCTTCAACATAAAGAACATCATCATTTTTATCCTTACCACCAAGACAAATAGATCCTTTGCCACAAATCACACTAGTATTGTTATCTCCAAATCTTACAACCCCACCGTCATACTTTTCTAGACTCACAAATTTTCTTTAATCACCGATCATATGATGTGAGCATCCACTATCAATGACCCACTCATCATTTTCTTCAACTTGGGCTGCAAGAGCTTTCTCATCTTTAGTGGATTCAATAGCCATAGAATTATCTTCAATGGTAGCAATGAAATCCCATTCATCTTCTTTTTCATTATCTTTATCAAACTCATTATCAATCACTCCTTCTTCAACAAAGTAGCATTTCCTTTGGAATCTAGAATTCATAGGATTAGATCTAGGAACTCTTTCAGGACATCTTGATGCAAAATGACCTATTTTACTACATGAAAAACATTTAATAGGCAATACATGTTCATACTTACCTTTTCTTCTGCCTTCTTGCTTTGCAATAAGTGCTTCCAGTTCTTCTACCTCTCTTTCTTTATCTTCAAGCTATTTCAGTTCTTCATCATACCTGGATATCTTTCTGGAACTCTCTCCCGGACTATATATTTTCTTGTTACTTCCAGATATAGTGGCCTTGAATGCAGATTCAGTCTTTGGTGTAGATTCTCCAAATTCACTTATTTCAAAAGCAACAAGCTTCCCAATCAATGTGTCTCTTGTCATCTTTTTTATTGATCTGAACTCTTCAATAGCATGAACCTTCATTTTGTAGGAAGGAGGAAAGGATCTGAGTACTTTAGCCACAATTTCATCCTCATCCACATAACCACCAACACATGTAATACCCATCACTATTTCATTTACTCTTTGCATAAAAGAAGTGATATTTTCATCCTCAACCATCTTCAAATTTTCATACTTTCCTTTCAAGCTTTGTAGCTTATCCATCTTCACCTATGCATCTCCTTCATACAATGTTTCCATTTTTTTCAAAATCTCATGAGCTATTTGCAATCCTAGCACATTAGCCATCTCTAAATCTATCAAAGCACTCACCAAAGCTTCAATATCCCTAATATTATTCTCAGCATATTTTATCTCATTAGCAGTAGAGGGACCATTCTGAGGAACAGTATATGGATCTCTTGTAATCTTCCAAAAAGCTTCACCAATACACCTTAAGTGAAATTGCATCCTAAGTTCCCACAGAGAATAGTTTGTGCCATCAAATCTCAGACTGTCCTTCTTGAATGTTTCCATCCTAGATCACCTCAAGCTTTTAGATTTCTTCAGAGGAACTTACTCTGATACCAATTGTTGGAAAAAAAAGGATACACAACTAAGAGAGGGGGGGTTGAATTAGTTGTGACAAAAACTCAAAATTTTCTTACTTAACTGAATTTAATCTCAAATCTGATGAATAAGCAATTAACCACAAGAAATTAACACATTAGAGAGACAAAGAACACCAAGATTTTTTTACATGGAAACCCTGTTAGGGGAAAAACCATAGCGGATGTTAATCCACAAGATTATATTATGTTAAAAGTATAAAGAGAAATAATAAGGGGAATGCACATGCATTTAGGCACACTACTTAGAGCTCACTACTCAAATACAATTGAGGACTCACTGTCCAACAATACAGAAATATGGATTAGAACCACAAAGTATGAGCTGAAATAATAGCTTCTACACAAGCCTGATTACAGTTCCAATTAAGAACACAAAACCATCTTCACACTTCGCTCAAACATCTTCACTCTCTACTCTATAATCAAATGATAGAAAAAAAATTCACTCATTTACGCTTTCTCTAGCATACATTCACACTTATGCACACACTAAATTTTCTCAACCAATCATTCTTATATATCCACTACATGAGATTTCATCACAACTTAGTCGTCCAGAAAAATAAAGCATATTTTCAATGTCAGCCTAAATTCATAAATAAATTTCCAATGCAGATTCACCAAGGTTGGCCACAACATAGTGGAGACCTAAATTAACATATCCAATGCAAAAATACTTTCATTAATTTCACCACTAATATCCATAACACACTACCACAATATGTTGGCCAGAAACATGATAACCCAAACATGCCCAAGAAAATATCTTCAACCATGAGTTCTTCGAGTAATATGGACATACCAAAAAGATAGAGAATGATCTAAGGACATCAGAAAACACCAAGAAACAATAGAGATTACTAGAATAACACAATCTTCATTCAAGAACACTGATAGAGACCACAAAAACACTGTCAGACACATCCACAACAACTGAGATTACTAGAATAACACAATCTTCATTCAAGAACACTGATAGAGACCATAGAAACACTGTCAGACTACAACACAATCAAAACATTACGTAGACCTCTAAAAATTCTGGTAGATGATCTAGAAACATCCAACAATAAACCCTTTAATCCAGACCAGCCAATCTCTTATGTACAGAACAAGACACCTTCATGACCTGCACAGTTCCACTAGGAACCTAGAACATTTTCTCTTACAATTTTCTCAATATCCTCGACATATAAAACAATTGATATACCAAATGCTAATAGTGTTGACATGAATGACATCTACATATCAACAAACATATCCACAACATCCAACAATTTGTACCCTACAAACTACATCTACCTAGGGAACAACCACTACCACCACTAGTGCTACTATACTTCAAGTGACTACCGCTATACCATCTGGAGGACCTACACAGAGTGCCTCAACTATACACACATCTCCATTTAGTATGCCTACCTCGACACAGGTTCTAAATTTCAACATAGATGCATCATCGTCCAGTCCCTTTGGTCCTCTTGTTGGGAACAGAAAATCTAGAACATCAACTCCTATACCAAGTGTCAATGTGACTAGCACTATTCCACATACAACAGCTATAACTAGTGTTCATGTTGCTAGTACTATACCACAAATTTCATAGACAAGAGGCATACCCTCTTTCCAATATGGAAACCAAAATCCATTTTCACAAACTTCAAATCAAAACCCATTTACACAAACTCCAAATCAAAATCTATTTTCAAAGATTCTGAATCAAAACCCATTCACTAACATTCCAAATCAAAACCCACTTTACATATCGACATTTAACCAAAACCCATTGCAAAACGTTGGATTCTAAAACACATACATAGATCCAAATAATCTAGCTAACACATCGTTAAGACAAGTTGACATCCTACAGACACAAATGCATGCACTTCAAACACAGATGCATAACATGGTAGTGTCTAACAAGAAAACCTTTTCAGCAAAGGATTTATGCCCATTTCCCTTTGCAAAATCATTGTACATGATGCCTTTCCCTCATGGTTATGTTATACCAAACTTTCCCAAGTACAATGGAAAGCGAAATCCAGTTGAACATATAAGGGGATTTTCTATGATGTGCATAGATGTTTCCTATGACCCCACCTATCTTATGAGACTCTTTTTTAGAACTCTTGTTGGAATTGCACTATAATGGTTTTCAGGTCTCGACTACGACATAAAATCATGGGGCGAACTGGCTAAGAAATTCATTAAACAATTCTCCTTTAACATAGACCATGAGATTAACATAGCAACCTTATGTCATACTACACAAGATGAAGGAGAAAATTTAATCACATTCTTCTAGAGATAGAGAACTATAGCCAGTTGATGCCCTATCAAGATACCTAAGAAACAAAAGGTCAGTATCTTTCAAGAAAACCTCAACCAAAAATTGAGAAGTGACTTGAGGGTACATTGTTGCACATCCTTTACAGAACTAGTGGAAAAGGGGATCATACTAGAAAAAACTCTCATTGATAAAGGATAACTTAAGACATAGACACCCAACATAAATCCAAATGTGCATAACACACCCATTCACATAAACAAGTTTTGCTGACCTCAGAATAAAAACGTTACCAACGATGGGGTAGTTGATGCAAATAATTTACAAGCAAGACTGATCATCACACTTAGAGGAAATTCCCCCTCTACCAACACACTTAATGTCATCAACCAAACCCCCAACACTACCCAAAATACCCAACGACCACAACAACAGAGACGATTTCCAAAACATGAGTTCACTCCCCTCGGGGAACCCATCAAGTTAGTCTTCAAACAACTATTGCAATAGAATCTTATATAGCTTCAAGAACCAAGACAATATGATCCAGAGCAATTCAAACCATCTTGGTGGGATGATAATGCCTTTTGTGATTTCCATCGGACCAAAGGGAAGCCTACAAAACTATCGTCAATTGAAAAAAATCATACATGACTTTTTCAACAATAGAACTATTGAAGTCAGTGGACATAAACTTACATCTTTGAATACTGATCACAAGGTCTTTTTGGATCCATTACATGACCATGGGAAAGGAAACACCCCTAGTTTGAGTAACAAGACCAATAATTTGGCCAATTTTTCTAATGTTAAGCATGATTATAGTGGAAAAATCATAAATCACCTTCGAGCCACTGATGAGAATGTTAATATGATTACCATAAAGAAAACTCCCGAGTGTGTTTTCAACGCTCGGAAAACAAAAATCACCATCCAAGGACCTCTATCACAACAACTAGCACAAACTTCCAAGCATCAATATAACTTACTTGACTAGTTGGGGAAGACCCTAGCCCAAATCTCCATCTTGGAACTATTACATATCTCCCCTGAACATTGATCCATTTTAGACAAGGCTTTACAAAGCACCACTATCCCTAATCATCTCAATGTCAATCATTTCCAAGAAATGGTAGGCTACTTGACCAATAATCATCATGCCACTTTCTTCGAACAATACTATATGCAACTGAGAAGACAAATCATAATGACCCATTACATCTTGAAGTCCTTGTTGACAAAACCAAAGTTAGATGAGTTCTAGTAGACGAAGGAGTAGGGTTAAATCTTTGCACTTCAAAATTGATTAAGGAATTAGGTTTCTCAGAAGCATGTGGGGACACAACCAAAAGAATTTTCATTAAGGCTTATGATGATGAAGAACACAAATCAAAGGGGGCTGTCACACTTCCTATTAGAATTGGTCCTGTAGTTATGGAGACAAAATTCCAAGTCTTGGATCTCACCCTTCCATACAATCTTCTACTAGGCAATCCCTTCCACATATCATCAATGTCTAAAGTTCCCTTACAATGACAATGAAATAACAATAGATGGTGACCTAGATCCATTCCAATATTGCACCAATCTACGAGAGACACCTTAGCACCAAGTGCCTATAAACCAAGAAGCCTCATTATCCAATTCATCTCATTATGTCGATCCATCCACTCTAGGAGATTCCATCACAACTTCGTCAAACAAGAAAATAAGATATATTTGCAATTTCGGCCTAGATTTACAAATAATATTTTTAATGTGTAACCACCAAGGTCAGACACAACATAGTGGAGTCCCAAATTAATATCTCCAACAAAAAAATAGTTTAATTATTTTTTCTTCAAAGATTCACAACACACTACCATTAACATGTCGGCCAAGAACATGAAAAACCAAACATGCACAAGAAATATCTTCAACCACGAGCTCACCGAGTAATGTGGACATACGACAAAGATAAAGAATGAACTTGAGACATTTGAGAACACCAAGAAAAAAAGAAGAAGCATCCACAACAATTAAGATAACCAAAATCATGCAATCTCCATTCAGGAACACTGATAGAGACCAACAAAACATTGTCAGACCATAATTCACATAGAATTTCACGCGTACCTCTGAAACTTCTGGTAGATGATATAGAAACATTAAACAATAAACCATTTAATCCACATCAACTAATCTTTTACGTACAGAAAAAAAACACCTTCATGACCTGCACAGTTCCACTAGGAACCTAGAACACTTTTTGTTATAATTTTCTCAATATCCTCGACATATTCAGCAATAGATACACCAAATGCTAATAGTGTTGAAATCAATTACAACCACATATCAACAACACATCCACAACATCCAACAATCTCCCAACATTTCTAACCATTCTGGAGTTGTAGATGGTTCAGTTGTTCCTTCCTTGTTGGGACTATCAACCACATGTACTTCAACATCTTGCTCTAACTCTGGTTGATTTTCTTGTTCACCTTTGTCCTGATGAGGACTATCAACAACTTCTTCTCTATTTTCTCCTTCCTCAAGGTGATCTTCTTGCTCATCAATTTTCACTTCTTCTGAATACTTTGACACCTTTCCCTAAACAACTTTAGATCTTATGTTCTTACTTTCTACTCTAGAGGTGGATTATCTTACTTCTTGTACGAACTTCTTCCATTCTCCACTACCAAGAGTGGAGATCTCACCATCTTCTTCATTTAGTTGCTTAGGATTGTTAGAAACACTCCTTTCCTCATGAATTGCTTCTTGAAAAACATGTACATTTTGGTGTGGAGAAGGAATGGGAGAATTATTTCCTATCGTTGCTCTCTTTTCTGCATCATTGGTAGGTGCCTCTTCATCTTGCACCTCCTCTTGTACAACTCTCACTTCCTCCACTGGAGAAAAATTCTTCTCGGGAGAATTTTTCCTAACACATACCTGGGGCTTTTCCCCTGGACTCTCCAAATCAACAACTTTTACCAAAAAAGGAGCATCTATAGCATCTTCACCTTTTCTTTCCTTGGTATCCTTTTGCCTCTCTATAATTATCCTTCTTTTCCTCACTGGTTGTGAGATTTCACCTTCTTGATCATTAGTACCAACTTGAGGAGCTCCCTTATTCTTTAGAGATGGCTTCCCTCCCTATTTCACTGGTACCTGGCTCCTTGTTCTCCTTTTGATGGACACTAGTTTATCCACCTCTTCATGTGCTTCTTCCTCATGAGGTTGAGTATCTTTAGCCTCCCTATTGGTTTAATTCTCCCATTAATTCATAGTTGAACTTGACACCTTCTGCTTCCAATTTCAATACTTTGTGTTTCACCCACAATCTAGAATACTTCTACCATTCTATGAATTCAGAATGAATCAAATCTGTGAGGTTTCTTTGAGGTAATCCAAACCTTGATTAATTGAGAAAATGTATGTGATTGGATGAGATTCAAAAAATCCAAGCTAGCTTGGATTAGCCAAACCTTAGTCTGGTCAGAAAATCTAAGCCTGCTTGGATTATCCGAACTTTCTCCTCAGGTCTTGGATTTCAAGTGCTACTGGTAAATGATTAACATATGATGATTCCTTAGCATTTCTTAATGGATATCATGCTATTTGGAGTTTATTTAATCATGTATCATCGTGAGATCTGATGAAATTGTTTGCATTATATTTCCATTAGAATTTGAATGATTAATTTGTTTAAGTTAATGGCATTATCATGATTATGGTCTTTTCTCTAGCAGATGCAGGCTTGATGAGGGCACAACCCGAGACACAGAAAATAACCCACAAACAAGAGAAATTTTATTATTCAGAAAATGGAGCTTCTTACATGTAGAGGATCTCAAATCCCCAAGTTCTACAACACATGCAAGTTACAGACAGCTACAGAATAACCCTTTCGCAATATGCGAGCTTGTCCCCAAAAAGTTACCCAAAAATTAGAAACCTGCCCATAAATAGAGATCCTTATTAGTTTGGAGCCAAAACAACATTCAATTTGAGTTTAGGTGGTTTGGCGCCAAAAATTTACAACATGAAGTTCAAATTTCAAAAAAGCATTTGCAATTGTATCTTCTAGAAAGTGTGCCAACTTCGCGAGGCCATAATTTTTGATCCAGAACTCCGATTCGCGAACCGTTTGAACCATTGGGAAGGTCTCGAAGTCAAGAATGAGCTTGAAATCTGTTATGCCAATTTCAACAAGTTTCGGGGCCGATCCGGAAGCTCTAAGTGCCTCAAATCTAACTCGGAAGACTTTTAGGTGCAAATATGGGAAACTAAAACTGCAATATCTTTCAACCCAGGAATTGAAAATACAAACCGTAAATTGGGAATTTCATTATGACGAAAAGGGTATCCAAAAATGTAAAAACATATAAAAAATGAGAAACTTGAAATTTAACTATTTTTGGGTGATGCAAGATTGCCCTTACACCACTGGATGCTCCTGCATCAGACACCTAGGGTAATTTGAGAAGTGACCCCATCACATTTCAAATGGTTGAGGAAAACCCAACCAGTCAACCGCTGCCTTAGATAGCGAGGATGAATCTTCCATAGGCCTTCCTCTCCATTTCACCAGATATTCTTCATACTGCCTGTTTCTGGTACTCCTTCCCACACGACTATCCAAGATTGCTTCAATCTCCTCCTTTTCTAAAGTAGGTGCTAGAATCCCACACTGTTCCATTGTTGGTACTTCCTCTGCGCCACCTTCATGATACTTTGTCAAATTTGAAATGTTGAACATAGGGGAAATGTTGAATCCATCCGACAACTCTACCTCATACGCATTCCCTGAATCATGCCTCTTCAAAATTTTACAGGGACCGAACTTCTTCATCTTCAATTTGTTATATGTTCCCACTGGAAACCTTTCTTTCCTCAAGTGGACCATCATTTCATCACCAATCTGAAACTCTTTATACCTCCTCTTCTAATCTGCCTTAGCCTTATACTGCATATTCATCTTGTTGATATGTTCTCTTACCTTCTCATGTATATACTTGATGTGTTCTGCGAAATCTTCAGCTTCAACACTTATTTTCTTCTCTTGGTCCATCTTCCTCAATTCTGGAGCTATTCTAGGGCTACCTCCATACACAATCTGGAATGGTGATCTACTAGTGCTTCTGTTGACAGAATTGTTGTAAGAAAATTCTACCTGGGGTAAGATCAAGTCCCATCCCTTGGGTTTATCTCCTACCAAACATCTCATGGGTTACCCGGACTCACATTATGACCTCTGTCTGCCCATCCTGTTTATGCTGGATGGTGTGGAACTGAACTTCAACTCGTCTTGACTGTACAAAGGTCCTCCAAAAGTACCCCACAAATTTGGTATCATGATTTGAAACAATACTCTTTGGAAGACCATGTAGCCTCACCACCTCTTTGAAGGACAAGTCAGCAATGTGGACTGCATCATGGGTCTTCTGACATGGGAGGAAATGTGCCATCTTTGAAAACCTGTCAACTACCACAAATACTGAATCATTCCCTCTTTGCGTCCTTGGCAAACCAAGAACAAAGTTCATACTTATATCCTCCCACAATATCGAAAGGTATAGGTAAGGTGATATAAACTGTGTCTGGCTCCTCGGGCAAGCCAGCATACCCTATAAGCTTTGTACAAATAGCTACATCCACAGCGACAAGGGCCAATAATAATGCTCACTAATAATGGCAATGGTCTTGCTCCTCAGGCAGAAATGTCCGCCATTCCTCCACTGTATCTTCTCGCTAGCGGGTTCCCTCATGGAACTCCTCGGGATACACAATTGACTTCCCTTAAATAACATGCCATCCTGGATTATGAAATCCAGCCACCTTGTCCTGTCCACTGTAACAGGTTCCTTGCAAACTTTCCAAGCCTCTACAAAATTAGGATCTTTTGCATACAATTTTTTGAGTTCATTGAACCCAACCACTTCAATCTGCATCTTTGTCATCAATGTATGCCTCCTA
The DNA here is from genome assembly GCA_007258455.2 of Sequoia sempervirens. Taxonomy (NCBI): domain Eukaryota; kingdom Viridiplantae; phylum Streptophyta; class Pinopsida; order Cupressales; family Cupressaceae; genus Sequoia; species Sequoia sempervirens. The sequence continues at coordinate 118,598,594 of VDFB02086081.1, read as the reverse complement.
CTTAAGGCATCTGCAACCCTATTTGACTTCCCACTCCTATGTTTCAAAACAAAGGTATAACTCTATAAAAACTCTACCCATTTCATATGCCTGCAGTTTAATTTTCCACGACTATTTATGTGCCACAGGGCACATTAGTCGATTATAATAGAACCAAATTCCTTTGGCAACAAATAATGTCTCCATTTCTTTGTCTTGAATATTGCATAAATTCGCGGTCATATACAAATACTTTCTCTTGGCATCATTTTAACTTTCCTTTGATAAAGGCAATGGGCTTTACCTTCTTGGCATCAACACTGTTTCCGTAAGCAGCCAGCGGCATCTCACAATCCACCTAAACACCTTATTGAAATCTAGGAGGCTAGAACAGGTTCTTTCTGTCATATGCAGCTAGCAGTTCAAAAATTTTAATAGCTCAATGCTCCATGAATTCTTTTCTATCCTCTGTTTGTTTTGGTCGGGGGGTCCACAAATGCTCTTGGAAGTTTAATGAACTTTCTATAAAAACTAGCCAAACCATGGAAAGATTTCACCTCAGTAGCAGTTCTTGGGGTAGGCCATTCTAGAATAGCCTTCACCTTCTTTAGGTCCATCTTGAGACCTTCTGCTGAGACAACAAACCCCAAGTACACTAACTCCCTCTTCACAAAACTACACTTCTTCAGATTAATCAATAGTTTCTCTTCTCTTAACTTCTCAAAGACTCTCTGAATATGCATTAGATGCTCATCCAATATCTTACTGAAAATCAAAATATCATCTAAATACACAATAACAAAACTTCCCAGAAATTCTTTTAGTACCTCATTCATGAGCCGCATGAATGTGCTCGGTGCATTGGTCAGCCCAAAAGGCATGAATAACCACTCGTACAAGCCCTCTTTGGTCTTAAAGGCAGTCTTCCATTCATCTCCCTCTCGAATCTGGATCTGGTGATATCCACTCTTCAGAACAATCTTTGTGAAGTATTGAGCTCCACTCAAACAATCCATCAGGTCATCCATCCTTGGTAGGGGAAATCTATACTTAATTGTTATCTCCACTCCCCATCCTTCTTTGGTGCTAGTACTGCAGGTACTGCACATGGACTCAAACTCTCCCTTATCAAACCCTTTCTCAACAACTCTTGAACTTGTTTGTTCAACTCCTCATTTTCTGCTGGAGTCATTCTATGAGCTACCTTATTTGGAAAACTGGCTCCAGGAATCAAGTCAATCTGATGGCTGATTTGCCTTCGCGGTGGTAAATACCGGGTACATTACTCGGAAACAATATCTTGAAACTCATCCAACATCCTAGAAACTTCTTCTGGAACCTTCTCACTATCCTCCTTACTCACTCTAGGAATCAATGCATAACACACATGCTCATGCTTCATACCTTCTAAAAATTTTCTTCCATCTACATAGAAAATTATAGCACTACTACATACCTTTTCTTCGGTCTCCTTCAGGGGTTTCAACTTGTGACGAACCCCATCCTTTATCAAGGAATAAGTGTTTGCATGGCCATCATGTATAGCTCGCCTATCGAACTGCCACGGCCTCCCCAACAACATGTGACTGGCATCCATGGGAATGATATCACAGAGTACCTCATCATGGTAGCTCCCGATCTTGAACTTTACTAGGCACTGCTCATTGACCAAGTACCTCATCATGGTAGCTCCCAATCTTGAACTTTACTAGGCACTGCTCATTGACCAAACTTTGTGGTCTTTCTGCAACCAAGCAATCCGATACGGATGCGGGTGCCTTTCCCTCTTCAGCTTCAACTTTGTGACCATCTCCTCTAATACCAAATTATCAGTGCTCCCACCATCAATAATGACATCACAAGATTTTCCTTCACACTTGCACCTTGTGCAAAATAGATTCTTCCTCCTGCTCGGTTCCTTCTCACTACTAGGGCTTCCTAATCACTAGGGTTTCTCCCTTTAGCAGCATCATCTCAATGTTCGATCACTCTATCCGCATGCACAACCCTTCCATGACCTTCTCGACTTTTGTCTGTCCTTCTGGTGTTGTGGACATTCATAGGCTTGATGCCCTTCTTCACCACACCGGAAACATGTTCCTCTGAAAACCACCTCTTCTGTGACCTTGTCCATATCTCCTCATCTTCTACCTCTTTGATCACCACTGTTTTGATCACGAGGGCGGTAGAATTTGTCATTCCTTTGGCTTCGGCTGGTACCCACATCTTCACTTTTCTTTTCATCATCATTTCGGCTTCCTGAAGGTCTTCCATTGCCCTTCCACTTTGACCTCCTCGTCCTTTTTGCTTGCCATCAAATCTGTTGTTCAACTTCTCTTCCACCTTTAGAGCAAATTGATACACATCCTCAATGGTGGTCATTCTGACTAGGCTTAACTCCTCCTGAATGCTTGGTCATAACCCATTAAGATATCAGGTTACCTTCTCCTTATTGGCCTCTGTGTGACCCGTTCTGATGATTATCTTGTGAAAATATTCAGTATATTCTTTCACAGATCTGCTTCCTTGCTTCAACCCTTGCAATTTCTTCAATAGATCTAACTCATAGTCCATTGGTATGAACTGCTTCTTCAGTTTCTCTACCATGCGATCCCATCTGGTGATCTTGACTTTTCCTCTTCGACTTCTTTCCAACTTGGACCTCTTTCCACCAAATACTGGCATGGCCTTTCAGCTTCATTTTTGCAAACTTAACCCGATTTGGGTCCTCCATTTCCTCATACTCAAAATATTCTTCTAGCTCGTTGATCTAGTCGATCAACTCTTCTGGGTTCAGACTTCCGGAATAACTGGGGACTTCTGCTCTGGGTCTTTTCCCGATCTTCGAAATGGCCCTTATTAGCCGCATTTGGTCTTGATCAATTGCTTCTTCTTCCTCTTCTACATCTGAACCTTCTTCCTCTCCTTCATCCTCACTTTCCTCCCTCGGGTTTAACCCTCTTCTCAACTGCTCTTGTAACGCATCAATCTGTCTCTGGAGGGCTGCCATTGCATCTCTTCCACCAGCATTTTTTCCACCTCAACCACCTTTGGCACCACCATTCCTACCAGGCATCACTCTTGGAGGCATCTTTCTTGACCTCGACCCACAACCACGGTCCTGGTGCGAACTGCCTCACAATCGGCGATCTATCCACACGCTCAAGAAAACCTGCTTTGATACCACTTGATGAGGGCACAACCTGAGACACAGAAAATAACCCACAAACAAGAGAAATTCTATTATTCAGAAAATGGAGCTTCTTACATACAGAGGATCTCAAATCCCCAAGTTCTACAACACATGAAAGTTACAAACAGCTACATAATAACCCTTTCGCAATATGCGAGCTTGTCCCAAAAAAGTTACCCAAAAATTAGAAACTCGCCCATAAATAGAGCTCCTTATTAGTTTGGAGCCAAAACAACATTCAATTTGAGTTTAGGCGGTTTGGCGCCGAAAATTTACAACAAGTTCAAATTTCAAAAGAGCATTTGCAACTGTATCTTCTAGAAAGTGAGCGCCAACTTCGAGGGCCATAACTTTTGATCCAGGACTCCGATTCGAAACCGTTTGAACCATTGGAAAGGTCTCGAAGTCAAGAATGCGTTCAAAATTGCTATGCCAATTTGGAAAGTTTCGGGTCTGATCCGGAAGCTCTAAGTGCCTCAAATCTAACTCGGAAGATTTTTAGGTGCAAATATGGGAAACTAAAACTGCAATATCTTTCAACCCAGAAACCAAAAATATAAACCATAAATTGAGAATTTCATTATGATGAAAAGGGTATCCAAAAATGTAAAAAACATCTAAAAACTGAGAAACTTGAAATTTAACTATTTTTGGGTGATGCAAGATTGCCCTTACACCACTGGATGCTCCTGCATCAAGGCTGAGGTTAGTCTTGACAAAACCACCAAGAAAAAAGTTGCTCTAGTACAAGAAGAAGTTAGGAAAAGATAGGAAGTAATGAAGTACAAATTCAAAGGCATATGGCCAAAGAAGAAGATTGCTTCTGCATGGTCAAAGATTGTAGATACCAACATGGGCCATGTGGATTACGATGACTTCCAATAGAGGATTTTTGGGAAAGCACCAACTGATTTAGCTTAGAAGATCACTCACACTGGTTTAGCACAAGCAACAGGATTTCCTCCCACACAATTATTCCTTGAGTTGGTCTTATAATGTGCCAAGAATTATGACTCCAAGACAAAGATTATAATAGGTCCTCAAGGAAGAGTCATGGCCAACCTAAATGAGGAGTCCATTGCATAGGTTTTTAACATTGTATCTCATCACAAGCTCACTGAGGAAATCAACATTGGGGAAGCTATCAAGTTCTATGAGGAAGACCCCAATAGAGCTTTGGAGATTATGAACAATGCATGGATATTGAAACCCAAGCCACACTACTCAAAACTACCCAAGCATCTACACAGGAGTGACTTCAAGCTAGAATATCATGAAATCATAACTCTCTTGGGAAGAGTCATGGGAGTGGAAGAGGTCCACATATTTCACACTTGGAAGTTTTGTCCCATCATACAGATTATGGAAAACAAGCACTATCATTGGGATAGAATCATAAGTAACAATCTAGACGCCCAATTGAGGAGCATGCAAGAAACTAATAGGTTTACTATGACATCATATCTTGTATACATGTTGGCACACAAGACCAAGTACAAGGGTCTCAACTGCAAAGGAACCATTGGGACGGATAGAGTATGGAATGTGTACCCACAGTTACAATATAAAACATCCAACTACAAAAGAGCCAATGATGCTTTCTTCATGAACATTCCCAGATTGTTGTAGGATGCTCTTCATATCAGGGTCTCTTCAGATGCTATGGACTTAATCAAACAATATGGCCAACGGTTTATTCAATACCAAAGGTTCACATACATCCAAGTATAGGGATCTCCAATTATTCCTCTTAGACTTCCTAGGTACCCCACCAACAAACTCCTGATGCTTGAAATGACAAGAAAAATGATAAGTTTTGAAGAAATCCTACAACAAGGTAATATAAAGAAGAAAGGGCTAGAATAAAAATTCCCATTGAGAATGGGGACTTTAGAGGCATGTCCTTCTATTTAAAGTGCTCAACATTTTGAGAAGGATATGATCCAATTTGAGCTATTTTCCCACACCGACAAAAATAATTTTCATCCTTATGGCTAGGCTATGAAGTAGGAAAACAAAACTTTCAAGCATAAGGAACACATTGAAGACTTTTGGGAAAACTGTTGGGATGAATTTAAGGCCATAAGGAGAAGGTTCTCAAGGTTGCCTTTGAAATCAATCAGACTATACAAAGTTGTGGAGGTACCCGATTAGGTACAAGATGATGATGCAGACTTTCTCCAACACCATGAATTTGAGCCGTATAGGAACAAGCCATTGCCTCCAATCAATTGGTTCGAGGATGAAATAACATATTTGAATCAGTTTATTGAACCAGTGAAGAAGTATTCTAGATTATGGGTGAAACATAAAGTATTGGAATTGGGAGCAGAAGGTGTGAAGTTCATCTATGACTTAATGGGAGACTTGGAATCTCATGATGAAGAGGAGACTAGAACCAATAGGGAGGATGAAGCTACTCAACCTCATGAGGAGGAATCCGATGAAGAGGTGGATAAACCAGTGTCCATCAAAAGGAGAATAAGGAGCTAGGTAGTAGTGAAATAGGGAGAGAAGACATCTCTTAAGAGTAAGGGAGCTCCTTAGGTTGGTACTAATGATCAAGAAGGTGAAACCTCACAACCAGTGAGGAAAAGAAGGATAATTATAGAGAGGTAGAAGACTCCCAAGACAAGAAAAGGTGAAGATGCTACAGATGCTCCTTCTACAAAAAAAGTTGTTGATTTGGAGATTTCAGGGGAAAAGCCCCAAGTATATGTTAGGAGAAATTCTCCCAAGAAAAAGGTTGCTCCAGTGGAGGAAGTGAGAGTTGCAGAAGAAGAGGTGTAAGATGAAGAGGAACCTACCGATGATGCAGAAAAGAGAGCAACTATAGGAAATAATTCTCCCATTCCCTGTCCACACCAAAATGTACAAGTTTCTGAGGAAGCAATTCATGAGGAAGGGAACGTTTCTAACAATCCTGAGTAACTAAATGAAGAATATGGTGAGATCTTCAATCCTGATAGTGGAGAATGGAAGAATTTTGTAAAAGAAGTAAGACAATGCACCTCCAAAGTAGAAAGTAAGAACATAGGATCTGAAGTTGTTCAGGGAAAGGTGTCAAAGTCTCTAGAAGAAGTGATAATTGATGAGCAAGAAGATCACCCTGAGGAAGAAGAAAATAGAGAAGAAGTTGTTGATAGTCCTCATTAGGACAAAGGTGAACAAGAAAATCAACCAGAGTTAGAGAAAGATGTTGAAGTACATGTGGTTGATAGTCCCAACAAGGAAAGGACAACTAAACCATCTACAACTCTAGAATGGTTAGAAAAGAGGCTTATCAAGAAGCCAATTATTGTATAGAAGGAGACCCCAAGCTGGAACAAATTGCTTTAACAATGGGGATAGACCAAGCAAAGGAAAAGGGCTAGGACAATCTCTACAATGTCTAGAGATGAATTTAATAACAAGGTTATACATGTGGTTGTTCATGTAGTAGATAAGTTCAAAGATGAAGTCCGACCATTAGACTAGAAGGTGCAAACAATCAACCTAGGGCCTACTATCAAGGAACAAGAAAAGGAAGAGTTCTAGGAATCTTCCCAAGAAATTTTGAGGAGATTGGATAAAGAGATAGAGGAGAAGGAAAATGTACAAAAGTAATTGAATGATGTTTATAAATATGTTCAACATTTGATGAAGCCTTTGTAAACAATGGGAAGTGAAGGGGTTATGACAAAAGGATTGTTTCCTAGGGAGGAAGTTACAGAAATGGAAAGATTAAAGTCCTTTGTGAATTGTACTCATAGCTGGCTCTAGGATGTCAGTAGCAGAGGAGATGAAGCAATTAAGAAGATTATAAAGATATACACCAATGCTTCTAATTTTCTAGAGCATATCTCATAGGTTGTTACAAATTGCAAAAGGATTAATGAAACAACTAATAATGAAATTATGTGGGTGCCTAAGAATGAATTGGTCAAGTTGGAAATCCTTTCCCATGATGAAGTTGAGAAGGTAAAGGAATGTATTGAGGTCTGGAATTATAGAAAGGAGCTCCTTTCCAAGGTTCTGAAGAAAATAAAAAAAATACAGGGGAAGGTAAAGGAAATATATGATGGTTGCATCAGCTTCCTGGAGATAGTGACTGGAAGGAGAAATTTTGGCCATAAAAATATGAACATAAGAAGGTTGTAGGGATGGTGACATGAAATGTATGCTCCTTCTAATGGTGGAAAAATTACAAAAGAAAATTTGGAGGATGCAACAATCTATATTTCCAAATTGAATAAATATCATGAGGTACAGATTGAATGGAATAGGGTAATGCGTCAATATTTGGAGGAGTTTGAAAATCACAAGACAAGAATTAAATTTACTCCAATTCTAAATCTAGAAGATATGAAGGAGATATTGGGAAATTTTAAAGAATTATCCAATAAATTATAAGCTGACAAGGAGAAAGGAAATTTCCAACTTGCAGCCACATAGAATTTTGTGCCAGACATGTGACCTCTAATCAACCAGTTGGGTGACCCCAAATTTTGCACCAACAAAGAAAATATTTCGAAAGACCCAGCCTGACCTAGATGAGGCTCCAAACATTAAATTCAAATTTTATTTTACTAAAGGAACTTTCTAGGCCGACCTAATTTGGTTAACCTTTTGATGTAAACCCTAATTGGGTTGACCTAGTGGGAATTGTCTATGAATTGAGGATCAAGTTCATTTGCAAGGGTTAGAATTAGTAAAATCATGGTTGCAAGAGCTAGAATTGAGTTAGGAGTTAGAAATTTTTGTGAGCAAGTTTTGTAATACTGAGAATACTTGAATTGTTAGAACATTGGGTGATTCAATATAAGTAAAGAAATTATTCTTTGGTGCTCTTTCTTGTGTTTTTTTTATCTTGCATGGTTCTTGTTATTCCATATATTTAAGGTTTTTTTGTAATCATTAGTTACATGTTAGATTTTAGATTTAGATGTGATGTAGTGGTGTTTATGGTTTAATATTTAAAGTGTTTGAGCAATCCTTGGTCCATACTTTTAGCAACCTTTCATTGTAAGTTGTTTAAAGTTATCCTGAGCCTTAAATTTGTGTGCTAAGTTCAATTATGGGTATTTATTCATTTCAATTACAAGATAGGGTTGATTTGGGTGAATGCCTCATGATCTGAAAATCTTGAATTCCTTAGAAGATTGCATTGTTTCTATGAGATTGCAGGTTTATTATGGGTTTAGCAGGAATTGGTTTTTGAAGGATTGGTCCACTTTATGTGTTTAATCATTTTCATTGTTGGTCTTAGGTTTAGTTTAATTTTTAGAAAATATCTCTAAACCCTTATCTTTTGTTATTTCTTTTAAAATTTTAGTTAGTTGTAGGATTAAAAAGTATCACCAAATTGCAAGATCTGATAAGTCTGAATTTTCCAGTATTGTTTTGTAAGGTCCCTTGTGATTACCAAAATTTTCACATTTATCACTAAGTTGTTTTTTGCATTGTCAAGAACTAACATTAGAGACCTTTTGGTTATATCTTGAGGATTTTTGATAGAGATTTACCTTTCAAGAGAGAATCTTACATTTTGTCTGAGCTGTTGCTATGCAAAAAATACCATCAACACTCCCTTTTCCTTATTATTAAATCCACCTTTTTGTGAGGCCTAGGGCATTGCAAGTTTTAATTTATTTTGTACGAAACTGTAAACTCCAACAATCAAATCCCTCCTCCATGTTCTTTGTTCTATTGGCACTCAACTGCCCCTTCCTTAGTCAATTCTCTTTTTGCATTTTTTTAAAAAATCTCCCATTTCTTTCTAGAAAAATGGCACAACCATACTACCATCATTTAATTTGTTTATTTTTGTAATTTTCTCCTATTCTTGGTTGAGTGACCCCTTGGCATTCCTTTTTTTTTTTCTAGAAAAAAAATTTATTTCAAGAGTTTCTTCCAACCATGACCCTCCAAAATTTTGTAGATATTGTATTTTAAAATTAAAAAATCCCCACCAATTTAACACCTCTATGCAAATAAAAAATAATATGGTATTCAAATGGATAAGAATGATTGATTGGAAAATGAGAATTTAGAAGGTAGTATATCAATTAAAAATGGAAAAAGCATCATTATGGTTTGCCCCACAACCACTAAACCAAAAAAATTAACTCCAATCCAAAATTGAAAATAAAATAAAAAACAACTAAACCAAAAATCTGATGCAAATTTCCAATCACCTTGGATGCTTTGGAATTGGTAATTGACTTAAATTATTCTTTTGATCCTTTCCTATTAATCTTGCATTAATTGCTTTAGGTTTCTAGGTGCTAGAGAGGGACTAAGGAGTTATATAGAATGGAAGAACTTATATTTATGAATCTAAACATAATTTGAATAAACCATTTTGAGAGGTTGACAAATAGATTTATATTCTTAAAAATATTAGAGGGTGACAATTAAATTTAAATTTTTAGGCACAAATAGACAGGATAGGAGCATTTGGAACCCTTTTCTAGGCATTATTATCTCTACAAAACCATGGTAAATAAGGGTTTAATCAAGTTTCCCAAACATGTAGTAAACTCGGTATATCATAAGCATAACTTTAGTACATGCACCAAAGAGGGCATCAAACCTAGTTTGAAATTGTTAGGGGTGAAAATTTATGACACTACAAAAGTATTCCTTGACATGGTTGTCTAGATCAATCTTTCCTTTATATTTGTTAAATTTTGGGATCTTGAAATGAGGTGGAAAGAGGATTTGTGAGACATTCTAGTTAAAATGATAAGATCAAAGTTCTTCAAACTTATAATGTTTGTGTTGGTTTGATGTTCCTAGTTGTAATTATTTGTAGCATCATAAATTGTCACCCTTGACAATTTCACAATAGGTTTAGCTCCACCCTATGTGCCTTGACCCAATTATGCTTTTTATTTTCCCATTTTATGATAATATTTGAAAAATAAGGATTAAATTGGGAAAATATGATCTAATATTTATTTAGTGACACCTAAAACCACAAAATAAGTTTGAACTAGGGTGCTCATACTCTTGTCCAGCCTATTTTGGCCTAATTTAAATATTTCGTTGTCAACATTTTAATATTTAGAAATTTGAATTTACTTGTTGGCTTCCAGATAGTAATGTAGTAGGAATTAAAGAAATGAATATAAATACAAGTATTTTTCACCATTTGAAATCCTATCATTTTTGAGTGACAATTAAGCATCCTAAAAAGAATTCAAGAGAAGAATTAGAAAATTTTACAATACTATTTTTTAGTTAAGATCTTTATGAGCAATCCATCATGTTTTCATGTGAGTTTATTCATGTTTTATGTTCATGTGTTTTGTGAGTACTAACACTTGCGGGACTTCAAATCAAGCAACCAATGCTCCTTGAAGGTGATGAGTATAATGAATTTAGTCAATAAGGGAATACTTATATGAGTAGTAAGTTGTAGTTCTTGTCAATTTATCATTCTTTTGTCAATCTTCCTCTACTTGACTGAGGGTAATCTATCTTTTACATCACCATAGTCATTTTGGAGGTAGATTTATAGAAAAATGTGGTCTAAATTAGGAAAGCCCCTATACGACAAAACCCTTTCACTTTTTTCTTGTGTGTAGGTCACAAATATAAACTATATTTGGGAAATTATTGAAGACCTAATTTATCAAACAAGTATTCAAGCATCACATATCCACAAATTAGGGAAAGTGGAATTTATAAGTGAGAGATGAAGTCCTCAAACTAAGTCCAGAAAGGAAGGACCCATAAGCATTGGTCATCTAAGATCTAAATTCTAATTTTGGAGGTCTACATTTCTAGGTCGAGGGTTCCAACACTCTTTTCCAACCATTTCAAGCCCATTTTTGTATGCTAGGTTCCTCTGTGTCTACACTTTGCTACTTTATACTCTACTTTTGGTTTTTGTTGTGTTTTTCTGTAATCTTGTTAGTTTGTACTACATTTTCATAGTTGACCTAGGTACATATTTAAATTATCAAATTAAGTTAATAAATCGTCAATCAATCCCATCAAATCATCCCCAAGAAAGAACTAGAAACCTGATTCACCATTCTAGTTCTTCCATTGAGGTTAGTAGCCAAGTGGGTGTTTGTGATCATTTTTTGTTCCTTCCACATGTGATATAGGAAAGAGTGTGATTTAGATCCTAGATCCATTTTTCCTACATCACATTTTGGTGAACCTAATGCTTGTTACATTTTAAAAATCTTTTGAAAAACATTAGTTTATCATTTCAAATTTGAGTATAATCTTAGGTTATTATAATTTATCATTTATGCATGCATATTTTGGTGAAAAATATTGGAAAAGTAAATATTCTCATAGTGTTTCTCATTTCAAATATAAAAAAGTTTTAATTTTTATCATTTTTAGAGTAGATTCAATCAATTATTTTATTTTAAAATCTGAAAAATAGTCTTTTGAGCATATTTTATTACTTTAAAAGCACAAAATTGTATGCATGATTGTGTTTCATAGGGAAACTAGGGTTTTATGCATTTCCATAAATCTATCTATTTCTAAACCTAAACCTCTATAACTTAGAGTCCTCAGACACTATAGGTCATCTCCAAATTTGGAAATCTTGATCAAAACTTACATCTCTAGTCTAGGGTGTTAGCACCCTTGTCCAATTATTTTTTTTCCAAATCTAGATCACAATTTTGTCTTTGTGATTACTGTGAAGATCTATGTTTCGATTTTGATTTTTTTTAGTTTTTATCACTATTATCTATCTATCTTCATTATATGAGAACTCAAGTGTTTTGAAACTTGCAATAAATTTATGAGCTTCATGAATTGGTGTCTCATATCTAATACCCCTGTGAGATCTAGTTTCAGACTTATTGCTTCCTCTACTACAATCATAATTAGAGTTGAGCCTGAGCTTTATAAATCTTTCACTCAAGGTGTTTCATACACTCAATCCATATTTGATTCTATTACTAATCCTATGTTACCCATTTCTTCATCAACACCTAAAATTTATATGGACTTGGAGGATAGTATTCCTCATGTCCCTAATGATAAACATAAAAAATTGGATAAGTATTTAGAGAGCCTTCAATAATTCTTATGTATTGATTCTTTGGTTGGAGAATTTTTCCCTCTTTTGGATAGCCTTAGGAAGTTAATTAATGAATCACAAGGGATAGAAGTGTTGCAAAACTTAGCCTATATAGTGGATTTCAACATTCCTACTATGGCTAGTTGTGCTCAAGCCTTAACCAATTCTCAAAACCAACTAGGAAAACAAGTTTCCTCTCCTAAAACCATGCCTTCTATTCCCATGTTTACCCCTCCAATCATAGGATCAACAATGCAATATAGAAATAGTCTAAACTCAATATTAGGGATTTCTTTAGAAATCCCTATTATTTTGTCCCTTCACCTACAATACCTCCATGTCCTTTACCCAGCATAAAGAAAGAAAAACAATAGAATACTAGTCATCCATAATAGTCCATCATATTCAACACATTCTTAAAACATGTCACCAAATAATCCAATGATAAAACCAAATTTTACAAAACATGTCATCATTACGACAAAAAAAATCAAATCTAAATCAAAGTGAAGCCAATGAAAACCCACCTACAAACCTCACACATAGTCCATTTTCATTTTCTATACTAAGGATACCCATACCACAAAACATCGAAATACATCACTTCAAAAATTACAATGGAAGAGGAGATCCTAACAACCACGTGTCATCCTTTACCACCTTGTGTAGTGACTTCATTTTTTAAGATGTAATCCTAGTGAAACACTTTCCTAGATTATTGAAAGATATGGCCTTTGACTAGTTTCTCTCATTACCAAAAAAATTAATTACCTCCTTTACACAACTCATTAATGAATTTCTTCAAAACTTCTAAGTGAACATTGGACCTCAAGTTACATTAATAGATTTAGTCTATTGTAAAGATGGAACCAAAGAAAATATAATCAATTTTATAGGACAATACTAATCACTTTATTCATAAATCTCTTATAGTCTTCCATAAACTAAAATTCAAAGGGTGTTCATAAGAAACTTAAAAAATAATATTAATGATAAGATATTATTAATGAAATATCCATCATTCACACATTTTTATATGACCCTTCATGATTATCAGATACCAGTTAGTCAATATGAAGGTACACCATTATCAACTTCTATTGGTCAATTAGAAGCCATACCTATAAACATTTATCAACCATTTAAGAAGTTGAATTTTTTTCATAAATATAAACAATCCTCAAGCTTCTAATAAAATTGAAATACAAGTTGCTACCACAACCAAAAACCATATCAATTTAAGCCAGGAGATAGGATTTTTTCACAATGACTAGATTGTCTCCAAGAGATCATGTTGCAACTACTAAATAAGAATATGATTCAACTCCATCCAATTAAACCTATTGATGCAACTAAAAAATTACCATCAAAATTTAATGCAAAATAATTTTTTCAATTAATCATACATCTAGACACAATACAAAAATATGTATGCATATTAAGCACCAAGTGAAATACCTCATCAATTCTAATAAAATCTAGTTGGCTGGTGTAAATGATAAAGAAAATGAATGAATTTCACCACCTAATCAAAACTTGCAAATATTCACTAAACAAATACCAAATCATTCAACTAACATGGACCAATCAAGAGATAATGAATAATATGATGATATATCCAACACTATAAAGACGATTGAAGTTCAACCTCATAAGGGTCAAACCAAGATTTTTCTTGACATTACTTTCATGCATATTGATGCTTTCATAACTGCACTTGATGGTCCTATCTATATAATAGTAGAATAAATGATAAACACATATGGGGAATACTCATTGATCCCATGTGTGGAGTGAATGTGATCTCTGAATAATTGTTGTATGTGCACAAAATTTATAAAGATAAATATGAACAATTGAAAGCATTCTTAAATGATCATGATGTTTCTGATCACCCTATGATTTGTTCAATAACTCTTCCTGTTAGCTCTCAAAAATGCAGGTTTGAACCACAAAAGGTTGCCAATCTTTCACAACGTTTTAGGGTAACAAACAAGGTCAAAAAGACTTTGGACCTTCTACTCTTCAGGTGCTGCTGGACCTAGGCGGGTGTACCTAAATGAATTGAGCAGACTTGACTTTTAATCTTCTCTTCATGCAGTGATTTGTCCATGATGCCAAACAAAAATGAACAAACTAAATCAAATTTGGTATATATTGTATACCAGTATTCAAAACTAAAACCTAATATGCTCGGTTAATAGATGTAAAAAAATATGAGTTAAACTAAAGAATGAAAATGAAAAGACCAGTGCCTTATATGATTTACGGAGTCAAGAAAAATCTGAAACAAGTACATTGTTCTGGAAATCATTCAAGTTATTTAACATTTTATTTTGTTTATAGCTTGTATAAACATGCAGGATTGTGATTATTGAGTTCTTCTTAGTAATCCAATTGACATTCCCTAATTACTATGATCAATTCAAATGATTTAATCTTTACTGGAAAGAAACTATTAATTGACCATATAGATGCAGCAAATGTGCATTGAAAAACTAAGTATAAACTTGTTACACCAATTCGAATGACCAGAAAACACCATTATGGAGACAACTTCAATAATATTTTTCAATGAATACCATAAACAACCGATACCAGAAACAATTGCACCATAGTATTAGATTTTCATTGATATCTCCATGATTTTACATATGCAACCAGTCTCATCCTTGCCAAAAAATTGTATTCTACCATCTCTTCTCTATTCTCTATCCTATTCTACCCATCGCCCGAATTTTGTTTTCAAAATGGATATTTATACATTGAGAATATGAAAGGATGCATCCTTTCAGAAATAGGAAATATCAAACTACAAAATAAAAGATAGAGAATAATTAGGCTCTATTTAGCCACAAATGAGTCTTAGCGAGGTGGTCCAAATAATCCTGGTGCTCATATGTGTTCACATCTCCAACAGCATTCTGGATCATGATTTCCATCTTGACCATTTCCTCATTTTGCTCGCTCACTTCCTCCAATGTTGTATCCTCTACAAAAGTTGTCTTAATGACTTCATTCAACATTAAGTCACATTCATTCTTCCATCTGGTGGCATCTTTCAATTCCCCTTTATCATCAGAGAATATGATCACAGTTTTATTGGCAGCTTCAATTAATCCTTGTTCATCCCCCTGCAATTCCTCATAGAAGTTTCGATGACGATTTACAATATGATTTGTAGCTTCAAGTGCTGCACTACTGGAAACATCACTTTGGGCCAGTTCATGAACTTCTCCATTACTCATCCATCCATCCTTTCATGCTCCTTCAATGCAGCCAGAGTATGAGAATATTTTCCCCACAATTTATTCAACCAAGATGTCAAATTATCCTGCCTCCTCTTAACAATTACTGCAATTGCATCATGCTTTCCCTGAGAATAAACACTTGATCCTACCCAGTGATCTTTTGCCTGAGAAATTTCTCCTTGAGTGATCATTTTGGTTGGCCCCATTGAAATACCAACCAAATCTTTCAGTTTCTCATTCTCTCTCAACATTCTTTCATTGTTTTCCTTATACATTTCTCTTTCTTTTATCGACAATTGAATTTGTGCTTTATTCAACTTTGCAATATTAACCCCAATTTCAGCAGTAGCTATAGGATCAACCTCTTCAACTTTTAGAGTCATAACATGGCCAATTTCCTTCTCCGTGTCAATTACCACTGATTTCTTGTGGGGTGGGTACAAAGCCCAGATCATCAATGATCCCTCATCAGTATTGTACGTAGAGCCTGCATACACCTCTGTCACCTTTTCCTTGTCAAGCTTGTGTGTAGCATTGCTGTCCCTCAAGAAACTATCAAAAACCAATGCAGAGTTCAAGTCAAGGCCAGGAAAGATCATGACACCAACATTCTCTAACATCTTCCTCCCTTTTTCAGGAGTCATATTTGTCATTTCATCATCTACACACTTTTTCAATTGACCTAGCAACTATTCTTCATTCCCTACAGTAACATCATCAACATTTTCTCTTATTTCCTTCCCCTTCTGCTTGTATAAGAATGCCTTGAACTCTGGGGAATTTATAAACTCATCATCAGAGACAAAATATCTGTACTCCATGTGCCTTGCATCAACATCACCACTTTCAATACTTTGTTCTCTAACTAGGAAAAAATATTGCTGAGTCCTCAACCTGGATACCTTTTCTGATCTACCTTGTGGTACATTACCCTTTGGTGTTTCCTCCCCTGAAGAAAATTGCTCTACCTCCAACAACCCTTGGTTATATCTCTCAACCACCTTTTCAGCTTCATCTTCATCCAGATTCCTGATCATATCATCAAAAGGATAGGGTACACGCTGATACCCTCCAAAGTTTATCTTCATCTTAGCATAATTTATATATCCCTCTGGGTCAAAGCTCTTCCTGGGTGGTCCCCTCTTCATATTATAATGCAACAATCTATCAAGGATTGAATTGTATCCTTCTTTGGCCATCACAGTGAAATCACCAAAACACAAGGTACTAGGTAGAAAAGCCTGCTTCCCAAAAGAGATGAAATGCATCACACTGCAGTAATCCATTTGTCTGACAATTTCCAAATATGCAACTCTGTTTGGAAATGTGCTTGGCAGAATAAAATGGGTATCTTCAAATCCATATACCCTGATCATTGTTGCTCCCTCCAAACAATACCAGTCACCCCAGTTATGATCAATTGGCCCATTGAAATCTTTTGGCTACAAGAATCTCTTAATCTCATCAGTCAATGAATAATTACAAGGATATTGATACAACTTATACAATGTTTTCACAAAATATTCTTCAAAGTAGATAAAACTAGAATTGGCAAACCTACTGTCCCAAATAGCAGTCCACAGCTGAACAGGCAATACTTCACCCTCCTTACCAATTTGAGAAACTCTCATTTCTGGAGGCCATACTCCCAACTCCTATCTAGAATATAGCACCAAGTGCATCAACAATGAATAGTGTATGAGATGAACAATAGAAGCTCCACCCTTTATAGCCACCAATCCTGAATCAAGATCCCTAGAAATATATGACGCATAGTCAAATGGTCTGGAGTTGTGATACTAAATATCTGCTATGATAATCATTGGCACAATTGACATGAGTTCTGAGGCATCCATCCCCAATACTTGACACACTGAGAAATATGTGTACTTCATATAAGGCTCAAACAAATCTACATGATAAGGAGGTCCCTCACTATCTTGTAGAGGTTCTGACTTGTTACCCTATTTAATTCTATGAATACGCAACCTCCAACCCTTATAGATTGTATCCATTCTTGAAAATTCTTTTTCCAACTCTTCACAATTGATCTCCTCATTGCAAAATTGTTCCAATTTGAAAACCTCACTTATTGGTTCTTTAGACACATATATTTGTGGTTTTCCAGATGGGTCACATATAGCCTTACATTTTGGATCATAATTATCTGCAAGCAATTTCACTAATTCTGCATTTACAAAAATATTAGGGCACACCAATTTCCCTACATTTAGCTTCCATGGGTTACAGACTGGTTCAAAGCGATTTCTTCTGTGGTAATGGAAATTGAATAACTCATACCCTCTTACGGCAGTCCAGACATCACCTATGAACTTACATTTATCATCTAGCTTATCAACTTCTACCCTAAGCTGTGTGGACCTTCTAGCTTTAGGCCCCAAGCCAGGTAGTTGATCAATAAGGTCTTGGTTCAACCTCCTTTCAGTGCCCTCATGTTCTGTATCAACCTTTTGTTTCTTTCCTTTTGACAGACTACTCTCACCAGGCTTTCTACCCTTACCCTTTCCAGAACTAGAAGACTCCATTCTCAAGCTTACAGAATCAAAATGTGAAAAACCAAGAAGCAATTACTTATAGTATTCTGCTTGAGCTCCTCAAACTGAGAAATGTCCCGGTTCTCTATTCAGCATGCCAATTCACCTACAATCAATTTGGAACTAAAGAATTGATTAAAAATTTACTATTATATTTCGTCGCACCATTAATGAAGCATGAATGAAGACCCATTTGAAACTGGCACTGTCGCATCAAATGTCCTTTTGATGAGAGACTTTCAAATATGGGGTGAAGTCCTTTTGTACTGTCTATTACACCTTTCGCCAAGACATTATACAATCATACCGACATTTGGAATCAAAATGATGACTATCACTTCTATTTTTCATGTCGCTATAACAATTCTAAGTTAGGGAGATGTTACATAGACTTCATTGTGTCCCACTGATGTGCATTCTTCAAGTCATTCTCCATTCACTGAGACAAAATCACCCCTTCACCGATGAAATAAATCCATTGGCAAGACCATGAATCTTTGAAAAGACTCATACTGACACCAAATGTCTCACCAAACCCCTTCATCCAGATTGCTCCATTCGATGAGACTCACCCTGAAATACCCTGTTGGTATAACTTTCAAACCTCGGTGAGACTTACACCGAAGACTTCTCCTCCTGGTGATGCACATCTCTATCGGCGTAACTTTTGAATCGGAAAGACTCTATAACTTCTCTCTGATAGCTTTTGAATCTCCTTGTATTTGGTTCGGTAAAACAATAGCCACTTCACCAAGACCTTCCCCAAAGCATATAAGTCTTACCGAGACATTTTCTTGCAAGCCAGTCATTAAAACAAAATGATTTCGTTATGACTTCATGCTGATACCAAACAGTCTGGCCAAAATAACCCCTCTATGTATTAGTCGGTATGACATAATGTATTTTTCGTGACATTACATTGATGCCCCAACATATGCCGATATATTTTTTCTATATGTTGGTCGGAAAGAAAAAATACTTCGCTGTGACTCTACTCCGACAATAATTCCTTTTCTGATATGAAACTTCTTAGTCACTGGAACAAAAGAAGAGTCCTGCCGATATTCTGCAACAAGTATATATTAGTGAAAAATACATAGGTCGGGGAGACTTTCACTATGTCCTGCCGAAATAGGCAATACAATGAAATGCAAAGGACCTAATGGATTTAGTGGATTTATGAAAAAAAAAAACAAGACAACATGAGAAGGAAACCTTATGCTTATGAGGAAGATTTATTCTTGGAAACACTTGAATGCAGTAGACTGAAAATTTCAAAATTTTACAGTTCTAACACTTCCAATAAAATTTTGACCTAACAAATTAGATTTTTTATTTATAATAATCCCAACATCTGACCATTTTCATTTGAATTTAGGTCATCCATGACTAAGACCTATAAATGTGGTCCCATCAATTATTCATAAATATTTTTAATTCCCATTTAAAGAAATAATACATATAATATAACATAGTGGATTTAAGCCTTTATCCTCTCATGGTAACTTTTCATTAGATTATTTTTGGCCCTAACCGTCCCAACCCATTCAACTACTTGAAGATTTTTTATTTATATCATATCAAAAGTTTAAAGCTAAGTGTATATTTGAATTATCCCTTAGTAACATCTTGCGTGAGATTCCTCGATCTCCAACAACTTTGATGGTTGTTTCTCCTCCTCCATGGGTAGTGAATGAACATCAGTCCAAATTGGGTATCCTCCCTTGACCACCTAGATTTTATGCCATGATTCCCCCTCTAACTTCCCAATTAAATCCATGCCTTCAAAATAAAACAAGTCTTTAGGCCAAAAACTAAGGATCCAATGGTCTCCCAACTATTGATAGTCTCTTTGATTCATCTTACAAAGGAATAAAATAAGACAATGTTAGGGAACACCTCAATAACCCCTTCAAAAGTTGAAGACCATGTAAGAGTAAATATAAGTAAAAAATAATGTAAAAGAAGACATTGAGATATGGCTCATTAGCTCACTAAAGCTAACCAAATTTTAACCAATGACCTTCCATCCATAAAAACTAATTCTAATGAGATACCGCTCATACATCAATCCTCCTCATCACCCAACTCCACCCCACTCCCTAGCTGAACCTTATTTATCCCAACAAATACAAAGAATAAAAGAGACTCACATGAATGATGTTGCTCATAATCATGTTGATAGTACTAATATGCAACCTATTGTGATCCATTCAAATACTGAAGTTGAAGATAAGATGGAAGAACAAGAGCATAATGAAACATCTCTCATGTTTAATTTTTTTATAAATTTAGATGGGGAACCTATGATGATCCTCCTATAGAGAGTGACTCACCATGTGTTGAACATGGTGCTTTTTATTGTACCAAACTTGCTATAGTTCCTTTACATTATTGTATACCTCCCATTTATGATGAGAAAGATTGGGATGAAAATTATTTTGTTTAGATCGTCTTGCATATGTGGTACCCTCATGTGTCTTTGTGTGTTTTCTTTTATATAATGTGACCTCCTTGTGGTGTGTTGCTTGGTGTGTCTATGTTTTTTAGTTTTCATTGGATGACCCTTTTTGTTCTTGTTGGTATAATGATACAAATAAAAAAAAATATTTTTGTGGCATTCATCTATTTATACCTCCATTCATATTTATGTTATAAACATTTTTGTCTTTTGTCCGCTTTTAGGAAAAATACAATGTGTTGAGACATTTAGGGAAAAATGCAACATGTTGAGGCATTTAGGTCTCTTACATGTTGACCCAAAGGAATTTTTATGTTGTCTTCATGTGTCATTCCTCCTTTTTGTTCGTAGCTCCACAAAAAATTAGGGAATGATGTCAATTCCAAGCATGATCATATTATATATTATCTCTAGGTAATATTGACCCTAGATCAATGGATCCCTTATTTTCTATTATTGTCTTGTTAATTATGTGGTTTTGTTTTGGGGGAAACTCCTCATTGTGAGTCAACTTCATTGGGAACATATCATTTTCCATAGAGTTTTCCAGTAATCTCTCATGGCCTATCATGTTACAAATATTATTACATTCTACCTTAAAGGGAATTGCTCCTAATTGGAATTAGCAATTACTTTAAGGTGGGGGCATACATTCCATTATGTGATTCACTTTGTTTACACACGTTGAACTTGGTTATGCATTTTTTTCATATTAATCATTTTTTAGCACCTTATTAGAGTTATTGGGACTATAATTCTTCGTATGGTTGACATGTGAATGCACCTAGTGAATAACATACTTCACTAGCCCTTGTGTGTTTTCATATGCAACTATGGAAAAAACTCACCTAGTGAATATCATACTTCACTAGCCTATAATGCTTTCATTCATGGGTCACCTAGAAAATATTTAGAAAATGGGTCACTAGTTCATGATTGACATACCCATTTTTGCATGTTTGAATTGTGTTTGCATTATGTTCATGTTATGTTTTTTTTTTACATTATGCTAGTTTTATGTCTTCATAATGTATGCTTCATGTTTTTCATGTTGTATTGCACCTCATGTTTGTGTTACTTTGTCTTTGCATTATTGTTTTATAGGATCCTGAGTCTAGGGGCTAGTGCATCCCCTAGATTTGATGTATCCTACCTCTCCAATATTTAGATAAATGAACCTTTATTGAATTATCCTTACTTTAGTGTGAGAATGAGTATAAGTTCATACTCTCACTGAAGTGGGGGCTAAAGGTAGCATCATAAATTGCCACCCTTGACAATTTCACACTAGGTTTCACTCCCCCTATGTGCCTAGACCCATTGTGCTTTTAATTTGCCCGTTTTATGATAATATTTAGAAAATCAGGATTAAATTGGGAATATGAATTAATATTTATTTAAAAACACCTAAATCCCAAAAATAGGTTTGGATAAGGGTGTTAGCAACCTATCTATCCTATTTTGGCTTCAATTGAAATATTTTATTGTTAGCATTTTAACATTTAGAAATATAAATTTACTTGTTGGCTATTGGTAATTAATTTAGCAATAATTAAAGAAATGCATATAAATATAAGTTTGTTTTACTATTTGAAATCATAGCATTTTTTAGTGATATTTGAACATCTTGTGGGAAGATTGTCATTGATGATGTTTTCTAGCAACATGAGCATGGTATGTAGCAAGGTATGTACATTTTGCATGATCCAATGTTTTCATTGATGTGAACATTGTTGTGGATCATTCTAGCATGATTTAGAAGTGCTTTTGAAGAAATTTGTATAAGATAAGTTGGTCTAGAAAGTATAGCTACACAAAAAATGCTTCTATCAATTTTCCAATATTGTGGTTCAATGCGTCAGTTTTTGGGTCTGCACTCCACTACAAATAGATATATCACTCTATGATTCTAACAATAATTTTATGATCATTAGATGAATATAAATCCAATATTCTTTGTTGTTTAGTGAAATATCCTAGAAGATATGAAAGACATAGTTTAGTTATGTATATTGTAGTTATTTTCTATAAAGAGTGTTAGTGTGGGAGATTTCACATTCCTTCATGGATGATTATTTTGTACTACAATGTCAAAGATAAGCTATTAGATGCCAATTGAATAACAATTCTAGATGGGATTGTGTTTTGAGTTCCTCATGTGGTGAATTAGGTAAACATATGAAGGTTTTTGTGTTTAGGTCTTATTTGGGGCCAACCTAACTCATTTGAAGGATTAATATGCATTGAAATCTTATATAAGACCTATATTGGGTACATCCCTAACTATCTTGAGGAGAATTGAATTTCGAATTCAAGCACAAGATGTTGATGAAATGTTTTGAGGATGATAAGTTTCATTTAGTGTGTTACTTCCAATTGGGCCAACCTAATTGAAGTTAGTCTTTATGTGTATATATATATGAGATTGATTTTGGTTTTTTGGAAGAGAGGTGTGAGTAATGTGTGATAGATTACATGTATGGTGCTTCACCTACATATGTGATGTGAATGTGATAAGAATTGTGTGAATTATGTGAATTTAGAGCAGAGCAGTGCATTGATCTAGATTAGTGCATAGATTGTTTTATAGTTCATTGGAACTGTGGCGCAAGGGCACCATGTGAATTTTATGTCTCCATGGGGTAATCTTGTAAAATTTGAATCTTCATCATGTTATGCTTGTAAAAAGGTCATGTTTGGACCATTTCAAATGTATTTGAGTCATTACTAGTGTTGAGGTGCCAAGTTGACCCACAACATGTAGGTAAGATAAAAGTAAAAGTATCTCACCTCTCCTGAAAGAGACAATCAGTAATCAAACTAATCACCTCCCAAGGTATTTGATGTTGGTTCACAATGTTGTTGTTTCACAAAGTGGTCAATATGGCTGTAATATTCAAGGAGCCTGCTAGTTTTGAGCTTCTAGATTGTTACAAGATCAAACATCTATCTAAACCTACTTCAACTAGGGGTTTTAAAGAAATAGAAAAAGATAGATCAAGGTTTTCAAACTAAAACTAATGTTGATTCATTCAACTAATCAGACTTGTTACCTTCCAAGGAATTCCTAAACTAGAATTGCAAAATAAAATTAACCTATAATTGATACAAAGTTTCATTCATTCACAGTGCAAACTTCAATAGTAGATTGCAAATCATCATTCAAACAAAACGTAAGATAAAATTTCATTCCTTGAAATCTTTTCAAATCAAATGATTAACCCAAAATGAATACCATTCTAGAGCATAATATAAAGTAGGTTTATATTTGGCTGCTCCTACTATCAATGAAACAGATAAGCAACATTTGCAAATCTGGCAAGATCGCCAATGTACAGAAACTGATATCTTCAAATAATCTCCATCTATGCTAAGAAAATCAAGAAGATACATCACCTCCTCCTCCTGCTAAACTCCAAAAAAAATTTCTTACTTAAGAAAAACCTAACTTGCTTTTTCGATATCCCATCCTCTACCTTTCTCCTCTACTCTCCTAATTCATCCAACTCGCTAACTAATCTGTTGACTCTTTTTTTTCTAACCCTTTTCTAACTTTCTTCTCTCCTTTTTACAAAAGAGACGAAACACCATATTTATAAAATGCGTCAGATACGTCGGCCCAGTTAGGGTTTACAATAAGTCGGTCACAGAACAAGTTAGCCCTAGAAATTCCCAAACACACAGGAATCTGAACTCCAAGCAAGACCATAATGTTTTAAATCACAACAAGATTGAACATCCCAACTCAGGAGAACACAAATGATAAAGAAAAATGGTATAAATTTCCAAAAATTGACCAAACTCGAAAACCTGACGGCCAGACGGAAATCTAGAGAAATCTGACCCAAGTGGAATTCTGTGAAGGCCAGAAGTCTCTGAACTGTAGTGTAAAATAGGTTGAGCTGGACTTCGAGTGCAATACAGGAAAATATGAATGGGGTGAACAATCTTGAACTAGCTAAAAAACCAGAACAACAACATTAAAACCAGAGTTTGAAAGAAATCTAGGAAAATTTGGATGGACCGGAAAATCCTGAACTAGGGTAAAAACTTGAACTTCGCCCAAAACATAATATTTTGAAAATACAACTTTGGGGAAAACACTTGGGAAAGTAAGATAGACATATTAAGCACATGCCAAGGCAAAGAAAAAGCTTAAAATTGAAGGGGGCGAAACACGAAGAGTGAAAGCAAAAGAGTGCCCTATTTTAATCAAATTTAAAATGGGGTGGTTATGCAAGGCATAACAATTGGTGACTCTACTGGGAAAATGGTTTAACCATTTTCAAGAAAATGAGGGATTCATTTACCCAGAACTCCTAGTTTATGGACATCACAATTCCAGTTGGTTTAGTTTAAGTAAACAAGGTTGAGCTAGAATCTCAAATGTACATCGACACTGGCTATCCCTAAATCTATGTGTGTGCTTGATGGTGCATCACCCTTTTACAAAGTTTTCCTCATATTTTGAACAATTATGCGTAGGATTTGAACTACATGAGTTGATTCCCTTTAATTGTTGTGCAATGATATCCTAGGCATTGATCCCCTGCCAGTCAAGCGTCCATAGATCTGATGGAGATACATCTAGTTTTCTCACAACATTGAACTACTACCAGTTAGGCGTCCATAGCCTTGGTAGAGATACTAGAATCACCCATTCAGTATTGAGTTATGTTTTCTTAGATAGTTCTCTTTTTCCTCCATTCAATTCCTCCTCAATATGTTAGATGTCCAACATCTATACTGGGTTGAAAACTACCATGGACCTCATAACAGCATCTGGGGAATCAAAATTTTCACTCAAATCTTGCAACACCATTATCCTAAGAAAAATATACCATTACAAAAGGAGATGTTTCTGATGATTTGTGACAGATTCAATCATAGTTAGTGAAGATTGCTTACTTTACACCTTGTTCTCAATGACTTTCCACAACTCTCACTGACAATGGACATAAAACAATGAATTTAGAAGAAAATCATCCAATCAGAAAACCTGAAAATATCTAAACCAACTTCTCTACTAGTAACCAATGTATACTTCAGATAACACCCCCTTAATTGAATAAAATGAAGGCCCCCACACAAAAAAAACAAAGGAACAAAAAGCAAAAAGCAAACACAAGGAAAAGACAAAACCAACGGAACAACAAACTATTTACATATGTACAACCCAACAAAATACCAGACCTTTTACGACCCAAAATAATGTTTGAGAAACTATGCATTGATAGGAAATGGAATATGTTCTCCTATTAAACTACTCAGCTAGAAAGCATTTTCTCCTAGGATTTCAGTAATTTGATAGGGACCCAACCAAAGCTTATCAAACTTCTGGTGGTCACCCTTCTTTTCATTGGATTTATCCCACAGTAAGAAAAGGTTTGATATCCTGAAAGCCTTGACTTTGGATCTTTTGTGAAACCAATGTTTGACAATAGCTTGGTCCCTAAAGAATTGCTACAAAGCAATATCTCTATGCTCTTCTAATTTCAGCAAGCCAGCTAACCTTACTTCAATCCTATCATCACTAAAGTAAAATTCCTGCATAAATTTTAGGATAGGTATTTGCAAGTGAATAGGGAACACAGGCTCTTGGCCATACACTAGCTTAAACGATGAAGTCTTCAACACAGCCTTGATCCAAGTCCTATCTGCCCATAACGCAAATCTTAACTAGGTATGCTAGTCTCTAGGATTGTTCTCTAATAGTTTTTTGATTAATCCTAGGAGATTCTTATTAGTTGATTCTGTAACTCCATTTCCTTGCAGATAATAGTTTGAAGAATACTTTAAAACAATCCTATGATCGTAAGCCCATGAAATGAACTCAGCAGAAGAAAAGGCAGGGCCATTGTCACATACCAGTGCAAAGGGTACTCCAAACTTAGTTGTGATGCATTAAGTGGGGAACTTGGTTACTACCTTCGTTGTGCTATTCTTGCAAGGTATAGCTTCTGTCCATCTCATGCAGTAATCCATGGTAGTCAAAATGAATTTATGTCCTGTAGAATAATTTGGGTTAATTACCCCAATAAAATCAAGTGCCCAATAGGAAAATGGCCTTACCTCATAAACAGGCTACAATGGCATGGTTGGATGATGCTCTCTTGATGCGGAAGTTTGACATATATGACATGTCCTTAAATGTTGGTGCACATTATTAAACACACATGGCAAATAATAACCAGATATGAGGATATGATGTGCTAAAGAATCCACAGAACCATGACCCGTGCCATGTTTCCCATGAAATTCAGCAATTGTGTGCTTAGCTTCTTGTTGATCAAGGCATCATAGATAAACCCCCTCAAAATTATTTTTGTATAAAATCCTCCTTTGAGCATATAATGGGATATTTTCATTCTCAATGCTCTCCTCTGAGTTGTATTCATTCCCTCTGGGCATCCGATTATTGAGCATGAAATAAATAATATCGACATAGCAAGAGTCATTAGAAAATGACTATTTTGTGTACTGCTAACAAGTAATGTTCTTACCAACATCCACCATTGCTTTAGAAAGGCCTTGACCTTAGACAAGTTTCATAGGGTGAATCTCTAGATCCAACTCCTGCAAAATAGCCATCCATTTTCCCCTTCATTCTCCCAACTCGCTCTGCATAAGTAGAGACTTCACAACAACATGAAGAACCACATCAATGATCTGACTTCAAAGGATATAATGCCTGAACTTCTTGACAACTCTAACCAATGCAAAAGCTTGTTTCTCAAGAGGTGGGTACTTGACTTCAACATTCTTAAATGGAGAGCTCATGAAGGCAATTGTCCTTTCATCCCCTTCCTCTCTTTGTTGTGTCAAGACAGCTGCACATGAGTGTTCAGAAGCAAAAGAATAAATATAAAATGGCTTCAAGTAGTTAGGACTAGTGAGTACTGGCACCTCTGAAATGGATTTCTTAACCTAAGAAAAAGAAAACTTTTCCTCATTACTCCATTCTATTCTAGCATATTTCTTCATCATTTCGTTCAAAGGTTTAACAATTTTCTGCAAAACCTGTGATAAACTTCCTCACAAAGTTGATCTTTCCAAAGAAAGATCTCAACTCCTTCTTTCTTCCCGACATGGTTAACTTTAGAATAGAATCAACTCGGTCTAGATCTATCGATATCCCTCTTTCTAAGATTATGTGTCCCAAAATTTTCCCTTCAAAAACCCTGAACACACACTTTTTAGGATTCAACGAAACACCATATTGGATACATCTTTCAAGAACTTTAGCCAAGTAAGCAGCATGGTTTAGTCTATCTTTAGAGAATACTATCAGGTTATCCATATAGATGATGATGAACTTACCAATCAAATCTTTGAATGCTATTTCCATTGCATGCTGAAAGGTTGCTCTAGCGTTTATCAAACCAAATGGCATCCTCCTGTAAGAAAATGTTCCCCACTTAGTAGTGAAGGTTGTCTTCATTCTGTCTTCATAATTAATGATCACTTGATTGTACCTAGAATAAGCATCCAGGAACAACATCATTTGAGGCCCATTGACAGTTTGCAAGACTTTGTCTAGAGAAGGGAGTGGATAGTTGTCTTTTTCTGAAGCTCTATTGAGATTCCTGAAATCTACACATAGCCTGATTTCCCCATTCTTTTTACGAACTGGAACCAAGTTAGCCACTCATGTTGAATGTCGTACAGGGAAGGTTACTCTTGCAGAAAGCAATTTATGAACTTCCTTAAAGATTAGTTGTTCAATCAGGGCATTGACAGGACGCTATCTATGCCAAAATGGTCTAGCTTCAGGCTTCAAAGGAATAGTATGAGTTATCACAAAAGTATCAAATGTTTTTAGATCTTCATACCCCCAAGCTATTGCAGCAATATCTTTCTTCAGTGCCCTCAATATATCTTCTCTAATTTCTTTAGGGTAGGCTTCCCTTATGTAAACATTCCTTTGAGGGCCAGAGTCAGCTAAGTTAACAGTTTCATATTCACCTCCCTTATCTTCAGTTGATACCTTTTCCCGAGCCCTTGGATCTGAATGAAAAATTATTTCTAATGCCACCATTCCCTTGGGAATGCTATTAATTTTTAAATTGAGGACACCTTTTGTATCGTAGTCTTCGGGATTCTAGTCTCCTTGATCCCTGTCAGACT
Source organism: Sequoia sempervirens (assembly GCA_007258455.2). Classification (NCBI taxonomy): domain Eukaryota; kingdom Viridiplantae; phylum Streptophyta; class Pinopsida; order Cupressales; family Cupressaceae; genus Sequoia; species Sequoia sempervirens. Next base: position 118,569,988 of record VDFB02086081.1, on the reverse strand, counting down.
CATCGATGATCTGTCCTTCAAAAACATCTGAGCTTGCTAGAAAAGCAAGGATATGTTGATCATTGTTGAAGACTTGAAATTTCCTGACATTATTAGGGACAACCAGGGTGGATATCAATTCTACTGAGAATCTCTTGAGCTTGGAGCCTTGCATGGGCTCTAGGGTACTTGCAAAAATACCTAATAAATTAGCTATTTGATTCTCCTCTCTAGGGATTAAACTAATCCCAAAAGCATCGAAGTCTTCAATCAGGTTCCACACCTAATTTCTATAAGTTGCCAACCATTTATTGAGATATGTGTATTGTTTGCATACTTGCTTGATAATCACTTTTGAATCTCCTTTAAGCATCAAGGCAGTAACTTTCTTCTGATGTGCGAACATCAGTCCCCGATCTAATGCTTCATATTCTGCTATATTGTTAGTGCATCCAAACTGTAACTTGTAAGAAGCAAAAAATGTTTTCCCTTTTGGGTTGGTTAACTCAATTCCAACACCACACCCTGTTTTAGATTTGGATCCATCAAATGTGAGGGTCCATAGCTGATTATGAGCTGGAGTTGATCTCTTTGAGCTTGTTGTGGGTGCTTGGATAAGATGAACCATAGGTGGGGCCACTTGATCTTTTGCATCAAATATTGGGAATGGGTGTTTAATAGGTTCATCAGGTGTAATATCTAATTCCCGCTCAGATATATCATGTAATCCCAGGATATATTTCTGACAGTTATTTGTATCTTTGATTATTTCCTTGGGTTTTGGTATACTTGTGAGTGTAGGGGTATCAAATAAACCCTTGGGTTGTTCAACATAACTATGTTGGTCTCGTATTATGACCAGGGTAAGTTCAGTTTGAGGAGGGAATTCCTCTGAAGGTATATTATCCCTGACCAACATTATTGCATTTTTGGCTTAAAATGAGAAGTGATATGAAACGTTCTCAAGGTGACTTGGGCTAGTTTCTTCAGTTTGGAAAACATGATTTAGAACACTGATGCAGGGTTGGCAGGTCAATTCCGAATGGTTTTGGTAGTGCACCCTACACCAATTTGGGAGTAGAAGACTCCACAAATTGATATCTTCCCCTAAGACCAGCTGATCCTATTGCAGCTTCCTGATCAATACCTACTAGTTTACACTAATCATGGGATTCAGGAATTCTTGCATTGATGAATCATTAGAATCAAGAACTGAAAGAGTTAGAATTTCCTTTTTTTTATAAAACCCTATCTCGGTTTCAAAATAAGCTACCTCATTGGGACAGTCATACTTAGTGATGATATGTTTGAGGTGAGGTTCACTCTCAATCCTAATCTGCCTAGGCATTCCCCTCCATGGTAGCCACATATGTGAAAATTCGAGGGAGAGATATCCCCCTATACTCTTCATTAGATCTCTTCTCAAAAGCATACCGTAAGTCTCAGGAATGTCTGCTACCTGAATATCCATATTGGTTTGAATCCTAGGGTTAGACCCTAGTTGTACATGTATATTTCTCAATTCTCAAACTACATTAACCTCTGTTTTATCAAGTTGGATGACCTTGTTTGTTTGGATAGGATTCAATCCCAATTTATTGCATACAGAAAATGGCATAACATTTCTAGAAGTCACTAAATCTAGTAGACAATCATGCAGATTCTTCCCACAGATTCTCAAATTTAAAAGAAATGGTGGGGTCCCTACCTTGTTTCTGAACAAGGCTGCGTTCATTTTCACAATGGGTGCCACCTTGGTTTTCCCTTTTGATTTATCAGCTTCTTCCAAAGCTTTCAACACTATATCTCATTGGGAAGGGCACCATTTTAGGATGTAAAAGTATGATAAAGAGGTTTTATGTTTCTCCATCTCAGAACAATATCAAATTTTGTGTTATAACTTGCATTATATTTGAAAACACTAGATGAATTACATTTGCTAGGGAAGTAGGGTGGACCCTTCAGTGGAGGGGGGTTGTTATCAGCACTCTGATTCAGAGGCACCATGTGGTTAGGTGGTGCTGATGTAGTGAACAGACCCTTATTCTAGTTTCTTAGGAAGTTTCCTCCCTTTGTCTGAAAGGCTTGGGCATCATACACATCTTCCTCTAGTTCATTCTCATTCTGCATTGGGAATGAAGGTTCTTCTTCAAAGAGGTCATAAGCCATTGTTGTATCCACTAAGCCACCTCCTTTATTTGAATTTCCTTGGAACATTTGGGTATCTACCTATGCCATCTTCACAACCTTCTCCATTTCAGGACAGTTTACCTCGGAATGAGTTGTAGTATCATGTAGCCTGCACCAATTAGTCATAAAATTGAGGTCAACCACATTTGCAGTATGTGGCCTGTCCTCATTAGCTTGATAGTTGTGAGAAACCCCGCCATTATTTGGCCCTGTGTTCCATTGTCTATTGTTATTAGGCCTCTAGTTATATCCTCTATTTTGATTTTGATAGCCTTGGTTAGGGAAGTTTTGGCCTTGATAATTCCTCAGGATGTGATTATTGTTGTTCTGATAATTACCCTGATTATTATTATTCATATTAGGGTAATTACCTTGATTAGCATAATTATCTTGGTTCTAAGAGGGGTTTAGTTTAAGCTGAGCCATGTCATTTGTGACTTGAGATAGATTTTTCTTTAGGGTCTCTACCTTGTTTGTGAGTTGAACTGTCCTTTCACTCTCAACATTCTTAGCAATAGGTGGCTGACTGACAGGATTTGGTATTCCAATTTGATTATGATGACCATGTGGACTGTGATGAGCCTGTGATTGTTGAGAGAAGTCAGGAGCTCCATTGACAAAGAATGGAATAGGAGATTGAGTTTGCAACTCAGACATAGGTCCATAATGGGAAGGAGACATCCCTAGGACAATATTGAATAAAGGGGTTGGATTAGGCATTTGATACCCCATAGAAGGAAAACATCCTCCCAAGTTCCCTTGTTGAGAGCTAGTTTTTTGTTGTAGTTTGATGGCTAGATGATAAACTTTAGATAGAGAATCAATATCTACCGGCTAATAAGTCCTTTGTAGGAACAAGCCAAGTAAAGGGTCTATAACTCTAAAATATGCCAGAATGGCACTATTCTTAGCAGCTAGATAGGGGTCCTGCAATCTCTTATACATTCGTTGAAACCTTGTATTAAACAAAGGCAATAATTCACATGGCTCATTCCTAATGGTAGAAAATTGATGGAACAAAATGGTTGGATCCACATAAATTCTGAACTGATTCATGAAAGCATTCTCCATATTTTTCTAGCTCAGAATAGAACCTTGTGGAAGATTTAGGTACTAGTTGTATGCCATATCCCCTAAGGAATAAGGGAACAACCTACATACCACATCATGGTGGGCTATCTGGGCTCTGGTACAAGCGTCCTTAAAAGCTTGTATGTGCTCCTCAATACTCCTTGATTCTCCATGAATGTATTTTGGACATAATCTCTCAAGATTCTTAGTCATATCATGAAATCCTCCAGGAATAGTCCCCAATGGAGAGGGATTATTCACAAAAATGTCATTGGTGGCAGTGGTGGAGGTTGAGCCACCTGTTGGATGGGATGAACCAGCTGTAATGGCAATTGAGGTGGATTTGGTGGTGGATTCATAGGTATCAACTGGGGTATTGGTGAAAAGCCTAGTGGAGTGACTGGAATTGAAAAGGGTGGTTAAATGGCTACCTTGTGAATCTTGTGTCTCATTGGGGTCTCGAGTTCTATCAAAGGTGGTGGCTTTTCAGTTGATTGAAGACCCTATGGGACCTCTCTAGTGAGAAAGACCCAATGTTATCCAATTTTCTCTATTGGCCCTCCTAGCATTACTAGTGTTGAGGTGCCAAGTTGACCCACAACATGCAGGTAAGATAAAAGTAAAAGTATCTCACCTTTCCTAAAAGAGATAATCAGTAATCAAACTGATGACCTCCCAAGGTCTTTGATGTTGGTTCACAACATTGTTGTTTCACGAAGTGGTCAATATGGCTGTAATATTCAAGGGGCTTGTTGGTTTTGAGCTTCTAGATTGTTACAAGATCAAACATCTATCTAAACCTACTTCAACTGGGGGTTTTTAAGAAATAGAAAAAGATAGATCAAGGTTTTCAAACTGAAAAGAATGTTGATTCATTCAACTAATCAGACTTGTTACCTTCCAAGGAATTCCTAAACTAGAATTGCAAAATAAAATTAACCTGTAATTGATACAAAGTTTCATTCATTCACAGTGAAAACTTTAACAGTAGATTGCAAATCATCATTCAAAAAAATGTAAGATAAAATTTCATTCCTTGAAATCTTTTCAAATCAAATGATTAACTCAAAATGAATACCATTCTAGAGCATAATATAAAGTAGGTTTAAATCTAGTTGCTCCTACTATCAATGAAAGAGATAAGCAACATTTACAAATATGGCAAGAACACCAGTGTACAGAAATCCATATCTTCAAAGTATCTCCATCTATGCTAAGAAAATCAAGAAGATACATCACCTCCTCCTCTTGCTGAACTAAAAAAAAAAAATTCTAACTTACTTAAGAAAACCCTAACTTTATTTTTCGATATCCCATCCTCTACCTTTCTACCTCTACTCTCTTAATTAATTCATCCAGCTCGCTAACTAATATGCTGACTCTTTTTTTTCTAACTCTTTTCTAACTTTCTTCTCTCCTTTTTACAAAAGAGGTGAATCAACATATTTATAAAATGCGTCAGATGCGTCAGCCCAGTTAGGGATTACAATAAGTTTGTCACATAACAAGTTGGCCCTAGAAGAATTTGAAACAAAGTCAAATGTGCATTAAATGCATGGGCACCAATCAAGTCGGCCTAGGATCTCCCTCATAACTCGGATCAAAATGCGTGAACAAGAGGAAAAGTGAAACAATGAGGAAGCACGACCTTCGATGCAACTTTGCATTAACTGCTCCCCCCACTTCACCCATACCTTGTCCCATTCCAGCCTTCGTCATCAATAATGTCCTTTGCAAGCTATCCGCAAGTGGCATAGGTGAAACCCTAGTCTGTGATTCAATAGCATTGATATTATTCTTTAGATCTATCCCAGTCTCTCTTGTTGGATTGATATTCATTAATGATTGCACTGCAAGTTGCTTCATCATCCAGCTGGTGTCCAGTTACTGTATCCCATGATAGCCTTAGTCCTTTGTAGTAGGATGTTCATATTCATATCTGAAACCTCGAACCAGACTAATGTCATCTTTCCCTCAAGAATCCTACTCTTTTCGTCTAGCTTCATTCTTTTTTCTGCTTCAGAGATGGATGATCCCTTTGTGTCCTTTAGCCTCTCCAGCCACCATCGCCCTGCCAGACTCAACCTACATTCATCAAACACCAATGTGAGAATCCAAATGTTGACAACATTTTCATCCAAGTGTTAGCTTAAAATCATGATAAAACCATTAAATTAGCCATTAAGCATCAACACTAAAATTCATCAAGCTAAAGAAAGATATGTTTAATTATTCATCATTAGATTCATCCATTTTATCCAATTTCTTAAATTTTACAAAGCATAGCAAAGAATTTGGGAAAATCCAGCTAGACCAAAATTCCGCAGATGAGTCAGAACTTCGTACTTCGGAAAGCTAAAGGAAACGAGGAAAATCGGCCAGAATAGAGAATCCCGAAGCAGGCATATGGCTCACCAATAGATCACTCAAGTGAGGAAAGAATGCATACAAAATTGTGAAATACATCAAAATAAGCATGAAATATCAAGCATTCATCACCTAAATCATTCATGTGTCAACAATTTCAAGTCACTCAAAGCTTGGAAGAAAATCTGGAAAAATCTGACCTGACCGAAATTCCACGAATGACCCAAAACTCTGAATACCAACACACTTCCGAGAAGATGGAGAAATCCGAGAAAATCTGACTGGGCAGAAAAACCCTTAGGTCGACAGAAAACCTAAAAATTGACATTCCAACACGAATTCGCTCAAATTGACTGAAGGTCACAAATTTGAGGACCCCGGGCACGAGACCAGCTAAATCTGAACCTTCAACAAATCTTCCTTGAATTCTAGGCCCAATTGAAAGCAAAACAAGACGAGATGGCAATGCCCTAGGCATGAAACCCTAGATTTTAACCATGAACGCATAAGGCAAGCCATGAAATTCCCAAACACATAGGAATCCAAACTCCAAGCGATACCATAATATTTTAAAGTGCAACAAGATTGAACATCCCAACTCAGGAGAACGCAAATGATAAAGAAAAATGGTATAAAGCTCCAAAAATTGACCAAACTCAAAAACCCGATGGCCAGAGGGAAATCCAGAGAAATCTGACCCAGGCGGAATTCCGCGAAGGCTAGAAATCTCCAAATTGCAGTGTAAACTTGGCCGAGCCGGACTTCGAACACAATCTAGGAAAATCCGGATGGGGCGAAAAATCCTGAACTGGCTCAAAAACCCAAACAACAACATTGAAACCAGAGTTTGAAAGAAATCTAGGAAAATCTAGGCAGACCAGAAAATCCCGAACCAAGGTAAAAACCTGAACTTCACCCAAAACATAAGATTTTCAAAATGTAACTTTGGGGAAAATACTTGGGCAAGCAAGATAAACATATTAAGCACATGCCAAGGCAAAGAAAAATCTCAAAATCGAAGGGGGCGAAACACAGAGAGAAAGAAAAGAGGGCCCTACTTTAATCAAATTTAAAATGGGGTGGTTATGCAAGGAATAACAACTAGGTTTCTAGGAGGTCTATGAAGTTGAATTGCAAAATTTTTCATTTGTTGCAAAAATGCAAAATTATAAAAATGTAAGAAGTTGAAGAGTCATTTTTGAAAAGGGAAGGTTTGAGTGTTGGAAATTCAAGGGGAAGTTATGATAACTATTGTAACATCTTTATAAGAGTCTTGTGAAGGTGAGCAAAGCATTAAAGCATTGTATTTTGAAACAATTTTGAATAAAAGCACCCCTGTTTTATAAACCAACGTTTTCGTTGTTCTTTTTAAGCCCTTTTGATCCATTTTCCTTCTAATTGTCCTAAAACCCTCTTCTTAAGGGTTTTGAGAGTCTAAAAAGATATTAAACAACCATTCCACTATTGGAGGATTTTTAAATTGGTGGAATGGGTTAGTTTAGGTTGATTTTCAGTTTTTTTATGGTTGTAGATGCAGGGGAGGTCAAGTTACTTGGTTTTTGTTACTGTCCTAGGTAATTTTCATTGATTTCCATGCTAGAATTGATGCCTAGAGGTTAGTGTTTGAATAAATGTCGATGGTGAAGAGTGGGAAATAGTTTTTTTACCATGTTCAAACTTATTATAAGGTGTTTGAATCATTTGGAAGGTGTTTTGAGGTTTGGAATAAATATCTTCAATAAACCCTCTCTTGGAGCAAGCCTAAAATGGCCTAGAACAAGGGTTTGGATTTTATTGCATTAGGAAGGGTTTAAGTGACCAAAAAATTGTTGTTTCTGAAGTTTTATAGTCTGGTGAAGGATTTCCAATAGGTTTTTGGGGGTGGAGAAGTTGATCTGTTGATACATGCTTTGGAAAATAGTGCTATTTGGAGCTTGTTGTTGTGGGACAATCAATTTTAAGGGCTTTCTTAAAAAAAAAATGTATCTTAGTTTTTGATATGTTAAATTACTCAATAATGGGTTCTTGAAAATATTTTTTTTTGTGGAAATTCAATTTGGTTTAAAAGTTATGCCTGATTTTGTCAATGTGGACTACTACAAACAAATAGGTGTTTTGAGTATGAGTGATGGAATAATTGATGAACTAAATTTTTAAGAGAGTCTTATTGGTTTAATCCTACCATTTTCATGATAATAAAAGTGTACTAGGGTCTGGAGAAGAGTTTGGAATCTGATTTAGTGTTTTGGTGTATTGGTAGCCTATAAGAATCTTATTTCTTTGAAGTGAATTTTGGTGAATGTTTGAGTAATCTTTCAAAATTGATGTTTTGGGTCTTTAGAACCCATTAAGTCCATTTATGCTCTACATAAATTGGTATTAGAGCTGGTTGATTTGGTGGATTGTGAAGTGTGTTGGTTGTTGGTGCTTGTGGTCCATCTTAGAGCTGCAAGAAAGAGTTGTGATAAGGTGTCTTAGCTACAGACATGGAAGAGGTTTGTGATCACTATCCTCCAATAGAGATTATGCTGGGGAGAAGGTGTAGAGAGAGTTACAACACTGAGAGAGAGAGTGGGTGGAGGTGCATCTTCCAAGATCTCTTATTGGGTAGATGGATGGTATGTTGTGAGAGATTGTGATGAAGCAGTGAGGAAGATGGGTATCTATTTGAGGAAAAGCACATGAAGAATGCAACCATTTCAAAATATGAAGATGTTGAGACAATAGGTATGAAGTATATTTTGATTTTGGAGGGAAATGATATTGAGTTAGTGTTTAATTTTGCTTCTTTGTAGGTCAATTTATTTTGGAAATACAAGAAAGGATTGGGAAACTTGTTGCTAGAATGGTAGGAGAAGGTTAATGATAGGTAAAAGGTAGGTTCAACACCATTTTTAGAGGAAGAACAGGTCAAGGGTCAATCATCAAAATGGAAAACAACATTAAATCATGAAGAACCAGTTAAAGACAAAGGAAAGATGCAAATTTTTAGTTATTAGCGAGTACAAATATTTCTTGGAGGGTAAAGGATGAAATTTTCAAGCTTGAATCAATTGTGTAGTATAGTCCTTAAAGGGACTTGAGGTCTTTTTCAGGCCGGGTGTTTGGTGTTGGGGAACCATGTGAATTTTATGTCTCCATGGGGTCATCTTGTAAAATTTTAATCTTCATCATGTTATGCTTGTAAAAAGGTCATGTTTGGACCATTTCAAATGTATTTGAGTCATTACTAGGTTTCTAGGAGGTCTATGAAGTTAAATTGCTAAAATGTAAGAAGTTGAAGAGTCATTTTTGAAATGGGAAGGTTTGAGCATTGAAAACTCAAGGGGTAGTTATGATATCTACTGTAACATATTTATAAGAGTCTTATGAAGGAGAGAAAAGCATTGAAGCATTGTATTTTGAAACAATTTTGAATAAAATCACCCCTGTTCTACAAACTAGTATTTTCCTTATTGTTTATAAGCATTGTACGACCTGTACAACATTACCAAGTAATAATTTTTATTGGTTCTGATAGAACAGTCTATTTATCTCTTAGATAAACTTATTTTGAAGAGGTTTCTTTGAGATTTAATCCCTTTTGAGCCATTTTCCTTCTAACTATCTTGAAACCCTCTTCTTAAGGGTTTTGAGAGTCTAAAGAGATATTAAACAACCATTCCATTGATGGAGGCTTTATAAATCAGTGGAATGGTTTAGTTTAGGTTGATTTTAAATTTGATTATGGTTGTAGATGCAGGGGAGGTCAAGTTACTTGGTTTTTGTTGCTACCCTAGGTAATTTTCATTGATTTCCATGCTAGAATTAATGCCTACAGGTTAGGGTTTGAAGAAATGTTGATGGTGAAGAGTGGGAAAAAAATTGTTTAGCATGTGAAGACCTATTATAAGGTTTTTGAAGCATTGGCAAGGTGTTTTGAGGTTTGGAACAACTATCTTCAATAAACCCTCTCTTGGAGCAAGCCTAAAATGGCTTAGAACAAGGGTTTGTATTTTGTTGCATTAGGAAGGGTTTAAGTGAACAAAAAATTGTTGTTTCTAAATTTTTATAGTCTAGTAAAGAACTTCCAATAGGTTTTTGGGGTTGAGAAGTTGATCTGTTGATACATGCTTTGGAAAATAGGGCTATTTGGAGTTTGTTGTTGTGGGACAATCAATTTTAAGGGATTTCTTTTCAAAACAACCCTATCTTAATTTTTGATATGTTGAATTACTCAATAATGGGTTCTTGAATTTTATTTTATTTTTGTGGAAATTCAATCTGGTTGAAAATTTATGCCCAATTTTTTCAATACAGACTATTATAAGCAAATAGGTGTCTTGAGTATGAGTGATGGAAGAATTGATGAACTAGAGTTTTAAGAGAGTCTTATTGGTTTAATCTTGTCATTTTCATGATAATCAAATTGTACTAGGTTTTGGAGAAGAGTTTGGAACCTAATTTAGTGTTTTGGTGTATTGGTAGCCTTGAAGAATCTTGTTTCTTTGAAGTGAATTTTGGTGAATGTTTGAGTAATCTTTTAAAATTAGTGTTTTGGGTCTTTATATCCCTTAAGTCTATTGATTATCTACATCAAACTATAATCCAACATATTGTAGATGTATTTGTAACAATTTAATCAGCTTTGATCCACCACTTCTTTTTTCTATCTTATTCTCTGTGGACAATGAGTCCACCTGTAGTGATCATTTTTGTAATACACTATATCTAGATATAACATATTTTGAGCTAACCCTCACTATGGTTTTTCCCATTTTGAGTTTTCCACATACAAATCCTAGTGTTCACGTGTTATGTGATCTTGTGGACGTTTAATGCTTTCATTTTGTGTGCAAGTTTTCTAACCCTAAGAATGCAAGACAACTAAATGAAATGCAAATGAAAGAACACAAAAAAAACACTCAAGATTCACCTAGCTTAATTCAAAAAAATACACAAGAAAATAGCAATTTTACCTTGTTTGAATTGTTCCTTTTGGTTGGCCTTTTGAAGATAATTTTGTGTGCTCCTTTCTTGGAAAAATAACATGCAACCTTGATGGTGATGGTATGAGGAATGCAATGGTGTGTTTTGATAATGGATTGGGTGCACGATACATGCTCAAAATTTTGCAACAATGGAGGTTGGATAGCTTGAGTGTGTGAGCTCATAAGTTAGCTAAGTGTATATGCTGATCAAATGAGGCAAATATCACTATATTTAGAGGAAATGCCTCTAAATAAATGGATGGTTGGGATTGATCCTAGGATGGGAGATCAATGGCTAGGGTGAGTTAAGACCTCACAAGACATCACATGAGGAGATGTGGCACATGACATGGAAAAGGAAGGGTGATGTGGAGATGAGGTGAAAAAGGTGAGTCATGTCTCATCTACCCACTTTATGGGATGATATGACAATAGAATAATTTTAAATTCTTCTAAAATATCCCTTGGTTTTGGATATTTGACCTTGGTATTGGGGAGGAATTTTAAATTTATCCTTTATTCCTCCAAAGGTGTTGGAGAAATGAAGTGGAATTAAAAATTCCACCTAGGATGCATGGGGGGAATAAAAAGGAATTTTAAGTTCCTTGGGGGGTGGAGATAAATTCTCCAATTGGAGAAAGTTATTAATGAAGGTTGACTAAGGTACATGTCATAAATGGCATGAGGATTAGGATAGGATTAATTAGTGATTTAGGTTATGCAAATGAAGGATTAGGTAGGTTAATGGGGGATTAAGAGCAACTTGCAAATTATGGAGGATGTGACACTAATCAAAGATTAGAGGTGTGCACATCCTAATGATAGGATTAGGAAAGCTAATTAGGATTATAGGAAGGTTATGAAGGATGGGACAAGGAGAGAGAAAGAATGAATTTAAAATTTGATTTTAATTCATTTAGGAAAAGTGACCAAATAATATAAATTGGACTATTTATTTAATTTAGAGAGAAATAAGGCAAGGTATTTAATTAATCAATCAAACATCTTAGGAGACATTAGGAATAGGATAAAATATTAACCAAATAATGAGCTATTTGATTAATATTGTTCAGGGATGCGGAATAGAAGAATACCAAGGTGAATTTGACCATATGGGGGTGGTCAAATTCAAGTGTCTAAACATTCATTATTGCAGTTAAATTTGTTTTTGGTAATTGGATGGCTAATGTCTAAATGGTTTAATAGAATAGTGATTCACCCCCTCTTAGTATTTCAAGTGTTTACACATCCTAAAAAGAAGTCAAGAGAAAAAATAGTAGAGTTAAAATTTCTTATTTTCAATCAAGATATTCATGAGAAATGCATAAATTTTTCATGTGATTTTATTCATGTTTTATGTTCATTTATTTTGTGAGTACTAAAACTTGTAAGAATTCAAGTCAAGCAACCAATTCTCCTTGAAGGTGATGAGTACAATAACTTCAGTCCATCAAGGAATGTAGATCTAAACATGGTAAGTTGTAATGCTTGTAATTTATTATTCTTTTATCCATTTGTCTTTTCCCGACTGAGGGTAAGCTCTCTTTGGCATCATCATATCCATTGTGGAGGTAGAAATACCAAAAAAAGGGTTTGACTTAGGAAAGCCCCTATATGGTACAACCATTTCCCATCTTTCTTGTGTGAAGGTTATAGATTTGAAGTGGATTTGGGAAAGGATTGAAGACTAATTGCTCAATCTAGTATTCAAGCCTCACATATCAAAAAATAAGGGAAAGTGGAATTTATTAGTGACAAAAAAAGTCTTGATACTAAGTCCAAAATGGAAGGACCTATAGATAGTAGCCGTTTGAGATCTACATTTTGATTCTAAAGGTTAAAATTTCTAGGTCTAGGGTTCCAACACCCCTATCTAGCCATTTCAAGCCCAAATTTTTATGTAAGGTTCCTTTGTTTCTATACTTTTTTTCTCTATACTTTGTTTCTATTTTTATGCTCTGTGTTTGTTTGTAATCTCATAAATTTTTTGAATTTTCAAAGTTGACCTAGGTGCATATTTACATTATCAAATTAAGTTAATCAATATTCAATTAATCAACATCAAATCATCCCCCAAGAAAGAACCAAAACCTTAATCCACGATTCTGACTCTTACATTGAGGTTAGTAGCCATGTGGGTGCTTGTGATAATTTATGGTTCCTTCCACATTTGATATAGGAAAGAGTATGATTTAGACCCTAGATTGATTTTTCCTACATCTCATCCTTTAATAAAAAAATTGTCTCTTGTCACTTTTGGTTGAAGGGGGTAGTGCAATAAATGTTAGTGGAAATATGTGAGAAGGTTAGTGGGTTTGATTGGCTGATTTGGATTTTTGGGTTATACAATAAGTTTGGATTGATCTAAGATTGTGTAATTAGGGATGAATGGGAGTTTTAGATTAGGGATTAATGATGGTGTATGGATTGATTTGGAAGTGTTTCTTTGAGGAAAAACTATCTCATTTTTTTTTTGTCATAGTTCAATTTTTTTAAACCTTTAACTAAACTACATGGGATTAGGCTCAAGTTTGATCAAGATGATAGATTCTTGCAACGATGATAACAACTATGTCATAATAAATTGAGTGAGGACAATGATGAATTATCTTGATGAGATGGATTGTTAGATTATGTGTTATTACAAGTGGTATGGATGGTTGAGGACTATCCTTATTAGTTTTATTGAGATGAAAATCTATTGGATCATGGTTTGTTTGAGTGGATATTACAATCATAGGGCTATCAAATTTTTTGGTTGATTTATCAAAATTTATTATACCATTAATATTAAATCTAGATTGTTATTGGGAGAGTTTAGCAATTAATTTGATGATATGTTGGAGTAAAAATATTTATTTTTAATAAAAAATCATTCCACCAAGGATTAATTTTGGTCATGCATAAGGAATTATCTATTGGATGTTGTTGATATGTGGTTTTCATTGATGTCAACACTATTAGCATTAATGTCATTTGAGGCTGTATATGTCAAGGATATTGAGAAAATTGTAATAAAGTAAGTTGCAGGTTGTCAACAATGAAGTGAAGTTCATTATGTTGGCTAGCTCAGTATGTTGATTATTAGAGGTTGTGGATTAAAGGATTTTTGGTTGAGTATATCTAGTTTATCCACTTTAAGTTTTAGAGGTTCGCATGAAGATTTGATCGAGTTATGAGTTTCAGTGTTATGACAGTTTTTTGTTTCTTCAATTGGTGTTCCTGAATGAAGATGATGTGATTCTAGTAATCTGATTTGTTCTGGATGTTTCTAGATCATGATCTATCTTTGTTGTACATCTGCATTGATAGGTGTGCTCCTGATTGGTGTTTTTCTATTGCGTGTTCATATTTTTCATGTTCTTGGATGACTAGGTGATTGTAGCTTGTTGTGGATCTTCGAGGAATAATTATTGAAAATTTTTTGTATTCAAGGATGTTGTTTTGGGTCATCACTATGTTGTGGCCAAATTTGGTAGATTCACATTGCAAATTGTTTTATGTTTTGGGTCAACAGTTTGTATTCATTTTATATTTTATTGAAGTTGTCATGGAGATGATGTTATTCTTGTTACGAATAATAAGAGTGATTTTTTTTATCATTTGAAGGTATCGATGATTAAATGTGAGAAGTGAAGTGTGTGAATAAATTTCTAATCATTTGAAGCCAGAAGTGAAGTGTGAAGAGTGAGCAGATTTTCTATGCTTAACCGGAACTGTAATTAGGCATGAGCATACACTATTTTCTTAGTTCAATCTTGTGGATTAAATCCAAATATTTCTGTAAGAGTGTGTCTTCCTTGGGAATTAAGCCTTGTTGTAATTGAGCAGTGAGCTCTAGGAATTGTGCTTGAATGCATGTTCATTCCCATTTATCTTTCTTATACTTTTAATAGGGTATAATCTTGTGGACTAACCTCTACCATGGTTTTTCCCCTACCAAGGTTTCCACATAAAAATATTGGTGTTATGTGTGTTTATGATGTGGTGATGATTTATGCTTTCATGGTTATTTATTAGATTTGAGAATTAGGTTAATAAGTTTGATAATTTGTATAATTTATGTGACAACTGATTCACCCTCCCCTCTCATTTTTCTTCCCTTGTGTTTCCAACAATTGGTATCAAAGTAGGTTCCTTGGAAGAATTTTAATAGCTTGAGCTGATCTAGGATGGAAAAATATAAGAAGGATAGTCCGAGATTTGATGGAACAAATTATTCCTTGTGGAAGACTCAAATGGAGTGTCATCTGAGATGCATTAGTGAGCCTTTCTAGAACATTACAAAGAATAGATATATCATCCCACAGAATGGTCCTTCTTTTGCAAGTGAGATTAAAGATTTTGAGTACAATATCAGGGCTAAGGAAGCATTGTTGGGTGCTCTGATTGATTCTGAGATGACAAATGTAATGGATTTGAAGACTGCTTATGAGATCTGGAAAAAGATGGAAACTTTGTATGAAGGTGATGCACATGTGAAGATTGCTAAGCTACAAAGTATGAAAGGGAAATATGAAACATTGAAAATGGGTGAAGATGAGAACAACACTACTTTTATGAAAATAGTGAATGAACTTGTATGTAATATCAGATGTGTTGGTGGAACATTGTAAGAATCAAAGATTATTGCTAAAGTGCTCAAATCCTTGCCTACTACATACAAATATAAAGTTGTTGATATTGAGGAGATTTGAGCTATGACAAATGTAACAAGATACATGTTGATTGGTAAGCTTGTTTCTTTTGAGTTAAGTGAGTTTGGTGATGCTCTTCTTAAGATAGAATCTGTATTCAAAGGTACTACCACTGGAAAAGATAAACAGAGATATGATCCAGGAGAAAGCTCTTCTAGATACATGTCCAAGTATGAGAAAGAAATGAGAGGGATTAAAGAAGAAGAAAGAAATTTGGATGAGCTTGAAGCACTTCTTTTCAGGAGAGTATCCAAAGGAGAAGGTAAGTATAAAGGGAAATTTCCTCTTAAATTTTCTTCTTGCAATAAGATAGGTCATTTTGCCTCAAGATGTCTTGAAAGAGTTCCTAAGCCAAGACCTAACAATCCTAGATTCCAAAGAAAGTGTTATTATGCTACTGATGAAGGTGTGACAAATGATGAATCTGATAAAGGGAATGCAAGTGAAGATGAATGGGTATTTATTGCTATCAAGGAAAATGACCTGGTACCTACTAACTGCATGAATGTGGAGAAAGCTCTTGCAGCCACAATTGAAGAAAATGATGAATGGGTGATTGACAATGGATGCTCGCATCACATGATAGGTGATAAGAGTAAATTTGTGACCTTGGAAATTTATGATGGTGGTGTTGTAAGATTTGGTGATCACAAAGTTGGTGTAATCCATGGTAGAGGATCCATTTCTCTTGATGGTAAGAATAATACTGATGATGTCCTATATGTGGAAGGTTTGAAGCATAATCTTTTAAGTGTTGGAAAAATGGTTGAAAAGGGATACAATCTTCAATTCAAGGATGGAAAGTGTAGAATATTGGGGAATTCTAGAAATGTTATTGCACCAAGTACAAAAAAAAAGGTAATATCTTTCACTAGAATGTTGCTAGTAAAAGTTGTCTGATTACTCAAGCTAATGAAAGTTGGTTGTGGCATAGGATATTGTGTCATGTAAACTTTGACAATATTATCAGGATAATTTCTACTCATGCTGTGAGAGATCTTCCTAAGTTGGTAAAGCCTACTAATACCATATGCAAGGAATGTTAGTTAGGGAAGCAAACTAGAGTTTTATTTCACAGCTCAAACAACATTGTTCAAATGAAGTGTTGGAGCTTGTGCATATTGATCTATGTGGTCCTTCTAGAGTTAGAAGTTTACAAGGAGATAGGTATTTCATGTTACTCATTGATGATAATTATAGATTGACGTGGGTTGCTTTCTTAAGGGAACAATCTGAAGCTCTTGACAAATTCAAGATTTTTAACCTAGCTAAGGTTGAGACAGAGACAGGTCTGAAGAATGTCTGAGATCAGATAGAGGTGGTGAATTCATTTCTGGTGAGTTTAATTCTCTTTGTGAAGAACATGCAATAAAGAGGAAATTATCTACACCACAAACCCCTCAGAAAAATAGAGTTATGGAAAGGAAGAATAGGACAGTTCTAGATGCTTCTAGGACTATGATGCTGGAAGGAAATGTCCCTCATATCTATTGGAGAGAAGTTATGAGTACTATTGTGTACACTCTCAATCAGGTACATATCAAAGGTGATACTGATAAGACCCCTTATGAGTTATGGTTTGGTCATAAACCTACTATTAGATAATTCAAAATATTTGGGAGTAAATGCTATATCAAAAGAGATGAAGATATAGGAAAGTTTGATGCTAGGAGTGATGAAGGTATCTTTCTTGGTTATTCTACTAAAAGTAAAGCCTATCAGTGCTTCAATAAGAGATTGAGGAAAGTGGTTGAAAGTGATTATTCCAAGGTTGATGAAGAAACAGTTAGACCATCTAGAACATGCGGATATGATTTAGATTATTAGAATGTCAGTTCAGTTCAGAATTAGAATCAAGTGCAAATCATTCCGATGAATCAGCAAAATCAAGAGGAAGGAACAAGTGAAAGTGCAAAAGTGAGATCACAAGAGCATGAAGTTCAAAAACATCCTAAGACTCCAAGGTATGTAAGATTGAATCATTCAAACGATTATATTATAGGTGATAAGAAAAAATGTGTTCATACTATGAGAAGAATTGTAGAAGAATACTGTTTGATATCAAAGACTGAGCCTAATGCTGTCAATGAAGCATGCAAAGATGAACATTAGATGGAAGCAATGAAAGAATAGCTACAACAAACTGAGAAGAATGATACATGGATTCTTGTTCCTAGACCTAAGGACAAAAAATTAATTGGAAGTAAATGGGTTTTTCGAAACAAGCTGAATGAGCAAGGTGAAGTTGTTCTAGAAACAAAGCAAGGCTAGTATGTAAAGGATATTCATAGATGGAAGGAATTGACTTTGAGGAAACTTTTTCCACTGTTGCTAGGATTGAAGCTGTGAGACTATTTCTTGCTTATGCTACTTACAAAAGCTTCAAGGCTTATCAGATGGATGTCAAGTCAATGTTTCTAAAAGGTGAACTAGAAGAAGAAGTGTATATTGAACAACCTAACGAATTTCAATTGATTGATCAAGAAGATATGGTTTGTCGGTTGAAGAAAGCATTGTATGGATTTAAGCAAGCCCCAAGAGCATGGTATGCTAGATTGGATAAATATTTACTAAAGATTGGATTTAATAAAGGTACTATTGATAGTAATTTGTATTTCAAGATTGATCATGATATAGATTTGATTGTTGAAGTCTTTGTTGATGATATCATTTTTGGAGGAGATGATAATTTTTGCATAAAGTTTTCTGATGAGATGCAAAGTGAGCTTGAGATGTCTATAATTGGATTAAATCTGAGAATCCCTAATTAGGGTTAGGGAAAAATCCTTAATCGAACGGTCAAAATAATGTCTCAGATAATCAGATCGATGGTGGAGAATAAATGAAATAATTAATTAAGAAAATAAAGATTTTCAAAATTGAGAAGATAAAGACTGAACTGAAGATCGGATTTGGAAAATCAAGAATCTGCCTGATTACTTGATTTTTGGAAGATTAGTTTCCATTTTGAATTGAGTTAATTCAAAATATGGATTTTATGAGATAATAAATAATCTTTTCAGATTATTTACCAAACGAACTGACAGTTAAGATTGTGATGACATTTTAAATAATTTAATTTATTTAAAATGAGAGGAATATTAATTTGGCAATTAAATAATTAAATATAATTATTTAATTTAGCAGATAAGACTAATTAATTAAATAAATCAATCCATTTATTTAATTAAGACAATTAGTGACATATTAAATAAATGTGATTCATTTATAAATTTAATAATCAGGAAAAATACAAAGACATGAATTAATTAAATAATTATAAATTATTTAATTAATAGTCTAATGTGGACCAAAGACATAATTAAATGTCATAATTATGCTAGGACGAAAGTGGTAAAAAATGAAGCTTGCATGCCTAGGTCATTTTTAGGTGTCTACAGGTACTGTTGATAGTAATTTGTATTTCAAGATTGATCATGATAGAGATTTGATTGTTGAAGTCTTTGTTGATGATATCATTTTTGGAGGAGATGATAATTTTTGCATAAAGTTTTCTGATGAGATGCAAAGTGAGCTTGAGATGTCTATAATTGGAGAAATGAAATAATTTTTGGGATTGCAAATTACTCAACTAGACAAGATCTTTATTTCTCAGTCCAAGTATGTGAAAGAATTGCTAAAGAAGTTTGGTATGGAAGATTCAAAGCCAGTCGATACACCTATGGTGACCGGATGTAAGTTGACTCAAGATGATGATTCTCCTAAAGAAAATCATACTAGATACATATCGATGATTGGTGGATTGCTTTATTTGACTCAAACTAGACCTGATATCATGAATGTTGTATGCATTGTTGCAAGATTTCAAGTTGATCCTAAGGAATCTCATGTGACAACTGTGAAGAGGATTCTCACATACTTGAAGGGGATAGTTGATTTTGGCCTATGGTATCCTAAAGAAGATGACTTTACTTTAGTACCTCTAACAGATACTGATTGGGTAGGAGATGTGGATGAAAAAAAGAGTACTAGTGGTGGTGCATTTTTCTTGGGAAAGAAGTTGATTTCATAGTTAAGTAAGAAGCATAATTCCATTTCCTTATCTACTATAGAGGTAGAATACATTGCTACTGCTAGCAATTTTACTCAATTATTGTGGATGAAGCAGTTGTTGAAAGATATCAGAGTTGTGTATGATGAACCTATTGCTATATTTTGTGATAATTCAAGTGCAATTAATAGTTCTAAGAATTTGGTGTTGCATTCAAAGAACTAGCATATATCTACCAAGTTTCACTTTTTGAGAGAAAAGGTGAGTGAAAAGGAAGTTAGATTGGACTACGTGCCTACTAAGGAACATATTGCAGATATATTTACTAATCCTTTTCCTAAGGATACTTTTGAGTATCTCAGAAGGAAGCTAGGGGTGATTACCCCTCCTAATTAGAACTAAAGTTCATTGAATTGCATCAGTCCATACATTTCATAGTTAATCTTAATCTGGATTGATGTTGTTGTGGCTACTACTCAAGGGGAGTAGTCAGATGTTCAAATATTTGTTTCAGAGGTTTTTTATGTGTATCTTTTCCATTGATTTCAAAGGGGGAGAAAAGCCATGTGAAAAAATTTATGGGGAGAAGAGTTGAGGAGAAGAAGAGTCAAAATCTAAGGTGAAAAAAAGTACTAAGAGAGAAAGTTGGGTTGATGGTGTTTTTCACATCATGTGTTGCCATCAATGCCAAAGGGGGAGATTGTTGGATGTTTCTGATATTTGGTTTTCATTTATGTCAACACTATTAGCATTTATGTGATTTTAGGCTATATATGTCGAGGATATTGAGAAAATTTTAATAAAGTAAGTTGCAGGTTGTCAGTAGTGAAGTGAAGGTCATTATGTTGGATAGCTTAGTATGTTTATGATCAAAGGTTGTGGATTAAAGCGTTTGTTTTTGAGTATATCTAGTTTATCCACGTTAAGTTTTAGAGGTTTGTATGAAGATTTGATCGAGTTATGAGTTTTGGTGTTTTGACAATTTTTCTATTGCTTCAGTTGGTGTTCCTAAATGAAGATGATGTGATTCTAGTAATATGAGTTGTGGATCCTTCTGTAGTATTTCATGATTCTTGTGGATGTTTCTAGATCATGCTCTATCTTTTTTGTATGTCTGCATTGATCGGTGTTCTCATGATTGGTGATTTTCTCTTGCATGTTCATGTTTTTCATGTTCTTGGCTGACTGGGTGATTGTAGCATGTTGTGGATCTTCAAGAAATAATTATTGAAGATGTTTTGTATTCGAGGATGTTTTGGGTTGTCACTATGTTGTGGCCAACTTTGGTTTATTTTCATCACAAATTGTTTTATGTTTTGGGCCGACAGTTTGTATTCATTTTATATTTTATTGAAGTCATCATGGAGATGATGTTATTCTTGTTGCAGATATATAAGAGAAATTATTTTATCATTTGAAGGTATGGATGAGTAAATGTGAGAAGTGAATTGTGCGAGTCCTATGTGCAAATAAAGTTCTAATCATTCAAAGGTAGAAGTGAAGTGTGAAGAGTGAGCAAATTTTTTGTGCTTAACCAGAACTGCAATCAGGCATGAGCAGATGCTATTTTCTTAGTTCAATCTTGTGGATTTAATCTAAATCTTTTTGTAAGATAGTATTTCTTCCTTGCACATTAAGCCTTTTTGTAATTTAGCAGTGAGCTCTAGGAAGTTTTCCTAAATGCATGTGCATTCCCATTTATCTTTCTTATAGTTTTAACAAGGTATAATCTTGTGGACTAACCTCCACCGTGGTTTTTCTCCTAACAGGTTTTCCACATAAAAATCTTGGTGTTATGTGTTTTTTTGATGTGGTGATGATTTATGCTTTCATGGTTATTTATCAGATCTGAGAATAAGGTTAATAAGTTTGATTATTTATATAATTTCTCTGACAACTGATTCACGCCCCCTCTCAATTGTTTTCCCTTTTGTTGCCAACAGTATCTATACTCTTGTAAGTATTCACTTTCACTAATAATGTTAGCAATGTGAAAAGTATTTAGTTTGGGTATGAATATTTTTGACAATGCTAACTTAATTGGAGAGGCCTTGGTTAGAGGTTTCCCCAACATGTCCAAAGATTATCACAAAGGGTTTTTTTCAATTTAAATTCATTTTAATCATTCTTGTGATCTAAGGATAGGGGGAATACATTAAGGAATATTAATTTTGATGGACTGTATTTTGTTTTTTTTTTTAATATTTTATTAGGAGATTTGGATTATCTTTAGTCTTGGATATAGATAAGGTCTACGATCTTGTGTAACTTGATAGAGGAATTGGTTAAAATTAAAGGATACTAAGTACGTTAATGATATATTTTGTTAAGTTCAAATGACTTGAGTAACTTGATGATGGATTTAAAATTAAGGTCTAGCACCTCAAATAGTTTGATGATGGATTTACTTTTTTTATTTGGTTAAGTCCTAGTAAATTAGGTAGCTTGATGATGGATTTTATTTTTTATTTAATGAGGGTAAGACCTTTGGTGATTTTCAATTATTACTTTTTATTTGGTTTATAAAAATAAGTTATGGGTCCTTAGGGTAGCTTGATGATGGAAAAGTGTTCTATTATATTGGGTTTGCAAGATTAGGTCTAGAATCTTAGAGAATTTAATCTAGGATAACTAGTTTTTAGATTTTTGATGATGTATTAGTTTTAGGAATGGGATTTTTCATTTAAATTTTAAATAGAAAATTTGATGGAAATATGAATTTTGATTTGTTGTAGGATTTGGATTATGCTGATTTTTTTTTCTTATTTTGGCTCTTTATTTTTTGGGATAAACAAAAAAATATTTCTCTAGCTAGCTTCAAAAGAGACTATATACAGGATGCCCTTCATATAACCTAAGGTACATGAGGCTAAAATGCATGAACCAAGGTGTGTGTCTAAAAATTTGATACAAGAGGTTAACCCACTCTCTAGCATAACTTTACAAACTATATAGTTTCTTGTAAGCTTAAACTAATGGAAAATGTACCTCAATTGTAGATTCTTTCAATTATTTCCCTAATTTATATACCCTGTCAAAAAATATGGGTTTGGGTCACCACTTGGTGATGAAATACCAGTTATGAATATAAACAAAATAAAAAATAAAAGGGCTAGCCATTTTTTCTTTACATGATTACCTTGTGGTGTGAGGGAAATGCATATGCGATATCTTTTGTAGAAATTATGGATGCACAATGTCCCTATGCAGGTGCAACCTTCAAGAGGACCTTTTCCAAGAAAAAAATCACCCACATAGAAAGTGTTGCAACTTAGGCATGCAAATAGAGATTTTATTATGAGATGTATCTAGAATATGATTACAAATGTACAAGACCCTTCCTTATATAGGAAAGGTTGAGATACAAGATGCATTATGATGTTGCCATGTGTCTTGATCTAACAACAAGTGACAATATGTAAACCCTAACTAACTACCTAGGGAATGATGAACTAATTGATATAAGTTCTAGATGATATTCTAGAAGGAATATTATCTCCTAAATACATAGAAAGGGGAATTCCCCCATTATTAAATATTTTCCTAATAATGCAACCTAGGAATTAATTAAATATAATTCCTAAGTAAAAATATGCTAGTGTAATTAAATAATTAATTACACCAACACCCCCCATAAGTGCAACTTAGGGAGGAAATGAAAATGAAATTATTATGCAATGATGATGGGTCTTGACAACATGATGGCCATTTTAGGTAACCATTTACAAATGAAAATGAAATGCAACTAATCTACCACAAACAAAGAAAAAGAGAAAACCTAGTGGGAAGAAAACCCCTCTCCAAAAATGAGATGAAATGCAAATAAGTGAGGAGGGATGGAGGACTCCATAATACCCCCTAAGTACACCATCCATCACATGGCTACAATCAATAACCCCCCATAGGATGGAAAGAGAGAGACTATGTAGCTCCCCCACAATGTGTGATCACCTATAAAAATGGTATGTGTTTGAAGAAAAAACATGATCCAATGTCGACAAACAACTTGTCTCCATTTTGGAAGAAACAAAACCAAGTAGAAATGCAAGAATGCTTCCCATTCTAGATAGTAATTGAAGGAAGGATTGATGAATGTGGATGATGATGATATCTCTAAAAATTGCTCATGTGTCTCCTTTTCCACTGAAGATAAATATTCCATAATCAATGAAGAGGGTGAAAAACTAGGACTATGTAGAAATTGATGCTAAACAAGATCCAAAGAATACAATACAATGATACTTCCATTGAAGGAATAGACAGAGACTAGATGCCCCCCAAAATGAAGTTTCATCAAAGCCACTGAAAGAAGACTGAAGCCAATCCAATGGTAGATTCTAAAGAAACTCTAATTCCATAATGAAATGGGAGGGAAGAAGTCTGATATATGACATCTCTGGAGAGAAAATAAGTTCCTACAAGATAGTCTCTTGATTCCCAATTAAGTTAAAGAAAAAATAATGTGTAGAATTAAAAAAAACCTCCAAAGTAGAATCTACATAGAGGAGATATATCCCCTCAAGAATGTCCTCCAAACCTGTATAAGTAGCCGAGTCTGCAATACCTAAAATAAATCCATCCTATGATACCAAGTTTGGAAAATTGAATGTGTCTTGATGAATAGGAATGGTGGAAGCCTCAATCAATGAATTTGGACAAGGAATCACTAAAGGTGAAGGTATATCAATTATCTCTAATGGAGAAGAAGGAACATTTGATGAAACCCTGTCAACCTCTTCAGAAGATTGAAGGCATTCCAAACAATCAACCTCCTGCACAACAATATCATCATGGGGTACCCTTTCTAAAGAAAGAAGAGGCATATGACATTCTGAAACATGATCAATGGAGAATAGTGGAGTATCAGTATCTCCATATAGCTCCCAAATATTAGTCCAAATAATGTGAGGATAGTTACAATGATCAATAGCTTTCAAAATATCATCAGCAACATGCATTGCAATAACCCTTAGAGCATCATACCTTCAACAATTCCAAACAAATTTTTGTATACAATTATTAGGAGGGGGAACCAAACCATATAAATGTGGCAACAAATGAAGTGAATAAAGATGGTTGATGATGCAATCTCTCCATTGTTTATAGTTTCCCTTTCGTAATATGATTGATGAAGGATGACTTGAAAACCCCATAAAAAATTATAGAAAATCTCCAATATTACAAAGATATTGACCTTCTATAGAAAATAGAAACTTCCAAATATGATGGGCAACTAAAATGATGTCCCTCAATGCAAAATACCTTTCTCCAATCTTTAGGATACCCAAGTAATGATGAAAATTCTCAAAATGGAAAAAAACCAATGTAAGTCACTTAGAACTAAAACTAAATAAAAGAAAAGGACTAATGAATAAAGCACTATAATACCTTCCTGATGTCATTGGAATCATCAAATTTTGATAGTCTAATGAGAATATATTGGATTTTGAGTCTAAAATGGAGGTTTGACTTCAATTGACTATAGATTTTTCTAGCAATGAAATTTTGGAAAATGGAGGGCACCACTGGAAAGTACACTGAAATAAATTTCCAACAGTATATAATTTGTCAAATTTCAACACCATGGTGAAAAAATATGGCCCTTGGAAGATATTTCCCTATTAGGGCTTGGTAGGATAATTAGGTGCAAAAAAATGGCACCTTGGCGAAAAAAAATCCACCCTTGGTCCTTGATGTGATTGTGGGCTAAAGTGAGGAAAAAAAAGGCTGCTGGAGGAATAAACACTTGGTCATGTATGTGACCATGACATAGGTAGAGAGAGCTTGAAAGGACACTGGTGGTGAATGTGTGGTTGATGAGACAGTAGACCTGATCGACGACATGGAGAGTAAGCATGAGCTGGTAAAGACACCAACAATGAACAAACCAGAAATATGAGTGACAATAGCTAGTGAAAGGACCCCAAATAGGTAGCTAAATGGTAAACAATGAAAAAGAAAACTTTGATAGTGGTGAAAAGTGATTCTTGGTAAGAGAGATGTGACCAATGATAGTAGTGTCGGCAAGGACACGGTACCGGCTATGGCTAGCAGATGTCAGGTCAGGGATAATGGTACAAAGTGGCTGAGTCGATGTGATAGCTGACTATGAGATGACAACAGAAAAGTGCCTCCTATTTTTAATATGCTGACAAAGTTTTTTTGATGATTTTTTAATATTGCTACAAGAAATTAAAAAATAAAAAAAACTTTTGATTGATAAGTTGACAATAAAAAAAATTGATCACAGGATTTAATAAGTTCAAAATCCCAAATAATATCATCTGTCGAAAACAAATATCTTGATAGAATAATGACCAAAAAGCCCACAGATTTAAAAAATAAAACCCCTATTTTATGTTGACAAAGAATATAATATGCCGCTGATTTGGAATTATCAAACCCTCTAGTATGCCGACTGTCAAATAAAAAGAGGGTCACTCCAAATATTAATTTTTTTTCCATAATATAACAAAATGAGCCTGAATTTTTTGAAACAAAATGGCCTACAACTAAAGAAAAAAATCCACAAAGTACAACTGATAGGGATGATTTTTATTATTGCAAATTGTATGGATCATACTATTTGATTTTGCAAACCCTAAAAATATCTCTGATGGCTCCTGGTTTGTTGTATCTGATTTTGATGAATGAACATGCAATCCTAGGGTTTTGAGGCCTTCTGAAGACAATGGTGAGCTTGGATTGGACTCAATCAACTTCAAAAATCAGCTTGGTCCCCGGGTGGAGCCAACTAGCCTACAATAAAACCTTCAAGCCTACAATGAATCTATCTAGCCCAAATTTCTTGATATTGAGATGAATCTTTGATGGAAAGGCTCTAAGACCATGTAGAAATTATGGATGCACAATGTCCCTATGAAGTTGCAACCTTCAAGAGGACCTTTTCCAAGAAGAAATTCACCCACATAGAAAGTGTTGCAACTTAGGCATGCAAATAGAGATTCTATTATGATATGTATCTAGAATATGATTACAAATGTATAAGACCTTTCCTTATATAGGGAAGGTTGAGATACAAGATGTATTATGATGTTGCCATGTGTCTTGATCTAACAACATGTGACAATAGGTAAACCCTAACTAACTACCTAGGGAATGATGAACTAATTGAGATAAGTTCTAGATGATATTCTAGAAGGAATATTATTTCCTAAATACATGGAAAGGGGAATGACCCCATTATTAGTGATTTTCCTAATAATGCAACCTAGGAATTAATTAAATATTATGCCTAAGTAAACTTATTCTAGTGTAACTAAATAATTAATTACACCAACATCTTTTTTAGGGTAATAAAAAATGATTAAATATATTATTTTCATTCCAAAGGTTACCTTGTAATTCAAGGGGAGATCATACATATCATTTGTGAAGGAGGGGATTCACAACTCCCAATTCCCAAGACAAATAGGGTATAAAGGGAGTGAATGGCTATCAGTCACCTCAATGATGAAGCTCAAAAGATGGGATGGCAAATGAAGGAAAACTATAGACTATTTTTTTGGATTTTTAGGATGGACTTCATGAATCAAGTGAATAGACCACAAAGGTATCAAGAAATAGACTAACAGACCCTCAACCAAAGGATGTCAACATGAGAGATAGTTGAGAATGTGGTTTGTTGTCATATAAAGGATGGATTGGCATATCATATGGATAGATAGCAAAATCTATAACTAGAAACACATGGGGACTACTAACAACCTTAATTCTAGAATGCGACATTTTTGTCTAACT
Source organism: Sequoia sempervirens (assembly GCA_007258455.2). NCBI lineage: Eukaryota > Viridiplantae > Streptophyta > Pinopsida > Cupressales > Cupressaceae > Sequoia > Sequoia sempervirens. The sequence continues at coordinate 118,542,941 of VDFB02086081.1, read as the reverse complement.
AGACATAATGCTAGAAATGCATAAAATATAAAGGAAGTACAATAAGAAGAATAATTTAAATGTAAAATAAATTAACTATGAATGACGAGTAGAAGGAAGAAATGTGCAACTCACAATAGGTCCAGCCTACTACAAGCTCCTCATTAACAAAACCTACACAAACAATAATGATAAAATGTTGGGGTTTCTTTTTGGGGCTTGCCTTAGTCAAACCCCCTCTTTGTTGTTTCCACCTCCATGAACAAATAGATAGAACACAATGCAGAAATAATTATAAATAAATTAGTAGACAAGACATAAAAATGGAAAGAAAATCATTATGCTAACTTTAATATTAATAATGCAATAAGATAAAGATTACCCTCACTGCTACAAGCTTGGAGAAGCTGAGAGGGAGAGTGAGAGATTATAGGACACAAGACAATCATGCAAAAGTGAAGTAGAGCTTGAAGCCTACAAGAACAATGGTTTAGAGAGAATGGGAGTGCTAAGGAGAAAAGAGAGTGAGAAAGAGTGAAGTGGAAGTGTAGCGTAGGAAATTTTATACCTTTACAATTTCACACTATGTTTGGGTCCCTTATTTTTTTGGATTTAATTAAGCTTCTAATTTTTTAAATTATACATTCCAAAGCCTTATTCTTACCATTTTTTTAAAGGAAAAACAACATTGAATAAAAGTATTTAATAATTAAATTTCCTTAGATCATATGTGTCCTAGAAGTTTAGGCCAAGATCCATTCACCCATGGGCGAATTGGTCCTCTTTATGAGACAAGACCCAAATTAAAATATGTTTTTGGTAGCATTTTAATGATAAGAATTCAAATTGTAAATGTCAACTTTTGGAATCTAATTTTCAGGAAATTAGATAAACACCTATAAATACATAGTCATTTGATCATTTGAGATATAACACACTTTATGAAGAAATCCTATTGAGGAAATTATTGTTAATAGCATTCAAGAGTAGCATTATCAATCATTTGTGTCAGTAATCAAGATCCTATCATCATGTAAAAGTTCATGTGTTCTCAAGTTGTCTTGTGAAGGCTAACATTATGTTGTAGGTCTTCATGCATTTAAGAATTCAAGAAAAACAAGAAATCAAGATCCAATTCCCTTGAAGTGATGTGTATGTCTTCAATTCTTTAAGGAAGCTATTGAAGGGTGGTGAGTTGTAGCAGTTGTTTATTCATCACTTCCTTTCCATTAAGGTTTTTATCATTGAAAATACCATCGTGAAAGTGGGAACACTATTCATGAGGTTTGATTGAGGAAAACCCCTATATGGCACAAAAAAATTTCCCTCTTTATGTATGTGCAGGTTACAAGTTGAAGAAGGATTACAAAGATCTTGAAGAGAAATTTTGTATTGTAGCATTTTTTGTCATCATTCTTGTCAACCTATGGAAACTAAGTGGCGATTATTCATTTCTAACATTTTGAAAAAATTGTAGGTGGAAAATAACATCTTAGATCTAGCACCAGAGGATTGTAAAAAGTAATTTTGGAAGCCCTATCAAAGACCCATTCTCCTAGGGGAGAAATAGTCCTTATGCACATTCTTGAATGATTTTTTTATGACAATTATATGATTAGATCTAATATCTCCTAGATCTACCTGCAAAGTGTTGTTACAGTCTGTTTATCTATAAGAATTTTAATTTTACATATTAGGTCATATAGTGCAATTAGCTTCATCATTTCAAATCATTCCTAATCATCCTAAGGACCTAAAGAATCCACCAATCCTAGTCTGATTCACTCACTATTGAGGTTGAAATCCAATCTCTTGGCTATGTGGTTGGTATTCTAACAAAATTTGGGAAGAGGCCCATTGAATCCTAAGTTCTTTGCATTAAGGACCTAGGAGCACCCCTTTCCCCAACATTTTATTTTGGTGAACCTAGCATCATAGCTATATGATTTGGAAATCTTTCAAACCCTAGATCTAGGTTTTACATGATTGTGTTTTGCACTCTTCATTTAGGGTTACATCTCGAATATTTACATCACTAAAGCTCATAAAAATATAAAAATATTGCATACATTTTGCATCACAGTTTGCATTAGTTTTTGTTTCAATCAATTAGATCAAAATTTCATTCGAAATTGTACTCAAAATTGTTACTTTTGTTTACACTATTGGTGTAGGTTTTTTATTCTTCTAATGGATTAATGTATTTTCCCTTAGTCCTAGTATTTTCTTACACTTAATTAAGCTTACTTAATTAGGATAATGAAGCGAGTTTATTATTCAATAACTAGGAGATAAGTGATGAGGTCTTCCCTTCCTTAAAGGGTGGAACCACTTTCCACTTTTGGTGGTCCATCTTCACATTTTTTGGTTGATTCCTAGTGGTTGGATTTGCCACCTACCTCCTCTCCTAAGTTCTATATAAACTCACTACCTAGCTTGTATTTGCATCCATTTTTTCTATACTCTTGCATCCATTCATGCATATTTGCATTGTATCTTCTTAGCTTAGAAGATCTTAATGCAATTTTTTCATATTGACATTGCATAATCCCTTGAAGTTCTAGTGTGCATTTTTTATGCTTTTCCAGTTTATGTAGCTTTGTTTTTCTCTTATAAAGTTCTTGGGTTATTCAATCTATTTTAGATTTATAACATGGTATTAGAGCTTTTCTTTTCATAAATCTAAGTTCTTAGATTCTTGATTGAGAGATTGAGTTTCTTGTAAAAATCTTGTAAATTCTCGTATGCTCTTCTCTTGCATTTTTGAATGATATAGAGAATTAGAAAGGATTTATAAAGATTTAATTACCTCTTTATTTTGCATATGTGTTTTGTGAGATCCGGGTGATTGCAGCATTTTTGGTTATATTCGTAGCATTTTTTACTATTCCAGCACATTTAGAAGGCTTGAGATAGTCAGATTTGGCTTTTGTTTCATTCAAATTGGAGATCATTTTACAGTTGTAGGTAGGGGTTTAAAGAAATTCGTTTTCATTGGAGTTGTTTTAATTTTTTCTTAAGAACTCTAGCTTCCACTCACCTTTGAGAAAAACAATTTCTGGGTTTTGAAGCAAATGTTAAAGTCTCAACTGGGTATCTTTAATATTTTGCATATCTTTCTCAAATCTAGAAAAAAAAAATTTACAAAAATTGTCGCGTGACATTTTTCTCTTGGCTAAAGGTTAAAAAAAATCATCTTTTCATCTTTTGCTTGCTAGATCAAAAAACGATTTCCGAGTTTTATTATTAGCTTCGAAATATTTTTGGGATTCTAGTATTGTCTACAAAAACTAAGTAGATTTTTTAGAAATCAAATCAGAAGTAAACTTTTTTTTGCTAGAAAACCCATTTCCTACATGCTAAATTCTATAGTTTTTTCAAAAATTCATAACTTTTGCTTCAGGCATTGGATTTCAGCAAATAAGATATCATTGGAAAACTGGAGATGAACACTTTCCATCCATAGAGGTAATAAGAATATTTTCTACCATTTTCTACCATATATTTTAGGTTGAAGTTGTCTTGTGCCAATTTCTTCAATAGGCCATAACTTTCACTCTGCTACTCTGATTTTCGGAAATGAATAGGCATTGGAAAGGTATTGAAGAGCACTACACATTCATAAGGCTAATTTTCCTATATTTTTTCTTAAGTTCATGTTATATCAGAATTTTTAAATTTGGTTATTTTGAACTTATTGAGCATTGTATGTTAGAAAAGGCTTTGTAAATGCACTAAATTATAAAGTGCCAACCTTATAATATTTTTGGGGGGAGCGGGGGGGGGGTTGTGATATTTGATACTAGTGAAAAGGGTGGGAGTGTATTGATGTTCTTTTTTTGGAATTTTTTTGTAATCATTTGAGGATTGTATCATGGGATTTTCTACTCATCCTTTTATGATAGTTTTTGATAAGGCTGATTATAAGTCTTGGGAAAAAGGCATTTTAACCCATCTCAAATGGCTAAAAAAATTTATTTACCTTTATGGACTCATGCCTGAACCAGACACACCTAATAAGAAGAATGTTTGGGGTAATAGAATTGATCATGTAATAGGAATAATTATTTTTCATGTTGATTATGGCACTATGTTGTCTATATCGTACATTGAATGTCCCTACACAATTTGGTACAAGATTTGGAAGATGTTTGGAGAACCTCATGTTTCTCCATTCCCAGATGATCCTGTTGCATATTTCCTCATCCCACTTGATGATTTAGATAATATACCTTCTGATGATGATACTTTACAAGAGCTTAAGTATTATGCACATCTTGAACATTCAGATGAAACAAAGACTTCTCTTACTTCTCATCCTTATGTTGAGATTACATTTCCATCACCTATTACATATTCAGATTCTAGAGATACTTCTTCAAGAGCCTCCAGTGATTCATTGTAGTAGGATCAATTATGTCTTTTGGATTCAGTCCATTGGGACCAATTTCTACCAAAAATCTCTTGTTTGTTTTTAGAGTCCTTCATCTTGTATCTATATGACACTATTGATGTCATACATCTTCTCTTTAAGGACCACTCTTTTTTCCTTGCATCTACTATTGCTACTTCAGAGTTTATATTTTCTTCTTTGAAAGCTTCTAATGATTCTTTGCAACAAGGCATACATTGTCTTTCAGACTTAGCTTTGTGGGATGATCTCTTGATAGGTATTTCAGACTTGTTTATGGAGACACATATTGCAGATTTGGGAGACAATATTGAGTGTATTCATCTTCTCTTTGATGAAGATGGTTCTTCTTTAGTTATTGTGAGGGAACAATTTTAGCATATTGTTCATTCTCTACATGATTATTCATCACAATTTAACATGAGTATGGATACTTTGGATCATCATTTGGAGAAGGCATCTTCAAAGGAGATACTTGAGTCTTTAGCTTATGCTCTACATCAGTCTCTAGGATATTTTGATTTTCATCTTGCTTTCAGCATCGACATGGGAATACTTGAGCTGACTTCAAAGACTTCATACGTTCTACACTTTCTTCCTACATATTCCTTTCAGGACTTGGAAGATAGTGTGCATACACCTTTGGTTGTGTTTCTTCCTAAGGGGAGGAATGTTGTTCGACAATTGTGGACTAGATTCTACATCTAGTTTCGAGCATCTACCATTGGATCTCTTTGGGGGGGATTCTTTGTCCTTCCACTTCATTTCTCTCTTTTAGGGAGGAGTTTTGTCCCACTAGGATTTCTCCTTTTCTCCAGTTGTGAGAGATTTCTTTGCATTTCATTTGTACATGGGTACCTAACATGGCCTCATTTTCTTAGACCCGTCATCTTTTACATCCTCCTAAGTTTTTCTTAAGGGGGAGTGTTGGTGTAGGTTTTTTATTTTCCTAGTGGGTTAATTTATTTTCCCTTAGACCTAGGTTTTTCCTACACATAATTAAGCTTTCTTAGGATAATAAAGTGAGTTTATTATTTAATATTTAGGATATAAGTGATGAGGTGTTCCCTTCCTTAAAGGGTGGAACCACTTTCCACTTTTGGTGGCATCCTCCACTTTTGGTGGTCCATCTCCAATTTTTGTGGTTGATTCCTATTGGTTGGATTTTCCACCTACCTCCTCTCCTAATTTCTATATAAACTCACTACCTAGCTTGTATTTTCATCCATTAGATTGCAATACTCTTGCATCCATTCATGCATATTTGCAGTGTATCTTTTCAAATTGGAAGCTCTTAATGCAATTTTGTCATATTGACATTGCATAATCTCTCAGAGTTTTGATGTGCATTCTTTATGCTTTTCTAGTTTATGTAACTTTTATTTTCTCTTATAAATTTCTTGGGTTATTCAATCTATTTCATATTTCTAACATATACATTGTCATAAATTTGTACTTGCATTTCATCTAAAAATCTTAGAAAAAAGTCATTGTAGAATCATTTTGCAACTAGAAATAGTTATCATAAATAGTAACTTAGACACTTAGTTTTTTATTTTTCAAAACCCTCTACAAAGACTCATTCACCCTTGGGTGACCCTGTCCTTGTATAGGTGATTTTGCAAATTTTTGCACACATTTATGTCTCTATCTGCTCAGATTCCCTCTACTTGTTGATCTTTGTTACAATTTCAAAAATTGCATATTCTGAAGCATTTTGCATTTAGTTCGTTTGGTTAGAAGAAAGTGCATTGTTTAGAATAAAAAATTGCATTTAAAAGTCATAATTTTAGGTCTTTACATCTTAAATCAGTCAATTATCATATTTTAGATCTATAAATTACATTAAAATATTATTCAAACATATTTAACATTCTTACATACTTGCATTTCACATCAAATTAAAATACATTAAGAAAATTTTGGGAATTCATTTATTGTTTCAACTGTTTGCAAGTAGATTTATAATCTTGAAGAAGTATAGTTCATAGCCAAAATTCCATCTCTCAAAACCCCTAAACAAGACTCATTTTCACCTAGGTGACCTTTTCCTACTTGTCTTTGGCTAAACAAACTTTTTCTGAGACCTTTTTCATTGTATTTTTTTTTCTCCTACTTGTTGTTTCCTATTTTTAGGTTTTTGTTGTCTTTATTTAGTCTAATGGTGTTCATCTTGGGTGCACTTTTGGTCTTATGAAACTTGTATGAGATTCACAACTTAGTTTCCTAGTACCAATACTTCAATGAGATATAGTTCGAGACTCATGGCATCCTACGCTATTGGTACATCAATTGTGCATCTTGGCTTTCCCAAAATTTTCACACAAAGTGTTGACAATACTCAACCCATGTTGGAATCATCCCTAAAGTTACATTTCCCACAACCACCTTTCCATCAACCACTATCACTAGAGTTGAAACCATGGTTTTTCATGTTCCTCAAGAGAAACTCAAACAATTGGACAAAGCTTTAGAAAATCTTAAGACTAAGTGAGAAAAAAAAATATTGGTGGTATTGCAATTCTTTTCATATATAACATGAGTAAAATGCTTTATAATGATGAAGGATTAGAATTTTTGTGTATCCTAGCCCATATTATTGATGATCATGTTCCAACAATGGCTAGTTATGATCAAGCTTTGGGATACACTCAAAGCCAAGGGGGAAATCACATTCCTCCCCTACAACTTTAACCTCTATTGCTACATATATGAATCCAATTGTTACAATAATGATGCAACTAAACAACAATATAGCTCCAAACTTGGGTATCTCTAGTGAGAATCCTTTTATTTTTGTGAACTCAAAAATAATCTCTAAATCCATCACCTCACCAAAAATGCAATATAAATTCCCACCTAACACATATACACCTCCACCATATTCATGTCCATCCCAAAACTCAACCAATGATTCCATCATAAACCAAAATTTGCAAAATGTCACATCCCTTCAACAACAAATAGCAGCATTAAACCAAAACTAGAATAGACAACCTTCACAATATGTCAAAAGAAACCCATTATCATTGGAGATATTGAAAATACAAGTGCCACAATGTATAGATATACCTAAATTTTAGAAATATGGTGGTAAAGGAGACCCTCATAACCATGTATCAACATATATAGCCTTATGTAGTGACTTCATTTTTTAAGATAATCTCTTGGCTAAACTCTTTCCTAAGTCCTTAAAAGAAATAACCTTGGAATGGTTTTGTTCATTACCAAATAATTCGATCCTCTCATTCAATGAAATTTTTTATTCCTTTTTTAACCTTTCCAAGTGTACATTGGTCTTAAAATGGCTCTACTTGACTTAATGAGGCGTAAGCAACAACAAAGGAAAAATGTCATAGATTTTATAACATGTCATCAATTTCTTTACTCATAAATCAATATTAATCTCCCCAATGTGGACCTTCACAAAATGTTCATTGAAAACTTACAAAATGGCATAAGAGATAATCTTAGAATGATGAATTTCCCATCCTTTACACATTTGTGTGTCGCTCTATGTGATCATCATAATTTGATTAGTCAATATGAAGAGAAAAATTTCTCATATCATGATAAAAAATCTGAATCTGTACCTCAATAATTTTCAATCATTCAAGAAGAAAAATAAGGGTTTTATAAATCAACCTCAAACAATCATCCATGTTGAGCCTCACTTTTTTTTCATAAAACCAACCCCATGTTGCAAGTATGTGTAGATTGGTGTTGTCATTGATGTCAAAAATCTTGTGCATTGTCATTGATGTCAACTATATGAGAAGGAATTTGTTACAGATATATGTAGTTGGTATTGAGTTGGTGTTGTCTCTGGCGATGCTTTGATTAGTTGCATTATGTTTTCATTAGTAAGCCATTGGTGTCAACCTCTAGTGTTGCTTTAATAAGATTTTTTCTATGGATGTGTGGTTGAGTTGATATGTTGCAGTTGGCCTAGTGGTGATCAAGAAGTTCTAAAGATGTTGATAATGTGTCTCTAGTACTTGATTTCCAAGTTCTTCTGAGAAAAATTGAATAAAAGAGTCATGTAAATAGTGTATTGTAGTGCTGTTCAGTATTGCAGAATAGGGTTCTTGTTTTGCTTAGAATTTATTCTAGGTTAAAGATCTTCTTGTGCATTTTCTATATTTTGGTCTGAGGTTTTCAAAAATATTATATTCATAATTTAGTGTGTTGGTTCCTTCTGTAGAGGAAGTTGTGTTCACTAGTGTGTGAACTCTATTTTCCAAAGGTGTCTCAAAGAAATGTCTCTACTTTGCATTTCTCCATAGAATGGTTTCAGGTCTTGTAGATCTAGAAGGATGTTGGTAGTGTTCGTATCCTTCTTCAGTTGAAGTGGTTCGAGGTTTAGTGCTTTGGAAGTTGATTTCTTAAGTTATAGTGTATGGTAGAGTGGTCTGAATGTACTAGGTGTGTGTATTCTTCAAGAAAATTTTTGTGATGAAATTTTTTGGATTTCAAGGTGTTTTTGTATTATTCCAAATTTTTTTCAAGTGACATTTATTGTTTGTTAGTTGTATTTGGATTTGAGGAAGTGTGTACTTAAGTGTTAATGGTGTTAACATAGGTTCACCTGACCTTGGGTGTTTACACTACTTGCAAAGTTGCTTCGATGTTTGTGGAAGCATGGCATGACATGTATGGATGGATTTAGGTCCTATTTAAGTTGTGTGGTGGTCCACCTTCATTTCTTTCCATTGAAAGAATGTTTTTGTGCTGACCTAATTTGAATTTGCATGGTTGAGGTGCATAGATGACCTTGGAGAATGTTTTCAAGGTTGAAGATGTTATTGTTGGGAGATTGTTTAATGTTGTGGATGTGTTGCTGATATGTGGTTTTCATTGATGTCAACACTATTAGAATTTTCTATATCTATTGTTGTATATGTCGAGGATATTGAGAAAATTATAAGGAAAAGTGATTTAGGTTCCTAGTGGAACTGTGTAGGTCATGAAGTCGTTTTGTTTTGTACGCAAAATATTAGCTGATGTGGATTAAAGGGTTTATTGTTGAGTATGTATAGATCATCTACCAGAAGTTTCAGAGGTCCACATGAATTTTTGAGTGTGTTGTGGTATGTATAGATCATCTACCAGAAGTTTTAGAGGTCCACATGAATTTTTGAGTGTGTTGTGGTCTGACAGTGTTCCTAAATAAAGATTGTGTGATTTTGGTTATCTTAGTTGTTGTGGATGCTTCTCTATTGTTTCTTGGTGTTATTAGATGTCTCTAGTTCATTCTCTATCTTTTTGGTACATCCACATTAATTAGTAAGCTCGTGGTTGAAGATCTTTGTGCATGTGTTCATTTTTTCATGTTTTTGGCTGACAGTTTGGTGATAGTGTGTTGTGGATCCTTGAGGTGAAATTAATTTAAGTATTTTGGTGTTGGAGATATTAATTTGGGTCTCCACTATGTTGTGGCCAACCTTGGTGGATACATATTAAAAATTTAATTGTAAATATGGGCTGACATTGCAAATACATTTTGTTTTCTTGGCCAACTAAGTTGTGATGGAATCTCCTATAGCAGATATATACGGGAGATTGTGTGATAAGTGGAAAGTGTGCTTTGTGTGCTCCGATGTGCGTATGTGAGAATATCTTTACTGAGTAGAGTGTGAGGAAGTGTTGAGCTTAACTGGAACTGTAATCAACCTTGTGAAGAAGCTATTTTCTCAATTCATACCCTCTATATTTTTAATCCAAACCCTATTTTTGGAAAGTGAGTCCTCTTTTGTAATTGAGCAGTGAGCTCTAGGAAATTTTCCTAAATGCATGTGCATTCCCCTTATTGTTTTCATTATACTTTAATAGACTATAATCTTGTGGACTAACATCCACCGTGGTTTTTCCCATAATAGGTTTTCCACATAAAAAATCTTGGTGTTCTTTGTCTCTCTGATGTGTTAATTGATTATGGTTAATTGTTCATTCATCAAATCTGTGATTAAGGATAAGTTAAGTAAGAAAAGGTTTAATTTCTTGGACAACTAATTCAACCCCCCTCTCAGTTGTCTATCCTTGTTTTTCCAATAGTTATAAATAAGAGATGAGTAGTTAAGGGATGTGAATATAGATGTGTATTATGTGAACTCTAGAATTGTGAGGTATGAATTTGAGAAGTGGAGTGTGAGATTTCATGTGTTAGATTATAGAATGCAGCGAGTAGAAGGTGTCTACAATTCTTCAGCAAGACTGTGAAGGTGTTGGTGATGTTTTGGTGGAATTATCTATTGCATTGAGATTTATTTATCATTGTAACTTTCTTCTCTATATTCTTTTCTATTGTGGCAATGAGCCTTTCTTTCTTCTAGGCAGCGAGCCCTCCAATAGTGAGCCATTTTTGGTTTTCCACATAAATTTGGTGTTTTATTTTGTATTGTGTTTCTTTGATTATTATTATTTTTAATCTTCTTTCATCATAAATCATTCTAACAAATTAAGGGTTAATTGACTTCATGTGGATCTGAGTGTTTATGAGGGTTTTGAACCTTTAAGGTACAACTAGTTCACCCCCTTCAGTTGTCTTATGCATTCAACAATTGGTATTAGAGAAAGGTTCCTTGGAAGAAAGCTTAACTGCTTGAGGTATATTTGGGATGGTGCACAAAAAGATGTTCCTATATTTGATGGATCAAATTATGCATTCTGGAAGACAAGGGTGGAAGGTTTTCTAGTTTCTCTTGGATTTGAAATTTGGAAGTTTGTTGATAAATGATATACTTTTCCTACAAATGGTCTAAGTACTGATGATGAGATCAAGGCCTATGAAAAAAATGGTAAAGCAAGGTATGCTCTCTTAAGTGTTCTTGCTAATTTTGAATTGGTGAATCTAAGAATATGAAAATTGCTAGAGAAATTTGGGTAAATATAGAAATTATTTATGAAGGAAATGACAAGATAAAACAAGTTAAGATACATAATTTCAAGATCATGTTTGAAACCTTAAAATTTCTAAAGATGAAAATATCACAAGCTACTTGCAGAAGGTGGATGAGTTTTTCAATGGAATTAGAGGTATTGGTAGAGAGCTAAAAGAAGAAGTGGTAAAGAAGGTACTCAGAACTCTTCCTAAACCTTATAGTCATAAATTTTCTATTATTAAGGAATTGAAAAATTGAATCAATTTACCAGAGATCAATTGTATGATTATTTAACTGCCTTTGAGATGAGAAAATTTGGTACAAATCATGCAAAAGTTAAGATTGCTTTTAAGGCTAGCAAATCAAAGAAGACTGTAGAGTCAGATCAAGAGGATCTTGATGATGTGGAAGGTAAATTTGTAAGGAGAATGAAATAGGGTACTAGTAAGTATAGTGGTAATCTTCCTTTCAAATCTTTTAGATGTGGAAAAATAGGTCATTATGCTTTAAGGTGTCCAAATAGAGCTTTGAATAAAAAAATAGGGAGAATAAAGGTACAATGATTAATAAAAGTTATTATGTTAGAGAATATGTAAGTATATCTAATGATGGATTTGATTATGGAGATGATGATGATGGTGAATTCTTGTTCATGGATTTAAAGGATGGAACTAATTCTACTAACTCTGAGAGATGTGTGAAGTAAAGTGCTTCGAAAGAAAGCTCTATAGCTAAAGGCACTTTGTTGTCTGCTTTTCATGCTAGACAGGAGAAGAACTACTAGACCATTGAAAATGGATGCTCTAATCATATGACTCACGAAAAGAGTAAGTTTTTTCAAAATTCAAAAATATGAAATTTTAAATATGTTTCATGTTTAATGTATCGTCAAAAATTGTACCCTTTGCTTGACATGGGATTAATTCATGATAATTAGACTTAATAAGGAACACAGAAGTGTTGAGAAGAATTGAGTGAAGCTTCGATCATGAATCCAACTAGTTGTGAAAAGAGATCTATGTTGATTGTTTGAAAAAGAGAAATGTGTACGCACTCTGGGGCTATAGAACTAGTTGTCCATAGGGTGGGAAAGCCCAAAAAGTAAGATAAATATGCTAGTTGGTATGAACTCACAAACAAACACAAAAGTGGCTATGGGGAAAAGTCATGCCACTAGTTGGGATTCCTACTCAACCATGCTAAACCTATACCTGTTCGATAACTTCAACAAGATGCCACAAAGCCAAAGAAAATGATTTTTGTTTGTTTTAAGTTTCAAAAATAGGATGGCACGATAGGCATGCAAGTTGTGTTATGCAAGGTGGCCAAACAAATAAGACAGCTCCACAGGCATGCAAGTTGTGTTATGCAAGGTGGTTGAATGAGAATGCAATATGTAAAAATTCCATGTGTAATATGTTCAAAGGAGTCTTGTTTAGTTTATGCAAGGTTAGTCACTTAGGGAACATTGTGTCTAATGTCTCCAAAAGAGGACCATTCAAAGAATAGTGTATTCACAACTTAGGGGATGCAGTGTGTCGCATCAAACCACTAAGAGGAATGCAATATGCTAAGAAATATCACACTTATTAAAGACATCAAACCCAATGTCATCCAAAAAGTGAAAAATGCATCACACAAATGACAAAGCTTCACTAAGAATGCAAATGAAATAATGGTAATGTATGCCTCCCACTTTAAAGGAATTGCTACAAATTGTTCTGTGAGCAATTACTTGAAAGTAGAGAAGAGGAGGAAAGCAAGAAGTAAAAACAAGACACGGGAGACAACTTGGAAATCTCTATGCCAAGTGATATGTTTCAAAGTTAAGCTACATCATGTCAAGGAGAAAGGAAAAGTAAAGAAAGAAGGGAGTTTCCCCTCCAAAAAAGAAAGCACACCAAACACATAAGGGATCTATGGATTTGGGGTTAGTATGTTCATTACTGCAATGTATGTTTGTGAAAGAGCTTAGAACTATCATCATTCCCCAAAGCACATAGAACTAGAAGAATGACACAAAGAGAGTGAAAGTAAAAGAAAAAAAAAAGTTTGTTTTGAGTCAACATGGAAGAGATGTTGTGGTCTCGATGCTTTGCATCATCCCCTAAAGGAAAACACAAGCAAAAAGACAAAAAAGAAAAGTGAAAAAGATTTTGGGTCAACATGAAGGAGAAATTTCAATTTGAATGCCTTGCATCATCCCCAAAAGGAAAAACACAAGAAAAGAAAAAGGAAAAGAAAGGAGTTCTTTGGATTTTGACAAACTTACTCTTAAATATGTTTCATGTTTAATGTGCCATAAAAAATTGTACCCTTTTCTTGACATGGGATTAATTCATGATAATTGGACTTAATAAGGCCCTAATCTAGTGTTGTGAGGCATTTTATGTGTCCACGCTAGGTCTTGGACCCTTGCAAATGAAACAACATGTTTTTAATGACGTTTTGTAAAGGTGTTGTAAAGTCTTGTAAGATGCTTTCATGCTTTTCTAGACTTAATAAACCTATTTCTTCCTAAATTCAACATTATAATAACATTATTTCATCAATCTAGAAGGATCTTAACATAAACTTAATGTTAATCTAGTGTTGTAATGTGATCACGTTCACATTGGTTCTTCTATATTTCTAGGCTATGTGGACCTAATTTTAGTATTGTAAAGTTCATTTAATTACACTTTGACATTGATTTATATGTCCCAAGCCCTATTCAACATTTACATCATCATTAATAGGCCTTAATTGATCCATATTGTGCATCCTGAGGCTTTAATTGATCAAACACCTAACAAGACAACATTCTAAACCTCGTTTCCTATCTCCTTAGTTTCATAGGTGTCGAAATGGCCCCTATCAAACCCATTCACCATGCTTGGAAAATGAGTCCCATCTAGGTGGGACCGATTCACCATGCTTGGTGAATGAGTCCTATCTGGCCCCCATTTTGACCCTTAAGCTAGAAAAATTGAAATTGAAATTTTATTTTCACTTCATGTCGGCCTATGATGTAGTATAATTAGGTACTAAGGAACACTTGACTAAAAATAAGTGTTTTTTATCCTCATTTTATATCTAAAAATTCATTCTTGAATCTATTATCATTATTCATTCATCAATCTTTCACTCCAAATCTAGTAAGATCTTCAAGTTAGCATTCTAAAGCATTCAAGGGTTGGTTTTTCATGTTATGTTGTAGAAATACAAGATCAATCATCATGAAAAGGTAATATATTCCATTTTTCATGCTTCATTCCTTCATTTCATCAATTTGGTTTAATTACCTAAATAGGGTTTGACCAAGGAAAATCCCCATGCCTTAACAATCAATAATTTATCTTGTTGTGTGTTGTTTGTATGCAGATTTAGGTCCTTTGGAAGCTTGAGAATCATTGAATATTTCATTTAAAAGTCATTCAAGTCTTCTTCCCTTCATTCAAGTCAAATCATCAAGGAAAAGTTACTTTTAGACCTGATTCTAGAAGTTTCAGAAGCAGAGACCTGTAGGAGGTAGAATTTCAAATCGAACTCCATAGAATATTCCTTTGATTATCTAGATTTATGTAGGTAGACTGATTCACCACCCATGGGGAATGAGTCCCACCTGTAGGATTGAAAATTGATTTCATGAAATTCCAACTCCTGGCAGTTAGAAACAGGTTTCCGAAAGATTTTAGTAGAAGTAGGACTAATTCACCATGCTTGGCGAATGAGTCCCAGTGGCCATTAAATTTTTTTTTAGAGACATTCCATAACCTTCCAATGACTTCATTCTACCTACAGGCGCACTCTGTTCAATCTCATTAAATTCTATTTCCATTGACCTAAGTTTCTAGTTCATTCTTACAATCAACATTGTGTTTTCTAGTACCTTTGCATTAGATCAATCTACATTCTTTAGCCTGCATTTTCATTAATTTTCTAGCATTAAGACACATTCGCACACTCCATATTTTCTTCTCATTCTCCCATCCTTTAGTCTTCAGTGTTAACGTTGTGTATTTTGGCCCATTTTCTCTCCTAGGTGAAAAACCCTAGAAGGAGTTAGAGATTTTGGGGACCCAAAATCTTCATCACAATATGGACTTGTAAGTTTTGGAGATGATACATCTGCTGAGATATGTGGAAAATGTTTAGTTAGTTTTGATGGTAAGAATAATAATAATGATGTTTACTATGTTAAGGGTTGAAGACATAACCTCTTGAGTGTTGGAAAATTTTGTAACAAGGGATATAATCTTATGTTTCAAAATCATGGCTATGAGATCAAAAAAGACTCTAGAATTGTGATTACTGTTGGAAGAAGGAAAGATGGAAATGTCTATCAGCTCAAAGGTGTTGATGGTTATTATTTCATGACTCATATTAATGAGAGTTGACTATGGGATAGAAGAATATGTCACATCAATTTTGGTAGCCTAGTGAGGATAAGTTCAGTACAAGATGTGAGAGATCTTCCAAAGAATATAAAGCCTATTAATGCTATTTGTAAGGAATGTCAAGTTGGAAAGAAAAAAAATAGCTTCAAATTCAAAGAACAATCTTATACTAGATTGTTGGAATTGGTGCATACATATCTTTGTGGTCCTACCTGAGTAAGAAGTCTTCAAGGTGATAAGTATTTCTGTAGACATGGAAAAAGTATCCCTTTTTTCTTGCTTCATTTGGGGATAATTCACAATAAATTGGACTTAATGAGGCCTTGGTATAGTGTTTTGAGGTGTTTTATGCATCCATGCTAGGTCTTGGAACCATGGAAACTAAATAAAATACATTTAACAATGTCTTGTAAAGGTGTTGTAAAGTGTTGTAAAAGACTTCCATGCCTCTGTAGACTTAATGGACTCATCTTTCCCTAATTCAATATTGAAAAATGTATTTAAATGCATTATCACATCAATCTATAAGCCTTGTAAATTAAAATTAATGTTAATATAGTGTTGTAATGTTTCTTACACATTCACATTAGATGTTGTTCCTTTCTAGGCTATGTGGATTTCATTTTAGTGTTGTAAAGTGTATTTAATCACACTTTCACATTGAATTTTTCATCCCAATCCCTAATTGACCTTCACATTATCATCAATAGGCCCCTATTTCCCCCATATTGTGCATCCCAAGGCTTGAACTAATCAAATACATGGTGAAATCAACATAAGAACTAAAATTCCTCACTCTCCAGCAATCCAACTGTCAAAAGGGACCCTCTAGGACTAAGTTGCCCATTTGGGTGAATTAGTCCCTACCAGGTGGGACTAATTCACCTAGCATGGCAGCTCAGTCCAATTTGGCCTATTTTCAAGGTTTGAGTGGGAAATTTTGGAATTTAACTTTATTCTTTCTTCATGTCGGCCTTAGGGATCCAATTAATAAACAAATAAGGTGAATTTCCTATAAAATCAAGTCTCTAAACCCCAATTCACATCTCTTAACTCATTCACACATCTCTTATTATCCATTCATTATGTATCTTCTCTTTCAAGTCAAACAAGCTAGGGTTTCAAATTTCTAAGTCATCAAGATAGCTTCCAAGGACATTCAAGGGTAGATTTTTCATGTTTTACTATAGAAATTCAAGATAAAACATCATGAAAAGGTATTAAAGTCATTTTTTCATGCTTCATTACATTCTTTCTTCATTTGGTTTAATTACCTAAAAAGGGGTTTGACCATGGAAAACCCCCATGCCCTAACATTCACCATTTCTTTCTCTTTCATTGTATGTTTTTTGATTTAGAAACTTTGAGGGTTTGAAGATCATTGAAGATTAGGTTGAAGAATTCTCCTTCCTTGCAAAGATAAAATATCCAATAAAAGTCACTTTCAAGCCCGAAAATTAGAGTTTTAGAAGCAGCCACCTGTGGGAAACCAGAGTGTAGACTGAGGGCTTTTGTTTCCACTTTCGAATTTTCAAAAATTTAGAAGTGGACTAAGTCACCAATAGTGGTGACTTAGTCTCACTGAACCCTTTTTTAGAGGTTTTTGCAGATTTTGATACCCATTTAGCCGAAACGGGCTCCAGGACAGTTTTCAAGATTTGGGACTAAGTCACCTAGATTGGCACAAGTGTCCCGCTAGGCTTAAAAATTAGTATTTCCAAAATTTTGTAGTTGCTTCAAGTTTGAAACACACTTCCAGGTGCACACATTTTGTTTCATAGCTCTTTGTATAGTTTTTCTTTTCATTTTAAAGTCATTTAGTTCATGCTTACATACAACATTGTGTTTTCAAACACTTCATATTTCTTAGATTTAGCATAATTAAACCATTTCCTTTTTAGATGAGTGCATTAATAAATCTTAATTAGACATATTACATCTCATTTAAATTAATATTGAGTGTAAACACCCTTTATTTTAACCCAATTCCTTCCCTTTCAGGTGAAAAATCCTAGAAGGGTAAGTGTCCAATAGGTTTCCAAAATATTTGTTTACATTTTGGTGAACCTAATTTTTGAATACTTTCTTATATTATTTGGAGCCTATCATCATCCTAGAATTAGCTTGAATTGTATTTTACATGGGTTTATTTGCATTCTAGGGTTTCAAATTTTGCATTCACAAAAAGTGCATATAAGTTGCATTTTTGGCATCTTAAATCATTGAAAACTTCTAAAATTTTCCATATGCATCTTAGGTTTGGATTATACATTACATAGACTATCAAAATCCATAATTTTTTTTTGAAAATTCTCAAAATTCCCTACTAGGACTAAGTTGCCACCCTGGTTGATTTAGTCCTTGTTCAGCCTTGAAACTACCTTTTACAGAGCTGAAAACCCTATTTTAAAGCTTCTGTTTGCTGCCCTTACCTATCTGTATTTGTAATTAAGGCTAAAATATTAAGGTTAATGTAATAAAGCATATAAATCAAACCCTAATCAACAATGAAGAACAAATGAGCATAAATACATAAAACATAAAAACAATATTACCAAATCTTCATGCCACCATTGATTCACCTCCATTTCACTTCTCCAATTTGCTTGAATATGATATTTTCCCTTATATTTGAGTGTGCAATAATAAGCCTACGACAAGTGACTAGAAAAATATTAAAGATTGTTGTCTCACACTAGAAACATGTACTTGCATAATATGTGTAGATAATGAAAATGAAAAGGGTAAGGAATTTTATAGAAAATAAAAATTTGAATGAATGGTTGAGATTGGATTCCAATAAGATGTCTTAATCAATGGCCAAGATTGAAAGTTGTAGTATGCACTATGGTTAGGGAAAAATTAGGGCAAATGATAAGGATGAAGGGTTGAGATTGAATTGTGAGATAATTCAATCAAGGGCTAGGATTAAATGAGATGTTAAGAGATAAGATTTGATGTGGAAGATAATATTGGCATGGATAAAGAGGTGATAGGAGAAATTAAAAAATAATAAAAAATTATTTAATTTAGGTGGCCAATGAATAATTAAATAATTAAAATAATTATTTAATTATAGAGGAATGTGAGAAAGGGAATCATTTTGAATTAAATAATGATTTAATTCAAAATTCAAGAGAGTGGACCAAATTAAATAAATAAAATTTATTTGAATTTATGAGAGAAAAGGCTAATGAATAATTAAATAACTAAAATAATTATTTAATTATAGTGGAAAGTGGATAAAATTAAATATAAATTGAGAATTTGGTTAATTTTTAGAAAAGAAAGGAGACTTAATTAGTGACATTATAAATATTTGTAATTAATCAAGGAGGAATAAGATAATAAAATGAATTAATGAAATAATTAAAATTATTTAATTAATGAAAGGAGAATTGAGTTTGAAAACTGTTAAATAATTCATGTATTTATTATCAAAAGGAAATGATGGAGAATTCAGAAATCGCAAGCCTAAGACAATTTTTAGTGTCTACATTTTTCCCCTCTTTGATACAATGTAGTTTATCATGTTGTGTCAAAAAAATTTAGTCAAAACATGCCCCAGTGTAAAGAGGATGATGAAGGATGATGAGGAGGGTTGTGGTATGCCCCCTCGAGAGCACATGTGGGTTCAAAGAACATGAGTGTGCTCTCAAGATGGATAAAAGGAAAATAGATAAGTGGCATAGAAGAAATGTTAGCATGGAGGATATGGATGTTAGTGGAGACAACTTTAAAGATGCATATTTTTCCAAACAATACTTTGCACTAATCATCATTGGGTGGTAAAATGACACAAATGGACAAAAAAACCATGGTATGACATAAACCAAGATGTGAAAAGTCATCCACTTGCAAAATAGACAGTCGCAGGCAAGGAATATCCTAGCTCATACTAAGGGCCAAGTTGCCCCAGTATTTTTTCCAAGACAATCCACAAACAACAATCAAAGAAAAGAGTCAAGAGACATCATCACTCCTCTAATCCTTCATGGGACATCCTCAAGGAAGCTAGTAACCTTACTCAAAGACAAATAAAAATTAAAAAATAAATAAGATGGAACAAACCACAAGGTCAATGGGCATTCAAAGTGTTTGCCAAAATATGAGTGTTTGATTTTTAGGTGATTGACTAGTTGATTGTTTGACAACACCTGGTTTTAGGAGGGAAACATGTCATATAAGATGTCAAGTCTGGTTTCGATGATGTGACCACCTGTATAAGGAAAATTACAATGTTTGACTTGATGACAATGTCTGGTTTCAGGAAGACACATCCTGTATAAGACATAACTTGACTGCTTTGATGGTTTGACTCTTTGACTATTTTTACAATTTGTTTGGTTTGATTGAGTGAGCTTTTTGACTTGCTGTCTTATTGATCTATGACTTGTTTGATGTTTTGATGACTATTTGTGTCTATGTTGACAATGCCTAATTTATTTGACTGACATGACAAACCCTAAAGGACTGACCTAGGTGGCCTCCGGGGCACATCAACAGATGACCCTTCCTATGTTTAGTCGTAGAGGAAACATAGTTCAGAAATGAAATGGACTGACTAACATAATTGACTTTGACTCTCTTTTTTGGGATTTTGAAGGTTATTTGGATGTTTTTGTGTTTTTGACATGTTTTGATTTTTTTGAATTTTGAGGTTTTATGATTTTTTTTCTTTTTGAGAATATTTTATTTTTGTCTTTTTCAAATGTTATATATATATATTCTTTTTATTATGGATGATATGGGGAAGTGTGTATTCTGTTATGGATGATACACTATAAGGAACATGACAAATGCATATGAATGATGCCTACAAGCAAGAGAGCAAGCACACAAAAGAATCCAAGGTTAACCATGATCTTGCTCCTAGTCAACCCGAAAACCAATTGATAAGTGATGAGGATGATGATGACATTGTTTGACATGGGAAGGACACATCCCAGAACAACATGAGGATGATGATAATGTGACAAAAGGATCCAGGTTTGTAGCTAGGCTAGAAACAAAGCCCAGGAATGTTTTGGATGATGTGTTAGGATGCACAACAAGATTGTATGGTTTAGGCTTGTTGTATTTGGGATGACTAGATGGGATTATGGAGGGAATTTGGATAAGCATACCAAAATCCTTAAACCAATGACAAGGGAAAATAAAACCCAACAATAGGCATGGAATGATAATGGGAGTGATTTTAGTAAAGGATGGGAGACACGAGCATTATTGGCATATGATCTCCAAGGAATATGTCACATAGGAATAATTTTTTTTCTCTAAGGTACGGGTATGGATAATGTTATGAAGGCTATGATATTTCATGAATAGTGTATAACCAAAGAATAAAAATATAATTTTTTTTCCCAAAGCATGATTTATGTTTGTACCTTAGTCCTTATCAAGATCAAAGTAGGTGGGAAAATGGATGGGAATGATATAGCTTAGATGGATAGATGAAAATGTCATATCAAATGTCATGTGAAGGGCATGGAAGATGAGACAACTTTCCCCCAAGTGTAATTGTCCACAGATAATTTCTCTTATACATGATGCCTATTTTCCAGGTTTTCATCATGGTACTTATATAGGGCACCTGTTTACCAAGTTTTTACCATTGGATGGAATTTTTCTCTCTGCTTTATTTTTTATTTTTATTATTTTTTCCTTTTTTTTGTATTTTCCTAGATGATCACTTTGATGGTACTGATGTAGATGTCAGTGTCATGATATGCCAATAGTAACCTTTATGGAGTAATTGTCTTATCAGGATCATAGCACTTGTATACAACTAATCGATGTTATTGTGATCCTTTCTGATATTCAGGTTAGCCTTATCGAAATATGCCCATCGTGATAGAGTTCCATGAGATTCCATATGATAAAGAGTTTTTGCCAAGATGCGATGAGTTTGTGATGTGGTATTTTTAGACTTTAGGCGAGATGTAGGATTATGATGGACTATTTGTCATTTTGGATGTAGGAATTTTTATTTTTCAAACTTGGGGTGGTGAATAACGGAGTTTGAAATTTTGATTGGGATAGTGTTTGGAACCATGAATTTTATATGCCTTGCATGATGAACATTTTGAAGGGGGTGGACATTTATTATATGTGGGAGACCTTTTTTTTGTGGCTCCACATTTTGATTGACTTTTGGATTTAAAATATTTTCTTTGTTTGATTCATTTTTCTTTGGGATCCATTTTAACTTCATTTGTCCACTTGGATTTTTGTACTCAATGGCTATTGACATTTGATTTTGGACTTTAGACTTGTAAGGCTTTTGTTGTTGTTGGTTCCAATTGAGGGAATGATGTTTTATGGTGTGGATGGAAGGAGTGTTGGAAGCAACCTTATGACAAGGACTACTCATGTCCCCCATTTTGATGTTTGTATTGGATAAAGTGTCCCCTAATATCATGGAGGTATCACTAACACCATTTTATTTCTTGATTGAAGAATAGCCAAGACCTTGATGTCTAGGATTTTCAAAAAACTGTATTGGTTCTTGAATGCCTTGCTCATGTATGCCTAGTCCTCTTCCTTGATAATGCATGCTTTGGCATAGTCTCGTTGCAATGGGGTATTTGTTGTTTTGAAAACAAGATGCAAACCCATCATTATGTATGTGGAAACTAATGCTTTGAATTTTCTCATCTATAAGAAAGCCTACTTTGACAAAGGTGGATGATCCTAGTTGGTAGGATATTTTGGCTTTATCATTTTTCATGCTTGTGTCTTCTTTCTCCTTTAAGACATCAATTTGATCAATGATATCTTTTGTGCCTTCATATTTTACTCGTTCAATGATAGCTTCCTTGTGTTCTTCTTGATCCATAGTAGCCTTTTTATGTTCTTGAATTTTGTCTATGTCGTTTGTTTGATTATCTATGTGTCCCAAGGAGGCAAGTGTCTCATTTTGGGAAATGGAGTTGTTTGGAGTTTGGATAAGATTGAATTAAAATGTTTGATCATGGATGGTATAAAGGTTTATAAGCGGATCACTTTGGGTGTCTTTTTCAATGGTAGGATCTTGATCAAAGATAGGTTTTTCTTGGTTGACATGATTGGGAATGGGATCTTGATCATGGATAGGTGTATTTTGAATGCCATGGTTATCTAGAATGAATTTGTGGATGGATTTAAGGATAGGATCATGGGATGGACTAATTTTATCTTGACATGAAGGTAAAGCTATGATGTCATGCTTTGGACTTTACTTTTGGCATGTATCCTCAAGTTTAGGAATTGGGACATGATTTTGGAGACCATGACTAGATGTATTTTCATGACTAGATGTAGATTGAGATGTAATGGATTGGAATGAATTAGTGGATGATGGAATAGGATAGGTCTTGAAGGCTTGGAATGGTTTAGTGGAAGGTTGGTTTCCCTTTTCAAGGTTAGGATAAGGGTGATAAGTGGACACTTGTTGTGGATTAATGGTATGGCTTGTGTTAAGTGACTCTTGACAATGAGGGTAGATGGATGAATGATTAGGGTTTATGGATTTTTGGTAAGAAGGGTATGTGGGTAGTTGACCATGGGTTGAGGTTGATTCGTATTTGGATTGGATGAATTGTCTTTTGAAGTCTATGGCTTCTTGGTATTGACCATTGTGGAGTAATTGGTATTCAACTTGACTAGCAAGCATATCAAGGTAAATTATAGAGATGGCGGTGAGGTCTAAAAGACAATGCAAAGGATAGGATGAAAATGAGGATTAGGAGTTTGACTTGGAGGACACCTAGATTTGTTTATTTTTGAAATTTTTCTAATGTTTTTGGATTTTTTTATATTTTGATTTTTGATTTTTCTCGCTTAAATAAGATTTCAATCTTGAATACACATTCACACATGCAAGACAAGATTTGATGTAATATGTAATACAAATGATTATGATAAGAAGAAACTTCCAAGCACAAGAACAATAATATAAATTATTCTAGCGGGGAGATTGGCCAATGGTCTTAAGCTAGGATACACGAGGTTGACTAGGGATGATTTGAAAGAAAAATCCTACCACATAGCTAGGAGAAAGGAGTAACCCACCCTTCACCTTCACTTCCCAAAGGTATAAATTTATTTGGGGAGTGACAAGATTTCAACTCCCAAAGAGGCGTGTCTTTGGATTCACACTTGGATTGAGGTCATCCCTTGGAGGGGTGTGTGCTCCAAGCAGGCCTCCTAAGAAGGGTATGACAAAAGTGAACCAAGTGAGGTTTTTTGGAGGACACACACACTCGATTCAAACTCACAGTTATTAATTGAACCTTAGAAATGAAATGTGTGTAAGAAAACAATGGAAGCACTTTTTAATCCAAAGCCAAAATGTGTGATGGAAGACAATGGTTCTTTTTAAGTGCAATTTCAAAGTGTGATTGCAAACAAGATGTTCATTTTAAAGCCCCAAATTGAAGTATGTTGATAAGAAATGATTAGATATGAAAGATGGAATTTGTGCACCTAGAATTTCTTTAGCTCCAAATTTTTGTCCACTTGATCCAATTTTTCCTTTGAAGTGTTTTTTTTTTTCTGCACATTCACAAAACCAACAACAAATCCAAAACCCTAACAAGATAATTGATCACTAATATTAGAGGGTTAGCTAGTCAAGACAAATCTGATTGCTTGAAATGTTTCTTGCATCAAAAATAAAAATATAGAGAACATAACTTTACTGAAATTTCAAGAGCTTTCCAAAAATGTAAAGAAATCTAAAAAACTATTATTTTTTACCCAACATTAATTTTTCATCAAAAATAACTAAAATTTATAAAAAAGTTCAAAACCACTCCAAGAATTTGGATTTTTTGACTGAAGGTACCTGCCATCATCCCAAATATGTAGAATTTTTTTTGTGAGAAGATTTGTAACTATTTGTGAGATACAAACAAATATTTGTAAAACCCTAATGTTCAAAGATCTATTTTTTTGTCTAATTATTTTTTATCCAAATTAAAAATATAAAGAACAGACCCCTATTGAAATTTAGAGATATTTTCATAAATATAAAAATATCCAAAAAATTTGCTAATTTTCTCTCAAAATTGATTTTTCATGAAAAATAACAAAAAAATTATAAAAAATTAAAAATAGCTTCACAAAATCTGATTTTCAGACTAGAAGCTCTTGATATTGTCTCCAACCTATAGAATTTTTTTGGTGAGAAATACATAGCCATTTGAGAGATATGGTTGAATCTTTGAAAACTAGGGTTTTGTCCCAAAATGATGAAAAACCTGCAACAAAAGCCTAACAAAACCTACAACAAAAATGATCCAACTCCAAAATTCCTCAAAATTTGTCAAAATATTGAGCTAAAAATTAGTTGTCGTATTCACCAATGTAATTAGGGCTAAAATATTAAGGTTAATGTAATAAAGCATATAAATCAAACCCTAATCAACAATGAAGAACAAATGAGCATAAAGACATAAAACATAAAACAATATTACCAAATCTTCATGCCACCATTGATTCACCTCCATTTCACTTCTCCAATTTGCTTAAATATGATATTTTCCCTTAGATTTGAGTGCGCAATAATAAGCCTATGAACAAGTGACTAGCAAAATATTGAAGATTGTTGTCTCACACTAGCAGCATGTACTTGCATAATATGTGTAGATAATGAAAATGAAAAGGGTAAGGAATTTTATAGAAAATACAAATTTAAATGAATGGTTGAGATTGGATTCCAATAAGATGTCTTAATCAATGGACAAGATTGAAAGTTGTAGTATGGACTAGGGTTAGGGAAAAATTAGGGCAAATGATAAGGATGAAGGGTTGAGATTGAATTGTGAGATAATTCAATCAAGGGCTAGGATTAAATGAGATGTTAAGAGATAAGATTTGATGTGGAAGATAATATTGGCACAGATAAAGAGGTGATAGGAGAAATTAAAAAATAATAAAAAATTATTTAATTTAGGTGGCCAATGAATAATTAAATAATTAAAATAATTATTTAATTATAGAGGAATGTGAGAAAGGGAATCATTTTGAATTAAATAATGATTTAATTCAAAATTCAAGAGAGTGGACCAAATTAAATAAATAAAATTTATTTAATTTATGAGAGAAAAGGCTAATGAATAATTAAATAATTAAAATAATTATTTAATTATAGTGGAAAGTGGATAAAATTAAATAAATTAGAATTTATTTAATTTTAGAAAGAAGGGGACTTAATTAGTGACGTATAAATATTTAATTAATCAAGGAGGAATAAAGATAACAAAATTAATCAAATAAATAATTAAAATTATTTAATTAATAGAAGAATTATGAGTTTAGAAAATAATTAAATAATTAAAATTACTTAATTATCAAAGACAAAAGGGGAAATGATGGAGAATTTAGAAATCGCAAGCCTAGGACAATTTTTTGTGTGTTCAATATCAATTAGTTGAGTTTCTGTAACATGCATTTCATCAAATCTAGCCTAAATTAGCTCCTTTCACGCATGGTTTAATTTTGCATTTTCTCATTGTTGCATAGCATAATCAGTCAATTATCATCTAAAAATTGCATTTAAACATCTCACCTTAAAAGTAATTGCATTTCAATTTATTTACCTTCTCATGTTAGCATGTGTTCTCTTACGCATTCCACATTTCTAGAATATCAAATGGCTTGTATGATTCTA
Source organism: Sequoia sempervirens (assembly GCA_007258455.2). NCBI lineage: Eukaryota > Viridiplantae > Streptophyta > Pinopsida > Cupressales > Cupressaceae > Sequoia > Sequoia sempervirens. The sequence goes on along the minus strand of VDFB02086081.1, from coordinate 118,516,637 downwards.
TTTTTCATGGACATAATATAGGACAACAAAGTAAAACATTTGGTAAGAATGTTGCATACCCTCCTAGTCCCTATTGCATTTATACACATGTCCTAAAAAAATAGGATGCATGTGTAGAAAATCATTACAATCATACCTTTTCTTCTCCGTATACCTCTCCTATTAGTGACGGAGGTATTTTGGTGAAAGAAGACACAAGCATTGAGTCTTGATTGTCCCTCTCCTCTTTTTCCTTTGGAAAACCTCCGACAACAAGATGGAATCATAGAAGCATTTCTAAACACCACTTTACCTAAATTCCATAACCATGAAAATAAAACTTTCCCTTCTCCTAATATCCCTCCTCAATGCCATGAAGATAGGTTGGTGTTAGAGGATATACCTATTAAGAGTCATGCAAATCTTGACCCTCTGTTCCCTAATGCTCTAACCATTTGGAACAATCTATTTGAAAATCATCATGGTCCTTCTCTTGAACCCTCCCCCACTTGTGATGACATTACAAACTTGGATGACCATATTGCAAGCTCTCCTATTAGGATAGATAATATGGAACAAGAGAATGCGACCTTTGACAATCAAATAGAGTCTTCCCATAATCTCTCCATTATCAACAACCAAATAAATTCAACCATTGATAACTCCCTTGCAATGAAGTTGTCTTAGAAGAACCAGCCCTCGAATGTCAACAACATGTGGTTTTTAGTTCTCTTCAACACTCTCCTCCTAGGGAGGATATCATAATACAAGACACGGATAACATTGGCAATAATGATATTGTTTCCTTAGAAGAAGATGACGAACCCATACTAGACTCTCATTCATCAAGGGATGTTAATATTATTCAACCTCAACTCATCCTTTACCCACTTCACACAAACCTCATACCGAAAACAAACCTAAATTTTTCCTTTACCCTCCTAAGAATAATGTGTCACAACAATTGAGTCATCATACCGTTGCTCATACATATAAGACTAGAAATAATCCATCACCACCACAACCTACCCCAACACCATTACCTTTTCCTAATCCCATTTTTCCTAGAGATCCTTGATTAAATTCACACATTAAGTAGTATGATCTTGTCAAGAAACTTAAAAATACTCTTGCTAAGATATGATTATGGGACCTAATTTAGAATTCACCTAATTATCACACTATGCTTCAAAGTGCCTTACAACAAGTTCTTGTCACTTCTAATACGCAACCAAATGACATAGTAGCCATAATCCAAGGACTAAATGCTGATATTGTTTTCCACCAAAGTGAACTCCCCCATTTGGATGTGTAAAAAGAAAATGAAGCTTTCATGATCATTGCTCAATACAAAAGGATAGGAATAAAGCAAACCCTTATTGACAATGGATTATCCCTTAATGTGTGTAGAGTAAGCCTCTTGGATAGGCTTCCTGTGGATCACTCAAATATTCAACTTGATTCTTTATTAATTAAGGGCTTTGAAAATGAAGAAAATAAACCACTTGGTGTGATCACTTTACCTATTACAGTTCGAGAAGTCACATTGAACACACCAATCTAGGTTATGCTTCATGATCTTTCATATAATCTTCTTCTAGGAAAGTTGTGGATTCATGCAATGAATGGTGTGCTCTCCACTCTTCATCAAAAAATGAAATAAATCGACATTAAAAAAAGTCCACACACTTGATGTTGATCATGAGCCTAATAGTGTCCTAAAACTTGAGAAAAACTAAGAGAACCCCTTGAACACCTTAACCCCAACTACACAAGTAGAACCTGTGCAACCAAAAGACACACAACCACACATTGAATAAGTTACAAAGCTATTACAAGATGATTGGTGTTCCTTAGATTTTTAACATGACTTCATGGGAAAATACAAGATCATAAACAAATATTCCAATCAGGCACACAAAAAAGAAGTCATGTTAACTCAAAATTTGGACAACCTTTTGAAAGCATCCACCTCAATCACTTTAGAACAAAACATAACTTACACAACAAACTTTAATGAACACAACAATTATCAAAAACCACTTGATCCAAAAGCAATGAAAAAGCTTTATGGAAAAGGCTATGAACTTATGAAAAAACTTGGATATAGTGGAAAAGGGTGTGGTGCTAACAAACAAGGTACATCTGAAATCCTATCGACCCTATCACACAACAAACAACTCATGGTCTTGGTTATTTTACTTTGATAGAAATCACCAAGCCTTCCCTTAACACCAACAATATCACAAACCATCCTTCTAATTCAATTCTAACTATAAAGCATCCTAAACTAATAGACACTAGTGGTCTTGATCATTCTCCTTTACAAACAATCAAACAAACAAATACACCTTCGCTTAATGTCAATGTCATCTCGCATCACACTAATGATTTGAGAATGGCACTGACAACATGAACAATGGCTCCTGGTAATGAGCAACACCCCACAGACTGCAGAGGGTCTGGCATCGTTCCACCATTTTAGTCACCTGAAACACCTGGAGTTTGCACCACGATAACTGCTTTATTCATTTGCCATTCGTCTTGGTTAACACACCCCGCAATTGCATTATCTGCATCAATAATATTGATTTGTTGTTATATATTTTTATTGATATCATACTGATGCACATTTCAGACACTCTTGGAAAAAAGATGAGACCATTTGCACTAATCCTCTCTTGGAAACATTATATATGATGTTCCCTTAAGATGAGACCTTGCATGAACTAAGAAAAATTCCTTTGAACATTCCTTACACCATCTTGCATCTACAATGTCTATGGGTGTCAAGCATATGAAGTTTTTCTTACCTCATAGAGCTTGAAAACCATTTTACTTTGTGGCACCTTATTAAATTTATCAGGAGGTATAACTTTGATATAGTTAAGTTGGAAGCCCATTCCAAGGCACAAATTTCCCCATAGCCACCTATGTGCATACGAACTAGTGTATGATCTTGTAGATTTATCACCCTGTGGATAACCTAAAGTTTTGTGGCCCTAGAATGAGCGTATTGTGGATTACTCACCCCTTGGATGACCTTATGTTTTGTGGCCCCAGAGTGAGCACATCTTTCCCACCCCATTTTCCTTTCTTTCCATTGTGTGTTTATGCATCTTGTTTGTTTGACTTAGGATCTTGGATCCTGGGGGCTTGACTTCCTTCTTGATCTTTGTCATTCTTTATCATCTGCATCTATAAACTTGGATCTCTCTTGAATGTCTACTTTAGTGTGAGTTTGAAGCAAGTTCATCCTCTCACTAAAGTGGGGGCTAAATGTGGACACGAAAAAAGTATCCCTTTTTTCTTGCTTGATTTGGTGATAATTCATGATAAATTGGACTTAATAAGGCCTTGATATAGTGTTGTGAGGATTTTTATGCATCCACACTAGGTCTTGGACCCTTGCAAACTGAATAAAATACATTTAACAATGTCTTTTAAAGGTATTGTAAAGTGTTGTAAAGGACTTTCACGCCTCTCTAGAATTAATGGACTCATCTTTCCCTAATTCAATTTTGCAAAATGTATTTAAATGCATTATCACATCAATCTATAAGCCTTGTAAATTAAACTTAATGTTAATCTATTGTTGTAATGTATCTTACACATTCACATTGGATGTTGTGCCTTTCTAGGCTATGTGGAATTCATTTTAGTGTTGTAAAGTGTATTTAATCACACTTTTACATTGAATTTTATGTCCCAATCCCTAATTGACCTTCACATCATCATCAATAGGCACCTATTTCCCCCGTATTATGCATCCTAAGGCTTGAACTAATCAAATAAATGGTGAAATAAACATAAGAACTAAAATTCCTCACTCACAACAATCCAACTATCAAAATGGCCCCTCTAGGACTAAGTCTCCCACCTGGGCGAATTAGTCCCTACTAGGTGGGACTAAGTCACCCAACATGGCGACTTAGTCCAATTTGGCCTTTTTTCGAGGTTTGAGTGGGAAATTTTGGAATTTAAGTTTATTCTTTCTTCATGTCAGCCATAGGGATCTAATTAACAGAAAAATAAGGTGAATTACATATAAAATCAAGTCTCTAAACCCTAATTCACATCTCTTAACTCATTCACACATCTCTTATTATTCATTCATAATCTATCTTCTCTTTCAAGTCAAGCAAGCTAGGGTTTCAACATTCTAAGTCATGAAGATAGCTTCGAAGGACACTCAAGGGAAGATTCTTCATATTTTATTGTAGAAATTCAAGATCAAACATCATGGAAAGGTATTAACTTCATTATTGCATGCTTCATTACATTCTTTCTTCATTTGGTTTAATTACCTAAAAAGGGGTTTGACCAAGGCAAACTCCATTCCCTAACATTCACCATTTCTTTCTCTTTCATTGTGTGTTTGCAGATTTAGACAGTTTGAGGGTTTGAAGATTATTGAAGATTAGGTTGAAAACTTGTTGAATACTTCTACTTGCTTGCAAAGCTAAAATATCCAATAAAAGTCACTTTCAAGCCTGAAAATCAAAGTTTCAGAAGCAAACACTTGTGGGAAACTAGAGTGCAGACTGAGGGCTTTCGTTTCCACTTTCAAATTTTTAGAAATTCAGTAGTGGACAAAGTCACCAATAGTGGTGAATTAGTCCGAATAAACCTATTTTTTAGAGGTTTTTTCATTTTTGGATACCCATTTGTTCAAAACGGGCTCCAGGGTAGTTTTCAAGATCTTGGACTAAGTTGCCCAGATTGGCACAAGTGTCTCGATAGGCTTAAAAATTAATATTTCAAAAATTTTAGAGTTGCTTCAAGTCTAAAACACACTTCCACATGCACACATTCTATTTCATATATTTCTATATAGTTTTGTTTGCATTTTCAAGTCATTTAGTTCATGCTTGCATACAACATTGTGTTTTCCAGCACTTCGGATTTCTTAGATTTTGCATCATTAAATCATTTCCTTTTTAGATTAGTGCATTAATACATATTAATTAGACATATTACATCTCATTTACATTAATATTGAGAGTAAACACCCTTAATTTTAACCCTATTCCTTCCCTTTTAGGTGAAAATTTCTAGAAGGGTAAGTGTCCAATAGGGTTCCAAAATATTTGTTTACAATTTCATGCTATTGATTGATGATTATTCTAGAATGACATGAGTTACTTTTCTCAAATAAAATTTTGAAGCTCTAGATAATTTTAAAGCATTCAAAGATATGGTTGAGAATGAAATGGATATGAAAATCAAATGTTTGAGGTCTGAAACTACTGGAGAGTTCATCTCCATTGAGTTTAACATCTTTTGTGAAGATCATGGCATGAAGAGACACTTGTCTACCCCTAGGACTCCTTAGATAAATGGAGTGGTTGAAAGGAACAATAGGATTGTTCAAGAAGTTGCAAGGATAATTATGGAAGAATAAAATCTATAAGAAGTTTACTAGAGAGAAGCAATTCATACTGCTATTTATATACTTAACATAGTGCAAGCAAGAGAAAATAGCACGAATACTCCCTATGAGCTGTGATATGGAAGGGTCCCTCCTATCAAATACTTCATAGTGTTTGGAAGCAAATTCTATATCAGAAGAGATGAATAAAACTTAGGTAAGTTTAACGTGAGATCTAATGAAGGTGTCTTCCTTGGATATTCTACTAAAGGCAAAGCTTACTAGTGCTACAACAAGAGCCTGAGAAATAATATTAAGAGTGCAAGTGTCAAGGTTTATGAAGACATAAAGAAGAATTTAGTGGTAATAGATGGATATGAATTGGATGAGTCTTCTTGCAGAGAAGAGGAAAAAGATAAGGAAAGAGAAATATAAATTGAAGAGGAAGAAACTCTGGAAGATGTTCCTATAACTCCTAAGCATGTAGAAAAAAATATTTTGAAGAATAGATCATTGTTAACAAAAAAAAAGGTGTACTGTAAAGAACAAAAGTTGTTGAAGAACAAGTAAATCTATGTTTATTTTGTAAGGTTGAACCCAAAATAGTGATTGAAGCATGCAAGGATGAGTATTAGATATAGGCTATGGAAGAAGAACTAATGCATATTGATAAAAATCAAACTTAGGAACTTGTCCCAAGACCATAAAACTAGAATTTGATTGGAACTAAGTTGGTATTCAGGAACACACTGAATGTGAATGGATAAGTGGTAAGAAAAAATGCAAGGCTTGTGTGTAAAGGTTACTCACAAGTAGAAGTAATAGACTTTGAGGAGACATTTTCTCTAGTGGCAAGAATGGAAGCTATCAAGCTATTTTTTTCTTTTGTAGAACATAATAATTTAAAAGATTATCAAATGGATATGAAGTATACTTTCTTGAATGGAGAATTGGAAGAATATGTATACATATAACAATCGCAAGGATTCCAATTATCAGATAAATTGGATATGGTATGGAGATTGAAGAAGGAATTATATGGATTGAACCAAGCTCCTAGATCTTGCTATGCAAGGTTGGACATGTACCTGTTACATCAAGGATTCAATAAAGGTGTTGCAGATAGTAATCTTTAGTTCAAATTTGAAAAAGATCAAATCTTGATTGTGGTTGCATATGTTGATGACATAATTTTTGCAGGTAATGATGTTATGTATAAGAAATTTGTAGAAGAGATGAAGAAAGAGTTTGAGATATCTATGTTTGGGGAGATGAATTTCTTCCTTTGGCTACAAATCAATCAATCAAACAAAGGTATTTTTATTTCAAAATCAAAATATGTCAAGGAAATGTTGAAGAAGTTTGGAATGAAAGATTGATGCAAGAGCATCCATGGTGTAAGAGAAATCTTGAATCACCCAAAATTAAAAAGGTTGTTTCATTTCAATAAGGGCTAAATTTAGCAGGGTTACTATTTTAGTAAGTTTGCATTTATGCACGGTTGGATATGAAACATTACACAAACCTCCAAAATGGTAAATTGAAGCCAATGGTGAAGAAATCACTTCACTACCATTTGTCATTCGAGAGATATTAAAATTTCAATTTTCAAAATTCCTAGTAAAATCTTTAGAGTCAATTTTGAGGCACTTAGAGGCTTCAAATGGGCCTAAAAATTGGTGGAAAACAAAAGTAGTTGGCCCTTAGGCCCTACTTTTAAATATAAAATTTCTTGAGAGATTTTTGAAAAGGTATTATAATAGAAAATCTGACGATCGGATTAAAAGTTATGACCCTATGAAGTTGTACTACCAAAATTAATAAAATTTCAAAATATCTTCTTGAGGAAGTTACACTTTCTAGAAAATTCTAGGGAGGTTACATCTTGCATATAAAGGATGTGAAGGTGGACTACAGAAGGGAGGCCAAAGTAGCATAGATGGTGGCTCTGATTTTTATATTTGCAAATTTATGTAATAAAAAAGCACATGTGATGGAAAAGATAATGTTGTAATTTCATTTTCATTTCAGTTATAATAGAAAATATTTACTTTCCTTCTTGCATTTTGTGTGTGCCATTATTTGTTGTTTTTGTGAGTTTTATATTGTAAGGGGAGTACCATTCATCAAGTGGTATTAGAGTAGGTTTTCCTGAGTTTGTAAACAGATCGCCGAACATGAGGCAATTTGCACTAGGACTTGTGGTTGTGGGTCTATGAGAAAAGATTCCTCCATGAAGAAACCGTGGTGGAAGAAATGTTGGGCTAAAAAAAGAGGGTTTTAGATCCCTCAAAAGATAAGTACAAGTGCTACCAGAGGACCTATGTAGGGGAGATTACATTAGAAGAAGAGATAATGGAATAATTCAAGAATTTATTTGGTTGATGGAAGAAATTCCCTAGAAGGTATGAGGCATGAGCATATGTGTTTTGCATTGGTCCCTAGAGTTGATAAAGAAGATACTAATGAGGAAGCTATAGAAGTTTCATATTTGTTGAATGAGTTTCAAGCTATTATTTATATTAATGTGCTTGAAGGTTTGCCTCCAGTAAGAAAGATTAGTCATTAGATGGACCTGATTCCTAGAGCTAGTTTGAAAAATAAGGCAACTCATCATATGGCTCCAACATAGAGTGAAGAGTTGAACAAACAAGTGCAAGAGTTTTTACAGAAGGGCTTGATCATAGAGAGTTAGAGTCCATGTGTGTAGTACTAGCACAAAAGAAGGATGGGGAATGGTAGATGTGTACAAATTCTAGGGCCATAAATAAGATCACCATCAAGTATAGATTTCCATTTCCATGGATGGATGACATCATGGATTGTTTGAGTGGAGCTAAGTACTTCACGAAGATAGATCTAAAGAGTGGATATCACTAGATTTGGATTAGAGAAGGAGATGAATGGAATATACCATTCAAGACCAAAGAGGGCTTGTACAAGTGGTTATTCATTCTCGTTGGGATAACCAATGCATCAAGCACCTTCATGTAGCTCATGAATGAAATGCTGAAAGAGTTTTTGGGTAAACTTGTCATTGTTTATTTGGATGAAATTTTAATTTTTAGCAAGATGTATTGGGGGAGTGTTTGATGCATATTAGAAATCTTTTTGAGAAGCTAAGGGAGGAGAAGTTGCTAATTAATTTGAAGAAATGTAGCTTTGTGAAGAAAGAATTGGTGTATCTAGGATTTGTTGTCTTAGTAGAGGGTCTTAAAATGGACCCACATAAGTTAAGAGCTATCATTGAATGGCATACGTAGAGGAGTGTTACATAGGTAAGATCATTTCATGGTCTATCAATTTTTTGCAGAAATTTTATTAAAAATTCCAATAGTATTTGTGCACCTCTAATTGAAGCAATGAGAGGAGATAGAAAAGAGTTTAAGTGGACTATAGGAGCAGCCAAAATTTTTGATATGTTGAAGAAGAAAGTTATAGAGCAACCTATTTTGGCACTTCCAAATTTCAATAAGGTCTTTCAAGTAGATTGTGATGCTAGTTGCATTGCCATAGGAGTTGTTTTGAGTCAAGAAGGTAAGCCCCTTGCCTATTTTAGTGAGAAGCTGAATGATGCTAAGAAGAAATATTTTTTCTATGATCAGGAGTTTTATGGTATAGTTCAGGCTTTGAAGAAATGGAGACATTATTTGTTTCCAAAAGAATTTTTTTTATATACTGGTCACCAAGCTTTGCAGTATCTCAATAGTCAAGGGAAGTTAAATCAAAGGCACAAATGGGTTGAGTTTTTGTAGAGTTATACTTTTGTTTTGAAGCATAGGAATGGAAGGTCAAACAGAGTTGTAGATGGCTTAAGTAGAAGGAAAAATTTGTTGATAGAGATGAATATAGAGGTTGTTGGGTTCAATGAACTCAAGATTTTATATCCAGAGGATCTAGACTTTGAAGAAGCTTGGAAGGCTTGTTTGGAACCTGTTAAATTGGATATGACAAGATGGTTGGACTTCTTAATCCAAGATGGGATTTTGTTTAGAGGAATCCAATTGTGCATTCCAAGGAGTTCTATGAGAGAGAATCTAATCAAGGAGAAGAATAGTGGAGGATTTGTTGGTAATTTAGGTCAAGATAAGACCATTTATTTTATTAGTGAGAATTATTATTGGCCATAGTTATAACAAGATGTGAAGAAGTTTGTACAAAGTTAGAGTATGTCAGATGATGAAAGGAACAAGTTAGAATAGTGGAATGTATCAGCCATCACCTATAACTATAAGGCCATGGGAGGACATTAATATGTATTTTGTCCTTGAATTATTGAGGACACAAAGAGGTCATGATTTCATATTTGTGGTGGTGGAAATATTTTCAAAGATGACACGTTTCATTCTGTGTCATAGGACTAGTGATGTTGTTCATATTGCGGAGTTGTTTTCCAGAGAGGTGGTAAGACTACATGGTCTACTAAAGAGTATAGTTTAAGATAGACATACCAAATTTTTTGGTTATTTTTGGAGAACATTATGGAAGAAGTTGAAGACATATTTGAAGTTCAATTCTGTACACCATTCACAAAATGATGGACAAAAAAAGGTGGTTAATAGGAGTTTGGGTAACCTTCTAAGATGCTTAGTAGGAGATAAAATAAAAGGATGGGATTTTATTTTACCACAAGTGGAATTTTCTTACAAAAATTTTGTCAACAGGAGCACTGGTAAATCACCATTCTAGATTGTATATGGGAGTAGTCTGAGGAATGCTTCTAAACTAAGAAATATGGATAAATGAGAGAAGAGTAGTGTTGAGGCTAAATATTTTGTTGAGCACCTGAAGAATTTTCCTAACGAGGTGAAGAAATGCATCAGTAAGATGAACTCTCAATATAAGGCTTAAGGAATATTAGTAAAGGAGGTATAAGGAGTTCCAGGTAGGAGATGAAGTCATGGTTCATTTTTGAAAGGAAAGGTTTCCACTTGGTACATACAAAAAGTTGAAGATGAAGAAATTTGGACCATGCAAGATCTTGAAGAAGCATGATTCAGGAAATGCATATGAGGTAGAGTTTCCTGATGGAATTCATATTTCACCTATGTTTAACATCTCATATTTAATAGAATATTATAAGGGATGAATTGATGAAGAAATAATAGAGGTGCAATGGAATATTCCAACACCTACTTCAGAAAATGAGATGGAAGACATTTTGGATAGTCGTGTGGGAAGAAGCACAAGAAATAGGCAATATGCAAAGTACTTGGTGAAATGGAGAGGAACACCTGTTGAAGATTCATCATGTTATCTGAGCCTAAGGTGAACCATCCTGGTTTCCCTCTAACTCTTGAGAAGTGACAGGGTCACTTTTAAAATTACACTAGGTGTCTGATGTAGGAGCATCCAAGGTGTAAGAGCAATCTTGTATCACCCAAAAAAAGAATGTTGTTTCTTTTCAGTAAGGGCTAAATTTGGAAGGCTTACTATTTTAGTAAGTTTGCATTTATGCACGATTGTACACAAAATGTTACACAAACCTCCAAAATGGTAAATTGATGAAAATGGTGAAGAAATCACTTCAATACCATTTGTCATTTAAGAGATTAAAATTTCAATTTTCAAAAATCCTAGTAAAATCTTTGAAGTCAATTTTGAGGCACTTAGAGGCTCCGGATGGGCCTGGAAATTGGTGGAAAATGAAAGTAGGTGGCCCATAGGCCCTTCCTTTAGGAAGAAAATTTCTCAAGAGCTTTCTGAAAGGGTATTATAATAGAAAATACGACGATCGAATCAAAAGTTATGACCCCACAAAGTTGTACTACCAAAATTAATAAAATTTCAAAATATCTTCTTGAGGAAGTTACACTTTCTAAAAGATTCTAGGGAGGTTACACCTTCCAAATAAAGGTTGTGAAGGGGGACTACAAAAGGGAGGCCAAAGTAGCATAGATGGTGGCTCCAATTTGCAAATTTGCAGATTTATGTAATCAGAAAGCACATGTGATGGAAAATATAATATTGTAATTTCATTTTCATTTCAGTGATAATAGAAAATATTTGCTTTCCTTCTTGCATTTTGTGTGTGCCATTATCAATTGGTTTTGTGATTTTTAGATTGTAAGGGGGGTACCATTCATCAAGTGGTATTAGAGTGGATTTCCCTGAGTGTGTAAATAGATCACTGAACGTGAGGAAATTTACACCAGGACTTGTGGTTGTGGGTTTGTGAGAAAAGATACCTCCACGAAGAAACCATGGTGGAAGACATGTTGCAGTAAGAGAAGAGGGTTATAGAGCCCCCAAAAGACAAGATCAAGCACTACAAGAGGAGCAGTGTAGGGGAGTTGATGTTAGAAGAAGAGATAATGCAGTAATGCAAGAATTTTTTTGGTTGATGGAAGAAAGTTCCTAGAAGGTATGAGGCATGAGCATATGTGTTTTTCATTGATCCCTAGAGTTGATAAAGAAGATACTAATGAGGTACCTATAGAGGTTTCATATTTGTTGAATGAGTTTCAAGCTATTATTTCTGATAATGTACCTGAAGGTTTTCCTCTAGTAAGAAAGATTAGTCATCAAATGGACTTGATTCCTAGAGCTAGTTTTCCAAATAAGGCAACTCATCATATGGCTCCAGTAGAGAGTGAAGAGTTGAAAAAATAAGTGCGAGAGCTGTTACAGAAGGGTTTGATTACAAAGAGTTAGATTCCATATGTAGTACCTCTAGTACTAGCACCAAGGAAGGATGGGGAATGGAAGATATGTACAGATTCTATAGCCATCAATAAGATCACCATTAGTATAGATTTTCGTCGCCATGGACAGATGACATCATGGATTGTTTGAGTGGAGTGAGTACTTCAAGAAGATAGATCTAAAGAGTGGTTATCACCAGATTTGGATTAGAGAAGGAGATGAATGGAAGATAACATTCAAGACCAAAGAGGGCTTGTATGAGTGGTTATTCATGCCCTTTGGGATAACCAATGCATCGAGCACCTCCCTGTGGCTCATGAATGAGGTATTGAAATAATTTTTGGTTAAATTTTTCATTGTTTATTTGGATGAAATTTTAATTTTTAGCAAGACATTGAGGAGAATTTGATGCATATCAGAAAGGTGTTTGAGAAGCTAAGGAAGGAGAAGTTGCTAATTAATTTGAAGAAATGTAGCTTTTTGAAGAAAGAATTGGTGTATCTGGGATTTTTTGTTTCAGCAAAGGGTCTTAAAATGGACCCAAAGAATGTGAGAGCTATCATTTAATGGCCTACCCCATGGAGTGTTACAAAGGTAAGATCATTTCATGGTCTAGCAAGTTTTTACAGAAATTTTATTAATAATTTCAATAGTATTTGTGCATCTCTAACTGAAGCAATTAGAGGAGATAGAAAAGAGTTTAAGTGGACTATAGGAGCAGCCAAAAGTTTTAATATGTTGAAGAAGAAAGTTACAAAGCAACATATTTTGGCACTTCCAAATTTCAATAAGGTCTTTCAAGTAGATTGTGATGCTAGTGGCATTGTCGTAGGAGTTGTTTTGAGTCAAGAAGGTGAGCATGTTGCCTAGTTTAGTGAGAATATGAATGGTGCTAAGAAGAAATATTATGTCTATGATCAGGAGTTTTATGCTATAGTTAAGGATTTGAAGAAATGGAGACACTATTTGTTTCCAAAATATTTTTTTTTATATAGTGATCACCAAGCTTTGCAGTATCCCAATAGTCAAGGAAAGTTAAATCAAAGGCACTTAAAATTGGTTGAGTAATTGCAGAGTTATAATTTTTTTTTGAAACATAGGAGTGGAAGATCAAACAAAGTTGTAGATGGCTTAAGTAGAAGGATTTTTTTTTTGATAGAGATGAATATAGAGGTTGTTGGGTTCAATGAACTCAAGAGTTTGTTTCTAGAGGATCCAGACTTTGTAGAAGCTTTGAAGGCTTGTTTGGAACTTGTTACATTGGATAGGACAAGATGGGGTGACTTATTAATCCAAGATGGGATGTTGTTTAGAGGAGGCTAATTATGCATTCTAAGGAGTTCTATGAGAGATAATCTAATCAAGGAGAAGCATAGTGGAGGATTGGTTGGGAATTTTGGTCGAGATAAGACCATTTCTCTTGTTAGTGAGAATTATTACTTGCCACAATTATAACAAGATGTGAATAAGTTTGTACACATTTGTAGAGTATGTCAGATGGTGAAAGGAACTAGTCTAGATATTGGATTGTATCAGCCATTACCTATACCTATAAGGTGATGGGAGGAATTTATTGTGGATTTTTTCCTTGGATTGTCGAGGACACAGAGAGGGCATGATTCCATATTTGTGGTGGTGGATAGAGTTTCAAAGATGGCACATTTAATTTTGTGTCATAAGACCAGTGATGTTCATATTGCATTGTTTTTCAGAGAGGTGGTGAGAGAGTATAGTTTCAGACAAAGATACCAAATTTGTTTGTTATTTCTAGAGAACATTATGAAAGAAGTTGAAGATAGATTTGAAGTTTTGTTTTGCACACCATCCATAGACTGCTGGACAAATAGAGGTGGAATTTATTGATCATATATTGTAACAACCTTCTGAAATGATATCCTATGATTTGGGGATATGTATACAATCCTTACTATAGGGGATATTTTGTGCCATCCATTTATGAGTAAAAATGCATATTGAAAGGTGATAAAACATAGTCATAGCAGGGACCCGAACAAGAAGTTATGAGAATGGTTGAAAGGGTTATTTGATGGGTTTTTTTGATGAAAAGTGGTAGAATAACATCTATTATGGTTTATTATTTAAATAGTGACTTGTCACTATTTCTTGTTTGATGCTTTATAGAGACATATCTTTTGAAGTTGAAAACTGAAGTTTTGAAATGAATATCTTGTAAATTATAGGTAGAACAGTGGGGTTATTATTTGAATTTTTTTATGTTATAGATTCAAGTTCTTATGAATCTTAGGATATGAAATGTGAAAGTATTAAGGAGATAAATGTTATGTAGAGAAACAAAGTGATCCTTTGTAGTTGATTGCTATATTATTTAGAAATGAGTAATGAAGTTGTAAATGGTCATGTTAGTGAGACAATATGATCATTTCTAGTGAGGAACCTTGTAACCACTGAGGTTCTATAGCCAGTGAGGCTTTTCGAATGAGGCATTCTATAGCTAGTGAGGCTCTACCAGTGAGGCATTTTATGAGTGGTTTTTCATCCCTAAGAGGGTTTTCCACTCATGAAAATCACTGTGCTATGGTTCTTTTGTGGATGCATTTATGATCTTGTTGTTTCCTTAATTTTCATTACAACATTTGAATTTACATGTAGTGTTATTTCATTAACCTTGTGTAAGCCTACATGGCTAAATTTTGTAAAGGAACAACCTTGTGTTGATATACATATTAACTCATTAATGTATGGAATTCCATTTTAAATAATGATGAAGTTATTTAATTATTTATTTTAGCACTACCTAATAATCATCTTGTACTATTTAATTATTTTGGTATTTTTTTTCTTATCAAAGGTTATATATAGTAAATGAGATTTACGATCCTTATATTTGTTATCAAAGCATTCAAGTTCAACTCTTGGATCCTAGGGCTCATTGTGAGAGTGTATATAGGATATTTTTGTAATAATACGTTATTTCTTATGTCAGAATGGAGGGAGCATCAAGAACACGAGGGAGAGTCAACAAAACTAAACATAATGAGATGCCTAGGTCATTAGGTGGAAAAGAACCTGATGGAGTTTCCAAATTTTTTGAATTTTTTTTGAGTAGGTCCTAGTTTTGATCATGATTGTGAGCCTTTTTTCCTAATGATAGGTTAGGGGTGTCATCAAGAAACCCCCACTTTACATATTTTTATCATAAACCCTTAGGTTTTTTAATTATGCATTGACCTATTTTACCTAGTCACCAATCACATGAGTCACAACTTAAGCCATTGAATGCATACTATGACTAGCCCCTTTGTCTAGGTCTATCGGCCACCCCATGCTTTTAACCATTTTAAATTTTCCCAAAGTCAAGTGAAATATTTTAAAGCAAAGGAATTATGTTTTAAGTCATTTTCCTAAGGGTGAAGTATCATCAACCTAGTCATGGCCTCATCTTTATGGTAAGCAACAGTACATGTGAAAATTTTTAGGTGTTGGATGTAGTCAAGATAACAGGTCATACTTTCGTGGGATTTAAAATAATGGTTTCAAATTTTGTGCAGGTTGCGGTTGTGACATGTATACACCATGAGGTGGGGCCATGCATTCAAAACTTGCAGGTACTCGTCGGTTACTTGAATTGGTAGGCTGTATGCAGTACAGGGGCTTCAGGAATCTATCCTCATACTTTTACTTGCAAGATTAAAATAATATTTTAGGAGCCCACTAAGATACGAGATTATTTGACACATGGGCTCACCAGAGTACTTCAAGATGGATGAGGTGGATCCATGGATGGACTATATTCAGGTACTTACTTGGTCGTCCATCTTGGCATTAGAAAGTAGTGATCCTGAGAGAATTGAGCAAGTGAGCTTATCTGGATAGACGTTCCACCACCTCATTAGGCAATCAACAACTAGCATTCAAAACCAAAAATATGAAGGCAATAGTCATTTTTCTCTACGCGAGAAAACATTAATGGCACCAGGCCAGTAGGAGTAATCAACCTGATCATGGTGTGTACAAATGATTACTCCCCTGTAATCATTGAGGATTATACATGGATTTTTATGCACTGGAGGCCAGTAGCAGTCAGTGATGTCGGCTCATTAGGTTAAATAAATCTACTCACTTGTGCTGGACTGTTTGAGCATTGACCGTTAAAATTACTCAGATTCTCCTAACTAATGAGAAGGTTAGGAGTCTCCTATTTTCGCAGGTTTTGATATTGGCTCAAATCCTACAAATTTCTGGAAGGTAGTGTGCATTTTGTGAGGTTGTGTTTCCCAATAAATGACATTCAAATTTATTTTCACTTCTCTAGTAGAGTTTCCAGGGGCAGAATTTGAGAGGAAGCATAACTTGCTCCTGAGGAATGGCCGAGGGAGCACACCCGAGGAGGGTTGACCCTGCAAGATAATGTAAGAAAGAGGCTCATGGAAAAATTTCTATGCAAGTTGTTGTGAGAAGCAATTATAGGTTAAGGAGCCAAGTTGTGACCGGAGAAACAATAGAGGTTAAAGGAAAGGAGCTTACATGGTCTGTAAGGAGAATAAGGAGGACGATCAGGTATGGTCAAGCCTCTCTGGGATGGCACAATTCTTCTATTGACATTTCAGATAGCGTGCTAGATAGTGAAACTGAGACAAATTTAGGTTATCATAGTACCTCATGGCTTTAAC